>CM055074.1:23899171-24057306 GCA_029204045.2 Tillandsia leiboldiana | reverse complement strand
CTTCGCGGTTTCTTCTCCGTTTTCCCGCTCTCCCGTAGCGACTCCGCAGAACCCCTCTACCATGTGTAATGGCTGCGGGCGGCCCTCCCGGTTTAAAAACTCGGCGGCGGCCCTCCCGTTACCACTATGTTTCAACGAAACATCCCAAAAATCTCCTTCGAATAAACAGGCGATAATTCTAACGACTAAACCAACGATCGACGAACACCCAAAACGTCGGTCGGAGGTTCGATAACAAGAACTCGGATTAAAACCACCAAGAACTCAACGAAGAGATGACGGAAAACTCCCAAATAATTTAAAAAATTATTTTACTAACCGAAGATCGACGGGAGGTTTCCGTCGCGTTCTTGCCTTCGGTTCGGTGTCCGGGAAGATCGGGCTCCTTCTCTTTCTCCTTTCCCTTTCGTCCCTAGGTTTCGTCTTTTCTTTTTTTTTTTTCCCTTCTCTCCGATTAGGTTTTTATTTTCTTTTCTTTTCCTTTCCGATACTCAGGATCCCTTATATAGTCGTACTTTACCTTTAATTAATTCCTCTTTAATTCGTACGTAGAGAATTAATTAATTTTCCGTCTGGGATAATGTAATTAACTAATTAATTATCCCCCACGAGATAAACCACCTATCTCTAACGGGGTGCAAGATATTTAGCACGGATTCCGATGCACGACTAATTACCATATCACTTTGGGTCCCGTTCAGGGGGTTCCCGATAATCGGATTTCAGATCCGATCGCGCCGTCGGCTTTCTTTTTCCGCGCTCTATCGCAGAAAAATACTAGCATCTCACAATGGCCAACTTCAAGAATTGAATAATTTTATTTCACTTAAAACTTGAATGACTATACCTAAGTCAAAAAATACCCCCGAAGGCCGGATCACTACAACCACTCACACTTTATAAAAAGTTTCGTCCCGAAACTTAAGTACAAACCCCACTAATCAATTCGGGGAAACATTCCCCTCATCTTCGATTCCAGTTCCCACGTCGCCTCGCGCTCTTCGTGGTTGCTCCACGGACCTTCACATAGGGGATAGTTCGATTGCGCAACTTCTTGTCCTCTCTCGCCAAAATCCGCACACGGCGTCTCCTCGACGCTTAAATCCTCTCGCAACTCGATGGTGGAGGCATCCAAGGCATGAGAGGGATCAGCTAGGTATCTCCGGAGCATTGAGACATGGAATACGTTATGGACTCGTTCGAGATTCGGCGGCAGAGCTAATCGGTACGCCACCGGTCCTATGCGTTCTAGGATCTCGAACGGTCCTACGTACCTCGGGCTTAACTTTCCTTTTATGCCGAAGCGTCGGTTCCCCTTGGAGGGCGAAACTCGGAGCATCACATGTTCACCCACCATGAACTCTAAGTCTCTGCGTCTGTTGTCCGCGTAGCTTTTCTGTCTGCTCTGGCGGTCTGTAGTCTTTGTCTAATCAACCGCACCTTTGCTTCGGTCTCCTCCACCAAATCTGGCCCCAGAATCTTACGCTCACCCAGGTCGTCCCAGCATATTGGAGACCGACAGCGGCGCCCGTACAGGGCCTCGTATGGTGCCATCTGAATGCTGGCCTGGTAACTGTTATTATAGGCAAATTCCACTAGGGGCAAACACCGCGCCCATCCTTCGCCCAGGTCTAAAACGCATGCCCGAAGCATGTCCTCCACAATTTGTATCACCCGCTCTGATTGTCCTGTCGGTCTGCGGGTGAAAAGCCGTACTGAAGTGCAACTTGGTTCCCATTGCTCGCTGCAGGCTCTAGCCAAAATTTGACACAAATCGTGTGTCCCTGTCCGACGTGATGGACGTCGGCAGCCCATGCAACCTTACTATCTCGTTGATGTAGGTTTGCGCCAGTCGTTCCCGCGCCCACGTCGTGTGTATGGGCAGAAAGTGGGCCGATTTCGTCAGACGGTCCACGATTACCCATATTGCATCGTGTCCCTGTGACGATCTCGGGAACCCGGTCACAAAATCCATGGTAATCATGTCCCACTTCCACACGGGTACCGGTAAGGGTTGCAATTTTCCTGCTGGACGCTGGTGCTCGGCCTTCACTCGTTGGCACACCAGGCAGTGTGCCACAAACCGAGTCACGTCTCCCTTCATTTTGGGCCACCAGATGGTCTGATTGACGTCCTTGTACATCTTCGTTCCCCCGGGATGCGCTGTATATGGAGCGGTATGCGCCTCCCGCAGGATTTCCTCTTAGAGTTTCGGTAGTTCCGGCATGCAGATTCGTCCCCGAAATCATATCGTGCCGTCGGAGTTTACTGCGAAGTCTCCTCCTTGGTCGGCAGTCACTCTACTTCGCACCAGCTGGAGTTGGTCATCAGTTGACTGCCCCTCGAGAATTCTGTCAAGCAGGGTAGGTCTGACCACCAGTGTCAGAAGTCGTTTGACTGTACCCGCCGGCACTACCTCTAGTCTTAGTTGCGAAAATTCCGCAATCAGACTATCTTGTTGGGTGATGGCACCCACCCCTGCTTTCTCGGCCTGCCCCTTACGGCTCAGGGCGTCGGCCACCACATTTGCCTTTCCCGGGTGGTAGTGGATCGTTAAATCGTAATCCTTCAATAGCTCGAGCCATCGTCTTTGTCGCAAATTTAACTCCTTTTGGGTGAAAAGATACTTAAGACTTTTATGATCCGAGTACACATTGCAGTGTGCCCCGTACAGGTAGTGTCTCCAAAGCTTGAGGACGAACACAACCGCTGCGAGTTCCAAATCGTGCACGGGGTAGTTTCGCTCGTATTCTTTGAGCTGCCTTGACGCATAGGCTATAACCTTCCCCCGTTGCATGAGCACTCCACCCAGTCCGTTTCGCGACGCATCGCAATACACTTCATAATCCTCCCCTGGTTCCGGCAGGGCGAGGATCGGAGCTCGCGTCAATCTATCCTTGAGTTCCTCGAAGCTCCTCTGACATTTGTCCGTCCAGATGAACTTTTCCCCCTTTTTAGTCAAACGGTTTAAGGGGGTGGCTATCTTGGAGAAACCCTCCACGAAGCGCCGGTAGTACCCGGCTAATCCTAGAAAGCTTCGAACCTCCGTCGCCGTCGTCGGTTGGGACCAGTCCGTCACCGAATCTATCTTCTTCGGATCGACTGCGACCCCAGCCGCCGAGATTACGTGCCCCAAGAAGCCAACCTCTCGGAGCCAAAACTCACACTTTTTGAGTTTGGCGTAGAGTTTCTGTTCCCGTAGGGTCTGGAGGACTGTGCGCAGATGTTCTTCATGTTCCTCATCTGTACGGGAATAGATGAGGATATCGTCGATGAAGACCACCACGAATAAATCCAGAAAGGGTTTGAATACCCTGTTCATCATGTCCATGAACACTGCCGGGGCATTCGTGAGCCCGAACGGCATTATAGTAAATTCGTAATGACCGTAGCGAGTCCGAAAAGCCGTTTTGGGGATGTCCTCCCCCTTGACTTGGACCTGATGATAGCCCGACTGCAGGTCAATCTTTGAAAACACCGTCGCCCCCTGTAATTGGTCGAAGAGGTCGTCGATCCTTGGCAGGGGGTACTTGTTCTTAACAGTGACCTTATTTATCTCCCGGTAGTCGATACACAACCGGAGACTTCCGTCCTTCTTTCTCACAAACAGGACGGGCGCGTCCCAGGGCGACGCGCTAGGTCTGATGAAGCCCTTATCCAAAAGGTCCTCCAATTGTGCCTTGAGTTCCTTCAACTCCGCGAAGGCCATCCTATACGGTGCCTTGGTGATGGGTTTGGTGCCGGGAAGTAGTTCGATGGGAAAGTCGACTTCTCGTTCCGGCGGCGCTCCGGGGAGCTCTGCCGGAAATACGTCCAGAAATTCCCTTACCACGGGACCGCTGATCCTTATCTGGGGAGCGGCCCTGAACTACCTATCGGCCCATTGGGTTCTCGGCTGCAAGGCATAGGGTGGAGCCTATTTATTCCTTGCATGGCCCTTAACGGGCCCCGAGTACACAAGGTTCTCCTATGCTTCGAAGCTCGCCCGCGCACATCGGCCGGGGGAGGCTTCGCCTAATACTTAGGGATCCTAGAGAGAGGGAGCCAGAGAGAGAGTCTAACAGGGGTAGCAGGTTAAGGTGTGACCGGTGCTCCTAATCTAAGAGGGAAAAGTGAAACCAAAATTTTACCTGCCGTTACTAGGTCTGGGACGTCGCGTCCTCCACTGCAGTATCCCGGGGAGCCCGTCCACAAAGAGACGGGCCTTGTGGGGTTCATCACGTATAACAAACGGGACGCAATTAACCGATCTTACGAACTCCCTTTGATATTCCATGACCGAGCGGTTCCCTTGTCTAATGTTCTTCAGGTCGTCTTCCAGTTGTCGCTTGACGCTATTGGAGAAGAAAGCGTCAAAAAGTTCCTCTCTAAAGGCCGTCCATGTCGGTAGCGGGTCGTTTGTAGTTGGATCCGGGCGTACCGTCTTCCACCAGATGCGTGCATTCCCTTCGAGGAAGTGGACGGCTAGTGGAACCCGCTCGTATTCCTCCATCAGTAGGTCCTCGAAGAGTTTTTCCATGGTATCCACCCATTTCTCGACGACCCATGGATCGGTCGTCTCTCCCTCAAAAGTGGGAGGGTCATGCTTCTTGAACCCTGCCAAATTCGTCCTGACCCTTTCTCGCGTCGTTCGTCGCTCTGTGTTCCCTTCTACCGCGGCGGACCCCCCGAGAGTAGGGGTCGTTCCGGCCTCCCCTGCTGTCGCTCCCATCACGGGCCCCGTGGTCGTCGGAGTAGATACGTCCCTTGGGGATGGGGGCTGTTCCGTCGTCGTACCACCCGTCCCTTGCGGTCCCGTAGTGGGTGCGGTGGTTTCGGGCGGAGGGGTTGGATTGCGCTCGGCTGGCGCGGTTGCCTGTCGCTGTGTCAGGTGACGAACCTGCTCCGTCAGCGTCGCTAATTGCCCGGCCATTTCCCGCAGTTGTTGTCGGAGGAGCTGGTTCTCTGCGGTGGTCGGGGCCACTCTGTCCGCGTCCGCATTCTCGGTGGACGATCTAGTCCGGGCCATCGTCCGCTATAGACAAAGAAACCACGTTAACCCTAAGGTTATAACCCTAATACCCTGTCTTACGATTACACCTACATTACGTTCCCATTTTTCTCGTACTCTCACGTACTACGCACCTATACCTTGGTTATCTCATGTCTAATTTGCTTGTGGTACCCTACACTGTGGATGTGGATCACGTCTACTATGGTTATGGTTGTTTTTCTCTGATACCATTTAATCTGTCACGCCCCCGGGGGTTTTTGAGTCTATTTAAGCGGAAAATCGTGTGTATTTTTTTTTCTTTTAACAAGGTAATTTAAACCTCATCCCCGGTGCGTGCCAGACCGCCACATACACAAATTCTCCCTGTCCGCGGACAGAGTCTCCTTTGTATATGCACGACGTCTCACTTACAACAACATACATCCAACACCAACCATCAACCATACAATAGACATTCAACATCAAGCGGAAAAATAAAGCGGCATCAATGTTTTAGAAAGGATAAAACCAGCAGTTGCAAAACCCGTGCCCACACGACACTTCGTTTTGAGAAAACCTTTTCGAAGTCATTTGGTTTATCATGAAAACATGCCGCATACAAAAACATCACCAAAAGAACCAAACTATAAACGTACAACTCATCCACAGTGCTAAATAATACATGTCCACGATTATTACTACCCACAAGCAAATTAACTAAATGTGTAAAAGAAATGAGATAATGATAATAACCAAGTGTCCTGACTACGGCCCTCGCGACGCAGTCTCGACAAACTCCCGGCTAACGCCTCTCGTAGCGCCTGTCACGGAGTGGGTAATGTCAGTGACAAACAAAGTAGATGTCTAATAACAATAAGGAATAAGGAGCAAACCGGAAACACCAAAACCATTTCGCTACAACCCTGCACATGTTAAGCTGGGCACCAACCCCAGAATTATCAATTAAATTGGGCACCAACCCCAGATTATCTGTCGGAGAGACTAAAGTCTCCCCTCGTGCACAAGTACCTACTTTGATGCATTTACCCCTTCCACGGTGCTGGTGTGCTATTCCCAGCGGGCGCGAAGGGGTCCTCACGGCACCCATACTTTTGTGAGGAACACGGGTCATACAAGACCACTCTTCTGGAAAAGTACACCCATGCGGAGGCCAATCCGCCTGTGTACGTGCAGCATCCCAAAACAGATTTGCCGAGATCGGCGTGTCATGAACAATGCGACCGCAGCCGCTTCAATTGTTAGATAAAAACACGATTATGCGAAAGGTTAAACTGTCCATCTACTTTGTTAGATAAATTGAGAGCACTTTAATGACGATAGATGCACTTACTGCACTGGCTGTATTTACAGCAACCGTACCCACCTATTTGGAGAGAGATCGGAACACCCGAATCTTCGCGCACCCCCGCTGCGCGTCTGGACCTAAAGAAAGTCCGCACGGATAACTATAGTCAAAAGCGTGTACTAACATCTGAAAACACAAGACCCACTTTACTCTTTTCGACGGGAAGGTCCAACAAAACTCAATCCTCAATCGGTAGCCCACTCGGGACGTCCCTGGTTAGACCAAGAAGGCCCCGACGGCGGAAATGATGAGAAAAGAGACCCGACGGCACGCCCCCGACGATTTCGTCGAGGCGCGGAGCATCGGCAAAATTAGCACCCGACCTAATAAAATAATGACCAAGAAGGTCCCAGGTGGCCATGCCAAGAAAGCCACGGAAATAACGATCCCAACGGCGAAAACGGCGTTCAAAACGGTGGAAAAACGGACAAAAACGGAGCTACCGATCTTTGGGCTGTCGGGTGGTGCACAGGAGCAACCGTGGACCGGGTTTACGGCATCAGGCGGCGGCGGCACGCGCCGAGTGCACACAGGAGCGTGCACCAGGCGGGACGGGCCGGGCCGCGCACGGTGCTGGCGCGCGCCGGGTTCACGCATTCGGCCGCGGCGTCGCGCACCGGGTGCACGCCCAGCGCGTGCACCGTGCTGGACGGGCCGGGCCGGCGCACGGATTTGTGCGCCGGTTCTTGGCCTTCGATGTTGCAGGCGTGCACCGGGTGCACGCCTGGACCCGTGGACCGCGCTGTACGGAAAAGCACAGTAACTTCCCGTTTCGCGATTTCTTCTCCGTTTGCGCTCCCGTTTCGCGGTTTCTTCTCCGTTTTCGCTCCCGTGCGACTCCGGCGAAGACCCCGCGACCATGGTAATGGCGGCGGCGGCCTCCCGTTTAAAAACGGCGGCGGCGGCCTCCCGTTAACCCACTATGTTTCAACGAAACATCCCAAAAATCTCTGAATAAAAACACGATAATTCTAACGACTAAACCAACGATCGACGAACAACCAAAACGTCGGTCGGAGGTCCGATAACAAGAACTCGATTAAAGACCACCAAGAACTCAACGAAAGAGATGACGGAAAACTCCCAAATAATTTAAATAAATTATTTTACTAACCGAAGATCGACGGGAAGGTTGTCCGGTCGCGTTCTTGCCTTCGGTTCGGTGTCCGGGAAGATCGGGCTCCTTCTCTTTCTCCTTTCCCTTTCTTCCGGCTAGGGTTTCGTCTTTTCTTTTTTTTTTTTTCCCTTCTCTCCGATTAGGGTTTTTATTTTCTTTTCTTTTCCTTTCCGATACTCAGGATCCCTTATATAGTCGTACTTTACCTTTAATTAATTCCTCTTTAATTCGTACGTAAGAGAATTAATTAATTTTCCGTCTGGGATAATTAATTAACTAATTAATTATCCCCCACGAGATAAACCACCTTATCTCTAACGGGTGCAAGATATTTAGCACGGATTCCGATGCACGACTAATTACCATATCACTTTGGGTCCCGTTCAGGGGGTTCCCGATATCGGATTTCAGATCCGATCGCGCCGTCGGCTTTCTTTTTCCGCGCTCTATCGCAGAAAAATACTAGCATCTCACAATGGCCAACTTCAAGAATTGAATAATTTTATTTCACTTAAAGGCTTGAATGACTATACCTAAGTCAAAAATACCCCCGAAAGGCCGGATCACTACAACTTTCCTGCTGGTGGGGCCTTTACCCTTCTTGTTGGTTGTGTTAGCGATTTCGCGAGGTTTTTCCAACCTTTGGACTCTTAGCCGTGTGGACTCGCTTCGTGGAGGATGCGTAGCGACTGGGAAGCTAGAGACGGTGTTGATGGATACTTACCTGTGGCTTTGGAACTCCCCTTTTGAGCTGTGTTAGTTTTGAGGACGAAACTTTCTTTTAGTGGGGGAGAGTGTGAGGTCCCGAAATCCCCCGCGTTGGGTTTGCTGGTTGTTGGGTAGCTTTTAGTGGCCGTTGGGGGTGTTTGTGCGCATGTCGGGCCCGAGAAATGGATTTGTGATGCAATTTGGAATTTAGTTGCATCACTGGAGGCCTGCGTGGTGTGTCGGTGGTGTTTGCATGCAATTTGGACACAAGTGTTGGACATTGGGCTTAAAAAGGAGATCCCGTGGGATTGGAGGACCCGTCGAGTGTTTAGAAGTGATTTCGCGCGACGCAGATGTCAAATTTGGACTCCGGGCGAAGTTTGGATAAGAGATTACCTCTCTGGTTGCCTTCGGGAATTTTTAGAGTTGGAATTTGGCAAATCGGACTTCAGAATTGGACCCGGCGCGGAGAATCGGATCAAGTGGGCTATCCGGGGGCATTCGGCAAATTTTCGGATGAGAATTTGGAGAAATGGACATCGTTTTTGGATTCAGCGTGCGAAATCGCTGAGAATGGACTATTTACTTGCTCAACTGTGACGCCCCACTTCCCAGGGGGTCACCCATCCTAGAACTACTCTAGCTCTAGCACGCTTAACTCCCATAACCTCTTGGATCTTGCTACCATCCAAAATGCTATAGCCGGGTTAAGAGATTTAGTCCTATTATATTATTTATATATAGGACTAATCCAAATTCCGGGGGTGTCACATTGAGCCTGCCTTCCGGCTGTTTTTGTCAGAATTTAGAAAGGGATTTAGGCTAATCCGAGATCATATTTGGATTCAGCGCGAAAAAACGTCGAAAATCGGCTATTTACTTGCCTTTTTCGGAGTCCGGATGCCCAAAAAGGGACCCCCGGAAGTTTTTCGCGTATTTTGGTGCATGGGTGAAGCCGTGGACCGGCCTGGTGCCACGTGGCAGCACCGGATTGGCCGGCGCACGCGGCGCGGTCCACGGAGTGTTGGCGCGGGTGCATGGGCCAAGTGTGGGGGACATGTGGCGCCTCCTGGTTGGCGGGCTCACGCGACGCGGTCCACGGGTGCGCGCGCGGCATGTGCAGTGAACCAGGGCGGGCCACGTGGCGGCCCCGGGTTGGATGGTCCATGTCCGCGCGGTACGCGCAACACGGGAGCAGGTCGGGGCAGTTCGGGCAGGTGACCCGCGATGTGGGGGCGCCACGTGGCGCCCGACGGTTGGCGGGCGCAACCGCCCCACGCCGCGCTGTCGGGCCACGCGGCACTCCGCGAGTGGCGGGCGTGCGTGCGCCGGGCGCGGGGAGAGCTACGCGGACACGTGGCGGCTCCAGGGTAATTCGGGCGCGCACAGTGTTGGGCCGGGCCCAACACTGTAGCCGCCCGAATTGATTCGGGCGCCCGGAAGTTGGGCCCGAGAGCCCATTAAAGGGGGCTTTTGGCTCATTTTCTTGTGTGGGCCTATAAATAGCCCCTTTGCTCGGGCTTTTTGACTCTTTTTGCGAGCTCTAAACCAACTGAGCCCTATTGTAACTTTCTTCATCTCCTTGTGCTTCATCTTGTGAAGGAGGCTTGGAATTTTTGGAAGCCGCGGCGTCGACGACTTCGGCATCGTAGCGTAAAGCGACGTTCTTTCATCGGAGGCCCGTTATCGTCGCATTTCGGTCTGCAAGGTCCATAGAGCTGGTCCGACAGTATTTTTGGACGATTTTTGTGGCGTCGGATTCATGAGAGGTAGATCTACGATTTTTGTATTTTCTACTTTCCTCAGATTTGAGCTTTTATTGGGGTTTCTGGTACGTTTTTGACCCCCTTTGCTGCTGGTGGATCTTTTGGATAGCAACACCTTGTTGGATTTTTATCTCTACATTTGGTTATCGGAATTCAATGTTTAAGGACTCGATTGATATCTACACTTCGCGAGGATCGCCGTCGTATTTTTATTGGATTTTTTGGAGCTTTTCTTATAGGTGAAAATTTTGCATCTTTGGGACTGTTACCAGCAGATTGTGTGTACTTGGATATTTTTGGAATAAAGTGTAACTTTGGACCTTATTGTTGTACCCAGGAGAGTTTGCGGGTGTTTCTGAACCCGTTGGAGTTGGGGAAATTTGGAGATATTTGTTCCTGAGTATTTTCAGCTGTTGGACTTTGGACAGTTTAGCACTTTCAGGTAGGTTGCCTCGTCTTCAAGATCTATGGACTGTACATTAATTCTATTGATGTAGGATCATGCATGGTTGTGAATGTACTATGTAGCATGCTAGAATGTGAGAATTGATATTCCTAGTGTTATTTGATGATCATGTGATATTTCTGCTTCCTACAATCTGTTATATTGTGGTTATCTTGGAACTTGACCTAGCACCCCCGTCATTTGTAGCATGTTCAACCAGACTAGTAGAAAACTCTCACTTGGGCTAGGTTTATTTATGTTTTAGACATCCACACATTATACTCTATTCCTGGACATAGTGTTATCCTCGTCCGGGTAGTGGGCCGAGTGGTCGAGATTCTTCTTAGTGTGGGATGCATGTTACACTCGTGCTTGGGAGCAGAGTGGAGTCTGGTAGTTGTAGCTAGTCTTTTGTCTGTGGCGGGAGCCGTTTGGGTGAACAGTGGTCCCGGGATGTTTCGTTTCCTTATTTTATTTGTCGCCATTGTGTTAGTGGCAGTAGTACACCAGTGTTAGCAGGACCTTGAACCCAGAATCTTTTTGGACACACACATGATTTTAGTCAACCAATGTTTTCTTCCAAGCATCGAAGGGTCGCCGGAGTCTGTTCTTGTTTGATTGGACAAAGGCATTAGCCCTTTGAGGTTTGGATATAAAACTTGTTTTCAAACTGTTTTCCCTAAAAAGAACTAAAAAAACCATTAAAAAAGGGGTTTTTCTCAAATCAAGATGGTTTTCAAAAAGGAACTATTTTTAGTCCTCACCCCACGTGGGTTTGAGTGAAAAATGACTTTCAGTAATAAATGTCACCTTTTTTCCATAAACTTTCCCAGTCGAGATGATTCGAGTGGTCTGGGTTCAAAGGGCTGCCTTTTTCTCTGGGTCGAGAACACGAGGGGCTATGCCTATAGCCTGTTCTTGTTTGATTTGGGTTGTAGGTTCTAGTCTTTCGGGGTTCTCGGACCCTTCTTTGTTGCCGGTTGTGGAGTATACCCGGCTAGTGAGTTGCATGTCGAGTTGATATTCTTTCTGGGAGCCGTTGGGTTGACAGCGGTCCTAACTGTTCGAGTGTTTCTTGTTAGTGAGTCAGAGAGGTGATTCGGGTACTGTCGATCTTGTTGATCGTGGATTGGACTATAGCCTGCATGAGCCATATTGAGCTCGACAGAGATGCGCGGATACTTTCCTCGGTGGGGTCGCGCCCCTCGAGTGCCACTCCGGAGTTGGGCCTGTTACTTTGCTATCGCGACTTGTCGACGCAGTCCCTCTGGCTCGGCCAGTTTTGGCAGTCACGGACACCTTACGGTAGACCCGTCCTCTTGTGGATGTGCGGCAGTAGGTGGGCGCAGGTTTGACTAGAGCCTATGTGGCAGTCAGTGTAGATTGGGTGACTATACTTGAGAGTTAGTAGATGCATTATGTTTCCATCTGTTCCACTTCTTGAGCATTTAGATAGAGGCATAGTAGCTGTAGAGTTATTTTTCCAGCTCTTTTCCTTTCAGTATTGCATTTGTTACTTCATGCCTCTAGTAGACTTAGTGGGCAGACCGTCGGGCTTGTTGGCGGTACCCACTGAGAACTACTATGGGATGTAGTTCTCACACCCGCCGTGGTGTATTTTTCTCCAGGGACCTCTACTCCTGTTCCGGCTGCTCCAGTTGCTGATCCTGCTGATCGAGGTAAGGGAGTCGCAAGATAGATCCCTACCAGTCGTCTTCCAGAGAGAGTAGATGTACCCCCTTTTGGTGATGTTTTAGTACTGTCAGTGTTTTTGGGACTAATCTTGTATATTCTTTTTTTTCTTCTGAGAGTTTATTTTGAGAGACCTTTGTAGTGAGGTTCAGACTTGTACTCTTTCTTTTGAAGACTGTATTTATTTTATTTTTATTTCAGTAGTTTACTTTCAGCTCTGATATCTGTATAGTGTAGTTGATCTTTTGCAGGTTTGTCACTTCGTTTATACGGGATTCATCGTATGGGCGGCGGATCTGTTGGTGGGCCTGGGTCGTAGTTTCGACCTCGGGGCGTGACAAAACTACTCTACTATGCCCAATACTAACTGAATAAAAGAGAGTGTATGCATGAATAAAAGTAACACTACCCTCGTGTACCAATAATGCCCTCAACTGTATGATCTCAAATAGACACATGCATACCTCATAAAAAGACAACTACTGAGCTATATGATATCCTCATCTGTATGAATCTCAAATATGTATGTATATATGTATGCATAACTCATAGAAAGACAACTACTGAGCTATATGATATCCTCCACTGTATGAATCTCAAATATGTATATATGTATGCATCATGGAAAGATAACTGCCAAAGTATAACCCAATCACATGGTCCTGTATAGGCCCAGACTTGCCTGTATAAATTAATCTCAACAACCGGTACACCAACCCGGTATATAGCTCAAACTCATCGCCGGTACAACAACCCGGTCCAAATATCACTCTCAATGCCGGTATAACAACCCGGTCCAAATATCACTCTCAATGCCGGTCCAACGACCCGGTCTCGCCTACTCCGGAGTGGCCCTCGAGGGGAGCGACCCGCTCGAGTCAACAAGTAACCCATGTCCAACATCTCTGTCAAGTATCTCAGTCAAGCAGGCATAAGTCAACACTATGCTCAAAGTGGAGACTCACTCTATCCACAATGCAAAACCCAGCCCCAACTGATGCATAACACTAATCGGTCCAACCGCCCACAATCCGCGGTTGTCGAAACAAAACCCGAGTCGATTATCTGGTGCTATCCCACCTGACTCAACCAAATAGCTATACTATCCCCATCCCTGCTCTCTAACCCGAGCAATAAAAGTATAAGAGAAAAGAAAAGGTTTTCTCCTGTGTTTAATTCCAGCATGAATAGTATAGCATGAATAAAAGAGATATGGCCTATCTATATGTCCAGATGTCAAGGAATAATTCTCACACATGATCAATATAGTTCTCAATAAGAAACTGAAATAAAAGCATAATTAAATCCAACTATAGATAATAAACATCACACAAGGTTGCACTTTTGGTTGAGTCGACTTGTAGGCCGCAATTTCGATGTGCTCAACAACCCACCTGTTTGCTTGCTGATCCGAATCCCGATCAATATGATTTTTGGTGAGCACACTCCTCACGTTCTAAGCTTTCCAACAAACCTGAAATCACCTCAAAACTCCCGTCGGATAGAAAGTTATAACAAAAACATTACTAGTTGCGCAGAATTTCAGCAACTCGAACGGATAGTGAAAGAACTCAAAATCTGCTATGTATGTCTCATGAATCTCTAATACCACAGCCCAAACTTGATTTCTCAGTTCCCAATTAACATAGAAATGCCAATAGGTTTACAAAAAGCCAGACTTAACTCTTTCAAATAAGCTCATCCCACAATTGCATCAATGCTGTCCCAAAATTCTAACATAATCCTAAGCTGAAATTCAACTTATTATACATCCCAATTTAAACATAATTACTGGTTGAAACCAAAAGAGAAATTGTTCATCATGCTTCTGAGATTACAATTATCCATTTGAGTTAACCCCCACAACCAATATTAACCCTGAAATGATAGCCAACCCTCAATTTACTACATAAGCCATTCCCAACTTACATGCAGATTTTCAGCAACAATGTACTGCAAAGAGGACTAAAGATGGTATATCAATTTTTGTCCAAATTTCAAGAGTAAGGTATCAAATTGTTCCTCTTGAAGTCTAAAAAATTACCCAACTTTAAATTCACCATTTCATAAAGTGGAGAAAAAGATATCCCAAGATTATCACATGCTATCTAAAACTTCAATATGAACAAAGGGCTTCAAAGATGAAGAAATTTAGCTGGTTTGTAGCAAGATTTAGCCCTCCTCTTCAACACGAAAATTGTAGGTCTATGAGTTCTGGTGAATTTCCAACAAAAATGAGCCCACAAGTCCACTCCTTCAGTCCTAGGGAGCAAAAACACCAAGCATGACTCAAAACTAGATCGAAAATCCCAGCAGTGCACAAAAATCCCAAAGATGGCTTAATTTACCTATTTTAATGTCCAAATTTGAGAATTCAGAAAATACGAAAGTTGAAGATCATTAAATCCTGAAAATTTCCCATCAAAAGACAACTTAAAATTCCACTTGTACATCCCAGGGGAGTAAAAACACTAACCTGTGCTCAGAATCCCAAACTGAAAAAAATGCCTCAAATATCACTAAATTCACCTGACTTACAGGTCCAATTAGCTCCCCTCTTCAATATGAAAGTTGAAGATCTTGAAGTTGTGAAGAGAACCCCATAAAAATCACCCCAAAATTCCACTCCTACTGCTCTGGAGACCTCCTGGAAGAAAATGCGACGAAGTGGAACCAAAAACCAGCAATGATCAAGCTCCAACAATGGTGTTTCCTTGATGATGAAGAAGAAGATGAAGGCTGCTTTTTGGACTCCTTAGCAGCCAAGAGGGAGATGAAGTCCAAAAGAGGTGTCCCAAGTCAAATAGCCCTCTTAAATAGGCTTAACAAGCTCCAACATTGGACTTAAGGTGCACCAAAACACCTTCACCAACTCCCCTCTCACACCAATCCCCTTTGCACCCGATCCGGTGCAAGAGGGGGTCGAACCAAATGGTCCGCCTGACAGCAGGCGCGCAAGCGCGACGACAGCGCAGCTCGGCCCACGCGCAAGCGCGCGCCACGCGCAAGCGCGCATGCGCGGGCGCGTGCGCTGCCGGTGCACCGCGCGTGCACCGGCCGCGCACCCCGGTCACCTGGACCCGGTGCAGCGCCACCGTGCACCGTGCTGCACCGCCCGGTCTTCCCCCGTGCACCGACTGCCTGAGAGCCCGGTCCACCACTGCCAATGCACCGAAAACACTATTTTAACTCAAAAATACTCAAAAATAGTGTATTTCACACAGTTTTTTGCACTGAGTCCATTTTTCTCATCCATTTGGCGAACTGAGGATTCCGACACACCGAAAAAGTATAAACAAAGCTCTCCAAACCATAAATATAACAACCACCGCACTTCCGTACATCCCCATTATGCGGTTTTTCGCACTTGATCCGATTTTCGCGTCCTCTTCGTGCGCCGACAACTCTAACACACCCAAAATGTGCCCACAAACTACCAATCCACTAGTAACTCAACTCACAAAGATTCTGGTCTTCACATCCTCCCCCACTACAAAGAGTTTCGTCCTCGAAACTAAACATCTTTCTCGATGAAGCCTCAACAAGTAGGGGTGTGCAGTCCTCATGGTATCCATCACAAGTCTTAAGGTGTGTTCTCACTATCTATCAATACAGTTTCCAGTGGTATCGAGTATCTGTCCTCTACTCTATGAGTCCATGAACATATCTGCCTGGTCCTTGTACCCCGGTATTCTCGATGCAACACCGACAAAATCCTCACTTTGATCTTACTGAATCTGATCGCAACCCTCTCAAGGCAGGGTCCACACTCTATTTCTCACTAATCACATCCCTGTACAGCTGCTGCTGCACTATCCGCTCCCAAGACCAACTCATCTGAATAGGGAGCTAGGGGGCTGATTTGGTCAATCTATCAACTATAGCCCATATAGCCTTCGCTCCACTCGGCAACCTCGGTAATCCAGTAACGAAATCCATGGTCACCTGATCCCATTTCCATTCAGGTATTGGAAGGCTCTGTAACTTGCCATCGAGAACCTGATGTTCAGCTTTAACTTGTTGCCAAGTTAAACCATAAGAAAGGAACCTCCCAATATCTCTCTCCATTCCAGTCTACCAGAATTGTGCCCAGAGGTCTCTATACATCTTAGTACCACCTGAGGGAATGGTATAAGGTGTATAGTGAACCTCCCCCAGTATATGCTCTCTAATCCATGAATCCATAGGCACACAAATGCGGTCCCTGTACCTGAGTACTCCCGCTATATCAATGGCAAAATCCCCAACTTGACCCTACTACCTCTGATCTCTAATCTTCGCCAAATAGAGGTCCCCACTCTATTTCCTTGATCCTATCTAACAGAATTGGCTATAAGACTAGAGACATAAGTCTTGCAGAAACCCCAGGGAATACAACCTTAATGTCCAAACACTTTGTAGTGCACCGGCTTCGCTGAAATAGCCAAGTGCGGGTGAATCACTTTCAACATATTTTAAAAGGTGATTAAAATATGGTGGAATAAGTTTGGTTCGAAGAAAAAAGTCTTCGGAACAAAAGTGAGTTGAGAAGGTAGTAAGCTGAAACTTGGTGTTTCGGTTTGAACTTCGGCCAAATTGGGCAAAATGCAATGAGAACGTGTTTTAAAGGTGTTTCTCAGGGTGCGTGCAAAATTTCAGGCAAAACCGAGCTCATACGATACGAAATTGCCTTAAAAATGGACTCCGGAAGCTCAATATACAAAATATGCCTAAGTGCAGAAATTTGTGCTGGGTACGGGTACTCAATTCTGAGTACCGGTACGCAATGCATTTTGTGCTGAAAATTACATTGGGTACCGGCACTGAATGTTGAGTACCGGTACGCAGTGTGTCCGAGTGTAAGAAAGTTGGCCAAAAATATTCTAAGTCCCTGGGTACCGGTACCAAATGTTGGGTACCGGTACCCAATGTAAAATAGGTGATTTCCAGCCCTCGGGTTGGAGATTTCGTGGGTTTAGTACCGGAACACAAGTTTGGTACCGGAACTAAAAGGCCGTGTACCGGTACTCAAGCCCGAGTACCGGTACTCAATGCCCAGAATGCTGGGATATTGAGATGAATTCTTTTGTAAGTGGGGGCAGTTTGGTAAATTCACCCCACCTGTTATCCCATTGTATAAAACCCCTCTCTCCCTCTCTCTCCTCATTCTCACTCTCTTCTCTCTCTCCATGCGTGAGAACTCGAGAAAGAAAAGAGAAGAATGAGAAGGAAAAGAAGAAAAGGAAGAAGAAGAAGAAGTTGGAGAGGAGGCTAGGGTTTGGGATTTGATCTCCCAAGAAGCTTGGGGATTTCATGGAAGACCTCAAGGGAGCTTTCCAAGTGAGCTCCAACCCTTTTCCCTATCTCGTTTGGTCAAGAAATCCTCATATGAGGTAAGTATAAAATTAGGGTTTTCCTCTTTTAAGGTTTTTATGAGTTTTAATAGAGATAGAAATTATCTCTTATGATTCTAAACCTATTTTTAGGGATTTCTTGGAGGTTTGAGGGATCAAACCCTAGTTCTTGCACCAAAAACATCAAGGTGGGGGATTCTTCCGAAAATGGGTGATCTCTCCCCTTTTTCCTTTGCTTTCTGATCTAGAAGCATGTTAGTGAGCACGTTAGGGTAATGAGATCATGCATATAGTTAGTTAGGGTTTAGCCCTAAAAAGATTATGTTGAACCTATTGTAGGTTAAAATTGTATGAGCATAAATAGCAAGGAATAGATGCTAGAAAATGATCATGTTAGGGTATAACCCTAGGAATCATCTAAAGGCATAAAAGAAATGTATGATGGTTGCAAAACTAGGAGAAAACCTAGATTAAGGTTTTAATGAGTGGCATGATAACCTAGGAGTTAAACCTAGATGAACGAGCGACATTATCTTAGGGCATACCTAAAGTTGAATATAGAGTATTTAACATAGAGTTTATGAACTCTAGGACAAGTGAAGCATGGAAAAACATAGGGTCAATGTGCTCTAGGTTACTGTGAAAAAGAGAAAATCATAGAGTTAATAAACTCTAAACAAGAAGGGAATGGAAATTAGAGTTATTGAACCTTAAACTAAGGTAAAAAAATGCAACTAGAGTAATGACTCTAGGTTAAGATGGAATATGAGAAATATGAAATAGAGTTGATGAACTCTAGGGATAAGTTGAATGCAAATAGTGTTAATAACTCTAGGCCAGGGAAATCGAAAAGGTTAATGTCCTTGTGACATAGTGAAACCCTAAGGTTAATTATGAACATAGGGTTGCAAAATGAGAACAAGTAGGAAAACTTAAAAAGGGCTAAGAAGCTAAAGAAATTGCCAAGTGGCGAGGTTAAGAGAAAATGTGAGCAAACAAGATGTTCAATCTAAAATGATGTTAGAGACACCTAAGTTATCCTAGAGTAAAGTACTTAGGATAAAGAAAGAAAAAGTAAAAGAAAAGCATTGAGGCATGAATGCTAACGGGAGGGTTGAGCATATGTCACTCCTGGGTGGATGAGTGCCAATGTGCTTTAAACTCATCAAGGACCAAAGAGGAAAGAAAATGCTTAAAGAACATAATGAAGCTAAAGGCTTAATTGAATGAAAGAAAGTAATGCTTAAAGAAAAGTAAAAAGGGAAAGTAAAATACATTGGGCCGAGCACTACGGGAGGCGGTGCTACAACCTGTTCTTGTTTGATTGGGTTGTAGGCATCCATCTTTTGGAACCCTCAGACCCGGTAAATGTAAGCTGTAAAAGAAAAGTCTGAATGGCTAACGGGAGGGTTGAGCATATGTCACTCCTAAGTGAATTAAAGAATTAAAGCCAAGTTGCCAAAGGGAGGGTTGAGCATATTTCACTCCCGGGGGAAGTGTGTGAGCAAGACTCAGCTTCCCAAAGGAAAGGCAAGATAAAGAGCTAAAGACTAAAGAAAGAAGAAAAAGATAATAAAACGGGCGACCCTTCGGGGGTGAAATGTGATCCTGTGGGACGTAAAGGGCAGGTCCCTCTCCCCGGGCGCTCCTGTCGGACGTAAAGGGCAGTGTCCCTCTCCCAGGAGGCGACCCGAAGGACACATTTTCCTGTTGGGCGGGGTAGCACTTGCGGGTGCTATCGGCAACCTTAGAGATTCTCGTCTTATGGTAGCATGACTGCCGGGCTGGGGCCCTTTGAGCAAGAATCTCCGAGGGTTTAGCAACTTGAATTAAAGCACAAGAATGTGAAAAAGGTAAAAAGGAAAATAGAGTGGCCTAGGTGGCCGGGTTAGTATAACCCTATTGTAGCAGCATAGTGGCCGAGGTTTGGATAGGGGCCCAGAGGGGCGAGATTGTTAGCAATGAGACAAGAAACATACACAGATAGTGTAGAGTTAATCATACATAATTATGATTATGTTAGTCAGCTTCTGCAGTTATTTATAGCATAGTTATCTTGCTATCCTGCTTCTATTGGACCAAGTGGTGTAGAACATTATTTCTCGGTGGTTGAACCCACTGGGAACTTTTAGTAGTTTCTCACACCCATGAGTGACCATTTTTCCAGGTACAGGTACCGGTGCAGTCAGCGAGGCATGCGACAGGGGCAAGGGCCCAGCAGTATAGAGACCTAGAGGGTCTAGTAGGTGTACCCTTTTTATATTTTTGAGTGAACTATGTATTGTGAGGAAAAAGATGTAAATTGTAATATTGTTAAGATTCAAGTTGAGAGATGAAAATTGTAATAACTTTATATTATGGTTCACTCGTTTATGCTTTCATTTATAGTTTAAACTGATTGTTTAATGAATAAAAGTTTTAATTAGAAGTGATTTTTAGTACTCTTATATTGGGATTCCGCATACACTTGATGTGTTGTTTTGGATGTTACCGTTCCTTTCGGGTAGTGAGAGGTCATGCCCGATTGGCAGGTCTGTTGGCGTGCCCGAACTGACCAAATTGGCGGTCTCGGGGCATGACACACTTCAGCTGCTCTAATAGTGGCCTCTGCTGGGTAATCAACAAACTCAAAGAATACACTGCTGGTCTACTCAAGATATCTGCATCCATAATCACTATCCCAGGGTGGTACTATAAACCCAAGTCATAATCTTTTACCAATTCCAGCCATCGGTGTTGTCTCAAGTTGAGCTCCTTCTGAGTGACAAGTATTTCAGCTCTTGTGATCAATGAAAATTTCACAATCCTCCGCACAAAGATAGTGGCGCTACAGCTTTAGTGCAAAACTACAGCGGCCAGCTCCCACTCATGGGTAGGATAATTCTTCTCATAATGCTTCAATTGACGTGACACATAAGTAATTACCCTACCATGCTGTATCAGAACACATCCTAGCACGCTACGGAAAGCATTATTGTAAATGACAAAACCCTCTCCCCACTGGTAATGCAAGAATCGGTGCCGACATTAATCTTGATTTCAGCTCTTCAAAGCTCTATTAACACTGTTCATCCCAATCAAATATGATCTCCTTTCTAATCCATCCGGTGAGAGGAGTGGGGAGCTTTGCAAAGCCCTTCACAAAATGACAGTAGTAGCCAGCCAAACCCAAAAACTACGAACCTCAGTGACCGTCGTTGGTCTAGGCCAATTCCGAACTGCATCACTCCTCGTCAGGTCTACTGTCACACCTATGACTGAAAATCACATGGCCAGAAATGCAACCTCCTGAAGCCAAAATTCGCACTTCTTAACTTGGCATACAACTTCTTTTCTTGGAGAAATTGCAGCACTATCCTCAAGTGCTCCTCGTGCTTATATCGCTTCGGAAGTATATCAAAAATATCAATAATGAAAATCACTACGAACCAATCTAATAAAGTTGGAAAAATTCTCTTCTTCAGATCCATAAAGGTGGCAGGTCATTAGTTAATCCAAAAGGCATCACCGAGAACTCATAATGCCCATACCGAGTCCGAAGTGCGATCCTCAATATGCCTTCGGTCCTCACTCTTAACTAGTGGTAATACGACTGGGGATCTATCTTCGAAAATGCTGAAGCCCACTATAACTGATCAAACAAATCATTGATTCAAGGCAATGAATATCTATTCTTGGTGACCACTTTAATCCATTCTCTTTAATTCACACAAAGTCTAAGTAAGCCATCCTTCTACATCACAAACAGTAATTGCACTCCTCAAGGTGACGCACTGGGCTGATAACACCTTTATTCATCAAATCTTGCAGATGCGCCTTTAATTCTCTTAGCTCAGCAGAAGCCATTCTATAGGGTGCCTTAGAAATTGATGTAGTCCCCGAAACTATGTTAATAACAAACTCAACCTCCCTATCCGGCGGCATCAATAAAAGCTCACTAGGGAAAATCGCTGGGTACTCGCGGACGATAGAAATCTCCTCGATCTCCAGTGCCGGCGTAGGTACCTCCATCACCGTTGACAACAATGCAACACATCCTCTACTCATCATATGTCGTGTCCTGGCCGAAGATATAGTCGCTACGAACAGCGTGCTGTGGCATCCTCTGTAAACATACTCCTCCTGACCCGGCTCTCATAGAGTCACTGTCCTCTCTCTATAGTCGATCACGGCACCATAATGAGATAACCCATCCATACCAAATGCTACATCAGAAACCTAGAGCTAATATAGGACCATAACTCTATGGGTAAAATCCAGGGTCCTATCAGCACTTGGTAGAATCTACAACACTCATCCACTCAAAAAAGGCCCCACCAACTACAACAACACAAAGGGGAGTCGATGCAGACGTCGGTGCAAAGGTCCCCACTCTGGGACAAGCAAGTGCAAAAGGTCTCAAATGGCCGCATCTCTAGCGCCAGCTCTATCACTGCTCACACCAAAAGTGCATGAAGTCCACCGCAAATGACCCACCTGTCAGAGTGTCACTAGTACTACTGTTATCCCTGCCACATAGCTATCCCTGCTACTGTGGTCATCTCGATAGTCGAAATTCTATTAATTTCGTCCTCCTAGCGATTCAAGATCACGAAACTAATGTCACTACAACCTCAAGAGTTTAAGTCGACTGGTCTGTCCTCCATCAGATTATGCCTGGCGCTTTTTCTCCAACTTTATCGGCTTGCCAAATCTTTCATACTCAGATGTGAAAACAGCCCTTGAAACCCAGATCACTCAAACCCATTCTGGTCGAGGAAATAAAGATGACACTTATTTCTGAAAATTATCTTGATTGGAGGAAACCCATTTTAGTAAATTTTACTTCTTAGGATAATCTGTTAAAACCAGTTTTACTTTTCCAAACCTCGAAGGGTTAACAACTTCACCTTATCAAGCAAGAGCTGGTCCTGGCAACCCTTCGAAATTTGGAAGAAAACGTTGGCATACCCAAAATCATGTTATCACAAACTCAACATCAAAATCATTCAGCCATCCTACAAAATAACTCCGAAAATGTTTTCCTTGACTGTCTTATCCCGACCTGCTAGTCGAAAAAACATCCAGCCTACAACACTGGGCCAACTGCCCAACATCTGCCCCTACTCCACTGAGGTCAAAATCAAACTGAACCCCCTGCTCTGACACTGCTCAACAATGTTGCCGAGGGCTCCAGAACTCGCTGTGCTGGCTCACCCACTGTGCTAACAGCTGCGCCACGGGCTCTTCCTGTCTACAGTTCTTCTTTTCCCAACGGATCATCTGAACTCTCAACTCATCCATCATGACAGGTCTCTTCTGTCCAACCCTCACCGGATACCGGAGTGGTATGCGCAGGGACAGATCGCACAAATCAACACGCAACAATACAGCTAACACTACACTTAAAATCAAATCGCCGCTCGACCCAATCTAGCGAAAGTCTAAGACATCGCCCCACTTCTGTAGCCTTATGTCGTCTACAGCCAACAGAATTGCCCAGTAGAAGAAGGGTATGTCAAATTCCTCTCTCTACTCCATCAGAGAGATAATAAACCAAATCACTGACTTTCGCATAATCACGTCTCTCACGTGCTATCATCATAGGGCCAGCCAATAGCCTAGGGTTTCCTGAGTCCGAAAATGACCTATAACTTGGCTCTGATACCAACTTAATCTGTCACGCCCCGAGTGTAAACCAGAACTCGAGTGCGACAACAGATCCGCTGTCACGCCCCGGCGTCGAAACTGCGACCCGGGCTCGCCTACAGATCCGCCGCCCATACGGAAACCCCGTATAGATGAAGCGTCTAACCTGCAAAAAGAATCAACTACAGTATACAGATATCAGAGCTGAAAGTAAACTACTGAAAAACTAAAGTCCAAACATTGCACAACTGAAAATAAAATAATATCCATCTCCCAAATACGATCGTATGAAAAGTCCTCTGATACAAAACCCAAAAGGGAGATATCTCCAATAAATACATCAGTGTACAAGCTCTCAATACAACCATATCCTCACTACATCAGTCTCTCAAACTGTAAAATAAAATACAACTCTATACCTCACAACAAAGGTCTCTCAACAAGAACTCTCAATATATAAAAAGGGTACATCTACCACACTCTAAAGGAACTATGCTGGTAGGGAACTATCACGCGACTCCCTGTCCTCGGTCCGTCAAGCCAGCTCGGGTAGGAACGGAAGAAAAGCCTCAGCAACCTGTCACCGACATAGGGTGTGAGAATTACATCCTACAGTAGTTCTCAGTGGGTACCGTCTCCAAGACCCACGGTCTGCCCACTAAGTCTACTAGAGGCAAGATAACAGAAAAAGACTGGGATAGGAAAACAAAGCTGGATAAGAATCAACAGCTATCATGCCTCTATCTACTATGCTCAAGGGGAAAAACACAGATGATGGTATGCAACCACTCACTACTAGATGCCTCAAGTACCCTGCTCAAAGGAATACTCATCTAAGAGCAAGCAATACACCACTCGCACACAAGGTGCTCTCAAAACCCAAATCTCAGTGACTGCCACATAGGGTCCAGTCAACCTGCGCCAAACCTACTGCCACTACGCCCAAACAAGACTTGGTCTTACGTAGGGTGTCCCACATGGACTATCTCAAACTCAAGCGAACTCTAGTGTATCAACTAGTCGCATCATCGAAGCCTCGTCAGGCTCGGTATCATCATCGCACCCGGGGCGTAGCTCGAGGGGAGCGACCCCACCGAACTCAAGTATCTCAAGTATCTCATAACTGGCATAGAATGCCAGGCTCAGCAGGCTATAATCCTCGATCAAACAGATCGGTACTCAATGCTCAACTAGCATAACTCAGTCGGAGAAAGACTCCACGACTCGATCTCACAACACTAACCCACTAAAAGAAGGTACAACACAGCTGGGACCGCCGTCACTCCAAACGGCTCCCAAAACGACTCCCCACTCATAAGCGAGAAGAACCGACTGACGCAGCAAAGGTCCGAGAATCCCGTTAGGCCGATGCCTAGAACCCCAATCAAACAAGAACAGACTCTAGGCTCAGCCTATCGAAGTTCTCGATCCTTTACCGTTCAGGGATTCGGCCCCTCTCGGTTAAAGTGGGAACCCATCTCAACCTACAAATCTCACGGGCTCGAGATGCTCTACAGCCAGATCCACGAAGAGTCCGAAAACCCCGGGAGACTAATACCTACGACCCCAATCAAACAAGAACAGGCTATAGGCGTAGCCTCCCGTTGCTTTCGACTTGCTTTCGACCCCAGAAAGAAATCAGCCCTTAGAATCCAGACCACTCGAATCATCTCGGGTGGATAAGTTTATAAGAAACCGTGACATTTATTACAGAAAGCCATTTGATCTGAGAGAAATCCATCTTTTTAATGATTTTTAGTCTTTTTAGGAAAACAATTTGCAAACAAGTTTTATGTCCAAACCTCGAAGAGCTAATGCCCTCGTCCTATCAAACAAGAACAGACTCAGGCGACCCTGCGAGGCTTGGAAGAAAACATTGGCTGACTAAAATCATGTGTGCGCCCAAAAAGGTTCTGGGTTCAAGGTCCTGCTGTCACTAGTACACCACTGCCACTACCACTGTAGTGACAACCAACTCCAGAACACAACGTCTCGGGACCACCGTCTACCCAAACGGCTCCCGCCAGAACCAAACGACTGGCTCTAACTACCAGACTCCACTCGGCCCCCAGGCCCGAGTGCAACATACGTCCCACAATGTCCTGACCACTCGGCACAATACCCGGGCGAGGAACTCTAAGTCCAGAAAGAAATGCACTGTGTGGGATGTCTAAAGCATAAAAGAACCTAGCCCAGATTGAGGTTCTCTATTGGTCTGGTTACACATGCAGCATATGACGGGGGTGCTAGTCAAAGTTCCAATGAATCACTTAAATTAGCATGCAATTGGCCTCCACGCGATCCGCACTCAAAACGAAGCACGATGCCAGAATCCGCACGCAAAACGGAGTCCGCACGCAAAATGGTGCACAGTGCCGGAGTCCGCACGCAAAACGATGCACAGTGCCGGAGTCCGCACGCAAAACGATGCACAGTGCCGGAGTCCGCACGCAAAACGGTGCAAGGTGCTGAAACACGCACGCAAAACGGAGTCCGCACGCAAAACGGAGCACGCCGTGGGGGTCCGCACGCAAAACGGAGCAGAAAAAACACGGTCCCTAACACAAATAAGAACAAGGGGTCAATCCAAAGTCCAAAAGAACGCCCTCAAAATTGTGCCAAAAACACCGTAAAAACAACGCGCGGGACCTACCTCGACTGCGACGTGCCGCCCAACTGCTAAATGGAATGCCTTGCGCGCTCCACGAGGTCGCCGACGCACCGCCACACCCCACGAATTCCCCTCCCTCACTCTCTCTCGCTCTCGGTTGGAGAAGAAAAGGAAGAAGAAGAGAGGAGAAAGGTGCTCGAGGTGAAGAAAGAAGAAGAAAAAGAGGAGAAGAAGAAGAAAAAGGGAAGGGGAGGCTCGCATGGACCGGGTCCACGGCGCACCACCAATGGGAGCCCTCCACCCGGCGGTCCACACGCAGGGGGGCGCGCACCAGGCACAGTGCGCGCCCCCGCGTCTCCGCGCGCCACGCGGCACGCGGCAGTCACGCGCCACACGGGCGCGTGACACCCAGCGCCGCGCAGGCGCGGGACATGCCGCGCGCCACACGGGCGCGCGTCACCCTCGCCCACGCGGGCGCGAGTGGGGGCCCGCCACGTGGCGGCCCCCGCGCATTCCGCGCCGGAAGCGCGACCCTACTGCGCGCCTCGAACCGCGCGCCGCCGCCCTTCGCGCAAGCCCTCGGGATCCGAGCCGACCTCGGGATCCGTGCCGTCTCGCTACGCCTCGAAAAACGTGCACTTCAACCGGGCTCCAAATCAAACAAGTAAATAGTCCATTCTCAACGATTTCGCGCGCTGAATCCAAAAACGATGTCCATTTCTCCAAATTCTCATTCGAAAATTTGCCGAATGCCCCCGGATAGCCCACTTGATCCGATTTTCACGCCAGGTCCATATCTTAAGTCCGATTGCCAAATTCCAACTCTAAAAAAAATTCCCGAAGGCGACCGGAGAGGTAATCTTTTATCCAAACTTCGCCCGGAGTCCAAATTTGACATCTACGTCGCGCGAAACCACTTCTAAACACTCGACAGGTCCTCCAATCCCACGGGATCTCCTTTTTAAGCCCAATGTCCAACACTTGTGTCCAAACTGCGCGCAAACACCACCGACACACCACACGGGCCTCCAGTGATGCAAACTAAATCCCAAATTGCACCACAAATCCATTTCTTGGGCCCGACACGCGCACAAACACTCCCGAAGGCCAAAATCCGACAGTAATCTCTTAAGTGGGGATTCGGGTCCTCACACTCTCCCACACTAAAAGAAAGTTTCGTCCCCGAAACTAACACGGCTCAAAAGGGGAGTTCCAAAGCCAAAGGTAAGTATCCATCAACACCGTCTCTAGCTTCCCAGTCGCTACGCATCCTCCGCGAAGCGAGTCCACACGGCTAGGAGTCCAAAGGCTGGGAAAACCTCACGAAAAAGCCAACACAACCAACAAGAAGGGTAAAGGCCCCACCAGCAGGAAAGTCGTCAACCACAACTCTCAGTTTAGCAAACGGCTGAAATTAACGAAAAGTCCAAAAATTCCGGAAGGACCAGTGCCCTTGCCCCAATCAAACAAGAACAGGTTCGGGCACCGTCTCTATTTCTGGAGCAGTCTTTCGAAGTTTTCGTCCTGTTCGAAAATTTCAGCATACTGGCGAGAAAAAGGGAGAGAAGTGTTGAAGTCGTTCCTGCCGTGGCTACAAAACGAAAGCTACGATCTAAACGTGACCCCTGAGGACACAACCTCTAGTCCTAATCGTCACCAACGATCCAAAAGTAGCACCAAGCCCCAAACCGCTGAAGGAGCGGCTGCAGGAAGGATACCCCGGTGATCTGTGAAAATGAACTCCTCTAGTCCAACTCGTGGAAGGGTAACTGATCTCATTCCACAATCAGCCGTTGCACGATACCGCATCAACTGGTCCATCTTGTGTGCTCAATCTGAGTCATGGAGCTGCCACTAAACCATAACACCTGCCGGTATAATTCCAAGTCTCCACGGTACTGGACACGATCCATAAGGCTCCCCCACATGCACAACACCAACAGGAACCTGTACCTCTAGTGCACATGGTAACAACTCTACCTCCAGTCCAGACAGGAAAGCCAAAAACACTCAACTCAAACTGCTATAAAGAAATCATGCCCGCGACAATCTGGTCCACTGTCGTAGCGCCCTCCAACCGGACGGTACAGACTCATCCGCTTGCTGTAGATGGTCGCCGATCGGTCTGCCCCGACGTCGTGGCCCTGTCTGCCTGGAGGTAAATCGGAGGAGCTCCTTCATCCCGAAGAGGTAGCGGGGGTGCCGTCGCAAGCGGTATTGCCGTAAGCACTGCTCGAGGGCATGCTGCCTGAAAATGTCCCGACTGTCCACACGAAAAAGATCGCCTCTGCCTGTGGTCACACTGCGACGCAGAATGCGGCCTACCACAAATGACATAGTCATCCCGCTGCTACTGCTGATACATCAGCTGTGGAGAACCTCCTGGTCTCTGTCTCCTCTGAGACTCACGACCCTCAGGCTGGGATCGTGGCGGCCCCCGGGGGATCTCGATCTACTCGACTGTACAAACTCAGGCGGCACTGGATGCCTCTCCACGGAGCTGGTCCCAGGTGCTCCGTCTCTCTCTCTGACATGATCACTGATCCTCGGTCAACCCACCGAGCTTGCTCAATCGCTGCATCTGACGTCGGCGCTCGCCGAGAATGCACCAAGGAATAAATATCCTGATGCGGTCCTCTCTCAACTAGCTCAACCTTCTGGGCCTAATCCCGGGCGACAGGGGTACACGACTCAACAATCGCAAAACTCGCGAACATACTCCAGAAGAGGTCGACTCCCCTGCTGCAGGCGTCTAAGATCCCCTTCCAATTTCTGCTTACACTGTCAGGAAAGAAGGCCCTGAGCAGCAAAGCACGAAACTCGCTCCAAGTCAACAACTGCGCTCCCGGTGGTCCAACAGGACGAACTCGACGCCACCAAATCTCGGCGTCCTTTCCCAAAAAGTGAGTTGCCAAGCGTACCTGATGCTTCTCCATTGCTGCTATCCAGTTTTCAGCCTCCCACTGCTCCAAGCTCAATCCTGCAAATCGGGATGGATCAGACTGCCGGGACTGGCTCGATCGCTCGATGATGTCCCAAAGTTCATCCACAACCGCTATCCACCCTGCCTCGGTGCCTCGGCACTACTCGTCGACCCGGAGGGGGCTGCTCGCTCCATCGGTGCCACTGGTACAACTGAATATGTCGCTGCATAGGAAGAAAGTGCTGGAGGACTCTCAAGCGGTACTGCAACCAGCTGTGCTCTCTGCTCCAACAGGCGCATCAAACCTTCCATGGCTTCCTCCTGGCATCGGACAACCTCCGACATCGGTGCCATCTGGGTCCATAACTCCTGGGTCTCGCTCGGCTCTGATAGCTCTGCCTCCCGCTGCTCGGGTACTCAACAGATGCGGGGTGTGCCCTCTTCACAACACGACGTCTCAGGGGTATCGTAATCCACTGCACAATAACAAACATCAGGACACAACAACCATACGACCCAATCCAGCGAAAGTCTAAGACATGCCATCCATTCCATAGCATTATGTTGTCTGCAGCCAACATAATCGCTTAGGAGAATAAACATGCCAATCACTCATCCCGTCTCTTGGGAGAGGTATAAAACTCAATCAGGACTCTCGCTAAAAGTCACGACTCTCACGTAGTCATCCTAATGTCCAACCACAAGCCTAGGGTTTCTAAGTCCACCACGACTTACAACCTAGGCTCTGATACCACTCTAATCTGTCACGCCCCGGCGTCGAAACTGCGACCCGGGCTCGCCTACAGATTCGCCGCCCATACGGAAACCCCGTATAGACGAAGCGTCTAACCTGCAAAAAGAATCAACTACAGCTATACAGATATCAGAGCGAAAATAAAAGCTGCAGGAAAACTGAAATCCAATCACTGTACAACTGAAAATAATACAATATCCATCTCCCAAATACGATCGTATGAAAAGTCCTCTGATACAAAACCCAAAAGGGAGATATCTCCAATAAATACATCAGTGTACAAGCTCTCAATACAACCATATCCTCACTACATCACTCTCTCAAACTGTAAAATAAAATACAACTCTATACCTCACAACAAAGGTCTCTCAACAAGAACTCTCAATATATAAAAAGGGTACATCTACCACACTCTAAAGGAACTATGCTGGTAGGGAACTATCACGCGACTCCCTGTCCTCGGTCCGTCAAGCCAGCTCGGGCAGGAACGGAAGAAAAGCCTCAGCAACCTGTTACCAACATAGGGTGTGAGAATTACATCCTACAGTAGTTCTCAGTGGGTACCGTCTCCAAGACCCACGGTCTGCCCACTAAGTCTACTAGAGGCAAGATAACAGAAAAAGACTGGGATAGGAAAACAAAGCTGGATAAGAATCGACAGCTATCATGCCTCTATCTACTATGCTCAAAGGGAAAAACACAGATGATGGTATGCAACCACCCACTACTAGATGCCTCAAGTACCCTGCTCAAAGGAATACTCATCTAAGAGCAAGCAATACACCACTCGCACACAAGGTGCTCTCAAAACCCAAATCTCAGTGACTGCCACATAGGGTCCAGTCAAGCCTGCGCCAAACCTACTGCCACTACGCCCAAACAGGACTTGGTCTTACGTAGGGTGTCCCACATGGACTATCTCAAACTCAAGCGAACTCTAGTGTATCAACTAGTCGCATCATCGCAGCCTCGTCAGGCTCGGTATCATCATCGCACCCGGGGCGTAGCTCGAGGGGAGCGACCCCACCGAACTCAAGTATCTCAAGTATCTCATAACTGGCATAGAATGCCAGGCTCAGCAGGCTATAATCCTCGATCAAACAGATCGGTACTCAATGCTCAACTAGCATAACTCAGTCGGAGAAAGACTCCACGACTCGATCTCACAACACTAACCCACTAAAAGAAGGTACAACACAGCTGGGACCGCCGTCACTCCAAACGGCTCCCAAAATGACTCCCCACTCATAAGCGAGAAGAACCGACCGACGCAGCAAAGGTCCGAGAATCCCGTTAGGCCGATGCCTAGAACCCCAATCAGACAAGAACAGACTCTAGGCTCAGCCTATCGAAGTTCTCGATCCTTTACCGTTCAGGGATTCGGCCCCTCTCAGTTAAAGTGGGAACCCATCTCAACCTACAAATCTCACGGGCTCGAGATGCTCTACAGCCAGATCCACGAAGAGTCCGAAAGCCCCGGGAGACTAATACCTACAACCCCAATCAAACAAGAACATTCTATAGGCGTAGCCTCCCGTTGCTTTCGACTTGCTTTCGACCCCAGAAAGAAATCAGCCCTTAGAACCCAGACCACTCGAATCATCTCGGGTGGATAAGTTTATAAGAAACCGTGACATTTATTACAGAAAGCCATTTGATCTGAGAGAAATCCATCTTTTTAATGATTTTTAGTCTTTTTTAGGAAAACAATTTGCAAACAAGTTTTATGTCCAAACATCGAAGAGCTAATGCCCTCGTCCTATCAAACAAGAACAGACTCAGGCGACTCTGCGAGGCTTGGAAGAAAACATTGGCTGACTAAAATCATGTGTGCGCCCAAAAAGGTTCTGGGTTCAAGGTCCTGCTGTCACTAGTACACCACAGCCACTACCACTGTAGTGACAACCAACTCCAGAACACAACGTCTCGGGACCACCTGTAGTGATCCGGCCTTTCGGGGTATTTTTCACTTACATATAGTCATTTAAGCCTTTACGTGAAATAAAATTATTCAATTCTTAAAAGTTGGCCATTGTGAGGTGCTGGTATTTTTTTGCGATAGAGCGCGAAAAAAGAAAGCCGACAGTGCGATCGGATCTGAAATCCGATATCGGGATCTCCCGGAACGGAATTCCTAGTGATACGGTGATTAAGTCATGCATCGGAATCCGTGCAAAATATCTTGCACCCGTTAGAGATAAGGTGGGTTATCTCGTAGGGGATAATTAATTAGTTAATTAATTATCCATGAGGGAAAATAGAATTCTCTTACGTACTAATTAAAAAGGAAATTAATTAAAGATTTAATACGAACTATATAAGGGATCCCGATTATCGGAAAGAAAAGAAAAGAAAGAAATAAAAACCCTAATCGGTGAGAAGAGAAAAAGAAAAGAATAGACGGAACCCTAGCCGGAAGAAAGGGAAAGGAGAAAGAGAAGTAGCCCGATCTTCCCGGACACCGAACCGAAGGCAAGAACGCGACCGGACAACCTTCCCGTCGATCTTCGGTTAGTAAAATAATTATTATAATTTATTTGGGATTTTTCCGTCGTCTCTTTCGTTTGAGTTCTTGGTTTCTCCGTCGTATCCGTCACCGTCGCCTTCGTCGTCATCATGCTAGGGCACGGAACGGACGGCGGAGGCGCGCGGTGCCACTAGGGCATCGCGCGGAGGAGAGTCACGGACGGCACCAATGCGGACCCGCAACCGCGCGGGCACCGCATGGGCGCCGCGCGGCTACCGCACGGACGGCACCCATGCGGACCCGCGACCGCGCGGGCACCGCATGGGCGCCGCGCGGCTGCCGCGCGGACCCGCAACCGCGCGGGCGCCGCACGGCTGCCGCGCGGACCCGCAACCGCGCGGGCGCCGCACGGCTGCCGCACGGGCGGCACCCGCGCGGACCCGCAACCGTGCGGGCACCGCGCGGGCGCCGCGCGGACCCGCAACCGCGCGGGCGCCGCGCGGCTGCCGCACGGACCCGCAACCGCGCGGGCGGCACCCGCGCGGACCCGCAACCGTGCGGGCACCGCGCGGCCACAGCGCGGGCGCCGCGCGGCTGCCGCGCGGGCGGCACCCGCGCGGACCCGCAACCGCGCGGGCGCCGTGCGGGGCCGCACCCGCACGGGCACCGCGCGGCCGCCGCACGGGCAACACCCGCGCGAGGCACCGCGCCGCGTGGGTGTCGCCGCGGAGACGCGCCGCGCGGTTCCAAACCGCGCGGGGCTCCGGCGGACGACGACGGCGGCGCGGGATTTCCGTTTCGTCAACCCGGACGGTGTTGGACTTTTCCGTCGAAAAGAGTAAATTGGGTCTTTTGTTTTCGGATGTTAGTACACGTTTTTGACTATAGTTATCCTTGCGGACTTTCTTTAGGTCCAAGTGCGCAGCGGGGGTGCCCGAAGGATCCAGGTGTTCCGATTTCTCTTCAAATAGGTGGGTGCGGTTGCGATAAGAGCAACAAGTGCAGTAAGTGCAACTATCGTCATTAAAGTGCTCTTAATTTATCTAACAAAGTAGATGGAGAGTTTAACCTTTCGCATAATTGTGTTTTATCTAACAATTGAAGCGGCTACGGTCGCGGTGCTCACTACACGCCGATCTCGGCAAATCCGTGTTCGGATGCTGCACGTACACAGGCGGATTGGCCTCCGCATGGGTGTACTTTTCCGGAGAAGTGGTCTCTATTTGACCCGTGTACCTCACAAAGGGGTGGGTGCCGTGAGGACCCCTTCGCGCCCGCTGAAAATAGCACACCAGCACCGCGAAGAGGTTAAATGCATCAAAGAGGTGTTTGCGCACGAGGGGAGACTTTAGTCTCCCCGACAGGGACTCTGGGGTTGGTGCCCAACTTAATTGATAAATCTTGGGTTGGGGCCCAGCTTAATTATGTGCAGCGTTTTAGCGAAAGGTTTCGGTGTTTTCAGTTTGCTCCTTATTCCTTATTGTTATTAGACATCTACTTTGTTTGTCACTGACATTACCCACTCCGTGACAGGTGTTACGAGGTGCGTTAGCCGGGAGGGCGGTGAGACTGCGTCGCGAGGACCGTAGTCAGATACTTGGGTTTATTATCTCATTTCCCTTATGCTTCTTTTAGTTAATTTGCTTGTGGATCGTATTAGTCGTGGACATGTATTACTTAGTGCTGTGGATGAGGTGTACATTTATACTTTGATGCTTTTAGTGATGTTTTCATATGCGGCATGTTTTCAAGATAAACCAAATGATTTCGAAAACGTTTTCTCAAAACGAAGTGCCATGTGGGCACGGGTTTTGCAACCGTGGGTTTTATCCTTCCTAAACACTGATGCCGCTTTAGTATTCCGCTTGAAAATAAAACAACAAGGTGTCGAGTGGACACCAGTCTTTTAAACATTAGTTAAACTACTGTACTCTGTTTGATGATGTATGTCTGTTGTATGGTTGATGGTTGATGCATGATGTTGAAAATGAGACGCCGTGCATATACAAAGGAGACTCTGTCCGTGGGCGGAGAGAATTTGTGTATGTGGCGGTCTGGCACGCACCGGGGATGAGGTTTAAGTTACCTTATTAAGAAAAAAAAAAGAATACACGCAATTTTCCGCTTTGATAGACTCAAAAACCCCCGGGGGCGTGACAGATTAAATGGTATCAGAGAAAAACAACCATAACCATAGTAGACGTGATCTACATCCACAGTGTAAGGTGCCACAAGCAAATTGGACATGAGATAACCAAGGTATAGGTGCGGTTGTACGTGAGAGTACGGGGAAAACGGGAACGTAATATAGGTGTGTTCGTAAGTCTAGGTGCTAAGGTGATGACCTTAGGGCTAACTTGGTTTCTTTGTTTACACGGTTAATGGCCCGAAGCCACTCTTCAATCGATGGTGCAGAAGAAGATACGACGGTTCCGGCAACAGTGGAGAATCGGCTACTCCAACAACGGATTACGCGACATGGCATAGCGCTCTCCCCTTTTTGTTAGGAAAGACGAACCTTACCAGGCTCGCCTTCCCAAAGGTGATCCACATAGCGACACGAATCGGGTAATACCGACGGTGGGTCTACCCGCTTACCGAGAAGTGATCGATAGGACCACTATGGTGGGGCGGGAATTGGCCGTTCCACGCACCCGGCAGAAGGATCATGAGTCTGCCAGGGACCGAAACGACCCCAGCCCTTCTCTGGAGGGGGATTTTCTAGCGAAGATCGGCCATGCATCATCTACAGAGGAGCACCCCGGAGGAAAATTATTCATTCCGGAAGCACGACCTTTGCTTCTAACGTGACAAACTAGGACAGTTCCGTTTTTACTGCCCTGAACCCGGGAATGATTCTTCGGAGTCGCGACACGGATGAGGGGTCTTATGCGACGACACGACAAAGGACGCACTACCCGAGGGAAGTAGTAGCAGGAAAGACCCCTTACGAAGAGTAATGTTGGTCTTGACCCCAGGAGGACCCTTAGGAGCAAATACTCTGTACCTTCCTGCCCAATAAGGATGCAAAGACTTAGTTGTCTTTGGTGTTGGCCCTTTATTATGGGTCAAATAGGTCCAACTTCCTGCCTTGAGACAATAGGCCCAGGGGACTAGTGAGTTGGGTTGGGTGAGCCCAATAGGTTGAGTGGGCTGCGGTCCGCAATAGACCTAACGGCAAGAGGCCCCACAATAGACCCAACATCCAGGTGGGTTGGGTCTGGTCGAGATCAGTGGTGCGGTGTATGCCGCTTTAAGTGAATCGGATGCGCACCTCTAAAAGCTCAGGCTTTTGGGGTTAATGGTTAGCGCCAACGATTCGACATTTGAGACTTAGTGGTAAGGGAATTTTCGGACGTGTTTTCGGCGGAGCTCCCCGGAATGCCGCCGGAACGAGAGGTTGACTTCCCGATTGAGCTGCTTCCCGGCACCAAACCCATCACCAAGGCACCGTACAGGATGGCCTTCGCGGAGTTGAAAGAACTCAAGGCACAGTTGGAGGACCTTTTGGATAAGGGTTTCATCAGACCTAGCGCGTCACCCTGGGGCGCGCCCGTCCTATTTGTGAGGAAGAAGGACGGAAGTCTCCGGTTGTGCATCGACTACCGGGAGATAAGTAAGGTCACCGTTAAGAACAAGTACCCCCTGCCAAGGATCGACGACCTCTTTGACCAATTACAGGGGGCGACGGTGTTTTCAAAGATCGACCTGCAGTCGGGCTATCATCAGGTCCGGGTTAAGGGGGAGGACATCCCCGAAACGGCCTTCCGAACTCGCTATGGCCATTACGAATTTACAGTAATGCCGTTCGGGCTCACAAATGCCCCGGCAGTGTTCATGGACATGATAAACAGGGTATTCAAACCCTTCCTGGACTTATTCGTGGTGGTCTCCATCGACGATATCCTCATCTACTCCCGTACAGACGAGGAACATGAAGGACATCTGCGCACAGTCCTCCAGACCCTACGGGAACAGAAACTCTACGCCAAACTCAAAAAGTGTGAGTTTTGGCTCCGTGAGGTCGGCTTCTTGGGGCACGTAATCTCGGCGGCTGGGGTCGCAGTCGATCCGAAGAAGATAGATTCGGTGACGGACTGGCCCCAACCGACGACGGTGACGGAGATTCGAAGCTTTCTAGGATTAGCCGGGTACTACCGGCGCTTCGTGGAGGGTTTCTCCAAGATAGCCACCCCTTTAAACCACTTGACTAAAAAGGGGGAAAAGTTCATCTGGACGGACAAATGTCAGAGGAGCTTCGAGGAGCTCAAGGATAGATTGACGCGAGCCCCGATTCTCGCCCTGCCAGAACCAGGGGAGGATTATGAAGTGTATTGCGATGCGTCGCGTAACGGACTGGGTGGAGTACTCATGCAACGGGGAAAGGTTATAGCCTATGCGTCAAGGCAGCTCAAAGAATACGAGCGAAACTACCCCGTGCACGATTTGGAACTCGCAGCGGTTGTGTTCGTCCTCAAGCTTTGGAGACACTACCTGTATGGGGCACACTGCAATGTGTATTCAGATCATAAAAGTCTTAAGTACCTTTTCACCCAAAAGGAGTTAAATTTGCGACAAAGACGGTGGCTACCACCCGGGAAAGGCAAACGTGGTGGCCGACGCCCTGAGCCGTAAGGGGCAGGCCGAAAAGGCAGGGGTAAGTGCCATCACCCAGCAAGATAGTCTGATTGCGGAGTTTTCGCGATTAAGACTGGAAGTAGTACCGGCGGTTACAGCCGAACAACTTCTGACACTGGTGGTCAGACTTACCTTGCTTGACAGAATTCTTGAGGGGCAGTCGACTGATGACCAACTCCTGCTGGTGCGAAATAGAGTAACTGCCGACCAAGAAGGTGATTTCACAGTAAACTCCGACGGCACGATACGATTTCGAGGACGAATCTGCGTGCCGGATCTACCGGAACTCAAAGAGGAAATCCTGCGGGAGGCGCATACTGCACCATACGCAGCGCATCCCGGGGGAACGAAGATGTACAAGGATGTCAAGCAGACCTTCTGGTGGCCCAAAATGAAGGGAGACGTGACTCGGTTTGTCGCACACTGCCTGGTGTGCCAACGAGTGAAGGCCGAGCACCAGCGTCCAGCAGGAAAATTGCAACCCTTACCGGTGCCCGAGTGGAAATGGGACATGATTACTATGGATTTTGTGACCGGGTTCCCGAGATCGTCGCAGGGACACGATGCAATATGGGTAATTGTGGACCGTCTGACGAAATCGGCCCACTTTCTGCCCATACACACGACGTGGACGCGGGAACGACTGGCACAAACCTACATCAATGAGATAGTAAGGTTGCATGGGGTGCCGACATCCATCACGTCGGACAGGGACACGCGATTTGTGTCAAACTTTTGGCAGAGCCTGCAGCGAGCAATGGGAACCAAGTTGCACTTCAGTACGGCTTTTCACCCGCAGACCGACGGACAATCAGAGCGGGTGATACAAATTGTGGAGGACATGCTTCGGGCATGCGTTTTGGACCTGGGCGAAGGGTGGGCACGGTGTTTGCCCCTAGTGAAATTTGCCTACAATAACAGTTACCAGGCCAGCATTCAGATGGCACCATACGAGGCCCTGTACGGGCGCCGCTGTCGGTCTCCAATATGCTGGGACGACTTGGGTGAGCGTAAGTTTCTGGGCCCAGATTTGGTGGAGGAGACCGAAGCAAAGGTGCGATTGATTAGACAAAGGCTACTGATCGCCCAGAGCAGACAGAAAAGCTACGCGGACAACAGACGCTGAGACTTAGAGTTCATGGTGGGTGAGCACGCGTTACTCCGAGTTTCGCCCTCTAAGGGGAACCGACGCTTCGGCATAAAGGGAAAGTTAAGCCCGAGGTACGTAGGACCGTTCGAGATCCTAGAACGCGTTGGACCGGTGGCGTACCGATTAGCCCTGCCGCCGAATCTCGAACGAGTCCATAACGTGTTCCATGTCTCAATGCTCCGGAAGTACCTAGCTGATCCCTCTCATGCCTTGGATGCCTCCACCATCGAGTTGCGAGAAGATTTAAGCGTCGAGGAGACACCGGTGCGGATTTTGGCAAGAGAGGACAAGAAGTTGCGCAATCGAACTATCCCCTATGTGAAGGTCCAGTAGAGCAACCACGAAGAGCGCGAGGCGACGTGGGAACTGGAATCGAAAATGAGAGAATGTTTTCCCGAATTGATTAGTGGGGTTTGTACTTAAGTTTCGGGACGAAACTTTTTATAAAGTGTGAGTGGTGTAGTGATCCGGCCTTTCGGGGTATTTTTGACTTACATATAGTCATTTAAGCCTTTAGGTGAAATAAAATTATTCAATTCTTAAAAGTTGGCCATTGTGAGGTGCTGGTATTTTTCTGCGATAGAGCGCGGAAAAAGAAAGCCGACGGTGCGATCGGATCTGAAATCCGATATCGGGATCTCCCGGAACGGAATTCCTAGTGATACGGTGATTAAGTCATGCATCGGAATCCGTGCAAAATATCTTGCACCCGTTAGAGATAAGGTGGGTTATCTCGTAGGGGATAATTAATTAGTTAATTAATTATCCATGAGGGAAAAAAGAATTCTCTTACGTACTAATTAAAAAGGGAATTAATTAAAGATTTAATACGAGCTATATAAGGGATCCCGATTATCGGAAAGAAAAGAAAAGAAAGAAATAAAAACCCTAATCGGTGAGAAGAGAAAAAGAAAAGAAAAGACGGAACCCTAGCCGGAAGAAAGGGAAAGGAGAAAGAGAAGGAGCCCGATCTTCCCGGACACCGAACCGAAGGCAAGAACGCGACCGGACAACCTTCCCGTCGATCTTCGGTTAGTAAAATAATTATTATAATTTATTTGGGATTTTTCCGTCGTCTCTTTCGTTTTGAGTTCTTGGTTTCTCCGTCGTATCCGTCACCGTCGCCGTCGTCGTCATCATGCTAGGGCACGGAACGGACGGCGGAGGCGCGCGGTGCCGCTAGGGCATCGCGTGGAGGAGAGTCACGGACGGCACCCATGCGGACCCGCAACCGCGCGGGCACCGCATGGGCGCCGCGCGGCTACCGCACGAACGGCACCCATGCGGACCCGCGACCGCGCGGGCATCGCATGGGCGCCGCGCGGGCGCAGCGCGGCTGCCGCACGGGCGGCACCCGCGCGGACCCGCAACCGTGCGGGCACCGCGCGGGCGCCGCGCGGCTGCCGCGCGGACCCGCAACCCGTGCGGGCGCCGTGCGGCTGCCGCACGGACCCGCAACCGCGCGGGCGGCACCCGCGCGGACCCGCAACCGTGCGGGCACCGCGCGGCTGCCGCGCGGGCGGCACCCGCGCGTACCCGCAACCGCGCGGGCACCGCGCGGCTGCCGCGCGGGCGGCACCCGCGCGGACCCGCAACCGCGCGGGCGCCGTGCGGGGCCGCACCCGCGCGGGCACCGCGCGGACGCCGCGCGGCCGTCGCACGGGCAACACCCGCGCGGGCACCACGCGGCCGCCGCACGGGCAACACCCGCGCGAGGCACCGCGCCGCGTGGGCGTCGCCGCGGAGACGCGCCGCGCGGTTCCGAACCGCGCGGGGCTCCGGCGGACGACGACGACGGCGCGGGATTTCCATTTCGTCAACCCGGACGGTGTTGGACTTTTCCGTCGAAAAGAGTAAATTGGGTCTTTTGTTTTCGGATGTTAGTACACGTTTTTGACTATAGTTATCCTTGCGGACTTTCTTTAGGTCCAAGTGCGCAGCGGGGGTGCGCGAAGGATTCAGGTGTTCCGATTTCTCTTCAAATAGGTGGGTACGGTTGCGATAAGTGCAACAAGTGCAGTAAGTGCAACTATCGTCATTAAAGTGCTCTTAATTTATCTAACAAAGTAGATGGACAGTTTAACCTTTCGCATAATTGTGTTTTATCTAACAATTGAAGCGGCTACGGTCGCGGTGCTCACTACATGCCGATCTCGGCAAATCCGTGTTCGGATGCTGCACGTACACAGGCGGATTGGCCTCCGCATGGGTGTACTTTTCCAGAGAAGTGGTCTCTATTTGACCCGTGTACCTCACAAAGGGGTGGGTGCCGTGAGGACCCCTTCGTGCCCGCTGAAAATAGCACACCAGCACCGCGAAGAGGTTAAATGCATCAAAGAGGTGTTTGCGCACGAGGGGAGACTTTAGTCTCCCCGACAGGGACTCTGGGGTTGGTGCCCAACTTAATTGATAAATCTGGGGTTGGGGCCTAGCTTAATTATGTGCAGGGTTTTAGCGAAAGGTTTCGGTGTTTTCGGTTTGCTCCTTATTCCTTATTGTTATTAGACATCTACTTTGTTTGTCACTGACATTACCCACTCCGTGACAGGTGTTACGAGGTGCGTTAGCCGGGAGGGCGGTGAGACTGCGTCGCGAGGACCGTAGTCAGATACTTGGGTTTATTATCTCATTTCCCTTATGCTTCTTTTAGTTAATTTGCTTGTGGATCGTATTAGTCGTGGACATGTATTACTTAGTGCTGTGGATGAGGTGTACATTTGTACTTTGATGCTTTTAGTGATGTTTTCATATGCGGCATGTTTTCAAGATAAACCAAATGATTTCGAAAACGTTTTCTCAAAACGAAGTGACGTGTGGGCACGGGTTTTGCAACCGTGGGTTTTATCCTTCCTAAACACTGATGCCGCTTTAGTATTCCGCTTGAAAATAAAACAACAAGGTGTCGAGTGAACACCAGTCTTTTAAACATTAGTTAAACTACTGTACTCTGTTTGACGATGTATGTCTATTGTATGGTTGATGGTTGATGCATGATGTTGAAAATGAGACGCCGTGCATATACAAAGGAGACTCTGTCCGTGGGCGGAGAGAATTTGTGTATGTGGCGGTCTGGCACACACCGGGGATGAGGTTTAAGTTACCTTATTAAGAAAAAAAAAAGAATACACGCAATTTTCCGCTTTGATAGACTCAAAAACCCCCGGGGGCGTGACAGATTAAATGGTATCAGAGAAAAACAACCATAACCATAGTAGACGTGATCCACATCCACAGTGTAAGGTGCCACAAGCAAATTGGACATGAGATAACCAAGGTATAGGTGCGGTAGTACATGAGAGTACGGGGAAAACGGGAACGTAATATAGGTGTGTTCGTAAGTCTAGGTGCTAGGGTGATGACCTTAGCGCAAAACGGAGTCCGCACGCAAAACGGAGCACGCCGTTGGGGTCCGCACGCAAAACGGAGCAGTAAAAATATGGTCCCTAACACAAATAAGAACAAGGGGTCAATCCAAAGTCCAAATGAACGCCCTCAAAACTGTGCCAAAAACACCGTGAAAAGAACGCGCGGGACCTACCTCGACTGCGACGCGCCGCCCAACTGCTAAATGGAACGCCTTGCGTGCTCCACGAGGTCGCCGACGCACCGCCGCACCCCACGAGTTCCCCTCCCTCACTCTCTCTCGCTCTCGGTTGGAGAAGAAAAGGAAGAAGAAGAGAGGAGAAAGGTGCTCGAGGTGAAGAAAGAAGAAGAAAAAGAGGAGAAGAAGAAGAAAAAGGGAAAGGGAGGCTCGCATGGACCGGGTCCACGGCGCACCACCAATGGGAGCACTCCACCCGGCGGTCCACACGCAGGGGGGCGCGCACCAGGCACAGCGTGCGCCCTCGCCCGCCACGCGGCCGCGTCTCCGCGCGCCACGCGGCACGCGGCAGTCACGCGCCACACGGGCGCGTGACACCCAGCGCCGCGCAGGCGCGGGACATGCCGCGCGCCACACGGGCGCGCGTCACCCTCGCCCACGCGGGCGCGAGTGGGGGCCCGCCACGTGGCGGCCCCCGCGCGTTCCGCGCCGGAAGCGCGACCCTGCTGCGCGCCTCGAACCGCGCGCCGCCGCCCTTCGCGCAAGCCCTCGGGATCCGAGCCGACCTCGGGATCCGTGCCGTCTCGCTACGCCTCGAAAAACGTGCACTTCAACCGGGCTCCAAATCAAACAAGTAAATAGTCCATTCTCAACGATTTCGCGCGCTGAATCCAAAAACGATGTCCATTTCTCCAAATTCTCATCCGAAAATTTGCCGAATGCCCCCGAATAGCCCACTTGATCCGATTTTCACGCCGGGTCCATATCTTAAGTCCGATTGCCAAATTCCAACTCTAAAAAAAATTCCCGAAGGCGACCGGAGAGGTAATCTTTTATCCAAACTTCGCCCGGAGTCCAAATTTGACATCTACGTCGCGCGAAACCACTTCTAAACACTCGACAGGTCCTCCAATCCCACGGGATCTCCTTTTTAAGCCCAATGTCCAACACTTGTGTCCAAACTGCGCGCAAACACCACCGACACACCACGCGGGCCTCCAGTGATGCAAACTAAATCCCAAATTGCACCACAAATCCATTTCTTGGGCCCGACACGCGCACAAACACTCCCGAAGGCCACAATCCGACAGTAATCTCTTAAGTGGGGATTCGGGTCCTCACATCCGCCGTATATGCAGTATTTCCCACATATACGAAGCGATACAATAGCTCAAGCAACCAAGTGTATTGTATAAGAGAATGTATAGCCACAAAAAGTGGCACAGAGCGAGAAATGAATAAAGACTACTATATCAATAAACCATCTACAAAGATCTTCACAACAAATAGTAATACAACTCCACACCACCAATAAATATAATCACTCCAAAATCCAACTACAAAGATATACTAACAAACTAAAACTCCCAAAATCTACACTAAGTACAACTCCACTACTAACAACAACATCCACATATACAACTCCAAATACCAACATCATACAGGTCCACGATAACTCCAATAATACAACTCTTAAGCAATATAAATACAATTCTTAACAATTTACAACTCTCAAAATAAATACAACACTGGGACTGACATAATATATAAAGCTGGCTCCAGCCAGACCAAAAATACAGTAGCCTGGGTACATAAAAAGACTGAAAGAAATAAATAAACTGTAGGGCAACCTCTATCAGAACAATCAGGGTGGAGCTCTATTTAGTCCACGACTCCCTTGCCGCGCTCTGCCAGTACTGCTGCTCCAGAAGATATCACTGGGGAGCAACAACGGGTGTGAGAACTACTAACAGCAGTCCTCAGTGGGTAAATCATCGAACCTCCGACCTACCCACCGAGTCTACCGGAAGGGCAAAGTAGGTGATAGTAGAAGAATAACAGTAATAGATGAAAGGAAACTACTCTACTATGCCCAATACTAACTAAATAAAAGAGAGTGTATGCATGAATAAAAGTAACACTACCCTCGTGTACCAATAATGCCCTAAACTGTATGATCTCAAATAGACACATGCATACCTCATAAAAAGACAACTACTGAGCTATATGATATCCTCATCTGTATGAATCTCAAATATGTATGTATATATGTATGCATAACTCATAGAAAGACAACTACTGAGCTATATGATATCCTCCACTGTATGAATCTCAAATATGTATATATGTATGCATCATGGAAAGATAACTGCCAAAGTATAACCCAATCACATGGTCCTGTATAGGCCCAGACTTGCCTGTATAAATCAATCTCAACAACCGTACACCAACCCTGTAGTACACCGATTTTTGCGAAATGGCAAAACTTGGCAAAAATGCTTGTAACACATTTCAAATGTAATTACAGGTGGGTTGGAAGCATTTCGAATCGAAGCAAAAGCCATTGAGTCGAAAAGTGAGTTATAGTTGAGAGTTTGAAGCTTCAAATTGTAAAGCTTAAGTTCTCGTTCGCCGAATTCGCAAAATGGCGAAATGCGGCGAAAAGACTTGTAACATATTTTAAATATGATTACAGTCGAATTCGGTGCGTTTCGGACAGACACGAAGGGCATCGGGTCGAAAAGTGAGTTGAAGCTCAAGGAATCTTGAATTCTGTTATCGGTAAGCTTTTTCGGAGACCTATTTCGAAGACTTAGAGTAGTCAAAAAATTAAAAAGAAATCATGGGTTGTCTCAAAAAGGTTTTTTGATTAAAAGGGATGAAGTGCCGAGATGAGAGATTGAAAGAAAATAGGAGAACGAAGCGAAGGAAAATGCTATAAGAATTCTGAAACTGCAGTTTTTGCTGATGAAGTTTATCGCTAAGCTTTTTCGGAGCCCAATTTCGTGGGCTTAGAGCAGCCCAAAAATTTAAAAGAAATCGTGGAGAGTTTAAGAAAAATTTGTAGAATAAAGGGGAGAAGAAAATTTGCAATTTCAATTTTCCAGTTGGCGGCAAAACGCGGAGGAAAATGGGTTCCCGAAATCGCTCTCTATAAGACCAAACTACAGGAAACAGGGGCAATTTTGGGAATTTAATTGCAAGTTGGGGCAGTTTGGTAAAATCACCCTACAACCCAACTACCCCCCCTGCAGAGAATTAATTCCCTCTCTCTCTCTCCCTCTTGAATACATGCACCCACCTATCTCTCTCTCTCTCTCTCTCTCTCTCTCTCTCTCTTTTTCTGCTAGTGCAGGAAGCCAGAAAGAAGAGAAAATGGAAGGAGAAGAAAGAAGAAAGAAAAAGAAGAAAGTAGAAGAAGAAGGAGAAAAAAGAAGAAGATCTCTCACTCTCCCTCTCCCTCTTTGTGACAAAAAAAAGGGTGCTCTCCTTCCCCCTCTTTTTCTCCTCTATCTTGTAAAAAAAAAAAAAAAGAAAAAAAAAAAAAGAAGAAAAAAGTGGAGCTTGCAGCAGCCAGCTGCACAAGCAGCTGGCTCAGCTGCCGCAGGCAGCTAAGCTGCTGCTACTGCATGCCAGCAGCAGCAGCCTTAGGTGCAGCTGCTACTGCTACAAGCAGCAGCAGCTGCAACTGCTGCTGGATAAGCTGCTACCGCACAAGGCAGCAGCTACTGCGATGGATGCAGCAGCCCAAGTGGCAGCTGCATCAAGCAAGCTGCTTGGCAGCTGCCCTGTGCAGCTCCCTTGGCAGCTGCATTCGCAGCTGCCAAAGCCTGGTGCAGCTGCCAAGGGAGCTGCACAAGGCAGTTGCCAGCTGCCAAGCAGCAGCAATTGCCGCAACTGCTGTTGCTACAGCAGCCTTAGCTGCCAGCTGTAGGGGCAGCTGATTCAGCTGCCTTGGCAGCTGAATTCAGCTGCAGCTGCTGCTCCTACAAGCAGGAGCAGCTACAGGGGCAGCTGAATTCAGCTGCAGCTGCTGCAACTACAAGCAGCAGCAGCTGCAAGAGCAGCTGCAGGGGCAGCTACTAATTCCAGCTGCCTGGGCAGCGGCTATGCAAGCTGCTACCCAGCAGCAGATTTTGACAAAAAAAAAAAGAAAGAAAGAAAAAGGAGAAATTGGAGAAGAGAATAAGAAGGAAAATTTGAGAAAAATAAATTTAGGAAGAAAAACTTTTCCTCTTCTCTTCTCCAATGAGCAAAATCACACAATTGGGAAAAATTACTCAAATTGAGTTACCTCTCAAATTTTTTGGCCATTTTGCCCTAGGCTAAAGAGATCAAAATTTGTCTTTGGCAAATATGACAAAGATGGGATTATTTTTCTACATTCTTGTAAAATTGACTCAAGAAAAGCCATCGGGAGGAAAGTGACTAAAACGGGAATTATCCCTTTTATGTTGTAAAAAGGGTTTCCAATTTTATATTTTATGGAATTAGTAGATCATAAAAGTAATTGCTTCATGATTTTTTTTTTTTCATTTTAGGAAAACCTTGGAGATCAAAAGAGCAGATTTTTGTCTCTTTCAAGAACAAAGAAAAATATCGAGGTAGGGGATTCTAGCGAACGAGGGTGACCTCTCCCCTTTGTCTTTTGCTTTTTAACTAGAAGCATGTTAATAGAGTTAGGGTTTGTAGGAAGTATGAACAAGTGCATGTGCGAATTCTTGAGCTAAGAAACATGGAAATGCTTTATTGCATGAGTAGAGGAGTAAAAAGCATAAAGTTATGTTGATGGCATACTACATGTTAGTATGAAAATATTAATGTTGCATGATGGATATATGACATAGGAGAAACCTAGATTAAGGTTTATGAGTGGCATTCACCATAGGACTTCACGAGTGGCATTATGCTTGAGTCAACTAAGGGTGTATATAGAATTTAAGCTTAACTTAGAGTCAAGTCTCTAAGAGAAACATAGTATGGTTGAGGTTAAAATGCAAAGTGAGTAAAATCCCTAGAGTTGTCATAGGGAGTTGGGTCAATGTACCTTCACTTTAACTTCAACTTGAGCAAGAATGAAAGTAAAAGACTTTAGTCCAAGGGACTTTGGTTACCTTGAGGCATAGACCTAGGGTAAGGAAATGAGTAAATAAAAGATAAGCTAAAAGCTTAAATGAAAAGAGGAAGAAATTGCCAATGGGCAATGTGAGCTAGAGGCTCAATTGAGAAAGAAAGAAAAAGGTCACAATGTGCAAGAAAGGCTAAAAGCCAAGGTAAAAGAAAGGAAAGAAAAGAAAAAGTAAAAGAAAAGAGATAATAAAACGAGCGTACCTTCGGGGGTGAAACGTAGTTCTTGTTGGAGTTAAGGGCAGTGTCCCTTTCCCAACCAGTGACCCGTATGACACGTTTTTCCGTTGGACGGGGTAACACTTGCGGGTGTTATCGGCAACCTTAGAGATCTTGTCTTATGGCAGCATGTCTGCCGGGCTGGGGCCCGTTGGGCAAGATACTCCGAGGGTTTAGCAACTTTAATTAAAGCACAAAGAAAAGCAAAGTAAGTGATTGGTCAAGTAAGAGGTTTGGTTAGAATGGTACCTTATAACGATATAGAGTCCTATCATGGCAAAAGTAAAATTGTTGAGCATCCTAGTTAGAATTTACAGCTTTCAATACTGTATTTAGTTTCTATTATATTGCTTCCATTAGACTAAGCGGTGCAGGACATTTTTGCTCGGTGGTTCAACCCACTGGGAACTTCGTTGTAGTTCTCACACCCTTTGGGTGACATCCCCACAGGTCCAGGTACATCGAGCGAGGCACGCGACAGGGGCAAGGGCCCAGCAGGGTAGCGACCTAGCAGTCTAGAGTTGCCCGTATTATTTTGGAGTATTTACTATTTTGAGCGAAATTGTATGTGAGGATCAATGTAAACTTTAAATATTTTAAGTTTCATTTTGGAAAAAAAAGAAGTTGTAATTTTTATATAGTAGTTGTATGTTAAAGAGAGTTGTAAAATAAGGAAGTTTAAATTTTCGCTCAAGTGTGGTATCTTTCATCATCATCTAACTATTTGTTGAATGAATGGAAGTTTTTAATTTCATAGTTTAGTTCTCTGATTGATTACTCTTCCGCTTCACTAAACTGTGATTTTTGGAATAAACCGTTCCTTTCGGGTCTTGAAAGGTCATGCCCGATTGGCGGGTCTGTTAGCGCGCCCGAACTGTCCAAATTGGCGGTCTCGGGGCATAACAGATAAGAGTGGTATCAGAGCCTAGGAATAGTCCTAGGTGGTTAGCGAACCTTAGGAAGACTCTAGGGTTTAGGCGCGAGAGAGTGTGGATCTTTTGGCGAAAGTACATGATTGGGTTTTACGATTCCCAAGAAGGACATTGGGAATGGATCGAAGGTAATGAGCTTTCATTCTTCGGACTATTACGTTGGAGGCCGACAACGTAATGTCGGGGGTGAAAGGGAGTACCCTTATGTACTTTCGCATGATTGGGTCGACGAGCCCTTTTGTTTGGTATTTATCTTATGCATTGTCCAAATTATCAAATTTGGGCTGATCGTTTCGTTGTGGTGTTGTTGCTTCAGGAATGGCAATGGCATCGCGTGATCGACGAAGGACACGATCCGCGTCAACGCGTGTTGAGCCCTCCGAGCGCTCAGGCTCGAGTGAAGCGAGTGAAATTTGGTGCTTCAGGTTGTACTTTGGCCCAATTGGGCAAAGTGCGACCGATGAGGTCCGATGATGACTCGCTGAAAGACCGACTCTCGAGACATTGGCGATCGTTAGATTGCGAGAGCCAAGTTGCATTGTCCTAAGGTTTAGGGCAAGAAAGACTTGTGGACTTGGAGGCGAAAGGTCGCTCTTGGTGACAGTTGCGACCATGTGTGTGAGGACCTGGATCCCCACGATGAGAATACTGGTTGACCAGCAGCTTTTGGAGGCCTATGTGGCGCGTTGGTGGTGTTTGTGCACCAATTGGAGCCTAGTGATGGACTAAGAGTGTTTATTGGATCACGAGAGTAGTAAGATGACCCCGTCGAATGCTTAGAAGTGGTTTTGCGCGCAATGGATATTAAAATTAGGCTCAGTGCGAAGTTTGGACAAAAGAACATCTTTCCGGATGCCTTCGGCAATTTTTAGAGTTGGAATTTGGCAAAACGGACACCGGATTTGGATTCAGCGCGCGAAAACGATGAAAATAGACTATTTACTTGCATTTTTCGGAGCCCGGTTGTCGCGCACGGTTTTCGAGGCAGCTTGTCACTGTTCCGGCGGCCAGCGGCCGGCGGCGGCGTCGGCGGGCAGCGGCGGAGCGCCGCGGGCAGCGGCGGAGCGCGGCGGCGGGCGTGCGGGCAGGCGCGCGGGCGCACGGGCAGGTGCGCGGTCCACCGCGGAGGCGTGCAACCGGGCGCAGGCACGTGGCAGCTTGTGATTTGTTGGCGTTGTGGGCGCGGTCCACGGGAAAAAACGAGCGGGTGTACGGTGGACCGGGGGAAGGACACGTGGCGGTCATTGGTTGGCTGGTCCTCATGCGCGCGGTCCACGGAGCGGGTGCAGGCCGCATCGGGGTGCGTGCGTGCACAGTGCGCAGGCGGCGCTGACACGCGCATGTGCGCGCATCAGGCGCGCGTTGACCCACGGCCGGGCCACGTGTCGGCGTTTGGGGGTGGCCACGTGTCGCCCGCGTAGTGGGTGTCTTCGCTGTCGCCTGTTAGGCGGGCTACGTGGAGGCCCGTGGAAGATTCGGGCCTGCACAGTGTTGGGCCGGGCCCAACACTGTAGCAGCCCGGATCTTCCGGGCGCCCGGAAGTGGGGACATGGCCGTCATTTTCGGATTTGTTTTCTGTGCCTATTTAAGCGACCCGAGCTGCTTCTTCTCCCCCTTTTCCGCCATTTCCGAGCTGCAAACCGACTTGAGGCCTTCAGCAAAGTTGATCCCCACGCAGTGCTACATCCATCTGCAGAGTTTGGAGATTTTTGGTGGCACGCATCCCGAGGTTCCCATTTTTACGGCGCGGCACGACGCTCGTCCATTTGTGTTCCCCTTCGTTGCGTTTCGGTGCATGAGCTCCCCCGGCCTACTCCGACCTCCGTTTCAGGCGATTCTTGCGCCGTTGGATCCGCGACAGACAGAGCTACGATCTTGGTATTTTCTACTTTCCCTAGTTTCGCGCTTTTCGAGGAGTTTTTCCATGCTTATTGGGACCCCTTTTTCTGATGGAATTTCTGGACAGCGACAACTTGCCGGATTTTTATCTCCGCAACCGGGCATCGGTTGGAGACGTGCCTATACACTTTTTTCATCTACTTGACGCGAGGATTATCACCGTATTTTTATTGGATTTTTCTGAAGCTTGCCCGGAGGTAGAGTTTTCTCCCTTTATCTGTGCATGGAAATACAGATGTATGGTTGTGTGTTTGTGAGCGCCTTGTGTTGTGGAATTTGTAACTCGGCCTACGGGGCTCAGAATTTGGCGTGCAGGTACTCGTTTCGAAGGTATCGACGTAAGGAACACGATAGTATTTTTGTTGGATTTTTCTGAGTTCTTGCTGTAGGTGAAAAATCCACATCTTTGGGACTGTTCCAATAGAATTGTATTTACTCGGATATTTTGGAATACACGTGTGACGATGAACCTTATTGTTGTACCCAGGGGTGTTTGCAAGTGTTGCTGGACCCGTTGGATCTGAAGACTCTGATTTCGGGGTACTTTCAGCTGTTTGGAGCCGAGGCTTTCGCGACATGTACCAAGGATGTAGTTTCGACAGAATCTGGACTGTGAGCGTCTGCGCTCTTCGCCGACCCCAGGTTTGCCTTGGATTGAGCACTTCAGGTGGGTAAGCTTAATTTGGTAACTGTATAAGGTTTTTATATCATGGTGAATGTAAGTGCACATGTGGGGATATCACCCCTCTATGATTTATAACAGGCATATTGTTGTACAACCGATATGAGCGAGAGGTAAGCAAGGAATGACCTACTTGGGTGAGATTGGTATACCCTAGTAGGAATATTTTAGCATGCTTTACTAATATATGTTTCACCCACTTTTATTGTTTCCGAGGACAAAGCATGCTTGCATGGACATGTAGTTAGGCCAGTTTTTACTGCTGCACTACTTTTGGAACTTGATTTAAGAGAAACCATGTTATCCTTTTCTCCTTCTTTGTTAGTTAGGTGATCTGTGTTAGTTAGGTTCGAGCAGGGGTTCTGGGTAGTGTAGTCGGGACTAGGTGTCTGGGACAGGTTGGATTAGTTGTGGGGCTTTGCGGCAACCGCGGATTTTGGGCGGTTGACCAGCTATTTATTTATGCACCAGATTGGGTATCTGATTTCTCTAGTGGATGGGTTTTCCCACTTTGATCAGAGTCGTGATCCAATCCTGCTGACTTTATACTACCAGGATACTTATTACTCAGGCACTTTACTCGTGTGGGTCGCTCTCCTCGAGTGCCACTCCGGAGTGTGCGATATACAGACTTTGAGTCCTTGAGACTCCTATCCCCTATCGGTGTTATGCGTAGGCTGGCATACCCGATTTGGCAGGCACCTTTGAGTTCTTGAGACTCCTATCCCCTATCGGTGTTATGCGTTGGCCCGCATACCCGATTTGGCAGGCACTGTAGGCATGATAGGCATAGTAGGCATGGCAGGCATAGCAGGCATGGCAGGCATAGTAGGCATAGCAGGCAGGCAGGCATGGCAGGCAGGCAGGCATAGCAGGCATGGCAGGCATGGCAGGCATAGCAAGCAAGCATAGCAGGCATGGCAGGCATAGTAGGCATGGCAGGCATAGCAGGCAGGCAGGAATGGCAGGCATAGTAGGCATAGCAGGCAGGCAGGCATAGTAGGCATGGCAGGCATAGTAGGCATAGCAGGCAGGCAGGCATGGCAGGCATAGTAGGCATAGCAGGCAGGCAGGCATAGCAGGCATGGCAGGCATGGCAGGCATAGCAGGCAGGCATAGCAGGCATGGCAGGCATGGCAGGCATAGCAGGCATAGCAGATAGTGCCAGTGATTACTGGTCTATCGATTGGGTCGATTGTGCACTTCATGTGCTAGTGGTTGCATACCATTCTTTTGTTCTCCCATCTTGGGCATTTAGATAGAGGCATGATAGCTGTTGAGAGTCTCCAGCTTCCTTATTTCAGTCTTTACGGCTTTGGTTAGTTTTGTCTCTTGAGGACTTAGTGGGCAGACCGTCGGGTCTGGCGGTGTTACCCACTAAGAACTCCCTTTTTGGTGTAGTTCTCACACCCTTTGGGGGTTTTCCCCCTTCTTTTTCCTCCATCTCCTTTGTTTTGCAGAGTCTTAGCGGGAGTTGCTGATTCTGCGGTTGTTGATCGAGGCGAGGGAGTCACGAGCTAGATCCCTACCCATGTTTGGAGAGTAGCGGTAACCCTTCAGAGGAGAGCTTCAGTAGATTAGTTGTTTTATTTCCTCTTTTGAGAGACTGATGTAGTGAGGATATGATATGTATTGAGAGCCTGTACACTGATGTATTTATTGGAGGTATCTCCCGGTTGAATCTCGACCTTTGTATATGAGGATATTGTATGATTATCATTTTGGGAGATGGACATTGTTGTATTATTTCCAGTTGTACAGTAGTTGATTTTAGTTATACAGCAGATTTTCATTTAATGCTCTGATATCTGTTAGCTGTAGTACTTTTCTTGTAGGTAGGACGCTTCGCCTATGCGGGGTTTGGCATAGGTGGCGGATCTGTTGGCGAGACCGGGTCGCTGTTTCGACCCCGGGGCGTGACAGATTAGAGTGGTATCAGAGCCTAGGTTGTAGGTCATGGTGGACTTAGACACCCTAGGCTTATGGTTTGACCCTTGGTTGACTTCGTGAGAGTCGTGATTTATAGCGAGAGTCCTGATTGAGTTTTATACCTCCCCCGAGGGACGGGAAGAGTGATTGGCATGTTTATTCTCCTAAGTGATTATGTTGGTTGCAGACAACATAATGCTGTGGAACGGGTGACATGCTTTAGACTTTCGCTGGATTGGGTCGAGCGTTGTTTTGTGCTATTTTGCAGTTTCATCGTGGCGAGCTGTGTCTCCCCGACGCTGGGTTTTGACCCATGTACTTCCTGTCATAGCAGTTGAGCTTGAGCGGTTGGTTTTGGGCCGGATACCCGGATTGAGGTCAGAGAGTTCTGGACCCAGATGACAGGATCGTCTGAGGCCTATCAGCGGCAGAGCGAGCGAGCAGCTGGTTTTAGTGACACAGTTGTCGGAGCAGCGGGCAGCTCGACAGTGCTTCCTTCTGAGACCACCCGGTTGCAGTATCCTCAGGGGTGGGGATTTCTGTGGCACCGATGGAGTGAGTAGCCCCCTCTGTGCCAATGTTTAGTGCCGAGGCACCGAGGCAGGGTGGATAGTTGACAGCTGGTGAGCTGAGGGGACGCGATTGATCTATTGAGCCAGATTTGGCAGATGAACCACCCCGACTCATAAGATTGAGTTGGAGCCATTGGAGGCAGAGTCGTGGTTGGTGGTGATGGAGTGATCAATTGAGAGCCTCCCTGTGCTAGAGAGTTTATGCAGTTGTTGAACTGCGCGCTCCAGGTATCGAGGGGCGAGGCGCATAGGATGTGTGAGACTGGGAGTGGATTGTGCCAGAATACCTTTCAGTTTATTCAGTCCCTCTGTTATAGGTTTTGACACCTCGTTGGAGTAGGTGTTGTGTATGGAGCATGGCGCTGTAGTTCCTTTGGATAGGGATCTGCCGCTAGAGGCGAGTTCAGGATATTGGCGCTTGGCGCCGGGTGATGGAGGACAAATCGGCCGGCAGAGGCACTTCTGATTTCCTTTCCAGGATGACGGGTTCCTGAGATGCCAGAGATCGGGTGGACCCCGATGGCAGCATCAGCATCTATATCAGAGTGGCACAGCGGTAGCGTGGATTTGCTATCTGCGGAGGACCTTATTCGTCGCCTCAGTGTGAGCAGAGACAGAGGTCGTGCTCCCTTTGTGTTTGGTCTAGATTTTTCCTTGCAGATTGAGCGACAACCGCCGGCATCGAACGGGTGAATTTGTGCCGCCTGGTTGGAGGGCGCCACGGCAGTGGATGGAGTTGTTGCAAGCGTGATTTCATCATAGCAGCCGGAGTTAGAGCATGTTGCATTCCTGCATGGACTAGAGGCAGAATTATTACCACGTGCACTAGAGGTACAGGTGTCTGTTGTTGTTGTGCTTGTGGAGGAGACTTTTGGATCATGTCCAGTGCAGCTGAGGCTGCGAGTTACCGACAGATTTATTGGTAATAGTGGCAGTTCGGTATTTTGACCATGTGCTTGAGATTGATTGGCACAATGCCACAGAATGTTTGACTGCGGCGAGAGAGGACTTTGACCTTCGGCAAAGCGGACAAGAAGAGGCTTGCTTGTTGAGATTATTAAAGCACGCAGGTTATAGCGACAGTATGAGAGGTGCTTACGGCGGCACCGGGACTCAAGGATATCTCGGTTGCCCACGAGATCCCGGGTGTGATTTCACCTGAGCTGTTTGTGATGCCGCCGGTTAGGGAGATAGAGATTGCATTTGATGTGGTTCGGGGAACCGCGCCACCCTCGACAGCACTTCGTTGGATATCGCCTGTAGAGCTGAGAGAGCTGATGGCACAGTTACAGGATCTGATGGATCGAGGGGTCTGTTTGACCTGATGCCACGCCGTTGGTACACGGTGGTGATGCCACGTCGTTGATGCACGATTGTGAGGGTCCTTTTATGGTTCGAGTGTAGACAGGTCCGGGTGGTATCTAGGACCTTTTGACGGAGCTGTATGCAGGCAGTTATTGTATGATGCGAGTACCTACTCAGAATCAGACAGCCGAGGATCGTGTCTAGATGGCGTTCAGGACACGGTAGGGCATCTCGAGCTCACAGTGAGGCCAAGCGGATTGATTAATGCCCTGCCACTTTTATGATTTGAGGAATTGTGCTCCAGCTATACTTGATTGGATTGGTAACAAGATTCTCCAGGGATATTTGGATTTACTCCCAAAGCGATGTGGAGCACGAGGAGCACTTGTGGATGTGCTACCATGCCCGTGTGGATGAAGTGGTATGCCAAGTTATTGAGGTACAAGTTGTAGCTCCAGAAGCATACCTTCTTGGGTCACTTTATTCGAGCCGTAGGAGCGGCGGTGGAAATCCGGCCACTATGGATACTAATTGGAGATTGGTTGAGACCAATATTTATTCTTGAGGTGAGGAACTTCTGGGACTTGACAGTGCCAGGAGAGCACGGCTAATGGATAATGAAACTGATACCAGCGCCGAGGCTAGTATTACCAGTGTTGGGAGAGAGATCTGCGAATTTTAGTGATGCCTCCCATAGTGACTGTAGAATTACCGTTGGGTTATTATTGAGCATCCTGGATTACCCCGACAGGGCCACTGTGATGGCAGATACCTGGAACAGGAGAGCCGGCTGGGGTTGAGTTGGATGATTCCACAGCTGGCGCTGTGTGGACTGTTGCGGCAAACATGGCTTGCGGTTGTGTCCCTGAGGGTTCCTTTTATGGTAGACCGTGGCTGAGTAGTTCACTCGGATGGTCAGGATTCGGGAGTGACCGAGTGAGGACCCTTGTTTGTGAGGGCTTCTTTCTTTCTTGGATGATTGCGGGGATGTGTTTTGGATTGCCTTGGTTGAGTTGACACCGGTTGTGGTTTGGTGCGTGTTGCACTGGCGATTATCTTGTTTCCCCCAGCTTTGGATGGAACCCTGTTGTGTTACATGTCTCAGCTCAGGAAGGTTATGTTTTTGGATCCCTCGACCGCGATTGACCCGCCCCATTGAGATCTATGAGTGTTTGGAGTACGACGGACGCCCGTTGCGAATTCTGGCTCGTGAGACGAGGGAATTGCGCGATCGGGCTATGCCGTACTGGATATTGCTGTTGTTGTTGTTGAGGAGTGATCACGGGGAGCGAATGATGACTTAGGAGCTGGAGATGGTGATGTTGAGTACTTACCCTTGGTGTTCGTGACTCCCAGTGGAATTGAGCTAGTTTCGAGGATAAAACTTTCCTTAGTAGGCGAGGATGTGAGGACCTGGATCCCCACGACGAGAATACTGGTTGACCAGCAGCTTCTGGAGGCCTATGTGGCGCGTTGGTGGTGTTAGTGCACCAATTGGACACTAGTGATGGACTCAGAGTGTTTATTGGATCACGAGAGTAGTCAGATGACCCCGTCGAATGCTTAGAAGTGGTTTTGCGCGCAATGGATATTAAAATTGTGCTCAGTGCGAAGTTTGGACAAAAGAACATCTTTCCGGATGCATTCGGCAATTTTTAGAGTTGGAATTTGGCAAAACGGACACCGGATTTGGATTCAACGCACGAAAATGATGAAAATAGACTATTTACTTGCATTTTTTGGAGCCTGGTTGTCGCGCATGATTTTCGAGGCAGCTTGTCACTGTTCCGGCGGCCGGCGGCCGGCGGGCAGCGGCGGAGCGCGGCGGCGGGCGCGCGGGCAGGCGCGCGGGCGCACGGGCAGGTGCGCGGTCCACCGTGGAGGCGTGCACCGGGGCGCAGGCACGTGGCAGCTTGTGATTTGTTGACATTGTGGGCGCGGTCCACGGGAAAAAATGAGCGGGTGTACGGTGGACCGGGGGAAGGACACGTGGCGGTCATTGGTTGGCTGGTCCTCATGCGCGCGGTCCACAGAGCGGGTGCAGGCCGCCTCGGGGCGCGTGCGTGCACAGTGCGCAGGCGGAGCTGACACGCACATGTGCGCGCGTCAGGCACGCGTTGACCCACGGCCGGGCCACGTGTCGGCGTTTGGGGGTGGCCACGTGTCGCCCGCGTAGTGGGTGTCTTCGCTGTCGCTTGTTAGGCGGGCTACGTGGAGGCCCGTGGAAGATTCGGGCCTGCACAGTGTTGGGCCGGGCCCAACACTGTAGCAGCCCGGAAGTGGGGACATGGCCATCATTTTCGGATTTGTTTTCTGGGCCTATTTAAGCGACCCGAGCTGCTTCTTCTCCCCCTTTTCCGCCATTTCCGAGCTGCAAACCGACTTGAGGCCTTCAGAAAAGTTGATCCCCACGCAGTGCTGCATCCATCTGCAGAGTTTGGAAATTTTTGGTGGCACGCATCCCGAGGTTCCCATTTTTACGGCGCGGCGTGACGCTCGTCCATTTGTGTTCCCCTTCGTCGCGTTTCGGTGCACGAGCTCCCTCGGCCTACTCCGACCTCCGTTTCAGGTGATTCTTGCGCCGTTGGATCCGTGACAGACAGAGCTACGATCTTAGTATTTTCTACTTTCCCTAGTTTTGTGCTTTTCGAGGAGTTTTTCCGTGCTTATTGGGAGCCCTTTTTCTGATGGAATTTCTGGACAATGACACCTTGCCGGATTTTTATCTCCGCAACCGGGCATCGGTTGGAGACGTGCCTATACACTTTTTTCATCTAACCGACGCGCGGATTATCACCGTATTTTTATTGGATTTTTCTGAGGCTTCGCCGGAGGTAGATTTTTCTCCCTTTATCTGTGCATGGAAATACAGATGTTTGGTTGTGTGTTTGTGAGCGCCCTGTGTTGTCGAATTTGTAACTCAGCCTACGGGGCTCGGAATTTGGCGTGCAGGTACTCGTTTCGAAGGTATCGACGCGAGGAACGCGATAGTATTTTTGTTGGATTTTTCTGAGTTCTTAATGCAGGTGAAAAATCCACATCTTTGGGACTATTCCAATAGAATTGTATTTACTTGGATATTTTGGAATACACGTGTGACGATGAACCTTATTGTTGTACCCAGGGGTGTTTGCAAGTGTTGCTGGACCCGTTGGATCTGATGACTCTGATTTCGGGGTACTTTCTGCTGTTTGGAGCCGAGGCTTTCGCGACATGTACCAAGGATGTAGTTTCGGCAGAATCTAGACTGTGAGCGTCTGCGCTCTTCGCCGACCCCAGGTTTGCCTTGGATTGAGCACTTCAGGTGGGTAAGCTTAATTTGGTAACTGTATAAGGTTTTTATATCATGGTGAATGTAAGTGCACATGTGGGGATATCACCCCTCTATGATTTATAACAGGCATATTGTTGTACAACCGATATGAGCGAGAGGTAAGCAAGGAATGACCTACTTGGGTGAGATTGGTATACCCTAGTAGGAATATTTTAGCATGCTTTACTAATATATGTTTCACCCACTTTTATTGTTTCCGAGGACAAAGCATGCTTGCATGGACATGTAGTTAGGCCATCTTTTACTGTTGCACTACTTTTGGAACTTGATTTAGGAGAAACCATGTTATCCTTTTCTCTTTCTTCGTTAGTCAGGTGGTCTGTGTTACTCAGGTTCGAGCAGGGGTTCTAGGTAGTGTAGTCGGGACTTGGTGTCTGGGACAGGTTGGATTAGTTGTGGGGCTTTGCGGCAACCGCGGATATTGGGCGGTTGACCGGATATTTATTTATGCACCAGATTGGTTATCTGATTTCTCTAGTGGATGGGTTTTCCCACTTTGATCAGAGTCGTGATCCAATCCTGCTGACTTATACTACCAGGATACTTATTACTCAGGCACTTTACTCGTGTGGGTCGCTCCCCTCGAGTGCCACTCCGGAGTGTGCGATATACAGACTTTGAGTCCTTGAGACTCCTATCCCCTATCGGTGTTATGCGTAGGCTGGCATACCCGATTTGGCAGGCACCTTTGAGTCCTTGAGACTCCTATCCCTATCGGTGTTATGCGTTGGCCCGCATACCCGATTTGGCAGGCACTGTTGGCATGACAGGCATAGTAGGCATGGCAGGCATAGCAGGCATGGCAGGCATAGTAGGCATAGCAGGCAGGCAGGCATGGCAGGCAGGCAGGCATAGCAGGCATGGCAGGCATTGTCATGCCCCGGCGTCGAAACTGCGACCCGGGCTCGCCAACAGATCCGCCGCCCATACGGGAAGCCCCGTATAGACGAAGCGACTAACCTGCAAAAGATGATCTATACTATACAGATATCAGAGCTGAAAGTAAAACTGCTAGAAATAAAACTATATACAAACCAAGACCTCACCAAAATACAAAAGTCTCTCGAGCAGTAAAAATAAATACAACTCTATACCTCACTACAAAGTTCTCTCAACATGAACTCTCAAAAGTAATAAAGGTACATCTACTCTCAGGACGACGACTGGTACGGATCTAGCTCACGACTCCCTTACCTCGATCAGAAGAAGCAGCAACAGGAGCAACTGGAGCAGGAGTAGAAGTCCCTGTGGGAAAAGACACCACGACGGGTGTGAGAACTACGTCCCAAGTAGTTCTCAGTGGGTGCCGCCAACAAGCCCGACGGTCTGCCCACTAAGTCTACTAGAGGCATAAGGTAACAATAATAAAACTGAAATGAAAGGGGCTGGAAAAAGTAACTCTACAGCTACTATGCCTCTATCTAGATGCTCAAGAAAATGGAACAGATGAAACATGATGCATCTACTAACACACACAGTAAAATCACCAAATCTATACTGACTACCTCAAAGGGTCCAGTCAAACCTGCGCCCACCTACTGCCGCACATCCTCAACAGGACGGGTCTACCGTAGGGTGTCCGTGACTGCCACTAACTGGCCCAGTCAGAGGGACAGCGTCGACAAGTCGCGATAGCAAGTAACAGGCCCAACTCCGGAGTGGCACTCGAGGGGCGCGACCCCACCGAGAAAAGTATCCGCGTATCTCTGTCGAGCTCAAATATGGCTCATGCAGGCTATAGTCCAAACCACAATCAACAAGATCGACCAACAACACCAACTCTCAACCACAGGCTGGAAAACCACACAGCTGGGGCCACCGTCCACCAGACGGCTCCAACAACAGAACACTAAACTCTCAGGAAAGACCGACACCATAAGGGTTCGGAAACCCGATAGACCGGTGCTAAGAACCCTATCAAACAAGAACAGACTCTAGGCTCCGCCTATCGAAGTTCCCGATCCCCTTATAGTTCGGGAAAGCAATAATCACAGTACAACACGCAGAAGACACCAACAGGGCCCGAAAGTCCCGGGAGACCTACACCTACAACCCTATCAAACAAGAACAGGTTCCAGGCTCGGCCCCCGTGGCTTTCGTCCCGACAAAGGAACGGCCCCTAGAACCCGGATCACTCGAATCCTTTCGAGTGGGGAGATTTACAAGAAAAGGTGACATTTGTTATTGAAAATCATTTTGATATAGAAGAAATCCATATTTAATGATTTTAGTTCTTTTTAGAAAAACAGTTAGAAAAATAAGTGTTTTACCCAAGCCCCGAAGGGCTGATGCCTTTGTCCAATCAAACAAGAACAGACTCCAGCGGCCCTTCGATGCTTGGAAGAAAACATTGGTAGACTAAAATCATGTGTATGTCAAAAAGGGTTCTGGGTTCTAGGTCCGGCTAACACTAGTAAACTACTGCCACTAACTCAGTGGCGACAACCCAAACAGGGAAAAACAAGATCTCCCGGGTCCACCATTTACCCCAAACGGTTCCCGGTACAGACAAGCGAACCACTATATCTACCAGACTCCACTCGGCTCCCAAGCACGAGTGCAAATGTATCCCACACTAAAACGAAGTCCCGACCACTCGGCCCACTACCCGGGCGAGGATAACACTAAGTCCAGGAATGAAACATAAAGTGTGGATGTCTAAACATAAATAACCCTAGCCCAAGTGAGGGTTTTCTACTGGTCTGGTTACACATGCAACATATGACGGGGGTGCTAGGTCAGGTTCCAAGATAATAATTATTTAACATGATAGAAGGAAGTAAGAGATCACAAGATCGACAGATAAAACTAGGAACAACGATTCCTACACTCTAGCATGCTACCCCAGTCCAATCACTATCATGCATGATTCTATATCAATAGAATTAGAGCACAGTCCATAGATCTTGAAAGCAAAGCCACCCACCTGAAAACGCTAACTGTCCGGAGTCGTACAGCTGAGAAAACCAGGAAAAATAACAACTCTATGTCCAACAGGTCCAGCACAATCCACAATCCCTCCTTGGTACAACATAAGGCTACAGTTATACTTTAATCCCAAAATCCGCCAAGAAAATGAGAATCTCGAAAAACGTGCCCCGAAAAATCCCCAAACTCTGCAGATGGAAGCTTCACTACGTGAGGATCAACTTTGGTGAAGAACTCCAGTCGGTTTGAAGCTCGGAAGTGCCAAAAAGTCGAAGAGGAAGAGAGCTCGGCCTATTTATAGGCTCAAAAAAAACAATTCAGAAAATACTGAAAAGGTCCTACTTTCGGGCGCTGAAATTTTTTGGGCTGCTACAGTGTTGGGCCCGGCCCAACACTGTGCGCGCCCGAAACGGCCCAAGGCCTCCACGTAGCCCGACCAACAGGCGACAGCGGGCGGAACCTCTCAGCGGCGGCCACGTCGCGCGCCTCCCCGCCCGACACGCGTCCCGCACAGCGAACAGCCATGCAGGGCGCGCGAACCGCCGACACGTGCCCCTCCCCGCGGTCAAAGCGGGTAGGTGGCGCCCGCCAGTGGTAGGGCGACACGCGTCCCTGCCACTGTCGCGGTCACACGTGCGGGCAGGGCGCAGCCCTGGCCACCTGCCGCGCACGCGCCCCGAGGCGCCCGTCCGCGACTCCGTGCGCCGCGCCTCGTGAGCCCGCGAATGGCGTGCCGACACGTGTCCCCTGCACTCGGTCCACGCACCCAAATCGGTTCCGTGGACCGCGCCGCGTGCACCGACCAACCGGGGGCCGCCACGTGTCCCCCGCCCCGGTCCATGCACCGCCGCGCAAAACCCGTAGACCGCGCATCACGAGCCCGCCAATCAGGCGGCGCCACGTGTCCATGCGCCGGGTCCGTGCACCCAGCCGCTCCCCTCAGTGGACCGAGCGCTGCGGACCGGCCCAATCACAAGCCGCCACGTGGCAGCCGGCGGTCCACGGCCCCTCCCATGCACCGAAATTCAGCGAAAACTTCTGGGAGTCCGTTTTTGGGCATCCGGACTCATAATCAAACAAGCAAATAGCCGTTTTCAAGCGTTTTTCCGCGCTGAATCCAAATCCAACCTCTGTTTGGCCAAAAACCATTTCGAAAATTCGAAAAATGCAGCCGAAGGCCAATCCAGCTGTGGATATCACACAGGGTCCATCTGTGGCATCCCTTTGATGCACTATGGGCCAGATACACCAACACTAGGTGTTCTACACCACGGTTCATGGGAGAAGCTACACGGGGGTCAGGGTCACCACAGGCATGGCAGGCATGGCAGGCATAGCAGGCAGCCATAGCAGGCATGGCAGGCATAGTAGGCATGGCAGGCATAGCAGGCAGGCAGGCATGGCAGGCATAGTAGGCAGGCAGGCATAGTAGGCATGGCAGGCATAGTAGGCATGGCAGGCATAGTAGGCATAGCAGGCAGGCAGGTATGGCAGGCATATTAGGCATAGCAGGCAGGCAGGCATAGCAGGCATGGCAGGCATGGCAGGCATAGCAGGCAGGCATAGCAGGCATGGCAGGCATAGCAGGCATAGCAGGTATAGCAGGTAGTGTGGCAGTGATTACTGGTCTATCGATTGGGTCGATTGTGCACTTCATGTGCTAGTGGTTGCATACCATTCTTTGGTTCTCCCATCTTGGGCATTTAGATAGAGGCATGATAGCTGTTGAGAGTCTCCAGCTTCCTTATTTCAGTCTTTACAGCTTTGATTAGTTTTTGTCTCTTGAGGACTTAGTGGGCAGACCGTCGGGTCTGGCGGTGTTACCCACTGAGAACTCCCTTTTTGGTGTAGTTCTCACACCCTTTGGGGGTTTTCCCCCTTCTTTTTCCTTCCTCTCCTTTGTTTTGCAGAGTCTTAGCGGGAGTTGCTGATTCTGCGGTTGTTGATCGAGGCGAGGGAGTCGCGAGCTAGATCCCTACCCATGTTTGGAGAGTAGCGGTACCCCTTCAGAGGAGAGCTTCAGTAGATTAGTTGTTTTATTTCCTCTTTTGAGAGACTGATGTAGTGAGGATATGATATGTATTGAGAGCCTGTACACTGATGTATTTATTGGAGGTATCTCCCGGTTGAGTCTCGACCTTTGTATATGAGGATATTGTATGATTATCATTTTGGGAGATGGACATTGTTGTATTATTTCCAGTTGTACAGTGGTTGATTTTAGTTATACAACGGATTTTCATTTATAGCTCTGATATCTGTTAGCTGTAGTACTTTTCTTGCAGGTAGGACGCTTCGCCTATGCGGGGTTTGGCATAGGTGGCGGATCTGTTGGCGAGCCCGGGTCGCAGTTTCGACCTCGGGGCGTGACAATGTGACGTGTCGATTATGGCTGAATCGCCGCACAGTTGCGTTGGTGAGGCCTAGGGTTGGCTTCGAGATGTGAAAACCTCTCGATAGAGCGTGAGTCTTATGGCGCCAGTCCGACGGATCGGTATAATGGCAAGGGTTGCCACCGTAGGGTTCACGTGTTAGTCGCCGAAATTGGTGAACTGTTATTGTGGTGCCTCCACCCAGTTGGGAGAAGTGCACAAGTACCATGAGTGTGCTTAAGCAAATCTCTTAACACCGTGGATTCTTCGAGTTGACATAGAGGCGTAGGACGCTCAATCTTGTGGGTGCTCATGGAGCACAGGTACCGTTTAGCCAGAAAGAGCTGGTTAGGTGGCACCTTAGCTTTTGCTAAGTGTGACAGGAGTCGATAGAGAGTTTAGGTCGTAGATTGACGACAAGCGAGTGGGTTTTGCTCAATGGAGAGTAGTAGTCACGTGGCGACATTTAGTGGAGTGTTAGTGCGGTAGTCCTAAACGAGGATCTGACCACATGATGATTGGGTCTGCATGCTAATAAGAGACGATATGTGATATCGAGTGGAAGGTTGGGCTGTAGGCCTGTATTGGACCGTGGTCCGTGGACCTAGCAGTTGTTTGAAATAAACAGATTGGCTGAGAACTCGTGGTTGAGAGCACAAGTGGCATGTGGAATAGTTGGGAGCGTGGATTGGCGTTCGCTCTCCAAGTCAAGCGAATAGGGCGGCGGAGGAAGAAGGACGGATCACTTCGGCTAGGTGTGGACTATCGGGAGCGGGGCCTATTCGCGAAGTTGAAGAAATGCGAATTCTGGCTCCGGGAAGTGGCATTCTTGGGAAATGTGATTTCTGAGGCAGGGGTGTCTGTGGACCCCAAGAAAATCGAAGTAGTGAAGGATTGGCCCCGACCAACCAATGTCACCGAGGTTTGAAGCCTTATCGGGCTCGCGGGCTATTATAGGCGGTTCGTGGAAGGGTTCTCCAAAATTACCATTCCGCTCACCGGCCTTACAAGAAAGGGGGCTAAGTTCATTTGGATTGATGCTTGTGAAAGAAGCTTCCAGTTGCTCAAGAACAAGTTGACATCGGCTCCAATCCTTGCTTTACCTATTGCGGGGAAAAAGTTCGTGGTGTATAGTGATGCCTCGGGGAGTGGTCTGGGGTGTGTACTTATGCAGGACGGGAAGGTTATAGCCTATGCCTCCCAGCAGGTAAAGAGTTATGAAAAGAACTACCCCACCCACGACCTCGAGCTTGCCGCGGTGATTTTTGCATTGAAGCTATGGCGGCGTTACCTCTACGGGGAACATTGTGAGATTTACATTAATCACAAAAGCCTCAAGTATTTGTTCACTCAGAAGGAATTAAACCTGAGGCAGTGTCGATAGTTGGAACTCCTAAAAGACTATGATGTTAGCATCTTGTACCACCCGGGGAAAGCAAATGTGGTGGCCGACGCGCTAAGCAGGAAATCCGTGGAAAATCTCGCCATGGCCATTACCGACCAATACCCGTTGTAATCGGAAATGCGACGGTTTGACTTGGAGGTTGTGGCTCCTGGTGCATCCGTGAAGCTTATGACGCTTACTGTGTGACCTACCTTGTTGGAGAGAATTAAAGAAAAACAAGCGACCGATGAAAAGCTCTAGAAGGTGAGGTCTGATGTGGAGGGCGGTGATGCAAAGGATTTTAGTGTGGATTCTGCGGGAATCTTGAGGTTTCGGGGTCGGGTGTGTGTACCTAATGACAAGGATATTCGTGAAATGATTCTTCAAGAAGCACACCGATCACCGTATACTATCCACCCCGGCGGCACTAAAATGTATAAGGACTTGAAGGCATAGTTTTGGTGGCCAGGCATGAAGAAAGATGTTGGACACTTCGTGGCTAGATGCTTAATGTGCCAACAAGTCAAGGCCGAGCATAGACTTCTAGCGGGTAAACTTCAAAGTCTACCAATTCCCGTTTGGAAGTGGGAGAATATCGCAATGGATTTCATCGTGGGCTTGCCTAGATCTCAAGCGGGCCACGACGCGATTTGGATGGTGGTGGATAGGTTGACCAAGGCGACCCATTTCCTGCCTGTCCACACCACATGGTCAAGGGATAAATTGGCGCAGTTGTATATTGACGAGATTATGCGCCTTCATGGAGTTCCTGTTTCTATTGTGTCGGATCGAGACTGTAGGTTATGAATCCCAAAGGATCTAAATAGGTACTATCAAACAACTAGAGGGGGGGTGAATAGGTGTAATACTTAAAAACTCAATCTCAGTGCAAAATAAAAACCAATGCGGAAAATAAAAACAGCACACCGAGATATACGTGGAAACTCCAATCCAGGAGAAAAACCACGGGACCAACACGCAATAACAATCCACTAAGAATAGAAGAATAACAAGGTGATTACCGACTCCACGGACTCAACCCCTCCTTCAGCTTCTTCGGACCTCGCGCTGACCGGTTGGATATCCACGCAATAACAATCCCTAAGAAAAGAAGAATAACAAGGTGATTACCGTCTCCACGGATTTAACCCCTCCTTCAATTTCTTGGACCTCGCGCTCCACCGTTTTGCCCGTCCACTGCTCACGTTCGAATCCACGAACGCACGCTTCGAATCCACGAAACGCCTTTAGCACACCGAATCCACGATGCCACGTCGAATCCACGACGCAAACTCAGTCGATAAGAATATTGACTTCGATGGTGATCCTCTGCTTAGATTCTCATTGAGGGACCGTAGAAGAAATCTCTAAGCAAAGATTAGATCAATTCGACAAAAGATATGTTCTTGAAAGAACCATCGAATTGACCTAAAAGAGGCTATGAAGAAGATCGATAAAAACCTAGCCTCTAGGGTTGCTCTCAAGTGTTTTATAAATTGATCGGCCGTAGCTCCCCCGTTTTTGAGAAACCCTAAGTGTCTATTTATAGTTTAGAAACCTTTGGAAAGAGATAAGAATCAAAAACTTACCTTATCTGGAAATTTTCAGGACGGCGATCCGGATCGGATTTACTGCGATCCGGATCGTCGTAACGAGATTGACGATTCCAGAAAACCAAGGGTTCGGGATCCGGATCGCATTGCCCGATCCGGATCGTTCATACAAATCAGAAAACTTAACATTCGGGATCCGGATCGGAAATTGCATGGATCCGGATCGAAGTCTTGTATGAAGCAACAACCTTCGGGATCCGGATCGTTGGCCCTGATCCGGATCCTGAACATGTCCGAACACCAGTTTTTGATTATTATGAAATTAAAAATTCTTCCAAGTGTTTCTAAACTATAAGAAAGTATTCGGATCACCAAAATTATTTAGTTAACCATACCTGATCCTTTTGAATACTTTCTTCTTGAGATTGATGTAACTGATCCACAATTCTTCAACTTCAATCTTCAAGATTCAAGACAATGAGTGTCAACTTGAGCTCTTGTTGAATCTTCTCTAAGTCTTTGATTGCTGATTGACAATTTGATCCCTTTAAGACTCCGACTCAACTCACTGACTTGACTCACGAAATATGCCAATACCAAAATGCCGTAACAATCTCCCCCTTTGGCAATTTCGTGACAAAACCCAAAAATACATAAAAGCGCTCAAGTCACTTATCTTAAACCAAAAATCGAAATTCAATGTTATCACCAAAACATTGATTTTCTTTGCGTGAAAGATCCAATAAATACAAAATTACATTTGAACCAAACAGTCCTAGAACATACTCTATGACTTAGGACTTGGAGTCTTAAAGTGATGTAATTCCTGCAAAACAAAACTCCAAACAAAATCAAACGTCAGTCGTTAGAAATTAAAATCCTACATTTGATTCATCCTTTTGGTTCTTTTGTTTTTCCCAGCTCTTTCAACCTTTCTTTGTCTCCCCCTACATTTGATTCATCCTTTTGGTTCTTTTGTTTTTCCCAGCTCTTTCAACCTTTCTTTGTCTCCCCCTATCTTGAGCATCTCTAACATGTTCTCCATGTTCTTGAGCATCTATGTTCTCCCCCTTTGTGGTACGATCATCATTTTCCGTTCTCCCCCATTTTTCCATTTTCGTTTCGTTTGTCCTCTCTTGATGATCTCATCTCCGTCATTTCTCTTCTCCCCCTTTTTGTCACAAATTGTCAAACAGTGAACATACTAGACAAAAGAAAATTACTAACAAAATTAGTTCATGGAGAAAGAGAGATAAAAGCTCAGTTCTGGTATATATAACAAAAATGCAGATTGCGTACCGGTACCAGAAAGCAAAAATTAAATAATTTCTTGAAACAAATCCAGATTTTAGAATCTTTTCAAATACCGATTTGTATTCCATCAAGAAATCAATTTAAGTGCTTTAAACAGTGAATTCACACAGATGTCATTCAATCCAATTAATTTCACAAAATTAAAAAGATTTACTCCAAAATCATGAAAAATAAAGGTAAAACATTATAAACCGTTTTTCATGTTATATTCATCAAACACAAGTCATCAAAAATAATCTTGAGATCCAAAGTCTATCAAGATGTAACGGATTTACAAAGATGACATACGGAGATTACCAAACGACATCAATCTTGAATTCTACCCTTTCAAATTGAGATAAGCACTAAAATACCTAAGGGTGGCTCTTTGAGCATCTTTCAACTATCCCACCTTATACCAACCAGGAGATTGTTCAAAATATAAGAGTTTTGCATATAAATCTCCAAATGCTTCAACTAAAGATTTTCTCATAAAATACTATCAAGCATCCATAACATGTGGTAGCTTCACACACAAACCGGACGACCGGGGTGGCAGCTCTTTCCTACATGTGGTGGTAGTTTTCACACTCCTTTCGGATGTAACTCTTTCCACATCTTTTGCAAATCATTTCAATACCCTTGAAAGAATGCAATCTCTTACGTGAAAGAATTAAATCCCAAATTTTAGTCTATCGGTTGTCTCACGTTTATCACAATGAATTCACACAACCGAGATAGATTAAGCATCTAAAGATCACACATGATTTCTAAAATTTGATGCTTATAAAATCAAAAACTCCTATAATGAAGTATCTTCAAGATTATGATTAAGGAGTAAAGTTGATAATCCAAATAAAATTAATTTGGAGTGAATAAAAGTGAAGCCCTTTTTATTCAATGCACTTGTTCAGTAAAAACCCTTTTGTTCAAAAACAAAGTATAAAAACGAAGAGCATTGAGAAACATGTAATGCAAAGATTAAGAAAAATATGAAAGGAAAACTAATCAAAGCATTACATACAGTCATAAGCTATTTAGAACTTAAGACAAGGAAAGATATCACCTTTCCGAATCCAAAATCGCTGGATTTTGGGTTGTCTTGATTCGTTGTGGCCGGGGGTTGTCCGCTTTGACTGTTGATCCACCTTAGGTCTTTGCCTCGCAGTGATCCACTTGAATGATTGATGTTGTGGCTCGGACCTTTGGTGGGTTGAGTGAACTCCTTTGACTTGATGTGTCTTTTGATTCCGTTGAGTTCGCTCCGTAGATGAAGTTGCCGAAGGACTCTTCTTTCTCTTTTTCGGGCAATTCTTCACCAAATGTCCTTCAAGTCCACATAGGTGACAAGTTCTTCCTTTCAATTTCATTGTGGAACTTGAAGCATTCACAGTTTGGTTCTTTTTGAATCCCAAACCAACCTTGCTTGTTTGACCTAATCCGGACATACATTCAAGTTTCTTGGAACCGGTTGAAATCCTTTGTATGTCGGATTTAAGTTGATGAACTTGCTTGGTCAATGCTTGATTGGTGACATGTATTTCCTCAAACTGCTTTTCAAGAAAATCAATCTTGTTAATATGGGAATTAACGACCGTTTTCGATTGATTTATCTTTTCTTGGAGGATTTTATTATTATCCAATAAAAGCTCTCGTTCCTCCTCGAGATCATGAAGTTTGATCTTTAAAGCATGATTCTCGTCTTGATCTTCAAGTCGTTGCTTTCTCAACTTCTTGATATGTTTGGCCATCTTCTTAGATTCCGCAAGAAGTTGTTGATATGCCTCAACGAGTTCTTCCTCGTCCGACTCCCCCTCACTTGATGACTCTCCGCCGGTTGTTGATGTTTCATACAAAATCAAAGGAGTAGAGTTAGTGACTAATGATGATAAACAATTATTAGAAGAGGGAAAATGAGAGGCATGAGAAGCAACGATTTTTTTCCTCTTTACTTGAGGTTGATTCATTAGAAGTAAAATTGTCCCAAGTTTTCGCTTGCAAAGCCTTCTTTTTATATAATTTCGGAGTAGGACAATCCGTTGAAATATGGCCGTAGCCTTTGCATCTATAACATCGGATTTCCCCTTCGAATTCATCTTTTTCCTTAGAAGGTTTTGCAAGGAATTTGAGGTTAGAGGATTTAGAACCCGATGATCCTTTAGATGGTTTCGTGGATGAAGATCCATCGGTTCGATTCTTCCAAAATTTCCGACGAAATTTCTTTGTGATCCGCGCCAATTGTTCTTCAAAATCGGCAAAAGAGATTTCATCGTCGGAACTCGATTCGCTATCTTCTTTCTTTGTGGATTTGAATGCAATACCTGTAAGCTTAGAAGAAGACTTGGAAGAAACTTGATTAGTAGGAAATGTCAATTCATAAGTTTGCAAAGCACCTACTAATTCCTCAACACTCATCTCATCCGGATGACTAACGGTTTCAATGGCGGTAACCTTTGCCCTAAACCGTTCCGGAAGAGTCCGAAGTATCTTTCTTACAATTTTCGACTCCGGGATCTTTTCTCCTAGATTAGCACATGTATTAATTACATCTTGAAGTCTAGTGTAATAATCTGTAAACAATTCATGCTCTTCCATATGAATAGAGTCAAATTGACTTGTAAGCATCTGGAGCTTTTGAATTTTTACAAGATTAGTACCCTCATGTGTAATTTTGAGAATATCCCAAATTTCCTTCGCGGTTTCACACGCGGAAATTCTTGTAAATTCAGTCGAGGAAAGAGAGTTAAATAAAGCGTTCATACCTTTCCCATTGTAAGAAGATCTTTCAAATTCCTCTTTGGACCATCTAGAGCGAGGTTTTGGGGTAGTAGAATTTCCTACTTCCTCAACAGGATGCACCCAACCGCATTCCACGGATTGCCATACTCGCTCATCAATTGCGATGAGAAAAGCTCTCATCCGCACTTTCCAATAAGCATAATTAGTCCCATCAAAAAGAGGAGGTCTATAAATATTACCACTTTCACCCATCATGATAGATAAACCTAAAACCCGCTCCGATACCAATTGTAGGTTATGAATCCCAAAGGATCTAAATAGGTACTATCAAACAACTAGAGGGGGGGTGAATAGGTGTAATACTTAAAAACTCAATCTCAGTGCAAAATAAAACCAATGCGGAAAATAAAAACAGCACACCGAGATATACGTGGAAACTCCAATCCAGGAGAAAAACCACGGGACCAACACGCAATAACAATCCACTAAGAATAGAAGAATAACAAGGTGATTACCGACTCCACGGACTCAACCCCTCCTTCAGCTTCTTCGGACCTCGCGCTGACCGGTTGGATATCCACGCAATAACAATCCCTAAGAAAAGAAGAATAACAAGGTGATTACCGTCTCCACGGATTTAACCCCTCCTTCAATTTCTTGGACCTCGCGCTCCACCGTTTTGCCCGTCCACTGCTCACGTTCGAATCCACGAACGCACGCTTCGAATCCACGAAACGCCTTTAGCACACCGAATCCACGATGCCACGTCGAATCCACGACGCAAACTCAGTCGATAAGAATATTGACTTCGATGGTGATCCTCTGCTTAGATTCTCATTGAGGGACCGTAGAAGAAATCTCTAAGCAAAGATTAGATCAATTCGACAAAAGATATGTTCTTGAAAGAACCATCGAATTGACCTAAAAGAGGCTATGAAGAAGATCGATAAAAACCTAGCCTCTAGGGTTGCTCTCAAGTGTTTTATAAATTGATCGGCCGTAGCTCCCCCGTTTTTGAGAAACCCTAAGTGTCTATTTATAGTTTAGAAACCTTTGGAAAGAGATAAGAATCAAAAACTTACCTTATCTGGAAATTTTCAGGACGGCGATCCGGATCGGATTTACTGCGATCCGGATCGTCGTAACGAGATTGACGATTCCAAAAAACCAAGGGTTCGGGATCCGGATCGCATTGCCCGATCCGGATCGTTCATACAAATCAGAAAACTTAACATTCGGGATCCGGATCGGAAATTGCATGGATCCGGATCGAAGTCTTGTATGAAGCAACAACCTTCGGGATCCGGATCGTTGGCCCTGATCCGGATCCTGAACATGTCCGAACACCAGTTTTTGATTATTATGAAATTAAAAATTCTTCCAAGTGTTTCTAAACTATAAGAAAGTATTCGGATCACCAAAATTATTTAGTTAACCATACCTGATCCTTTTGAATACTTTCTTCTTGAGATTGATGTAACTGATCCACAATTCTTCAACTTCAATCTTCAAGATTCAAGACAATGAGTGTCAACTTGAGCTCTTGTTGAATCTTCTCTAAGTCTTTGATTGCTGATTGACAATTTGATCCCTTTAAGACTCCGACTCAACTCACTGACTTGACTCACGAAATATGCCAATACCAAAATGCCGTAACAGAGACCCCCGATTCGTGTCACAATTTTGGAAGAGCTTCCACGAGACTTTGGGGACACGCCTGGATTTCACTACAGCGTATCATCCTCAGAGCGATGGTCAATCTGAGAGGACCAATCAAATCTTCGAAGATATGCTTAGGGCGTGTGTCCTGGATTATGGCTCAGGGTGGCAGCGGTATTTACCCATGGCGGAGTTCAGCTACAATAACAGCTACCAGGCCAGCATTAGGATGGCGCCTTTCGAGGCGTCATATGGCAGGAAGTGCCGGTTTCCATTGCATTAGAGCGAGGTCAGCGAGAGGTCATCACTGGGTCCTGATGTATAGCAAGAAGACGAGGAAAAGGTGCAAACTGCGCGTCAACGTCTAATGACGGCGCAAAGTCGGCAGAAGAGCTATTGTAGTGTCCTTGACCTTTTCAATCGCTTAAACTTCAAGAGTTTATTTTATTAGCGATTTTTGGATTTCTGAATAGGTACTCGCGGGTATTTTTCGGTGATAGGGCTCGAGAAATGTTGAACGGCGGTGCGACCAGATCTGAAATCCGACTCCCAGATCTCCTGGAATAGAATTTAGAAGTTCGCCGTGTCTGAATCGTGCATCGGAATCCGTGCCGCACGATTTGCACGCTTCTCGAGGCAACGGGGTAGATTTCTTTTAGATCGGATTAGCGACCATTTTTGTGTTCGAGTGCGAAACGAGTTGAGTAATTAACCTCTCTTTTAATCCCCTTGGTGGGCGTATGGGTTTAAGGTTGTTGGGGGCTTCCCTTAGGCACATTATTAATAACAACCCTCTTTTCGAGAGCGTGGACTGGGGGATCCCTCGTAACCCTAGCCGCCAAGGTGGGAGAGAGGGATCTCGTCTTCTTTGGGACCAATGCAGCGGAGGCCGAGAACAGAACGGGGAACGGATCTGGAACCCCCCCTCCCGCGAGGAACGATCGGATCATCTCTACCGTCACGGCAGGTGAGCATTGTGTGTTTCTCGCGTTCCCTTCGAGTCTGGGATTGTCGTTTTCATTTGAGGTTTCAAGGAGTGGATGCCCCGGTCCCCGCCGCCGCCGCCGCCGCTGTCGCCGCCACCGCCGCTGTCGCCGCGCGCAGCCGCCCGCGCGGGGCCTTGCCCGCGAGGGGCGGCCTGCTGCCGCGCCGCCCGCGCGAGGCCTTGCCCGCGGGGGGCAGCCTGCTGCCGCGCCGCGTGCCGTGCCCGTGCGGGCATGCGCCCGCACGGGGCCCTGCAGCTACGCGCCGCCGCCCGCGAGGGGCCTTGCCCGTGCGTGGCGGCCTGCTGCCGCGCCGCGCTCGTGCGGGCATGCGCCCGCACGGGGCCCTGCAGCCACGCGCCGCCACCCTCGCGGGGCCTTGCCCACGCGGGACGGCCTGCTGCCGCGCCGTTGCGCCGCGCCCGTGCGGGCATGCGCACGCACGGGGCCCTGCAGCCGCGCGCCGCCGCCCGCGCGGGGCCTTGCCCGCGCGAGGCAGCCATGGCCCCGCGTGGGGCAGCCTGCTGCCGCGCCGCCCGCGCGGGGCGGCCAGCTACCGCGCCGCTGCGCCGCGCCCGTGCGGGCATGTGTCGGCACGGGGCTCTACAGCCGCGCGCCGCCGCCCGCGCGAGGCCTTGCCGGTACGTGGCGGCCTGCTCCCGCGCCGCCCGCGCGGGACCTTGCCCGCGCGGGGCGGCCTGCTGCCGCGCCGCTGCGTCGCGCCCGCACGGGGCTCTACAGCCGCGCGCCGCCGCCCGCGCGGGGCCTTGCTCGCACTGCGCCGTCGCTCGCACGGGCTTGCGCCGAGCGGGACGACCTGTTACCGCGCCGCCGTCGCGCTGTCACCGCGCTGCGCCGCGGACGCTGTTTTTGCGGCAACCTTACCGTGCCGCCGCTGCCCTCCCTCCTCCTTACTGCCGTATGCTTGCGTGTTCCGGCTACCACGTTTTTACTGTCGAGTCGTCGTGGTGTTGCGTCGCCGTCTTCTTTTTAAAATATTCGGTCTTAACTGTTGGTTGTTTTCTGGGACTCCGTAGGTCGGGTCGTCGTTCCGGGGCTGTGAGTCAACTTCAGGTGTTCCGACCAAATGCTATCCAGGTGGGTGCTCCCCTCTGTCACTTCAGGAATGTGGTAAAAGAAATTATGTCGCATTATGAATAAAAGCAACACTCATAAAAATTATGATTATGTCTAACCCCTGTTTTACGTAAGCATTTTTATTACTGATATCTCTAGTGACCATGGGTCGCTCTGCTTTATGATATACACATTTATCACATTTTGAGCCTAAGGTTTGCTTGCATGCACACCGGCGGTTTGGCCACCGCACTGGTGTATTTTTTCGGAAAGATGGCACGTTGGCCCGTGTACCCCACGACGGGTGATGATGGGGACCTCTCACGGCTGCTCAAATACCGCACGAGCGCCGCGGAGGGGTATAAGCAAATCACGAGAGGCAGGTGCACTTGTTTGAATTGTTACAGGGTTGCGATGAAATCTCCGAGGAGAAAGCTTGGAATCCCCGAGTGTTCGGTTTGCAAGAATTTAAATTCGTACTTGAGCATCTCATTCATATTGCATCTAATCCTGATACTAATAGTGTTGCTGACTTCCCGTTGTTGTGACAGGGCAGGGGAGGGGTGCGGGACGTGGGTGAGGCCGCAACGCGAGAGTTCCGTTAACGTCGCATTATTTGATGCTCCGTCCTTTTTCTTTATGTTTTCGCTTTACAACCAAATTTTTGGTGTGTGGGTGGTATGTAACTGTGCTTGTGTGGATGTTCAAATTACCATGGTGACCCTGGTTGCTTGCATACTCTGTAGTTGTTCGACCTATTTTCAAACCAGGAAAAATGTTTGCGAAAACGATTTTTAAAACAACGAGTGTCGTGTGGGCACCGATTTGAAAACCCATGGATTCATCCTTTCTAAATAACGACGGCCATGTTAAGTAGTTATAGTAATCTCTCTCTTACTGTTGTGTCCGATGATTGTGGTTAAAGTGTGAACGAGATTACATGCGGGTGGGTATGCTTATCCAAGTTGAAATCGCCGTGCACGTGCAAAGGAGACTCCACTCTCGGGGTCGAGGAATTTGCACGTGTGGCAGGTCTGGCGCGCACTGGGGGATCCTGTAAAGAAAAATTTTAATAGTTCACATTTTCCGCTTAACCGAAAAACCCCCGGGGCGTGACAGACTAAATGGTATCAGAGAAAAACTCACCTTAACCACAGTGGTAGGCATCCAACATCCACAGAGCAACATACCACTGGCCGCTAATCGAGGAGATAATCGAGCAATAGGTGCGTAGAGCGCGAGTGTTTCGGGGACAGGATGATAGTGTTTCTGGTCGGTCGTAGGTCTTGGTGCTGGACCAGTTAAGTCTAGGATTGACTTGTTTTCTTTGTGTACACGGATGACGGTCTGGACTTGGTCTTCAATCAACAACGCGGGAAGAGTGATGGCTTTGACAGCTGCGGAGGACCGGCTACTCTAACAACAGTTGTGCGACTTGGCCGGGCAACTACCAACGCTTGCAGAAGTCATGGAATACCAACGACATAGGGTACCCGCCTCCCAAGAAGCAGTCGACAGGGCCATTTCGGTAGAGCAGGAATTGGCCAATGCGCCTGACCAGTAGGAGGACCGGGTGCCGACCACCCAAGTATCCGAAGATGCAGCAAGGAACCAGAAGCACGCCGACGAGGGGACCGGAACCGGGGGAGACCGACCAGGCAACGTCTGCGGAGGAGCACACCGAGTGATCGACTATTCCTGGAAGCACAATCATCGCTCTGTTGTGGCAAGCCGGGACATCTTCGCTCTTACTGCCCCTGAACCCGGGTGCAGCCCCTTCAACGACACGACATGAGTAAGAGGTCCCACGCGACGGCATGACATAGGGCACCGTGCCCCGGATGAAGTAGTAGTAGAGACACTCTACCCTTAGCTCTTTTTTTTCGAATTTGATCCAGTTTCGACAATAGGAATGTCCCACCTCTTCATTTCTGGTGTTACCGCTCCTACCCATAGTTAGTTAAGTCAGATCCTTTCGTAGTATGATGTCAGCCCAGACCCCTTGTAGAGTACCGGGACATTGTAGAGTGCACCGACCTCGCAAGATGGCGTGGTGCGGAGAAATCGCCTCGAGCGTGCTCCATTTGAGTTTACAGTTGAGTTCGGGTTGATTCGGATCAACGCGGAAGCCACAGTTGGAATCGGAGTTTTTCCGGGCATTGTGCGCCGTTAGAGGGCTGGTTTGTTAGAGCCTCGACTCCACTGATGTATGCAGAAAAACTGGGAAAGGTTTGGAACATGTGTATTTTCAGTTTACAGTGAAGTTCGGGAGGTTTCGGACTGGTGCGGAGGCCCCCCGAAGGCGAAAAGTGAGTAGGAGTTGGCGGTTAATGGAACCGGTTTTTGGATTGAGCACACCGACTCCACAGTTGAGCTTTTTGAGGGGAAAAAGTTTTGGACATGTGTATTTCTAGATTACAGCGGAGTTCGGGAGGTTCCGGACTGATGCGGAGGCCTCGAGGGTGAAAAGTGAGTTGGAGTTGGCTTAAAATGGATTAATTAATTAATTAATTAAATTAGTTAATTAGCCTGAGAGAAGGAATTAGAAAAAAAAAAGTGAATGATGAGAGAGGGAGTTGGATCGTAGATGTTGGTGTTGGTGTTGGAGAGTGGTTTGGGTTTCCTTTTCACCATGAACCATACACCATGCACCAAGCACCTCAAATAGCACTTAATTAGCACCATGCCATGTCATCACCTTCTCCATTGAATCAAAACAGAGGAAAAATTTTGAAACAGAGGAATGAAAGAAAGATGAAGAAGGAGAAGAAGAAGAAGAAATAAGGTGAAGTAAAAAAGGATTTTGATTGTCTTGATGGTGCGGATCTTTTGCTAGTAGCCGCGTGGAGCCGAGCGGAGCGCGTGCGAAGAACTTGTATGAGGTGTAGCACTTCTTTTTTTTGAAGCTTGGGCTTTTAAGATTTTGTTGATGGATTTGGAGTTGATTTGGGTTTTGAAGAATGTTAGTGTTGTGTGTGTGTGTGTGTGTGTGTGTGAGAAGGCTGCTGTCCTTTTTTTTTAGAGGCGCCGCGCAGCATGGGCGCGGGCGCACGCAACGGGCCGCGCTGCAGGAGCGGGCGCCGCGCGGCTGGCGCTTGGGCGCCGCGCATGCGAGCTTGGGCGTTTTTTTTTTTTGTTTTGTTGCGGTTGGCTTGGAGTTCCGGAACCGAGAGGGGAATTCCGGAACAAGCTCTTGGGTACCGGTACTACATGGGAGTACCGGTACCCCATAGTGCAGAATGCCTTGTTGGTGACTTTTTGTGAGGGCAATTCGGTAATTTCCTTTTTCCAACCCTCCAGTTGACCCTGTTGACCTCTCTTCTCTATATATATAGACTCCCCTCCTCCTCTCTTCTCAGGAGGAATCAAAGAAAAGAAAAGAGAGAAAAGAGAAGAAAGAAAGTATGGGAAAATGGAAGAAAAGAAGTGGAAATAAGAAAAAAAAAAAAGGGCAAGTGAAGGTGATGTTGCATGTGGTTTTCCTGCTGCTTGGGCTTGAGCGGAGTCGCACGCGCGTCGAGCTACGTACCGGGTAAGTGACAGATTTTCCTAGCATGGGTTTTTGGTTTTGGTGAATGGATTTTTCTTGATGAAGCTTTGAGCTTATTTGGTTGCTTCCTCCCATCTTTTGCACACATGCTGGGAACTTTGGATTATTTTTTACTGCGCGGAGCCGAGGGCATGCGCGCATGCTGGGAGTTGACAGCGAGGGGGGGCGGAGCACGTCGGGAATTTTGTAGAGGACTCGAGGGAGTTGTTCGAGCTTCCGAGGAATTTTCCGGTTTCTCGACAGTGTTCACGCGCGCGCGGCGCGGTTTTCGTTTCTCCGGCAGATTCGAGGCAGCGGGCGGTTCGGCGCTTCACCGACTTCAGCGATTGCCAGCGGAATGCTTTTGAGGTGGGTTGGAATTTCTTCCAAAATATACGGAATGCCCTTTAATTCTTCTGAATGCAATTTGAGCATGTATAGTGTAATATTTTCACTGTTGGTAAATCTGATAGCTGCCTAGAAAATTACAGAAAATTCTTTAGAACCCCAGATTATTTTTAGCATACTCCTGATACTATTTGACACTAGACTGCATGATTAGTTGGCATTAGATTGGCATCTGAACCGTTTTAAAAATCGTCGGACGTGTTTTAATGAAAACTGGGCTTTAAAAATGGTTTTTAAATAGTGAGATCACCCAGAGGGGTTGAGTTGGTTCAGGATGCATGTACACTCGTGCCGGAGGGCCGAGTGGATTTTTAGAGCATTGTGTGTCGAGTTTCTAGTGTCGTGAGAGTAATACTTCCTTGTTGGGATTGATGGGATTATTCTAGATCATGGGTCGTGTTTTCTGATTTAGTGGTGGAGGTGGTTCTCCGACTTAGCTTTGAGAGTTTTGGGGTTCTGGCAGATCGAGTCATGGAGGTTTCCCGACTTGGCCATGGGTTGTGCATTATCAGACTGAGTCGTGGAGGGTTCTCCGACATAGCTGTGAGTGTTTGGGCTTTTTATGATTGAGTCGTGGAGTCGTTTTCTGGCTGAGTTGTGCTTTTTGAGCATCGAGTTGCCGATCTGTTTGATCGTGGATTATAGCCTGCATGTGCCGCTTATGAGACAGTTGAGACTGATGAGATACTTGAGATCGGTGGGGTCGCTCCCCTCGAGCTACGCCCCGGGTGCGTGTTGTTGATGCGACTAGTTGATACACTAGAGTTTGCTTAAGATTGAGATAGTCCGTGTGGGACGGCCTACGTAAGTCCCGTCCCAGTGGGGATGACGTGGCAGTAGGTTTGGCGCAGGCTAGACTGGACCCTATGTGGCAGTCATTGAGATTGGGTGATATGAGAGAGTGATTGCATAGCATGTTCTTAGATGAGTTTTCTTTTGAGGCATATTAGCAGTAGCGAGTATATGCATATTTATAGTAGAGTTTCCTTGAGCATGATGATTATGGCATGTTAGCTGTAGTTTCCTTTCAGCTTTTCTTTTATCTATCTGCATACCAATCTGTTATGGCTCCAGTAGACTTAGTGGGCATACCGTGGATATTGGTGACGGTACCCATTGGGATCTACCTTCTGCAGTAGATCTCACACCCGCTGCGGTGACCGGTTACTGAGGTTGCTGTTCCGGCTTAGCACGCGCGAAGACAGCTGATCAAGGTGAGGACATGGCCGAGTAGTTCCTTACCAGCATTGAGAGTCAGAGGTAGATGTACCCGGTATTTTGTTTTATGATTCCACTTTTGTACTGGACATTCTGAGAGATCTGTGAGGTTGTTTTATTTTACATAGGGTGTGAGACTATGTATTGAGGATTTTTATTTATTTCAGATGTTCAGTTTGATTTTTGTAGTTTTTAGTTCTTTTTCAGATCTGATACATGTTTAGATATAGATCTTTTGCAGGGTAGACGCTTCGTCTGTGCGGCAGTTTTCGTACAGACGGCGGATCTGTTGGCGAGCCCGGGTCACAGTTCGACCCCGGGGCGTGACAGATTAGGGTGGTATCAGAGCCTTGGAATAGAGGTCGTCGAGGACTTAGAGACCCTAGGCTATTGGTGGGACGGTAGGATGACTGTCGTGAGAGACGTGACTTTAGCGAGAGTCTTGATTGAGTCTGTATCTCCCCTAGAGGATTGGGGCGAGGAATCTTACATGTTATTTCTCTAAAGATGATTATGTTGGCTGCAGACAACATAATACTTTAGTATGGGTAACATGTTCTAGACTTTCGCTTGATTGGGTCGAGAGAGTTTTTGTCCTAATGTTTGTTCTGTTGTAGTTGTCTTTGATGCCTCTGAGACGCCGTGCAGCGGCGAGGGCATGTTCGACCTTGGATGAGGAGCCCGAGCTGCGGAAGGCTGAATGGACAGAGCAGAGTGAGGTCTGAGAGTTACGGGCCCAGATAGCCCAGATGTTTGAGGCGATGCGGCGCCAGGAAGAGAACATGGAGCGCGTGATGCCTATGCTCGAGTAGAGAGCATCTAATATTGTATCGCCAGTAGTACCTCCGGCCGCGACATAGACGACTTCGACCCAGATCGCACGGTGGGTAGTGCAAGAGCAGCGAGAGTTGCTGACCAGTTGTTGTACTTCATCCAGTTTCATCCCCTGCAGATTTCGGGACCGAGTTTGGAGCCTTGGGAGGCCGAGAACTGGATAGCTGCTATGGAAAAGTTATTGGATGATTTGTTCATCCAGGAGAAGCATCTGGTGCACTTGGTTGTGCACTTTTGGATAGGGACGCCGAGAGTTGGTGGCGTCGAGTTCGTCCCGTTGGACACCGGGAGCGCAGTGGATGACCTGGAGCGAGATTCAAGGATTGATGAGCAGTGTGCCCCATTTGCCCAGGATGAGGCCCAGAAGGTTGATCATGTGTGAGAGGGGACTGCATCGAGATATTTATCATCTTGTGCATTCTCGGCGAGCGCCGACTATAGATGCAGCGATTGTGCAGGCTCGATGGATTGACCGAGGATCAGTGATCATGTCCGAGAGGGACAGAGAGCGAGGGACCAGCTCCTGAGAGAGGCGTCCAGTATCGCCTGATTTTGGGGACAGTCGAGTGGATCGAAGTTGCCATGATTCCAGTCTCAGGATCGTGAGCCTCAGGGGAGACAGAGACCAGGAGGTTCTCGACGGTTGAGGCACCAGCAGCAGTGTCAAGAGTGTGATATTTGCGGTGGGCCGCATTCATCGCCATAGTGTGACCTCAGGCAGGGGCGATGCCTTTCATGTGGATAGTCAGGACATCTTCAGGCAGAGTGTCCCAGAGTAGTGCTCAGGGTTGCTGCTTGCGACGGCACCCCCACTACCCCTTCAGGATGCAGAGATTCGTCCGATTTACCGGTAGGCTGATGGAGCTGTAATGCCAAGTCAGATAGAGCGATGGCCACCAGCATCTTGTGGATGAGATTATGCAGCCGGTTAGAGTACGCCAGGATAGTGGATCGCGTTTTACAAGGTGTGGATTCCTTATGGTCGTCGAAGTTAGAGCATGGTTAATGCCGACACCGCTTGAGTGTGTTTTGTAGAGCAGGAGTAGCTTCGCGTGGGCCAGAGTTAGGACTGTTGGCTTGCGCTCGTGAGGATCAGGTTCCAGATCACGTATATCACATGGATGAGTGTTGCCAGTCCTGCCCAGTGCAGTTGGACCGTGGAATTTGATCCATTGAGTATTAGTCCTACATCAGTTCAGAGATGTTGATATGAGGATGGATTGGGATTGGTTATCCCAATGTTAGGCTACCATGGATTGTCGAGAGAGGACAATGACCCTCCGTGGACCTGGTCAGGAGGAGTGTGTTTATAGAGGAGGCTAGACCACTACAGAGGTTGAGTCGTGGTCGTATCGCTTGCTAGCGATTGTAGAGGAGGTGCCTGCGGCGGCACCGGGGCTAAAGGATATCCTTATCGCCCGTGTGATCCCGGGTGTGAGTCTACTCGAGCTGTTATTAAAGCCGCCGTTTAGTGAGATTGAGATCGAGATAGTGATTGACGTGGTTTTGGAAACTGCACCGACTATGGTAGCACCTATTGGAGTATCACCTGCGAGACAGAGAGTGAGAGCTAATAGCGCAGTTGCGGTTTCTGTTGGATCGAGGGGTCTATGTGACCCAGTACCACGTCGTGGGAATACGACAGTGAGGATCTGAGAGATTGATACTTGTGTAGGTTGCCACACCGTTGATTCACGGTGTTGTTGCCATGCCGTTGGTACGCGACAGTGATGCCACGTTGTGAGTACACAACGGTGAGGTTCTATGATGGTTGGAGCATAGACGGATTTGGGTTGTTTTTCGGCAGATGCCTTTGTGAGAGTGGTAGCTTTATGGAGCCTAATAGCCGAGGGCTATGCCCAGAAAGTGTTCAGGATTCGGTAGGTGCATTGTGAGCTTACAGCGCGGTCAGTGGATTGACTAATGCCCTGCCGACTTTAGGATTTGAGGAATTGAGTATTCCAGCTGTGTTTGGACGGGTTAGTAGCAGTACCCGTCGTGGATATTTGGATTATTTCCGAGGTGACATAGAGCATGAGGAGCACTTGGGGATAGTGCTGCAACTTCTGAGAGAGAAGAAGTTGGATGTCGAGTTGAGAGAGTATGCTTTTTGACTTCGAAAGGTTCTGTGGATAGGCCATGTGATTTCAGCTGCAAGAGTAACAGTAGACCCAACGAAGAGTGATGTCGTTTGGGGATTTGCCTTAGCCTATGTGGTGACAGAGGTCAGAAGCTTTTGGACTATGCAAGGCCAGTGTAACTGGGAAGAGTTAAAGCTAAAGAGGATACCAGTATGGATGTAGATGTTTGCCAGTGATAGAGAGAGAATTGAGTTATTCATGGATCCTCGAACCTGAAGTACTTTGATACTCAGGAAGAGTTTGGTTTGAGGTAACGCCGGTGGATAGAGTTTTCAAAGATGTATGATTGATATAGTATAGCATTATCCCGGCAAGGACATTATGATCAGTTACGCCTTGTCTATGCGAACAGTGTAACCTTGGAATGAGGTGATCGATTAGTGGGTGCCACTTTTGGAACTTGGAATTTGAGAGTCGGAAATTTGGGGAAATGTTCCCGAGGTTGAAATTCTTCCCCTGTCAATGGATGTGTGAGCGTATTTGTGGAACTTCAGTATTTTAGTTGCTAAGGAGCAGCGGAGGAGTTATGCCTATTGGAGGCTTGGAGTTTTGGATTTGGAGACCAAGATTTTTTTTTGGAAGCCACCAGCCGCAGGGATATATATTTAGATTTGAGTTTAAGCGGGAAGTTTGGTCCGCGAGTAATTAGCTGGCTGGAAGAAGTATATTTGATCCTTGGCATGTTTTGGATTTCACTTCCTTGGTGTTGGACGAGAATCTGAGTTATCAGAAGCGGCCGATGCAAATTCTTGCTTCCGAGGCAGAAGAATTGTGCAGTCGGACTGTACCTTTGGTGTAGGTTCAGTGGAGCCATCATGATGTGTGAGGACGACCACCTGAGAACCTGGGGAATTGTTGAGGATCTCCTATCCCCATTTGATTGAGACACCCTCCTGTGTTACGGATTTATTCGGGTTTCGAGGACGAAACCCTTTTTAAGGAGGGGAGAGTGTAGAGTACCAGGACTTTGTAGAGCGCACCGACCTCGCAAGATGGCGTGGTGCGGAGAAATCGCCTCGAGCGTGTTCCATTTGTGTTTACAGTTGAGTTCGGGTTGATTCGGATCAACGCGGAAGCCCCAGTTAGAATCGGAGTTTTTCTGGGCATTGTGCACCGTTAGAGGGCTGGTTTGTTAGAGCCTCGACTCCACTGTTGTATGCAGAAAAATTGGGAAATGTTTGGAACATGTGTATTTTCAGTTTACAGTGAAGTTCGGGAGGTTTCAGACTGGTGCGGAGGCCCCGAAGGCGAAAAGTGAGTTGGAGTTGGCGGCTAATGGAACCGGTTTTTGGATTGAGCACACCGACTCCACAGTTGAGCTTTTTGAGGAGGAAAAGTTTTGGACATGTGTATTTCCATATTACAGCGGAGTTCGGGAGGTTCCGGACTGATGAGGAGGCCCCGAGGGCGAAAAGTGAGTTGGAGTTGGCTTAAAATGGATTAATTAATTAATTAATTAAATTGGTTAATTAGCCTGAGAGAAGGAATTAGAAAAAAAAAGTGAATGATGAGAGAGGGAGTTGGATTGTAGATGTTGGTGTTGGTGTTGGAGAGTGGTTTGGGTTTCCTTTTCTCCATGCACCATGCACCATGCACCAAGCACCTCAAATTAGCACTTAATTAGCACCATGCCATGTCATCACCTTCTCCATTGAATCAAAACAGAGGAAAAATTTTGAAACAGAGGAATGAAAGAAAGATGAAGAAGGAGAAGAAGAAGAAGAAATGAGGTGAAGTAAAAGAGGATTTTGATAGTCTTAATGGTGGGGATCTTTTGCTAGTAGCCGCGTGGAGCCGAGCAGATTGCGCGCGAAGAACTTGTATGAGGTGTAGCACTTCTTTTTTTTGAAGCTTGGGTTTTTAGGATTTTGTTGATGGATTTGGAGTTGATTTGGGTTTTGGAGAATGTTAGTGTTGTGTGTGTGTGCGTGAGAAGGCTGCTGTCCTTTTTTTTTAGAGGCGCCGCGCAGCATGGGCGCGGGCGCGCGCAGCGGGCCGCGCTGCAGGAGCGGGCGCCGCACGCCTGGCGCTTGGCCATGCGAGCTTGGGCGGTTTTTTTTTTTGTTTTGTTGCGGTTGGCTTGGAGTTCCGGAACCGAGAGGGGAATTCCGGAACAAGCTCTTGGGTACCGGTACTACATGGGAGTACCGGTACCCCATAGTGCAGGATACCTTGTTGGTGACTTTTTGTGAGGGCAATTCGGTAATTTCCTTTTTCCAACCATCCAGTTGACCCTGTTGACCTCTCTTCTCTATATATATAGATTCCCCTCCTCCTCTCTTCTCAGGAGGAATCAAAGAAAAGAAAAGAGAGAAAAGAGATGAAAGAAAGTAAGGGAAAATGGGAGAAAAGAAGTGGAAATAAGAAAAAAAAAAAGGGGCAAGTGAAGGTGATGTTGCATGTGGTTTTCATGCTGCTTGGGCTTGAGCGGAGTCGCACACGCGTCGAGCTACGTACCAGGTAAGTGACAGATTTTCTTAGCATGGGTTTTTGGTTTTGGTGAATGAATTTTTCTTGATGAAGCTTTGAGCTTATTTGGTTGCTTCCTCCCATCTTTTGCACACATGCTGGGAACTTTGGATTTTTTTTTACTGCGCGGAGCCGAGGGCATGCGCGCATGCTAGGAGTTGACAGCGAGGGGGGCCGGAGCGCGTCGGGAATTTTGTAGAGGACTCGAGGGAGTTGTTCGAGCTTCCGGGGAATTTTTCGGGTTTCGCGACAGTGTTCGCGCGCGCGCGGCGCGATTTTCATTTTTCCGGCAGATTCGAGGTAGCGGGCGGTTCGGCGCTTCACCGACTTCAGCGATTGCCTGCGGAATGCTTTTGAGGTGGGTTGGAATTTCTTCCAAAATATACGGAATGCCCTTTAATTCTTCTGAATGCAATTTGAGCATGTCTAGTGTAATATTTTCACTGTTGGTAAATCTGATAGCTGCCTAGAAAATTACAGAAAATTCTTTAGAACCCCAGATTATTTTTAGCATACTCCTGATACTATTTGACACTAGACTGCATGATTAGTTGGCATTAGATTGGCATCTGAACCGTTTTAAAAATCGTCGGACGTGTTTTAATGAAAACTGGGCTTTAAAAATGGTTTTTAAATAGTGAGATCACCCAGAGGGGTTGAGTTGGTTCAGGATGCATGTATACTCGTGCCGGAGGGCCGAGTGGATTTTTAGAGCATTGTGTGTCGAGTTTCTAGTATCGTGAGAGTTATACTTCCTTGTTGGGATTGATGGGATTATTCGAGATCATGGGTCGTGTTTTCTGATTTAGTGGTGGAGGTGGTTCTCCGACTTAGCTTTGAGAGTTTTTGGGGTTCTGGCAGATCGAGTCGTGGAGGTTTCCCGACTTGGCCATGGGTTGTGCATTATCAGACTGAGTCGTGGAGGGTTCTCCGACATAGCTGTGAGTGTTTGGGCTTTTTCTGATTGAGTCGTGGAGTCGTTTTCCGGCTGAGTTGTGCTTTTTGAGCATCGAGTTGCCGATCTGTTTGATCATGGATTATAGCCTGCATGTGCCGCTTATGAGACAGTTGAGACTGATGAGATACTTGAGTTCGGTGGGGTCGCTCCCCTCGAGCTACGCCCCGGGTGCGTGTTGTTGATGCGACTAGTTGATACACTAGAGTTTGCTTAAGATTTAGATAGTCCGTGTGGGACGGCCTACGTAAGTCCCGTCCCAGTGGGGATGAGGTGGCAGTAGGTTTGGCGCAGGCTTGACTGGACCCTATGTGGCAGTCATTGAGATTGGGTGATATGAGAGAGTGATTGCATAGCATGTTCTTAGATGAGTTTTCCTTTGAGGCATATTAGCAGTAGCGAGTATATGCATATTTATAGTAGAGTTTCCTTGAGCATGATGATTGTGGCATGTTAGCTATAGTTTCCTTTCAGCTTTTCTTTTATCTATCTGCATACCAATCTGTTATGGCTCCAGTAGACTTAGTGGGCATACCGTGGATATTGGTGACGGTACCCATTGGGATCTACCTTCTGCAGTAGATCTCACACCCGCTGCGGTGACCGGTTACTGAGGTTGCTGTTCCGGCTTAGCACGCGCGAAGACAGCTGATCAAGGTGAGGACGTGGCCGAGTAGTTCCTTACCAGCATTGAGAGTCAGAGGTAGATGTACCCGGTATTTTGTTTTATGATTCCACTTTTGTACTGGACATTCTAAGAGATCTGTGAGGTTGTTTTATTTTACATAGGGTGTGAGACTATGTATTCAGGATTTTTATTTATTTCAGATGTTCAGTTTGATTTCTGTAGTTTTTAGTTCTTTTTCAGCTCTGATACATGTTTAGATATAGATCTTTTGCAGGGTAGACGCTTCGTCTGTGCGGCAGTTTTCGTACAAACGGCGGATCTGTTGGCGAGCCCGGGTCACAGTTCGACCCCGGGGCATGACAGATTAGGGTGGTATTAGAGCCTAGGAATATAGGTCGTTGAGGACTTAGAGACCCTAGGCTATTGGTGGGACGGTAGGATGACTGTCGTGAGAGACGTGACTTTAGCGAGAGTCTTGATTGAGTCTGTATCTCCCCCAGAGGATTGGGGCGAGGAATCTTACATGTTATTTCTCTAAAGATGATTATGTTGGCTGCAGACAACATAATACTTTAGTATGGGTAACATGTTCTAGACTTTCGCTTGATTGGGTCGAGAGAGTTTTTGTCCTAATGTTTGTTCTGTTGTAGTTGTCTTTGATGCCTCTGAGACGCCGTGCAGCGGCGACGGCGTGTTCGACCTTGGATGAGGAGCCCGAGCAGCGGAAGGCTGAATGGACAGAGCAGAGTGAGGTCTGAGAGTTACGGGCCCAGATAGCCCAGATGTTTGAGGCGATGCGGCGCCAGGAAGAGAACATGGAGCGCGTGATGTGTATGCTCGAGTAGCCAGCATCTAATATTGTATCGCCAGTATACCTCCGGCCGCGACATAGACGACTTCGACCCAGATCGCACGGTGGGTAGTGCAAGAGCAGCGAGAGTTGCTGACCAGTTGTTGTACTTCATCCAGTTTCATCCCCTGCAGATTTTGGGACCGAGTTTGGAGCCTTGGGAGGCCGAGAACTGGATAGCTGCTATGGAAAAGTTATTAGAAGATTTGTTCATCCAGGAGAAGCATCTGGTGCACTTGGTTGTGCACTTTTGGATAGGGACGCCGAGAGTTGGTGGCGTCGAGTTCGTCCCGTTGGACACCGGGAGCGCAGTGGATGACCTGGAGCGAGATTCTAGGATTGATGAGCAGTGTGCCCCATGTTGCCCAGGATGAGGCCCAGAAGGTTGATCATGTGTGAGAGGGGACTGCATCGAGATATTTATCATCTTGTGCATTCTCGGCGAGCGCCGACTTTAGATGCAGCGGTTGTGCATGCTCGATGGATTGACCGAGGATCAGTGATCATGTCCGAGAGGGACAGAGAGCGAGGGACCAGCTCCTGAGAGAGGCGTCCAGTATCGCCTGATTTTGGGGACAGTCGAGTGGATCGAAGTTGCCATGATTCCAGTATCAGGATCATGAGCCTCAGGGTAGACAGAGACTAGGAGGTTCTCGACGGTTGAGGCACCAGCAGCAGTGTCAAGAGTGTGATATTTGCGGTGGGCCGCATTCATCACCATAGTGTGACCTCAGGCTGGGGCGATGCCTTTCATGTGGATAGTCAGGACATCTTCAGGCAGAGTGTCCCAGAGTAGTGCTCAGTGTTGCCGCTTGCGACGGCACCCCCACTACCCCTTCAGGATGCAGAGATTCGTCCGATTTATCGGTAGGCTGATGGAGCCGTGATGCCGAGTCAGATAGAGCGATGGCCACCAGCATCTTGTGGATAAGATTGTCACGCCCCGGGGTCGAAACTGCGACCCGGGCTCGCCAACAGATCCGCCGTCTGTACTGAAACTGCCGCACAGACGAAGCGTCTACCCTGCAAGTCAGATCTATAGCTAAACATGTATCAGAGCTGAAATATAACAAAAACCAAAAGCTATAGAACAAACCACTGAACATCTGATATAATAAAATCATCCTCAATACAACATCTCTCTACTGACAAATAAAATACAAAGCCTCACAAACCTCTCAGACTGTCCAATACAAAAGTGGAAACATAAAATGCAGGGTACATCTATCACTGACTCACAATGCTGGTAAGGAACTAATCGACCACGTCCTCACCTCGATCAGCTGTCTCCGTGCGAACCCAACCGGAACAGCTACCTCAGGAACCTGTCACCGCAGCGGGTGTGAGATCTACTGCAGAAGGTAGATCTCAGTGGGTACCGTTAGCAATATCCACGGTATGCCCACTAAGTCTACTGGAGGCACAAAAGATAGGTATGCAGATAGATATATAAATTAAAGCAGGAAATGAGCTACAACTAATATGTCTCAACATCATGCTCATGAAAATCTCTACTATGAACCTGCTATGCATACTCCCTCACTACTAAATTCCTCAAGTATCATGCTCAAAGGAATACTCATCTAAGAGCAAGCTATGAACCACACGCACACGAGGTGCTCTCAAAATCCAAATCTCAATGACTATCCACAACTGGCACAGTCAAGCCCGCGCCTGTCGTCTAGGAACGTACCTGCCCACTCCACGTGGGGCGTCCTACCGACCACTATGGACGCACCTGCCTACTCCCCGTGGGGCATCCTACGCACCTATCCACTGCGTGTGGGGCGTACTACGCACCTGCCCACTCTCTGTGGGGCGTACTACGCACCTACCCACTCCGCGTGGGGTGTACAACTGACTACCATGGACGCACCTGCCCACTCCACGTGGGGCCTCCCGCCGACTACTACGAACGCACCTGCCCACTGCGTGTGGGGCGTACTACGCACCTACCCACTCCACGTGGGGCGTACTACGCACCTGCCCACTCCGCGTGGGGCGTCCTAGTCGGTCCATCTCAATCATCATCACGCATCCGGAGCGTACTCGAGGGGAGCGACCCCACCGAGCTCTAGTATCTAGTCAGTCTCAACTATCTCATAAATGGCACATGCAGGCTATGATCCACGATCAAACAGATCGGATACTCAATACCAGATATCACATCACAGTCGGGAACCCTCCACGACTGGATCAAGGAATGCCAAACCCTCTCATAGCTATGTCGAAGAACCCTCAACGACCCAATCTGATAATGCACATCCATGGCTAAGTCGGGAACCCTCCACGACTCAATCCGCCAGAGCCCAATCTCTCGAAATCAAGTCGGAGAACCATCTCCACTACTAAATCAAATATACCAATTCATGATCTAGAATAATCCCACCAGGGATCTCAACTCACCTGACACTAGAAGCTCGTCACACAGAGCTCTAAAAATCCACTCGCCCCCCTGGCACGAGGATACATGCACCCTGAACCTACTCAAACCCTCTGGAAGCTCACAAAAATCCCAAACTATTTTAAAGTCTCAATTTCATTAAAATCGGTCCGCCGATTTTTAATACGGTTCAGATGCCAATCAAATGTCAACTAATCATGCAGTCTAGTGTCATAACATCCCTAGATCATCTAAAAATATCTGGGGCCCATAATTGTCTTCCTATAATTTTTTAGGCAACTATCAGATTTACCAGCTATGTAAATAATGAGCTAATCATGATCAACATGCATATAATAGCTTTAGAAGGCATTCCATACATTTCGGAGAAATTCCAACCCACCTGGAACGCTTTCCGCAGGCAACGCAGAAATCGGTGAAGCGCCGAATTTGCACACTGTCAAAAACCGCCGGAAACAGCACCTCGGCCCCGCGCGCGCGCACCTCTGCTACGCGCCCAGAAAAAATCCCGAAGCTCACAGCACACTCCAATGATCTCTAGGATGCTCCAGCGCTCGGTCAACCCACGGTCAACACAAAAATCCAATCTGTCGGCTCGTCTGCGCACGCTGCCCGTGCTACGCCGCGGCTCCGCACCTTACGCAGAGCAACCCGAGGGCTCCAACAGCCCTTGCACACTCAGCGGCTCCACACCACACAGGGAAAAAGAAGGAAAGGATTAGAAAAACCAACTCAAGAATCCAAACCTCAGCCCGAAATCCAACATCCAAGGAAAAATCTGAAAACTCAGAGAAATGCAACGTACTCACCTCCACCGTGTCTGCGCACGCACACGAGCCCCAACCGTGCTCTCCAACCGGGCAAGCTCCCTGTCGCGCTCACGATCCACATCCGAAGCCTCGGCGCGAAGAACACTCCTCCAAAAATCCTCCGCCACTCCCTCTCAACCTCTCTCACTCTCTCTTTTCCTTTTCTCCTTTCTTTTCCTACTCACTCTCTTTTCTTTCTTTCTCTCTTTCATTCTCTCTGTCGTAGAGAAGAAGGCAGGGTTGGCTTGATGTAGAGGGTGTAAAACAAAGGGGAGAGGAAATTACCAAAATGCCCTCACTCAAAATCCAGAATCTTCTTAATCTGGGCGTTCTGGGAGGCTGGGTACCAGTACCTCTAAGTGAGTACTGGTACCAGGTAATCTGGTTCCGGAACACGGGGTCTGGTTCCGGAACGAACCCTCCAGTTCCGGAACCAAAGTCCCAGTTCCGGAACTCCAGCCCTCCAAAGCTGAAAATCAAGTCTGAAGCTCCAATTTCCTCGCCGTCAACTCGCTTTATGCCCCGGAAGCTTCCGCATCACTCTAAAATCTCCCGAACCCCACTGTAAACATAAGGTACACATGTCCAAAGCCTTTCCCACTCAGTAAGCTCAACTGTGGGGTCGGTGCGCTCAATCCAACAATCCGGTGTTCTCACAAGAAAATCCTTATTTGCCAAGTCCAACTCACTTTTTGTATTCGGGACCTCCGCATCAGTACGAATCCACCCGAACTCCGCTGTAAACAGAAAATACACATGTCTCAACACTTTCCAAATTCCTACGTGCAACCGCGGAGTCGGTTCTCTATCCAAACCAATACTCCACAAATACTCAATGCCCCGAAATCACTGATTCAACTGGGCTTCCAAATTTCGACGCTGCTGACTCACTTTCCATCCCAATGGATTTTGCGTCGATCCGAAATAATCAGAACTCATCTGTAAGCCCAAATGGAACACGCCCGAGGCGATTTCTCCGCACCACGCCATCTCGCGAGGTCGGTGCACTCTACAAGGTCCCGGTACTCTACAAGATTATGCAGCCGGTTAGAGGACGCCAGGATAGTGGATCGCGTCTTACCAGGTGTGGATTCCTTACGGTCGTCGAAGTTAGAGCATGGTTAATGCCGACACCGCTTGAGTGTGTTTTGTAGAGCATGAGTAGCTTCGCGTGGGCCAGAGTTAGGACTGTTGGCTTGTGCACGTGAGGATCAGGTTCCAGATCACGTATAGCACATGGATGAGTGTTGCCAGTCCTGCCCAGTGCAGTTGGTGTCACGCCCCGGGGTCGAAACTGCGACCCGGGCTCGCCAACAGATCCGCCGCTCATACGGTGAACCCCGTATAGACGAAGCGTCAAACCTGCAAAAGAAAGATACTATACTAAACAGATATCAGAGCTGACGAGTAAAAGCTGAAATAAAATATATACAACTCAAAGTCCTCACCAAAAGTACATAAGTCTCTCAAAAAAGAAAGAAAAGTACAACTCTATGCCTCACTACAAGGGTATCTCAACAAGAAACTCTCAAAATAACAAGGGTACATCTACTCTCTGGACGACGACTGGTAGGGATCTAGCTCGCGACTCCCTTACCTCGGTCTGAAGAAGCAGCAGCAGGAGCAGCAGGAACAGGAGTAGAAGTTCCTGGGAAAAAAGACACCACGACGGGTGTGAGAACTACATCCCACAGTAGTTCTCAGTGGGTGCCGTCAACAAGCCTAACGGTCTGCCCACTAAGTCTACTAGAGGCATGATGTAACAAATGAAGTACTGAAGGGAAAAGCTGGAAAAGAATAACTCTACAACTACTGTGCCTCTATCTAGATGCTCAAAAAGTGAAACAGATGGAAACATGATGCATCTACTAACATATCAGTATAGTCACCCAATATGAACTGACTGCCTCCTCGGGTCCAGTCAAACCTGCGCCTACCTACTGCCGTTACATCCACGGAGGACCGGACTGACGTAGGGCGTCTGTAGCTGCCAAAACTGTCCCAGCCAGAGGGACTGTGTCCGTAACTGCCAAAACTGGCCCAGTCAGAGGGACGGCGTCGACAAGTCGCGATACCAAAGTGCAGACCCACCCCGGACGTGGCACTCGAGGGGAGCGACCCCAACGAGGACAAAGGTATCCGCGCACTCTGTCGAGCTCAGGTGGCACTGCAGGCTATAGTCAAAAATCCACGCTCACGCTCTGAACGGAAAGACTCAGAATCCTCAAACATCTCGCACAACGGTCGGAGCACTCTCGACGACTCAGCTGATCAGCTGTCACGAAACACGAGACACTAGCCTCTCCAACAGCTCACAGCACAAAACACACTAGCTGGAGATACTCCACAGCCAGGATCGACCCAAAACTCAGGGCTAACAAATCTGGTCGGACAACACTCAACGACCCGGGACCACCGTCAACTCCAACGGTTCCCAACCTGCAGACTCACTGACAGGATAAAGGGTCCAGAAACCCCAAAAGACTAGAACCTACAACCCAATCAAACAAGAACAGGCTCTAGGCATAGCCTCTCGTTGTTCTCGTCCCGAAGAAAAAGGCAGACCTTAGAACCCAGACCACTCGAATCATCTCGAGTGGTTAATTTATAGGAAAAAAAGGTGACATTTCTTACTGAAAGCCATTTGATCTGGAAGAAATCCATATTTAATGATTTTAGTTCTTTTTAGGAAAACAATTGAAAATAAGTTTTATATCCAAGCCTCGAAGAGCTAATGCCTTCGTCCAATCAAACAAGAACAGACTCAGGCGACCCTACGATGCTTGGAAGAAAACATTGGTTGACTAAAATCATATGTGTGTCCAAAAAGGGTTCTGGGATTCAAGGTCCTGCTAACACTAGGATACAGCTGCCACTAACACAGCGGCGACAATAAAACAAGACAACAAAACATCCCGGGGCCGCCGTCTACCCAAACGGCTCCCGCCACAGATGAACGACAAACTACATCTACCAGACTCCACTATGCTCCCAAGCACGAGTGTAAAATGCATCCCACACTAAAAGAATCCCGACCACTCGGCGCACTACCCGGGCGAGTAAAACACTATGTCCAGGAAAGAATAAGAAGTGTGGATGTCTAAAGCAGAATAAACCTAGCCCAAGTTGGAGTTTTTCTACTGGTCTGGTTACACATGCAGCATATGACGGGGGTGCTAGGTCAAGTTCCAAGATAACAATAATTTAACAGATGGTAGGAAGCAAGGAGATCGCATGATCATCAAATAACTCTAGAAATATCGATTATCACATTCTAGCATGCTACACTATAATTTCATAAACATGCAAGGTCCTACATCAGTAGAATTACTGTACAGTCCATAGGTATTGAAGACGAGGCCACCCACCTGAAGAGCTGAACTATCCAAAGTCCCACAGCTGAAAATACCAGGAAATCAATATGTCCAAATCCAACGGGTCCAGCAATACCCGTAAACCCTCCTGGGTACAACACAAGGCTAACAGTTACACTTTATTCCACAATTCACCCAAATAAATCACAATCTGAAATCAGCCTCAAAGATGTTAATTTTTCACCTGCAAGCAATGCTCCAAAAATTCCAATAAAAATACTACTACGATCGTCGCGTCGAGACCTTCGAAACGGGTACCTGCACGTCCAATTCAGAGCCCTGTAGGCCGAGTTACAAATTCCACAGTACAGGTGCGCAAAAACTCACAACCACACAACTGTAATACTCTGCACAGTAAAAGGGGAAACAGTATACCTTCGGGAAAGCCTCAGAAAAATCCTGGAAAAATACGACGATAATCCTCGCGATGAGTAGATGCAAAAAGTGTATAGGCTCGTCTCGATTCGACGCTCGAGCGCGGAGATAAAATTCTGGCAAGGGGCTATTGTCTATAAACTCCACCAGCAAAATAGTGGCTTAGAAATGTCTCGAAAACCGTGCCACGAACTCAGAATCAAGCAAGGCGATCAGTACCGAAATCGAAGGCGTACCTCTCGGGAATCCAACACCATGAAAATCGTCCAAAAATACTGATAGAGTAGCTCTGTGGTCCTCTCAGACCGAAATGCGACGATAACGGGCCTCCGATGAAAGATCGTCGCTCTGTGCTACGATGCCGAAGTCGTCAACGCCACGGCTTCCAAAAATTCGGGGCCTCCACCAAAAGATGCACGACAGGAAGATCACCAACTTTCCTGAAGGGTCCAAGGGCAGGGGAGCTCGGGAAAAGTCTCTCACAAGGGGTGGAAGAGGGGTTTAAATAGGCCCAGCCCCAAAAAAAATCCAAGTTGGGCCCAAAACCGGGCGCCCGGAACTATCGGGTTGGTACAGTAACGGGCCCGGCCCGTTACTGTGCAGGCCCGGAACCCTCACGGCCCGCCACGCGGCCCGTCAGCGCCCCGTGCGCTCGGAGCACGTGCGCCCGCCTATCACTGCGCGCCACGTGGCACCGCGGTCCACAGCGGGAACCGTGGGCCGCGGTTCACGCCGGGCCACCCGAGTCCGTGCGCCCACCAATGGGCGCGCGCCACGTGGCCACGCGGGGTCCATGGTGCGACGCGCCCGCGGCCCTGTCGCGCGTGCGTTGACCGTCCAACCACAACGCGCCACGTGGCACCGCAATCGTTCGCTGCGCCCGGTGCACGCAACAGATGCACCCGCCGAACCCGAAGCTGCCACGTGTCCTATCCTCCGGTGCACGCCGGCCCGGTGGACCGCGCGCCTGCCCGCGCGCCCGTGCGCCTGCCCGCAGCCGCTCCGCCGCCTGCCCGAGCCCGCGTCGCCGCGCTCCGCCAACAGCCGCCGCCGCCGCCTCTCCGGCCGCCGGAACAGTGCTCCCCTACCTCGAAATGCGTGTTTTCGCATCCGGACTCCGAAAAATACAAGTAGTCCATTTTGATCATTTTCGCGCGCTGAATCCAAATCCGCTGTCCGTTCTGTCAAATTCCACTTCTAAAAGTTGCCGAAAATTCTCGAAAAAGTGAACTTGATCCATTTTTCATGCCGGATCAATTCCTTGGTTCCAATACGCGCACAAATACCTCAATCACCCAATATAGGCCTCCAGAAGCTGCTGATCAGCCAGATTCGCGTCGCGGGGATCCGGGTCCTCACAGTTGGACCGTGGAATTTGATCCATTGAGTATTAGTCCTACATCAGTTCAGAGATGTTGATATGAGGATGGATTGGGATTGGTTATCCCAATGTTAGGCTACCATGGATTGTCGAGAGAGGACAATGACCCTCCGTGGACCTGGTCAGGAGGAGTGTTTTTATAGAGGAGGCTAGACCACGACAGAGGTTGAGTCGTGGTCGTATCGCTTGCTAGCGATTGTAGAGGAGGTGCCTGCGGCGGCACCGGGACTAAAGGATATCCTTATCGTCCGTGTGATCCCGGGTGTGGGTCTACTCGAGCTGTTATTAAGGCCGCCGTTTAGTGAGATTGAGATCGAGATAGTGATTGACGTGGTTTTGGAAACTGCACCGACTATGGTAGCACCTATTGGAGTATCACCTGCGAGACAGAGAGTGAGAGCTAATAGCGCAGTTGCGGTTTCTGTTGGAACGAGGGGTCTATGTGACCCAGTACCACGTCGTGGGAATACGACAGTGAGGATCTGAGAGATTGATACTTGTGTAGGTTGCCACACCGTTGATTCACGGTGTTGTTGCCATGCCGTTAGTACGCGCAGTGATGCCACGTTGTGAGTACACAACGGTGAGGTTCTATGATGGTTGGAGCATAGACGGATTTGGGTTGTTTTTTGGCAGATGCCTTTGTGAGAGTGGTAGCTTTATGGAGCCTAATAGCCGAGGGCTATGCCCAGAAAGTGTTCATGATCCGGTAGGGGCATTGTGAGCTTACAGCGCGGTCAGTGGATTGACTAATGCCCTGCCGCCTTTAGGATTTGAGGAATTGAGTATTCCAGCTGTGTTTGGATGGGTTAGTAGCAGTACCCGTCGTGGATATTTGGATTATTTCCGAGGTGACATAGAGCATGAGGAGCACTTGGGGATAGTGCTGCAACTTCTGAGAGAGAAGAAGTTGGATGTCGAGTTGAGAGAGTATGCTTTTTGACTTCGAAAGGTTCTGTGGATAGGCCATTTGATTTCAGCTGCAAGAGTAACAGTAGACCCAACGAAGAGTGATGCCGTTTGGGGATTTGCCTTAGCCTATGTGGTGACAGAGGTCAGAAGCTTTTGGACTATGCAAGGCCAGTGTAACTGGGAAGAGTTAAAGCTAAAGAGGATACCAGTATGGATGTAGATGTTTGCCAGTGATAGAGAGAGAATTGAGTTATTCATGGATCCTCGAACCTGAAGTACTTTGATACTCAGGAAGAGTTTGGTTTGAGGTAACGCCGGTGGATAGAGTTTTCAAAGATGTATGATTGATATAGTATAGCATTATCCCGGCAAGGACATTATGATCAGTTACGCCTTGTCTAGGCGAGCAGTGTAACTTTAGAATGAGGTGATCGATTAGTGGGTGCCACTTTTGGAACTTGGAATTTGAGAGTCAGAAATTTGGGGGAATGTTCCCGAGGTTGAAATTCTTCCCCTGTCAATGGATGTGTGAGCATATTTGTGGAACTTCAGTATTTTAGTTGCTAAGGAGCAGCGGAGGAGTTATGCCTATTGGAGGCTTGGAGTTTTGGATTTGGAGACCACGATTTTTTTTTGGAAGCAACCAGTCGCAGGGATATATATTTAGATTTGAGTTTAAGGGGGAAGTTTGGTCCGCGAGTAATTAGCTGGCTGGAAGAAGTATATTTGATTCTTGGCATGTTTTGGATTTCACTTCCTTGGTGTTGGACGAGAATCTGAGTTATCAGAAGCGGCCGATGCAAATTCTTGCTTCCGAGGCAGAAGAATTGTGCAGTCGGACTGTACCTTTGGTGTAGGTTCAGTGGAGCCACATGATGTGTGAGGACGACCACCTGAGAACCTGGGGAATTGTTGAGGATCTCCTATCCCCATTTGATTGAGACACCCTCCTGTGTTATGGATTTATTCGGGTTTCGAGGACCAAACCCTTTTTAAGGAGGGGAGAGTGTAGAGTACCGGGACTTTGTAGAGCGCACCGACCTCGCAAGATGGCGTAGTGCGGAGAAATCGCCTCGAGCGTGTTCCATTTGTGTTTACAGTTGAGTTCGGGTTGATTCGGATCAATGCGGAAGCCCCAGTTGGAATCGGAGTTTTTCCGGGCATTGTGCGCCGTTAGAGGGCTGGTTTGTTAGAGCCTCGACTCCACTGTTGTATGCAGAAAAATTGGGAAAGGTTTGGAACATGTGTATTTTCAGTTTACAGTGAAGTTCGGGAGGTTAATGGAACCGGTTTTTGGATTGAGCACACCGACTCCACATTTGAGCTTTTTGAGGGGAAAAAGTTTTGGACATGTGTATTTCCATATTACAGCGGAGTTCGGGAGGTTTCGGACTGATGCGGAGGTCCCGAGGGCGAAAAGTGAGTTGGAGTTGGCTTAAAATGGATTAATTAATTAATTAATTAAATTGGTTAATTAGCCTGATAGAAGGAATTAGAAAAAAAAAGTGAATGATGAGAGAGGGAGTTGGATTGTAGATGTTGGTGTTGGTGTTGGAGAGTGGTTTGGGTTTCCTTTTCTCCATGCACCATGCACCATGCACCAAGCACCTCAAATTAGCACTTAATTAGCACCATGCCATGTCATCACCTTCTCCATTGAATCAAAACAGAGGAAAAATTTTGAAACAGAGGAATGAAAGAAAGATGAAGAAGGAGAAGAAGAAGAAGAAGAAATGAGGTGAAGTAAAAGAGGATTTTGATAGTCTTAATGGTGCGGATCTTTTGCTAGTAGCCGCGTGGAGCCGAGCGGAGCGCGCGCGAAGAACTTGTATGAGGTGTAGCACTTCTTTTTTTTGAAGCTTTGGTTTTTAGGATTTTGTTGATGGATTTGGAGTTGATTTGGGTTTTGGAGAATGTTAGTGTTGTGTGTGTGTGCGTGAGAAGGCTGCTGTCCTTTTTTTTTTAGAGGCGCCGCGCAGCATGTGCGCGGTAGCGCGCAGCGGGCCGCGCTGCAGGAGCGGGCGCCGCGCGGCTGGCGCTTGGGCGCGCATGCGAGCTTGGGCGGTTTTTTTTTTTGTTTTGTTGCGGTTGGCTTGGAGTTCCGAAACCGAGAGGGGAATTCTGGAACAAGCTCTTGGGTACCGGTACTACATGGGAGTACCGGTACCCCATAGTGCAGGATACCTTGTTGGTGACTTTTTGTGAGGGCAATTCGGTAATTTCCTTTTTCCAACCCTCCAGTTGACCCTGTTGACCTCTCTTCTCTATATATATAGATTCCCCTCCTCCTCTCTTCTCAGAAGGAATCAAAGAAAAGAAAAGAGAGAAAAGAGATGAAAGAAAGTAAGGGAAAATGAAAGAAAAGAAGTGGAAATAAGAAAAAAAAAAAGAAAAAAGGGCAAGTGAAGGTGATGTTGCATGTAGTTTTCCTGCTGCTTGGGCTTGAGCGGAGTCGCACGCGCGTCGAGCTACGTACCGGGTAAGTGACGGATTTTCCTAGCATGGGTTTTTGGTTTTGGTGAATGGATTTTTCTTGATGAAGCTTTGAGCTTATTTGGTTGCTTCCTCCCATCTTTTGCACACATGCTGGGAACTTTGGATTTTTTTTTACTGTGCGGAGCCGAGGGCATGCGCACATGCTAGGAGTTGACAGCGAGGGGGGCCGGAGCGCATCGGGAATTTTGTAGAGGACTCGAGGGAGTTGTTCGAGCTTCCGGGGAATTTTCCGGGTTTCGCGACAGCGTTCGCGCGCGCGTGGCACGATTTTCGTTTTTCCGGCAGATTCGAGGCAGCGGGCGGTTCGGCGCTTCACCGACTTCAGCGATTGCCTGCGGAATGCTTTTGAGGTGGGTTGGAATTTCTTCTAAAATATACGGAATGCCCTTTAATTCTTCTGGATGCAATTTGAGCATGTCTAGTGTAATATTTTCACTGTTGGTAAATCTGATAGCTGCCTAGAAAATTACAGAAAATTCTTTAGAACCCCAGATTATTTTTAGCATACTCCTGATACTATTTGACACTAGAGTGCATGATTAGTTGGCATTAGATTGGAATCTGAACCGTTTTAAAAATCGTCGGACGTGTTTTAATGAAAACTGGGCTTTAAAAATGGTTTTTAAATAGTGAGATCACCCAGAGGGGTTGAGTTGGTTCAGGATGCATGTATACTCGTGCCGGAGGGCCGAGTGGATTTTTAGAGCATTGTGTGTCGAGTTTCTAGTGTCGTGAGAGTTATAATTCCTTGTTGGGATTGATGGGATTATTCTAGATCATGGGTCGTGTTTTCTGATTCAGTGGTGGAGGTGGTTCTCCGACTTAGCTTTGAGAGTTTTGGGGTTCTGGCAGATCGAGTCGTGGAGGTTTCCCGACTTGGCCATGGGTTGTGCATTATCAGACTGAGTCGTGGTGGGTTCTCCGACATAGCTGAGTGTTTGGGCTTTTCTGATTGAGTCGTGGAGTCGTTTTCCGGCTGAGTTGTGCTTTTTGAGCATCGAGTTGCCGATCTGTTTGATCGTGGATTATAGCCTGCATGTGCCGCTTATGAGACAGTTGAGACTGATGAGATACTTGAGTTCGGTGGGGTCGCTCCCCTCGAGCTACGCCCCGGGTGCGTGTTGTTGATGCGACTAGTTGATACACTAGAGTTCGCTTAAGATTGAGATAGTCCGTGTGGGACGCCCTACGTAAGTCCCGTCCCAGTGGGAATGAGGTGGCAGTAGGTTTGGCGCAGGCTTGACTAGATCCTATGTGGCAGTCATTGAGATTGGGTGATATGAGAGAGTGATTGCATAGCATGTTCTTAGATGAGTTTTCCTTTGAGGCATATTAGCAGTAGCGAGTGTATGCATATTTATAGTAGAGTTTCCTTGAGCATGATGATTGTGGCATGTTAGCTGTAGTTTTCTTTCAGCTTTTCTTTTATCTATCTCCATACCTATCTGTTATGGCTCCAGTAGACTTAGTGGGCATACCGTGGATATTGGTGACGGTACTCATTGGGATCTACCTTCTGCTGTAGATCTCACACCCGCTGCGGTGACAGGTTACTGAGGTTGCTGTTCCGGCTTAGCACGCGCGGAGACAGCTGATCGACGTGAGGACGTGGCCGAGTAGTTCCTTACCAGCATTGAGAGTCAGAGGTAGATGTACCCGGTATTTTGTTTTATGATTCCACTTTTGTACTGGACATTCTGAGAGATCTGTGAGGTTGTTTTATTTTACATAGGGTGTGAGACTATGTATTGAGGATTTTTATTTATTTTAGATGTTCAGTTTGATTTCTGTAGTTTTTAGTTCTTTTTCAGCTCTGATACATGTTTAGATATAGATCTTTTGCAGGGTAGACGCTTCGTCTGTGCGGTAGTTTCCGTACAGACGGCGGATCTGTTGGCGAGCCCGGGTCGCAGTTCGACCCCGGGGCGTGACACCCCTGGACGACCCCTAGAAACGGATAGTTATTTACCTTCCCACCCGTTAAGGTTGGGAAGGCTGTCATGCCTTTGTGACTTAGTGGTAAACCCCGCCGAAGGATTTTTGACGTAGGGCTAGGGAAAGTTATAGTCTCCGCTTCAAGACAACTCGAGGAGTATGAACGAAACTACCCTACGCATAACCTGGAACTTGCGGCCGTCGACTTCGCCTTAAAACTCTGGAGGCGCTACCCACATGGAGTTCACCGCAACATCCTTTCAGATCACCGGGGTCTCGATTATCTTCCCACACAGAAGGAGTTGAACCTACGACAAAGACGTCGATTGGAGCCGTTAGAGGACCACGGTCTGGCCACATATTTATTACCCCCAGAAGGACAAACGTAGTTGCCGGCGCCTTGAGTAGGGAGGGTCAGACAGAGGTACTGCTAAAGCGCGCCCCTACTCAGCGTGATCGTTTAATCACGGTTCTCTCACGGAAGAGTTTGGAGGTGGTACCAGCCAGTACAATTTTGCGACTCTTATTTCTAGTAGTCAAGCCGACCCCCGGTCGAGAAAATCCTAAAAGGTCAAAGGACAGACACACAGCTGAAACTTACAAGGGGCAAGTCCACTTCGAAGACCGAGAGAGCGACGTTTCGGTGGGAACGAGCGACGCAACCCAGTTCCGGGGACATGTTTGCGTACCCGACCTGCCTGATTTAAAGGACGAGATTCTAGCGCAGGCGCGCTGTGCTCCCTACACAGCGCACCCGGGCGGCACAAAGGTGTACAGAGATCTGAAGCGGACGTTTTGGGGTGGCCGGCAATGAAGAAGGACGTAACGTGAGTCGTGGCGCACTGTCTAGGTTGACAGCAAGTAAAGGCCGAGCACCAGTACCGGCAGAGATATTGCAGCCACCACCGGTGCCGGAATAGGAGTGGGGGCGTATCACCATGGATTCCGTTATGGGGTTTCCGCTATCGCAGCAGGGTCATGACGCCATCTGGGTGGTAGCGGATCGTTTGACAAGACAGCTCATTTCCTACCTATCCCTACGATGTGGACCGAGACCGCCTGGCACAGGTCTACATCAATGATTTTGAGAGACTGCATGGGGTGCCGACATCGATCACTTCGGACAGAGACGCCCGTTGTGGCAAACTTTTAGGAGGAGACCGAGGCGAGGGTATGCCTCATCAGGCAGCGACTGGTGACCGCCCAGAGTCGGTAGAAGAACTACGCAGATCGAAGACGACGGGACTTGGAGTTTCTAGTTGGGAAGCACGTTCGTTCCGGGCCTCGCCATCCGAGGGATCAAACGGTTCGGACTGCGGGGCAAGTTGAACCCGCGTTTTGTCTAACCTTTTGAGAATCCTGGAACGCATCTGCCCGGTAAGCTAACGTTGAACGTCGCCACCGAATCCCAACAGGGTGCACAACGTTGTTCATTTTCCGATGCTCCAGAAGTAACTCACAGATCCGTCGCCTATTTTGGGTGATCCTTCTGTTGAGCGGCGAGAGGACTGGAACTTCGGAGAGGCGCCTATACGAACTCCGGCACGGGAGGACGAGATGTTGCACAACTGGTGTTTCCCCGTGTAGAGGTGCAGTAGAGTAATCGTGAGCGGCGAGAGGCGACGCGGGAGTGAGAATCATTATGAGAGGGTGTTTCCCGAAGTGTTGGCGGGGGAAAGAGTTTAAGTTTCGAGGACGAAACTTCTTTTAACGGGTGTGAGATGTAGTGTCCTTGACTTTTTCAATCGCTTAAACTTCAAGAGTTTATTTTATTACCGATTTTTGGATTTCTGAATAGGTATTCGCGGGTATTTTTCGGTGATAGGGCTCGAGAAATGTTGAACGGCGGTGCGACCGGATCTGAAATCCGACTCCCGGATCTCTTGGAATGGAATTTATAAGTTCACCGTGTCTGAATCGTGCATCGGAATCCGTGCAGCACGATTTGCACGCTTCTCGAGGCAACGGGGTAGATTTCTTTTAGATCGGATTAGAGACCATTTTTGTCTTCGACTGCGAAACGTGTTGAGTAATTAACCTCCCTTTTAATCCCCTAGGTGGGCGTATGGGTTTAGGGTTGTTGGGGGCTTCCCTTAGGCACATTATTAATAACAACCCACTTTTCGAGAGCGTGGACGGGGGGATCCCTCGTGACCCTAGCCGCCAGGGTGGGAGAGAGGGATCTCGTCTTCTTTGGGACCAATGCAGCGGAGGCCGAGAACAGAACGGGGAACGGATCCGAAACCCCCCCTCCCACGAGGAACGATCGGATCATCTCCACCGTCACAGCAAGGTGAGCATTGTGTGTTTCTTGGGTTCCCTTCGAGTCTGGGATTGTCATTTTCTTTTGAGGTTTCGAGGAGTGGATGCCCCGGTCGCCGCCGCCGCCGCTGTTGCCGCCGCCGCCGCCCGCGCGGGGCGGCCTGCTGCCGCGCTGCTGCGCCGCGCCCGTCCGGGCATGCGCCCACACGGGCATGCGCCCGCACGGGGCCTTAAAGCCGCGCGCCGCCGCCCGTGCAGGGCCATGACCGCGCGGGGCGGCCTACTGCCGCGCAGGGCCTTGCCCGTGCGGGGCGGCCTGCTGCCGCGCAGCACGCCGCGCTCGTGCGGGCATGCGCCCGCACGGGGCCCTGCAGCCATGCGCCGCAGCCCGCGCGGGGCGGCCTGCTGCTGCGGCGGGCCCGTGTGGGCATGCGTACGCACGGGGCCCTACAGCCGTGCGCCGCCGCCCGCGCGGAGCCTTGCCAGCGCGGGGCAGCCTGCTGCCGCGCCGCTGCACCGTGCCCGTGCGAGCATGCGCCCGCACGGGGCACTGCAGCCGGGCGCCGCCGCCTGCGCGGGGCCTTGCCCGCACGTGGCGGCCTGCTCCCGCGCCGCCCGCGCGGGGCGGCCTGCTGCCGCGCCGCTGCGTCGCGCCCGTGTGGGGCCTTGCCCGCACGGGGCGGCCTACTGCCGCGCCGTCGCCCGCACGGGCTTGCGTCGCGCTGGGCGACCTGTTACCGCGCCGCCATCGCGCTGTCGCCGCGGCCGCTGTTTTTGCGACAACCTTACCGTGCCGCCGCTGCCCCCCCTCCTCCTTTCCGCCGTATGCTTGTGTGTTCCGGCTACCACGTTTTTACTGTCGAGTCATCGTGGTGTTGTGTCGCCGTCTTCTTTTTAAAATCTTCAGTCTTAACTGTTGGTTGTTTTCTTGGACTCCGTAGGTCGGGTCATCGTTCGGGGGCTGTGAGTCAACTTTAGGTGTTCCGACCAAACGTTGTTCAGGTGGGTGCTCCCCTCTGTCACTTCAGGAATGTGGTAAATGAAATTATGTCGCATTATGAATAAAAGCAACACTCATAAAAATTATGATCATGTCTAACCCCTGTTTTACGTAAGCATTTTTATTACTGATATCTCTAGTGACCATGGGTCGCTCTGCTTTATGATATACACATTTATCACATTTTGAGCCCAAGGTTTGCTTGCACGCACACCGACAGTTTGGCCAACGCACTGGTGTATTTTTTCAGAAATATGGCACGTTGGCCCGTGTACCCCACGACGGGTGATGATGGGGACCTCTCACGGCTGCTCAAACAACGCACGAGCGCCGCGGAGGGGTATAAGCAAATCACGAGAGGCAGGTGCACTTGTTTGAATTGTTACAGGGTTGCGATGAAATCTCCGAGGAGAAAGCTTGGAATCCCCGAGTGTTTGGTTTGCAAGAATTTAAATTCGTACTTGAGCATCTCATTCATATTGCATCTAATCCTGATACTAATAGTGTTGCTGACTTCCCGTTGTTGTGACAGGGCAGGGGAGGGGTGCGGGACGTGGGTGAGGCCGCAACGCGAGAGTTCCGTTAACGTCGCATTATTTGATGCTCCGTCCTTTTTCTTTATGTTTTCGCTTTACAACCAAATTTTTGGTGTGTGGGTGGTATGTAACTGTGCTTGTGTGGATGTTCAAATTACCGTGGTGACCCTGGTTGCTTGCATACTCTGTAGTTGTTCGGCCTATTTTCAAACTAGGAAAAATATTTGCGAAAACGGTTTTTAAAACAATGAGTGTCGTGTGGGCACCGATTTGAAAACCCATGGATTCATCCTTTCTAAATAACGACGGCCATGTTAAGTAGTTATAGTACTCTCTCTCTTACTGTTGTGTCCGATGATTGTGGTTAAAGTGTGAACGAGATTACATGCTGGTGGGTATGCTTATCCAAGTTGAAACCGCCGTGCACGTGCAAAGGAGACTCCACTCTCTGGGTCGAGGAATTTGCACGTGTAGCAGGTCTGGCGCGCATTGGGGGATCCTGTAAAGAAAAATTTTAATAGTTCACGTTTTCCGCTTAACCGAAAAACCCCCGGGGCGTGACAGCTATGCAGACAAAAGGCGGTGAGACCTAGAATTTATGGTCGGGGATCATGTATTTTTGAAGGCGTCACCCACAAAGGGTGTAGTGCGATTTGGGATGTGGGGAAAGTTAAACCCTCGCTTTCTTGGACCTTATGAAGTATTGGAGCGGGTTGGCCCAGTGGCCTATAAAGTGGCCTTGCCCCAGACTTGGCAGGAATTCATGATGTATTTCATGTGTCACAGCTCCGCTAGTATGTCCATGACCCGAGGCACATAATCAACTACCCACCGCTTGATCTACGGGAGGATATGAGCTATAATGAGTTCCCGTATAAGATTGTAGATCGGCGTGAAAGAAGGCTAAGGAACCGCTCTATCCCCTATGTGAAAGTGCTTTGGACGAGGCACAGCGAAGAAGAGGCCACGTGGGAGCCTGAGACCGTGATGCGAGAGCACTACCCTCGCCTATTCGAGGAATGAATTCTAAGGTATGTAGGTTTTCATTTCGCAGACGAAACTCTTAAAGGTGGGGAGAATGTAGTACACCGATTTCCGCAAAATGGCGAAACTCGGCAAAAATGCTTGTAACACATTTCAAATGTAATTACAGGTGGGTTGGAAGCATTTCGAATCGACGCAAAAGCCGTTGAGTCGAAAAGTGAGTTGTAGTTGAGAGTTTGAAACTTCAAATTATAAAGCTTAAGTCCTCGTTCGCCGAATTCGCAAAATGGTGAAATGCGGCGAAAAGACTTGTAACATATTTTAAATATGATTACAGTCGAATTCGGTGCGTTTCGGACTGACGCTGTAGTGTCCTAACTTTTCTAATGTCGTTGATGACCCTTGTCGTTTAATGTTAGTTGTAGGTGCCCTTTCTTATCGACTTTTGGTGAGTGGTGTTTTGGTGCACGTTAGTATTTTTCGGTGATAGAGCTCGAAAAATGATGAATGGCGGTGCGATCGGATCTGAAATCGGACTTACGGATCTCCCGGAATGGGGGTTTGAAGCTCCCGGTGACCGTAAAGTGCACCGAGATTCGTGCATGGTAATTTGCACGATTTTCGAGGAAGTCTGAGTCGGATATTGACCTAGGGTTAAGTGGATTTATTTATATTTATAGCACCCTTTTAGTAGTAACTTTTTCTTTTCGAGAACTTGATCGGAGAGGGGGGATTTTTGAAATTCGAAAATTCGAAATAGGGGAGCGAGCAAAAGAGAAAGGAGAAGGAAGAAAAGAGGGAATTCATCTCTCGTGGAGCTTTACGTCAGAGACAAGAGGGACGATCCACCTTCTCCTTCCCAGCAGGATCACGGTAAGCGATCGGGGGAAACCCCTCTTGTTGTTTTCCTCTTTGCAATTTCTGTGGGGTCGAGGGTTTGGGTGTTGGTTGTTCGGGTGTCGCACGCGTTGTGGGTTTTGTGGTAACGGGAAGCCGCCGCCGCCGTTGTTAAACGGGAGGCCGCCACCGCCGTTATCATATCCACAGGGTCGTCGCCGCAGTCGCCGTGTTCGCGGGGTCATCACCGGAGCCGCGGGGGACGAAACAGGAGGAATACTATTCATCCCGTACGGCTGCACCCACGCGGTCCACCAGACCGGCGTGCACCCGGCACACATGTCCGCTGCCCGAAGGCGCGGACCCAGCGCACGGGCGCGTGCGCCAGCCCAACCCCGCACCCGCGCGGTCCACCGGGCTGGCGTGCACCCGGCGCACGTGTCCGCAGCCCGAAGGCGCGAACCCGGCGCACGGGCGCGTGCGCCAGCGCGGCCCGCAGGCGCGGTCCACGCCTGGGCGTGCACCCGGCGCTGCCGCCGCGACCGGGAATGCGTGAGCCCGGTGCGCGCTCCGCCCGTGCACCAGCCCGGCCCAAGCTGCCTGGTGCACGCGCCCGGGGTGAGCCCGGTCTGCGCCGCCGCCTCCGCTGTGGTGTGGACCCGGTCCACGCCTAGCTCCATGCACCATCGTTCAGTCGGGAGCCCAGTAACTCCGTTTTGGCCTGTTTCGCCTCGTTTTTGAATGTTTTTAACCACGACGATATTTTTTAACAACGTTTCTTAATGTAGTTTCTTTCGGGACAGAGTTTGGGGATTTCGGGTTTCCCAGGGGACAGTGTTAGCTTATTAATGTTTATCTTGGGGACTTTCTAGGTCCGCGTGCCGATCGAGTGGGGACAGGTCAACTTTGGGTGTTCCGACCAATCGCCGTTCAAGTGGGTGCTCTCCTCTGTCACTTCGGGAATGTGTAAAAGAAATTATGTCTTAACATGAATAAAGCAACATATATTTTATAATTGTATCTAACCCCTGTTTTACATAAGTATGTTTACTGTTCATATCTCTGGCGATTCTGGGTACGACACACCTACTTACACATGTATGAGCCCAAGGTTTGCTTGCACGCACACCGGCGGTTTGGCCACCGCACTGGTGTATTTTTTTGGAAAGATGGCACGTTGGCCCGTGTACCCCACGACTAGTGGTGATGGGGACCCCTCACGGCTGCTCAGACACCGCACGAGCGCCGGGGAGGGGTATAAGCAAATCACGAGAGGCAGATTCTTTTATTTCAATTGTTACAGGGGTACTGTGGAATCTCGAGAAGGGAAGCTTGGAATTTCCGAGTGTTTTCGGTTTGCATTGTTGTCATTTTTCCTTTATCACGCATATTACTATACCTTATTTATATTGCATCTTGGCAGTGTCGCTGACTCCCCACTCTGTGGCAGGTTGGTCGGGCGCGGGCACGGGACGGATGTGAGGACGATCTAGGAAGATGTTTCGTATTTAGCATCTCTTTCGAGTGACATTCCGAGGTCTTGTTCTTGTATACCTCCTTAGTTTTTCGTGTTGTGTGAGTGGGTTCGCCTGTGCTTGTGTGGATGATCAAACTACTGTAGTGACTCTGTGTGCTTGCATACTCTGTAGTTGTCGGCCTATTTTTCAAACCAGGAAAAATGTTTGCGAAAACGACTTTTAAAACAACGAGTGTCGTGTGGACACCGATTTGAAAACCCATGGATTTATCCTTTCTAAATAACGACAGCCGTGTTAAGTAGTTATAGTACTTTCTCTCACTATTGTGAACGATGATTGTGGTTAAAGTTTGAACGAGATTACTTGCGGGTGAGTATGCCTATCTATGTTGAAACCGCCGTGCACGGGCAAAGGAGACTCCGCCCTCGGGGTCGAGGAATTTGCACGTGTGGCAGGTCTGGCGCGCACTGGGGGACTCTGTGAAAAAAAAAAAAAAAAAAAAAAAAAAATTAATAATTCACGTTTTCCGCTTAACCGAAAAACCCCCGGGGCGTGACAGACGCGAAAGGCATCGGGTCGAAAAGTGAGTTGAAGCTCAAGGAATCGTGGACTTAGAGTAGTCAAAAAATTAAAAAGAAATCGTGGGGTGTCTCGAAAAGGTTTTCTGATTAAAAGGGATGAAGTGCCGAGATGAGAGATTGAAAGAAAATAGGAGAACTAAGCGAAGCAAAATGCTATAATAATTCTGAAACTCCAGTTTTTGCTGATGCAGTTTATCGCTAAGCTTTTTTGGAGCCCTATTTCGAGGGTTTAGAGTAGCCCAAAAATTTAAAAGAAATCGTGGGGAGTTTAAGAAAATTTTGTAGAATAAAGGGGACAAAAAAAATTGTAATTTTGATTTTCTAGTTGGCGGCAAAACGAGGAGAAAAACGGGTTCCCGAAATCGCTCTCTGCAGGACCAAACTGCAGGAAACAGGGACAATTTTGGAAATTTAATTGTAAAGTTTGGTAAAATCACCCTACAACCAAACTACCCCCCCTGCAGAGAACTAATTCCCTCTCTCTCTCTCCCTCTTGAATACATGCACCCACCTCTCTCTCTCTCTCTCTTTTTGCTGGTGCAGGAAGCAAGAAAGAAGAAAGAAAATGGGAGGAGAAGAAAGAAGAAAGAAGAAAAAGAAGAAGGAGAAAGAAGAAGAAGATCTCTCACTCTCCCTCTCCCTCTTTGTGACAAAAAAAAAGAGGGCGCTCTCCTCCCCCCTCTTTTTCTCCTCTATCTTGTAAAAAAAAAAAAAAAAAAGAAAAGAAAAGAAAAGAAAAAGTGGAGCTTGCAGCAGCCAGCTGCATAAGCAGCTGGCTCAGCTGTCGCAGGCAGCTAAGCTGCTGCTACTGCATACCAGCAGCAGCAGCCTTAGGTGCAGCTACTACTCCTACAAGCAGCAGCAGCTGCAACTGCTGTTGGATAAGCTGCTGCCGCACAAGGCAGCAGCTACTGCGCTGGATGCAGCTACCCAAGTGGCAGCTGCATCAAGCAAGCTGCTTGGCAGCTGCCCTGTGCAGCTGCCTTGGCAGCTGCATTGGCAGCTGCCAAAGCCTAGTGCGGCTGCCAAGCAGCAGCAATTGCCGCAACTGCTGCTGCTACAGCAGCCTTAGCTGCCAGCTGCAGGGGCAGCTGATTCAGCTGCCTTGGCAGCTGAATTCACCTGAAGGCAGCTGAATTCACCTGCAGCTGCTGCTCCTACAAGCAGGAGCAGCTACAGGGGCAGCTGAATTCAGCTGCAGCTGCTGCAACTACAAGCAGCAGCAGCTGCAGGACCAGCTGCTAATTCCAGCTGCCTGGGCAGCGGCTGTGCAAGCTGCTGCCCAGCAGCAGATTTTGACAAAAAAAAAAAAGAAAGAAAGAAAGAAAAAGGAGAAATTGGAGAAGAGAAGAAGAAGGAAAATTTGAGAAAAATAAATTTAGGAAGAAAAAGTTTTCCTCTTCTCTTCTCCAATGAGCAAAATCACACAATTGAGAAAAATTACTCAAATCGAGTTACCTCTCAAATTTTTTGGGCATTTTGCCCTAGGCTAAAGAGATCAAAATTTTTCTTTGGCAAATATGACAAAGATGGGATTATTTTTCTACATTCTTGTAAAATTGACTCAAGAAGAGCCATCGAGAGGAAAGTGACTAAAACGGGAATTATCCCTTTTATGTTGTAAAAAGGGTTTCCAATTTTAAATTTTATGGAATTAGTAGATCATAAAAGTGATTGCTTCATGATTTTCTTTTCATTTTAGGAAAACCTTGGAGATCAAAAGAGCAGATTTTTGTCTCTTTCAAGAACAAAGAAAAATATCGAGGTGGGGGATTCTAGTGAACGAGGGTGACCTCTCCCCTTTGTCTTTTGCTTTTTAACCAGAAGCATGTTAATAGAGTTAGGGTTTGTAGGAAGTATGAACAAGTGCATGTGCGAATTCTTGAGCTAAGAAACATGGAAATGCTTTATTGCATGAGCAGAGGAGTAAAGAGCATAAAGTTATGTTGATGGCATACTACATGTTAGTTTGGAAATATTAATGTTGCATGATGGATATATGACATAGGAGAAACCTAGATTAAGGTTTATGAGTGGCATTCACCATAGGACTTCACAAGTGGCATTATGCTTGAGTCAACTAAGGGTGTATATAGAATTTAAGCTTAACTTAGAGTCAAGTCTCTAAGAGAAACATAGTATGGTTGAGGTTAAAATGCAAAGTGAGTAAAATCCCTAGAGTTGTCATAGGGAGTTGGGTCAATGTACCTTCACTTTAACTTCAACTTGAGCAAGAATGAAAGTAAAAGACTTAAGTCCAAGGGACTTTGGTTACCTTGAGGCATAGACCTAGGGTAAGGAAATGAGTAAATAAAAGATAAGCTAAAAGCTTAAATGAAAAGAGGAAGAAATTGCCAAGGGGCAATGTGAGCTAGAGGCTCAATTGAGAAAGAAAGAAAAAGGGCACAATGTGCAAGAAAGGCTAAAAGCCAAGGTAAAAGAAAGGAAAGAAAAGAAAAAGAAAAAGAAGAGAGATAATAAAACGGGCGTACCTTCGGGGGTGAAACGTAGTTCTTGTTGGAGTTAAGGACAGTGTCCCTCTCCCGGGCAGTAACCCGTATGACACGTTTTCCCGTTGGAAGGGGTAACACTTGCGGGTGTTATCGGCAACCTTAGAGATCTTGTCTTATGGCAGCATGTCTGCCGAGCTGGGGCCCGTTGGGCAAGATACTCCGAGGGTTTAGCAACTTTAATTAAAGCACAAAGAAAAGCAAAGTAAGTGATTGGTCAAGTAAGAAGTTTGGTTAGAATGGTACCTTATAACGACATAGAGTCGTATCATGGCAAAGGTAAAATTGTTGAGCATCCTAGTTAGAATTTACAGCTTTTAATACTGTATTTAGTTTCTATTATATTGCTTCCATTAGACTAAGCGGTGCAGGACATTTTTGGTCGGTGGTTCAACCCACTAGGTACTTCATTGTAGTTCTCACACCCTTTGGGTGACATCCCCACAGGTCCAGGCACATCGAGCGAGGCACGCGACAGGGGCAAGGGCCCAGTAGGGTAGCGACCTAGCAGTCTAATTTTGGAGTATTTACTATTTTGAGCGAAATTGTATGTGAGGATCAATGTAAACTTTAAATATTTTAAGTTTCCTTTTGGAAAAAAAAAAAGTTGTAAGTTTTATATAGTAGTTGTATGTCAAAGAGAGTTGTAAAATAAGCAAGTTTAAATTTTTGCTCAAGTATGGTATCTTTCATCATCATCTAACTGTTTGTTGAATGAATGGAAGTTTTTAATTTCATAGTTTAGTTCTCTGATTGATTACTCTTCCGCTTCACTAAACTGTGATTTTTGGAATAAACCGTTCCTTTCGTGTCTTTGAAGGTCATGCCCGATTGGCGGGTCTGTTAGCGCGCCCGAACTGTCCAAATTGGCGGTCTCGGGGCGTGACAAACCCGGTATATAGCTCAAACTCATCACTGGTACAACAACCCAGTCTAAATATCACTCTCAATGCCGGTACAACAACCCGGTCCAAATATCACTCTCAATGTCGTTCCAACGACCCGGTCTCGCCTACTCCGAAGTGGCCCTCGAGGGGAGCGACCCGCTCGAGTCAACAAGTAACCAATGTCCAACATCTCTGTCAAGTATCTCAGTCGAGCAGGCATAAGTCGACACTATGCTCAAAGTGGAGACTCACTCTATCCACAATGCAAAACCCAGCCCCAACTGATGCATAACACTAATCGGTCCAACCACCCACAATCCGCGGTTGCCGAAACAAAACCCGAGTCCATAATCTAGTGCTATCCCACCTGACTTAACCAAATAGCTATACTATCCCCATCCCTGCTCTCTAACCCGAGCAATAAAAAGTATAAGAGAAAAGAAAAGGTTTTCTCCTAAGTTTGATTCCAGCATGAATAGTATAGCATGAATAAAAGAGATATGGCCTATCTATATGTCCAGATGTCAAGGAAAAATTCTCAAACATGATCAATATAGTTCTCAATAAGAAACTGAAATAAAAGCATAATTAAACTGAACTATAGATAATAAACATCACACAAGGTTGCACTTTTGGTTGAGTCGACTTGTAGGCCGCAATTTTGATATGCTCAACAACCCACCTATTTGCTTGCTGATCCGAATCCCGATCAATATGATTTTTGGCGAGCACACTCCTCACGTTCTAAGCTTTCCAACAAACCTAAAATCGCCTCAAAACTCCTGTCGGATAGAAAGTTATAACGAAAACATTACTAGTTGCGCAGAATTTCAGCAACTCGAACGAATAGTGAAAGAACTCAAAATCTGCTATGTATTGTCACGCCCCCGATGTAAACCAGAACCCGGGCCCGTCTACAGATCCGCCGTGCACACGGTATTTCCCGCGTACACAAAGCGCCGGAAACCTACTCAGATATTAAAAGATATAATAAAAGAGCATAAAATCAGAGCTGAACTAAAATACTACATCTCAGACTGAAGCTGGAAATAAAAGAAGTACAACTGTAAATAAATACAAGTATCTCTCCCAGCTCACCACAAATATACAAATAGCTGGCTAACGCCAGACCCAAAAATAAAGTACAATAAAACTGTCTGAGAAGATAGGGGTACATCAAAAGTCCAGCTAGCATACTGTCGGGTGGACACTCTATCTAGTCCGTTATCCTCTTACCTCGATCCGATGTTGACGGCCCAGCAACTCCCGCAGAGGACTCTGCAAAACAAAGGGAGAAACAAAGAAAAAGACGATGGGGGTGAGAACTACTATAAAAATAGTAGCCTCCCCTAGTGGGTTAAGCCTCAAACTCTGGCGTGCCCACTAGGTCTACCAGAGGCAAAAAGGAAAGGAGAGGTGGTAAGCTATAAACAGTACTGCTGATAAGAAAATGAAGCTACCACTACTATGCCTCTAAAATGCAAAGCTAGAAAGGTGTAACTATAAGAATGCATCAGTGAATGTGCCTGACTGAATAAACCCAATCTAACGACCAGTAAAAACTGGCACTGCCTGCTCTGCTGTCGAACTCAAGAACACATCCGCGGGATACAGACCGACTTCTGACCGGTACGGTCGCATCACCAAAAAAAGTAACAGACCGGCTTCTGTCCGGCACGGTCGCACACTCCGGAGTGGCACTCGATGGGAGCGACCCACAAGAGTAAAGTAATCATGTCTCACAAGTACAGTAACCATGTCTCAATATCTCACTATAGCAGGACTGGATCATGACTATGATCAAAGTGGAAAAAATCCATCCACTAATGAACCCCGATCCCCAAATCTGATGCATAAGTAAATATCCGGTCAACCGCCCAATATCCGCGGTCGCCGCCGTGCGCCAAACTCCCTAATCCAATAACTGACCACCGGTCAACCGCCCAATCTCCGCGGTCGCCGCCATACCCCACAATCCAAAATCTAGATCCCGGCTACACTATCCCAAGCCCATGCTCTAACCCGAGCAACAAATATCCTGGATCTATAATAAAGGAGAATAATATAGAAATCATGGTTTCTCCGAAGTCAAATTCCCAGCATGATAGTGTAGCAGAAAAAGGTGGCCTAACTAGATGTCAATACAAGCATGCAAGTGTCCTCATGATGATAAAAGAAAGACAAATATCGTTGTTCTTACATTGATTAGAGCATGCTATTCCAGGATAATAAAGATCTCATAAGAATACTAAGTACTAACATAGCACAAGTCCAAACTATACAAGCATGCATGTTACCCACGATATACTAATCAGCATTCAACAACGGGGATCACTCTAATATTCCTAGTGAGTAAATCAAAGATGAGGTCCACAACCACTACCCACCTCGAAAAGCACAAAGCACAACAGTATGAGACTCCTCGCTGTCCAAGATCCTCAATCCCCGCAAACCTCCAAAATGCGAGAACTACAACAAAAATAGATCGCACACGGCATAAATAAGCATCTTTAAACAGAAATTACTGTTTTGCAAAACAGCACGAAAAATGAGGAAATTCCACCTCAGTCCTGTACTCAGAAAAATCCAGAAAAATTGTCGTTGCGATCCTCGCGACGAGTAGATGAAAAACGAGTACTTACTCGTCCTGATCCGACACATGTAGGCCAAGATACAATTTAAGGTAAACGCGAAACTTTCAAAGATCAAAAGTCTGCAGTACTCTGTCAAGAAAAAGTATAATTTTCACCTTCAAAGCAATCTCCAAAATTCCAGAAAAATTACGACGATGTTCCTTGCAACGTGTAGATTTAAATCGAGTACTTGCACTCCTCGTTTCGACTCTCGAGTGTAGAGAAAACCCACAAAACCCCCGGTGCTATCCAAAATTCCATCACAGAAAAGGGGTCACAAAAATGGTCCAAAAAGCCTAAGAAAACCTTGAAATACAGAGAAGCTGAAAATACAAAAGTCGTAGCCCTACCTGTCTTGAAAACGTGGGCGCTAGAGTCACCCGAAAACTCCTTCGGGGTAGCCCAGGGGAGTCCGCAGACTGAAACGCGACGAAAAGGCCACCAAGAAAGGAGCGTCGTAGTGCGCCGAATCGCAGTAAACATTGAAGCAGCGTCCTCCAAAAATCCTGGAATTCCTCCACAAGGTGCAGCACTGAATAAGGAAGAAAATCTCTGTAGAGCTCTCCCTGCGAAAAAGCCCAAAAAAATGCTCAAAAGAAGGCCCAATGGGCCTATTTATAGGCCCAACCTAAAAAAGCCCACTGTTCGGATTCGGCCTCACCTTTTCGGGCGCCCGAATCCAACAGTCGCACAAAATGCAGCCCGAAGCCCCATCCGACCAGCGCTCGGAACCACCCGCGATCGACACGTGTCCCCCGAACATGGAACAGCGGTGCAAGCGCGCCTGGGCGACGACGCGTGTCCTGCGCCCGGTCAACCGGGTAGGTGGCGCCCGCCAATGGCTGGGCGCCATGTGGCCAGCCCGCGCGACCCGCCGACCGGTCGCGCATCTCGCCGGCCGCACCGCCTACCGCCCATGCGCGCACGCGTCCTGAGGCGCCGGCGCACACCCCCGTGGACCGCGCGGCAAGAACCCGCCTATCACATGCTGCCACGTGTCCCCGCGCCCGGTCTATGCACCCGCGCGGGGTTCCGTGGACCGCGCAATGCGCGCCGGCCACTCCTGGGGCGCCATTGTAGTATCACGACCTTTCTTGTTTTTCTTTTTAATCCTTTTGAATAAATTAGTTATTAGAGGAAATAAATCATCGTGTTTTCTTGGGTAGATTGACGTGGGTTGCGGGTATTTTTCTGTGATAGAGCTCGCAAAACGGGGAACGGCAAAACGATCGGATCTGAAATCCGACTTACGGATCTTCCGGATTGAGTCTTTTGTGTTAACGGATACGATAGGATAAGTCGAACCCGTTAAGACTTTGGTGCATCAAATCCGCGCCGGCTGTTTTAGAATGTGGGTTAGGTGGCACTCTTATCAAGAAGTTGGTTGGAAAACCCCTTTTATCAGAATTTTGGGATTCGTACGTAGAAGAAAAATAATGTTTTAATTAATTTTAATACCTCTCATGAAACGAGAAACCTAATTCAGAAAAAAAAAAAAAAAAAAAAAAAAAGAGCGATTCTTCTTCTTTTCTTGGATCAAGCGTGTTGGAGGCGGGAAGCAGAACCGGTTTCTCATCGCCTGCGAGGGACGTGTTTTCTTCTTCTTCTCTGTGAGATCGAGGTTAGCGGTGATTTTCTAGTTTCCATGTCTTGGTTTTCTTTCCGTTTCGAGTGTCGGGGGTCTTCGCAGTTTTGCCTTGCGTGTGCCGCTCGCACCGGCGCCGCGATGCCCTCGAGCAACGCCGCCGCGATGCCCTAGAGCACCGCTGCCGCGGTGTGCGGACGCGCCGCCGCCCGCACGAGGCTGCACCGCACGCGGCGCGGTGAAGCGCGCCGTGCGGGGCCGCTGCCCTTGCGGGGCCGCACCGCACGCGACGCGGTGCGGCACACCGCGCGGGGCTACTACGTCACGCGAGGCCGCACCGCATGCGGCGCGGTGCGGTACGCCGTGCAGGGCTGCTGCGTCACGCGGGGCCGCGTCGTCCGCTGTTCCGCCGCCGCCGCCACCGCCGCTCGGTTTCTGCCTTTTCTTCGGCGCGTACGGGATCTCAGTTTTTTAGGCAAGTCGAGACTTACCAGTTGTTTTTGCACATGGGAGCGCGGCCCTTGCGGGGCACCACCGCATGTGGCCAACCCCTTGCGGGGCGCCGCCCGGAAAGGGCAGGGCCCGGTCAAGCGGGGGTCTCGCGCCATCGATCCGCAATTTGTTGTGGCTTCGCCGTTTCGCCGTGATTTGAGTTGAGCGTCGTTACGATGAGCAATATTTTTACCGGTTTCACCATCGGAACTCCGGTTTGAACCCCGACTCGTGTATTTTCGTTACGATGATTTTTTTACCAACAGTTTTTGGTGTAGTTTTTGTCCGGGCAACGTTGAGGTGTTTTGGGAGTTTTGTGCATCGTTTTCATCGCCGTTTGAGGTGGGTAATCTAGCCAAGGTAGGGGATGTTTTTGGACCATGGTGTACGGCCCTCCTCTCCTTTTATATTGTAATTTTTGGCATAACTATTTTAAAAATAGGAAGGACAGGGTGTTGCATGTTTTGGTAAAATTGACACATATCACAAGAGGACAAGACAAGACGCTTGACTTTATCGGGTACAACGACCACGATCTAGTCTACAGTTATAGATTTTGAGGCTCATGGCACTATCACGTACACCAGCAATTTGGCCACCGCAAGGGTGTACTTTTCCAGAGAAGTTGGTCTAAGGACCCGTGAACTCTACGTGGGGATTGCGTAGGGGCCCTCCGAGGTGTTAAGGGGAGGGTTAGAAGAGCACCAAATGATTGAGCAAGGTTGGTAATTCCTTAGGTCTACGGACTAAGGGATGATATAAATGGAATGGATATTCTGGTTTACGGTTTGTTGTCCTATTTACTTTTTGTACTTATTACAGCATGTTATGATTATGTTGTCGGTTATTTTCCTTCCTATATATTTGGTCACTGACCCCCACCATGTAACAGGATCCAGCGGGGACGGAGGAGAGGCGTCGGCTCACGAGTGACATTGTATTTTCGTCATTTCGGTGACCCCTTTTAACTCCTCTTTTGTTCTTACACTATGTGGATATTGATGGCATGACCTATGAACAGTTTGTGATGTGGATGTTGTGATGTGAACAATTGGAACATTGGAACACCATGATAACTTTGGGATTATAAACTTTGATCTTTCATTCGTATCTTGTGATGATTGAATGTGTATGTGGAGGTTTTTGAAAAGCTAAAACGTTTGCGAAAATAGATTTTCAAAATAGAGTGTTGGGTAGACACTACTTTAAAATCTTGTGGCTTTATCACTTTCAAATTGGAGTATGCCGAGTGGGCGAATTTCTTTTAAATAATGTACAAGTTTATTTGATCCCTTATGTGAGCATGTGTATGTTAAACTAGTGGTGATTGGTGATTTGTATATTGTGCGACGCCGTGCATATACAAGGGATACTCTGTCCGTTTGTTTTAGTAACCTTGTATATGTGGCGGGTTTAGGCATGTGTCGGAGAGTAAAGGTTTTTAGAAAAAAATTAGGTCATTTTTCGCTTTCTAATTACCCCCGGGGCGTGACAAGTGTTGTAGTGTTCTTTATTGTTTTAATTTACCACCCTTTTGAGTTTTAGATCCTGTGTGAGGACCCGAATTCCCATGAGAGGATTACTGTTGGATCAGTAGCTTCTGGAGGCCTTTGTTGGGTGTTGGACGTGTTTGGGTGCGTATCGGACTCAAGATAGGGGCTCAGGGCGTTGAATGGATCACGAGTATATTTGGATGCACCCGTCAAATTTTAGAAGTGGTTTCGCGCGAAGCGGACATCGGATTTGGATTCAGCGCGGAAAAACGATGGAAATTGACTACTTGGTTGTATTTTTTCGAGTCTGGACACCCGGAAGTTTTTAGTGTTTTCGGGTGCGCGGTGGACCGGTGGACCGAGGGGTGTGCCACATGGCGGCTTTACATTGGTGCCGTACGCCACGCGGCGGAGCGGGAGGCGCGGCGCAGTGGGCTTGGCCCACGGGAGCAGGCGCGGGTAGCATGCGGGTCGGGCAGGGGCGAGGGCAGGGCGCGCGCGGGCTGGCGCGGTGCAGCTGAGGCAGGTGTGCCACGTGGCGGATTCCCATTGGAGCGATGTAGACACATGGCAGCTCGGGATTGGCTGGTGCAGCGGGCACGGTCCACGGCTGTCACGCCCCGGGTGTAAACCGGAACCCGGGCCCGTCTACAGATCCGCCGTGCACACGGTATTTCCCGCGTACACGAAGCGCCAAACCTGCTCAGATATAAGAGATAATAATAAAAGAGCAACAAAAACAGAGCTGAACTAAAAACTAATACATCTCAGACTGAAGCTGGAAATAAAATACAATACATCTGTATAAATGATACATCAGTCCCTCCCAGCTCAAAAAAAAATAAATACAACCTGCTGGCAAAAGCCAGTCCCAAAAGTAAAAGTACAACCGTCTGAGGAAACATGGGTACACCAACAATCCAGCTAACTCGCTCATCCTGCCTCGAGATCTATCTACTCAGCCGTCCTCTCTCCTCGACCCGCCGCTGAAAGCCCAGCAGCACCCGCAGAAGACACTGTAAAACAAGGGAGAAGAAAAAGAGGAAAGAAGAATGGGGGTGAGAACTACTAGTAAACCAGTAGCCTCCCCTAGTGGGTAAAACCTCAAACTCAGACAGGCCCACTAGGACTACCAGAGGCGAAAATAAAACAAAGGTGGTAAGCTATAAGTAAAACTACTGATGAAGAAGCTACCACTATGCCTCTAAAATGCCAAGCTAAAAGAATAGCTAAGTATGTGCATCAGAATATAAATGCCTGCCTGACTAAACCCAATCTGTACACCAGTAAACACCGGTACTGCCTGCTATGCCTGCCAAATCGGGTATGCCAGCCTACGCATAACACCGATAGGGGATAGGAGAATAAGTCCGCAGGACTGGATCATGACACTGATCTAAGTGGAAAAGAACCATCCACTAAAAGAAGCCCAAATCCTCTCCCCGATCTGATGCAATAACAACTGTCCGGTCAACCGCCCAAAATCCGCGGTTGCCGCAATACCATGCCATCACAGCCTACCTGTCCCAAATCCCAAATGTCTGACTACACTATCCCAGCCCCTACTCGACCCCGAGCGTACTATCCCCTAAGTCTAGATAACTGGAGAAAGAATAACAGCATGGTTTCTCCTAAGTCAGTTCCAGCATGATAGTGTAGCAGAAAAAGGTGGCCTATCTAGGTGACCATACAAGCATGCAAAAGTCATTTACTTAATAACATGATTTCGGGTATTCTAATTCTTACAAATTAGAGTATGCTATTTCATGAATATCCACTGTACCAAGTTGCCATAAGCCGGTCTCTATACATGCATAAGATGTTCCAATATACAAATAACATAATATGGTTTACAAACTATACCCAAGGGGTTTTAGACAACACATCTTTTGCAAGAATTAAACCTTTTATTAATACCTAGTCCTTTAGAGATGCAAGTATCAACCACAAGCCCATTCCTTCCAATTAAGCATGTTATATTTATTCCACTAGTATACTAGCAATATAACATAGGACTAGCTCCAATATGCCTAGTGGGTTATCACAAGTAGGAGCATTACAACGGTACCCACATCCGACATCCGGTCAACCGCCTACTATCCGCGGTAGTCGCAAGTTCACCGACCACAACAAGTCCAACTCCTGAGCTCCGGTCAACCGCCCAAAATTTGCGGTTGCCACAAAGCCCTCTAGTCCAATATCATGCCCTATCACCGATGTCCTATAACCGACATCTGGTCAACCGCCCAAAATCCGCGGTTGCCACAAAGCCCTCTAGTCCAATATCATGCCCTATCACCGATGTCCTATAACCGACATCTGGTCAACCGCCCAAAATCCGCGGTCGCAGCCAAAACCCATAATCCACAATCCAAGCCCCGGCTACACTATCCCAAACCCCTGCTCAAACCCGAGCAACATGAACCACCTGACTAACAAAAAAGGATAAAAGAAGCAAACAAGGTTTCTCCTAAGTCAAGTTCCAACATGATAGTGTAGCGACAAGAAATGGCCTAACTAGATGTCCATACAAGCATGCATATGTCCTCAAGAAAGATAAAAGAAAAGGTGACCAATAGTGGTTCCACATGTGTAACAATTAATAGCTCCGCATAGATATAACCATCATGCTAAAATATTATCCAACCACACATGTCTATAATCCATATTCCATAATAAAGCATTACTAGCCACCTATGCATGTCATAAAATCCTCAAATAGTACCAACCATCAAGGTAATTTAATTATCCCAATTTAAGATCCAATTCCACATGCAAAGTTAACCGCTAACATAGCCAACCATATGTCCAAACAAGCATGCATAAGTTCCATCCCCACTTGTTAATCAATAATCCTAATGAGCATGTCAAAATAGAGGTAAGCAACAACCACCCACCTGGACACGCGCAATCCTCAGCTGTAAAACCTCCTCGCTGTCCAATATCCCTTTTCCACGTCAAACGCCCAAACAGATAAACCGCCGCGATCACTGTACAAAATATCCCCAACATACACACAAATAAACACACAAGTACCCAAATACATGCTGTCCCAGAATTCAGTCCCAAAGATGCTCTATTTTTACCTATGAGTTCTGCACAGAAAATTCCCAAAAAAATACCGTCGCGATCCTGGCGACGAGCCAGTCGAAACGAGTACCTGCACGTTCAAATCCGAGTTTCCTACACTGAGAAACAAATTGGACAAGGAAACCACCCCGAAATAAACCGATCTCAAAAACTGTAGCACTACTTTCTGTAAACAGAGATTTTTCACCTTTGAAAAAAATTCAGAAAATTCCCAGAAAATTTGAGGGTGTTTCTTGCGCTGTGTAGATGAAAAACGCCTCCTGGCATGCCTCGATCCGACGCCTGTGCGCGAAGATATCGCCGAAATACCACAGTGCTGTCCAAAACTCCGCCCAAGAAAAAGGGTCAAATGAAAGCTCGGGGAACTCCAAGATAAACTCGAAACGAGGGGAAACTCAAATCACGAAGATCGTATCCCTACCTGTTGAGAAGCCAACGGCGCAAGAATCGCCTAAATCGGAGGTCGGGGTAAGCCGGGGGAGTCCTCGCACCAAAATGCGACGAAGAAGATCACAAACGAACGAGCGTCGCACCGCGCCGTAAAAATGAAAACCTCGGGATGCATGCCGCAGAAAAATCCGGGAATCTGCAGATGGAACCGGCTCTGGGAGAGGAGGAAGTCTTGTGAAGGTCCCCCTGTGAGAAGAGGAACAGGGAAAAAGCTTTCTGCGATTGAACTCGGCTTATATATAGGCTGGAAGAACAAATCGGAAAATGACGCTTGAGTCCCCACTTCCGGGCGCCCGGAAAATTTGGGCTGCTACAGTGTTGGGCCCGGCCCAACACTGTGCGGGCCCGAATCCCCCACGGGCCTCGACGTCGCCCCGCAAACAGCGGACAGCCGCGCGGGCCATCCACCGCGCGACGCGTGGCCCAACGCGGCGACGACACGTGGCGGGCCCGATCGCGGGAAAACGCGGTCAGCGCGCCCACGTGCCGCCTACGCCCGCCGCCTGCGCCCCCTGCCAGGCGCGAATCCTGAGGCTGCCACACCAGTTCCGCGGACCGAGCACACGTGGACCGGCCAACCAACGGCCGCCACGTGGCCCAGCTCGGTCCACCGTACACCCCGCGCCCTCCGTAGACCGCGCCCCGCGGACCGGCCCACTCCCGAGCCGCCACGCGTCCAGCCCCCGGTGCACGCCCGCCGCGTGGACCGGGCGGCCCGCGCCTCTGCCCGCCGCGCTGCCCGCGGCTGCGCCGCCGCGCTCCGCCGCTCCCCGCCGGCCGGAACAGTAACCCCAAGTGTCACGCCCCGGGGGTTTCTTTCAGCAGAAACGAATCCCAAAAAAGGTATGTATTTGGCGCGTAAATTTTTTTGAAAAACCTTCTTCCCCGGTGCGTGCCCAGACCCGCCGCATACACAGAATCACTCTGCAAACGGACAGAGTCTCCCCTGTATATGCACGGCGTCGCGGCTAGTACAACATCCAAACACAGTCATCAATCCAATCACAACAGTTTCTAACATACACACAAGCACAGAACTGAATAAATCTCACGGCCGATCAGTTTGAAAGGATAAATTCACAATTGTTGAAACGGCGCCCACTCGGCGCCCAGATTTTGAAAACCAGTTTCCAAAGCAGCATAAATCCACAGGGTTTTGAAAACAGTGCCCACACGACACTTAGGTTTTGAAATCCATTTTCACAATCCATAAATCCCCAGGGTTTTGAAATCGGTGCCCACACGACACCCAAGTTTTGAAAACAGTTTTCGCAATCTTTTCTTTTGTTTTCTCTTTTCTTTTTCTTAAAGCGGCCAACAGAGATGAAGGGAAATTCAATAAATAACTAGGAACCATACCGACATCCACACCAACCACACGAGGGTGTCGAGAACCACACAATAGTCTACAAATAGTAAATGGAATGCGAAAGAAAGGAGAAAGTACAGCCCGGGGTCTCCAGGGACTCAGAAGCTCCTGCCGCGGCCTCACCGTCGCCTAACTCTCCCCCCTGTAGGACCCTGTCGCAAAGTGGGAAGTCAGCGACTAAGTAATAATAACAATAAAGAAAGTAGTGTAAAGAAATGCGTCCAACCGTAAACTATCCGGAGCAACCACCCTCCCAAGAGGGAAAAGAACGCACGAACACCTGTAAACCTACAACACCTGACCACGTCGGACACCTACACCGACGGGTCGCACCGCTGACACCTTGGCGCATCAAAACCCCACAACTACAGGGGCCCCACTACGTCACCTTGTGGGTATACACGGGTCATAGACCACTTTTCCGGAAAAGCGCACCCTTTGCGGTGGCCAAACCGCGGGTGCGCGTGCTGCAGCCTCGAGCAAAGTAACCATAGTACCAAACACGAACAAAGTAACTATAGTACCAAATAAATGAGCAAAGTAACCATAGTACCAAATATATTCAACGATAAAGTCCACAAGGGCTACCATGTTAGCACGATTAGATACTTATATTAAACAAGGTACAATTGCCGGAAACCCGACGCTAAATCCCAAAACAAAACCCACCTGTCACGTGTAGTGATCAACGCTCGACTCCTCCGCGTCCCGGCGCGCTCCCCGAAACTACAAAAGAATCCCCGGGAAGAGAATCAGTACCCACCAAACACCATCGATGAAAAATGATTACACTATCCGGTTCCCGTCTCGGAACGGGGCCCTCAGTTCCGACGGCGGCGGCGTCGGTGACAGTGGCGGAGGTGACCCCGCGCCGCCTCGCTGTCCGCGCGTGCGCATGGGCCCTGCGGTGTCAGACCCGCACGGCACCCTGTCGGCGGCGGCCCCGCGCGGGTGCTCAACCCGCACGTGCGGGTGGCCCCGCGCGGCGCCCAAGCCCCGCGCGGGTGCCCAGCCCGCACGCACGGGCGGCCCCGCGCGGCGCTCAAGGCCCGCGCGGGCGCACAAGCCGCACGCGCGGGCGGCCCCGCGCGGCGCTCAGGGCCCGCGCGGGTGCACAACCTACACGGGCGGGCGGCCCCGCACCGCGCCCTAGCCCCGCGCGAGTGCCCAGCCCGCACGCGCGGGCGGCCCCGCGCGGCGGTCAGGGCCCGCGCGGGTGGCCCCGCGCGGCGCCCAGGCCGCACGCGCGGCGGCGCCCCCTCCTTTCCTGCGCGTGACCGGGTTCTTACGGCGGCGACGGTACGGCCGACCGGGATGTCCCCCACCTTCTCCCTCTTCTCCGCCTCATCCGGCCATGAAACAAAGGAAGCTACCCTAGTAAAATTAAAAACTCGCCGATCTTGCGCTTCCAATCCGCCGATCGAGAAGGAGGAAGGGGAAGGATCGTCGCGCGCTCGCTTATCGGTTTCGCGGGCCGAGCGATGGTTCTCTCTCTCCCTCTCGATCACCACCGTACGTCATCCGGTAGAGGGAAGGAGGGTTTTGGGGAAAAGGGGTTTCGCGTCCTCGCTCCGAGTTGACCTACGCACAGGACAAGAGGAGTGGAAAATAACCCCAAATCTTAAAACGCGAAATAAGCCGATCGGGCGAAAAGGGAAAGTGGAATTAAAAGACTAGGTCGAACGGGTGCGAACCAGGGTCCGGTCTGTCTCGATAAACGTGTAAGTCGTCAGAACTGCTAGCAACCTTCCGGAATTTATTTCGGGAGATTCCGGAGTCGGAAACCAAAACCGATCGCGCCGCCGTTCTCCGTTTCGCGAGCTTTATTGTCTAAAAATACCCGCGAGCCCCGACGGTCTGTCCAGAAGAAAAAGGAAGTTAAGCCACAATTCGGACCCCTAGGCGAGATGCGGTGCACTTAAAACAACCTATAAAATCCGAAAAAGTATTTAAACGAGCGGTTACTACACCACTCACCTCTAAAAATGAGTTTCGTCCCCGAAACTCAAAACTGTGTTGCGGTGAACAAATTGGGGTAACACTCCCTCATTTTGGACTCCAGCTCCCATGTTGCTTCTCGCTCCTCATGATTGCTCCAAAGCACCTTCACGTAGGGGATGGTTCGATTTCGCAGCGATTTGTTTTCCCTTAGGCGAGATGCGGTGCACTTAAAACAACCTATAAAATCCGAAAAAGTATTTAAACGAGCGTTTACTACACCAAGCCTCGAAAAACGCGCTTTTGCATCCGGACTCCGAAAAATACAAGTAGATAGTCCATTTTCACCGTTTTCGCGCGCTGAATCCAAATCCGGTGTCCGATTTGCCAAATTCTAATTCCAAAATTTGCCGAATGCATCCAGACAAGTGTTTTTACCCTAAATTTCACGCTGAGTCCAATTTTGATATCCGTTTTGCGCGAAACAACTTCTAAACATTCGACGGGGTCCTTCGATTACCCACGTGATCCATTTTAAGCCCGAAGTCCAACACTTGTGCCCAATTTGTGCACAAACACCTCCAACACACAATACAGGCCCCCAGAAGTCACCAAACGCACTGCAGAAGCTCTTCTGATCCAACAGCAATCCTTTTGCGGAAATTCGGATCCTCACAACGGCGAGGCGCGGGGTGGCGCATGGACCGGGCGGGACACGTGGCGGCTTCTGGTTGGCGGGCTCTCGAAGGCGCGGTCCACGGGGTGCACAGAGGGTGCCTCGGGATGCGTGCGTGGAAGGGTGGCAGGCGGCGCGGCAGGACACGGTCGGGGGCGCTAGTGCGGGCCACGTGGCGCCTGGGGATTCGCAGGCACCACCCACCCGCATTGACCCGACTGGGCCACGTGGCGGCTCCCGGGCGTCTTTGCACCGCTGTCCGCTGTTCGGGGCCACGTGGCGCGGTGGGAGCGATACGGGCGCTCATCGCAGCGGATGCTGAGGGCACGGATTTGGCGCCCAAATGTTTCGGGCGCCCGAATCCGGGGACCCATTGGTCATTTTTTTGAAATTCTTCGGTTGGGCCTATAAATACGTTTGAACAGCGTTTCAGACTTTTCTGGCCGGATTTTTACAATGAGTTCTACAGCAAATTTGTTCATCCCTGTGTGCTGCTTCCACTGGAGATTTCCTGGGATTTTAGGAGGCACCTTCTTCAAGATCTACAGTGATTCGGCGCGTCGCGACGCTTCTTCCCCGGCGACCCTTCCCATCGCGTTTCGGTGCGCGGACTCCCTCGGGCTACCCCGAAGGAATTTTTGGGCAATTCTTGCGCCGGTGTTTCCATGACCGGTAGGGCTTAATTTCTTGTATTTATGGCTTCCCTCTATTCCAAGCTTTTCATGGGTTTTATGGATCATATTGTGACCCCTTTTTTCTGTGGCGGAGTTTTGGATAGCATCAGGGTTTTTATGTGATTTCTCGGCCCACGGGTGTCGGAACGAGTAGTGCAAATACTCGATTTGCATCTACTCGACACAAGGAACACAGCTGTGATTTTCCTGGGATTTTTGGAGGGCATTTCAAAGGTGAGATTTTAGCTTCTTCGGGACTGTTTGCTGCAGAATTTTGTTCTTGAGAAGTTGCGGCTTACCGCGGAGTTTTAATTGTATCTTGGTATACAGGCGTTGGAATTGGACGTGCAAGTACTCGTTTCGATTGGCTCGTCGCGAGGATCGTAGCGGTTATTTTTTTGGATTTTTCCGAGGTCGTCTCGTAGGTAAAATTTAGCCATTTTCGGGACTGGTTGTATGGACAGCGGTAGATTGTGCACCTTTAGGATTGATTGTACGCCGTTTGGTTTATATTTGCAGTTTTTGCGGTGTGCCGTGTTGACCTGTAGAGAGGTCGTGTTTGGAGCCGTGCTACACATGTTTCGTGATCGATATGGGTGGTTGCTATATCTGTCACGCCCCGGGGGTTTAAACGCGCGGAAGAACAGCCACCGTAAGCTCTCAAATTTGTCTATATATTTTTTTTTGAAACTGTTCTCCCCCGGTGCGTGCCCAGACCCGCCGCATATACAAATTCACTCTGCAAACGGGGCAGAGTATCCTTTGTATATGCACGGCGTCCTGACTACAATATCCATACAAACATCCATTTAACCACACTAGTTCAGCAGTCGAGTACAAACAACTATTTTTTCATAAATATTAACGAGGCTGACTAATTTTGAAAGGATAAATCCACAAGTTTTAAAACGGTGCCCACACGACACCCATATTTTCAAAGCTATTTTCGCAATCCATAAATCCACAGGGTTTTAAAACAGTGCCCACCCGACACCCATATTTTCAAAACCGTTTTCGCAATTCCATAAATCCACAGAGTTTTGAAACAGTGCCCACACGACACCCATATTTTCAAAACTGTTTTCGCAATGTTTTTCCCCCTTTTTTTGTAGTTTGAAAGCGGCCAACCAAGAGAAATAAAAAAAACAAGCATCCATCCATAAAGGTATGAAAAACATCCCAACATCCACGTCGACCCCACAGGGGTGTCGAAATCCACATAACAAGCTACTAACAGGTAATAAAATGAACAAAGAAAGAAGTAGTCAATGTCTGCAGCCTTGAAAGGCCAAAAGATCGCTTGCGCGGCCTCACCGTCGCCCCAGCACTCACCCCTGGACGAACCCGTCACAGAGTGGGAAGTCAGTGACCGGGAAAAAAAAGTACGAAAGCAATAAGGGCTATAAATAAGGCAAACCGCAGAAAAACCAGAGCAACCGCCCTCCTCATCGTGCAATCGACAGTAAAAACCCTCCCCCTGTACAATCCAAACCGAGCACCTACCTCGGCAACCACACCGAGCACCTACCTCGGCAACCGCACCGAGCACCTGCCCCGGCACCACACCGAGCACCTGCCTCGGCACCACCGCTCACACCCCCCACCTACGAGGGCCCCCATTACGTCACCAACATGTGGGGTACACGGGTCAACATACCACTTTTCCGGAAAAGCACACCCTCGCGGTGGCCAAACCGCTGGTGTGCATGTAGCAATCTCGAGCCTCGTGACCAAGTATATATATATAATAACTTTAACAGGGTTAGCAATGTAAACAGGAATTTACTTGATCCTACACCTTTACTCAAACATGCAAAACTTTAATTCACACCTTTTCCCAACGTGCAAATACTTTAATTCACACCTTTTCCCAACATGCAAATACTGTATCTTACCCCTTTCCCCATCTATAATAATGGAAAAGCACCCACCTTGCGTGTGATGACCGGCGTTCAGCTCGTCCGCGACTGCGTGCCTGCCGAACCTACAACGCCCCCCCACCCCCCCCCCGGAGAAAACATCAGTGACATTTACAGACTACCTCAAATTAAAAGAGAACGCGCCGAGTGCGGTCGTCCCGCGCGGCACCAGCCCGCGCGGGCACACTGCCTGCCGGCGCGGCATGCTGCTTGCAGGCGCGGCATACTGCCTGCAGGCGCGGCTTGCTGCCTGCAGGCGCAGCATGCTGCCTGCCGGCTCGGGCGGCCCCGCGCGGCACCAGCCTGCGCGGGCGCCCCACCTGCGGGCGGCCCCGCGCGGTGCCAGTCCACGCAGGCGCACTGACCGCAGGCGCGGGCGGCCCAGCGTGGCACCAGCCCGCGCGGGCTCCCTACCTGCGGGCGGCCCCGCGCGGCACCGGCCCGCGCGGGCGCCCTGCCTGCGGGCGGCCCCGCGCGGTGCCAGCCCGCGCGGGCGCCCCACCTGCGGGCGGCCCCGCGCGGCACCGGCCCGCGCGGGCGCGTTGCCCGCAGGCGCGGCCGACCCCGCGCGGCACCAGCCCGCGCGGGCGTCCTGCCTGCGGGTGGCCCCGTGCCGCCGGCAGCCGAACTCCTTCGGCGGCCTCGGCGGCGCGACGATCCCCCCCCCCCCCTCTCCCCGAATCGAAGAATGCAAAAACAACTAGGCACGAGAAAGACCCTAAAAAAAAATTGGAAAAGCTCACCTTCGATTCGCTGGAGGAGGAGGAAGAAGAGGATTGCCCGTTCCTCGCCTGCTCGATCTCGCCGCAAAGGAACAACTTCCTTTCCTCTCCCAGTCTCTCCGCCTGGATCCCTACGCCGCAATCTTGAAAAGAGGGAAGGTATGGATTTGGGGATTTTTTCCTCTTTTTCTTTTCGATCGCACCGGGTCTGCCCTAACTCAACGAAAGGAAAACAAAAGGCGGAAAAACCTAAGTCCCCACATCATAATAAAACCCATCGAGATTCAAACGAGGGGTCCAGGTTACCTCGAAAAGCGTGCTGATCGCCAGCACGGATTCTGACGCGTCCGAACTGATCACGAACTTCAAAATTTATTTCTGGGAGATCCCGGGGTCGAAAATCGAATCCGATCGCGCCACGGTTCACCGTTTTGCTGGCTCTAACACCTAAAAATACCCGCAAACCCCGACGGTCAGCCCAGAAATACACGAACTATTAACCCCCTGCCAGACTACTAAATTAAAAGATAAAAAGATAAAATACCAATTTAGAAGGCGGGTATTACATCACTCACCTCTAAAAAATAAGTTTCATCCTCGAAACTTAATCCTGGTCCGCGACGAATAGATCTGGGTAGCACTCCCTCATCTTCGACTCCGGTTCCCAAGTCGCTTCGCGTTCTTCCTGGTTGCTCCAAAGCACCTTCACATAGGGGATCGTCCGGTTGCACAACTTTTTGTCCTCCCGTGCCAGAATCCGCACTGGTGTTTCCTCAAAGCTCAGGTCCTCTCTAAGCTCGACTGCGGTGACGTCGAGTACACGCGATGGGTCAGGGAGATATCTTCGGAGTATTGAAACATGGAACACGTCGTGTATCCAGTCGAGATTTGGCGGTAGGACTAGGCGATAGGCCACCGGGCCGATGCGCTCCAAGATCTCAAAAGGCCCCACAAACCGTGGGCTCAACTTGCCTCTCAGTCCGAACCGCTTAATCCCTTTGGACGGCGAGACTCGCAGTAGCACATGATCCCCCACCTGAAACTCCAAGTCGCGGCGTCTCTGGTCTGCATAGCTCTTTTGTCGACTATGGGCGGTCAGCAACCGCTGCCTGATGAGGCGCACTTTTTCCTCGGTCTCTTCTACCAAGTCCGGCCCCAAGAATTTTCGCTCCCCCAAGTCGTCCTAACAGATCGGAGATCGATAGCGTCGGCCATATAATGCTTCGTACGGCGCCATATGAATGCTAGCCTGGTAGCTGTTGTTGTAGGCGAACTCCACAAGAGGTAGGTGGCGTGACCATCCGTCCCCCAAATCAAGTACGCAGGCTCGAAGCATGTCCTCGAGAATCTGGATCACCCGTTCAGATTGTCCATCCGTCTGGGGGTGAAAGGCTGTGCTGAAATGCAGTTTGGTCCCCAGAGTCCGTTGTAGACTCTGCCAAAAGTTTGAGACAAACCGTGTGTCTCTATCTGAAGTGATCGATGCCGGTACCCCGTGCAACCTCACGATCTCGCTGATGTAGACCTGAGCCAGCCGATCTCGCATCCACGTCGTATGAATGGGTAGAAAGTGAGCTGACTTTGTTAACCGATCCACGATGACCCAGATGGTGTTGTGTCCCTGCTGCGAACGTGGAAGCCCAGTCACAAAATCCATGGTGATTCGCTCCCATTTCCACTCTGGTACGGGTAGCGGTTGCAACTTCCCTGCCGGCCGCTGGTGTTCGGCTTTTATTTGTTGGCAGATCAAACAATGCGCTACGAACTGTGTTACATCCCCCTTCAGCTTCGGCCACCAGAAGGTCTGTTTGAGGTCTCTGTACATTTTTGTGCCCCCGGGGTGCGCCGTATAAGGAGCGCAGTGCGCTTCTGTCAAGATTTCTCTCTTCAACTCTGGCGAATCGGGCACGCAGATTCACCCTCGAAAATGAAGTGTGCCGTCTGCCTCCACCGAAAAGTCCCCTTCCTGGTCCGGGGAAATCCTGTCCCGGACAAGCTGTAACTGTGAATCGGTCCGTTGGCCTTCTCAGATCTTCTCGAACAAGGTAGGCTTGACTATTAAAGACATTAGTCGCGCGACCGTTCCTACCGGTAGTACCTCCAACCTCAATCGCGAGAACTCTGCGATCAAGTTATCCTGTTGAGTAATCGTGCCCGCTGATGTCCCCTCTATCTGTCCCTTCCTGCTCAAAGCATCCGCTACCACATTTGCTTTTCCGGGATGGTATTGAATTGATAGATCGTAGTCCTTCAACAACTCCAACGACCGTCTCTGCCGCTGGTTCAGCTCCTTCTGTGTGAAAAGGTATTTAAGGCTTTGGTAATCTGAGAACACATTACAGTGGACACCAAAGAGGTAGTGCCTCCAAAGCTTCAGAACGAAGACGACTGTGGCCAACTCAAGATCGTGCGTCGAGTAATTCCGCTCATATTCCTTGAGTTGTCTTGAGGCATAGGCTATGACCTTCCCCTGTTGCATCAGTACACCCCCCAATCCAATCCGTGATGCATCATAGTAAACCTCGTAGTCCTCTCCGGGTGTCGGTAGCGCAAGTACAAGTGCCCTCGTTAGCCTGTGCTTGAGTTCCTCGAAGCTCTCCTGGCATTGGGCCGTCCAGATAAATTTTTCTCCTTTCCGGGTCAGGCGGTTTAGGGGGGTCGCAATCTTCGAGAAGCCCTCCACGAAGCGTCTGTAGTATCCTGCTAGGCCCAGGAAGCTGCGGACTTCCGTTACTGTAGTCGGTTGGGGCTAGTCGGTTACCGACTCCACTTTCTTGGGATCCATTGCAATTCCCGCTGCTGATATTACGTGCCACAAAAAGCCCACCTCGCGAAGCTAAAACTCGCACTTCTTAAGTTTAGCAAACAACTTCTGATCCCTGAGAGTCTGCAGAATAATCCGTAAGTGTTCCTCGTGCTCCTCATCGGTGGGCGAGTAGATCAGGATGTCGTCGATAAAGACCACTACGAACTGATCCAAGAAGGGTCTGGAGATTCTGTTCATCATATCCATAAACACCGCTGGGGCGTTCGTAAGCCCGAACGGCATAACTGTAAACTCGTAGTGGCCGTACCGGGTCCGGAAAGCCGTTTTCGGAATATCTTCATCTCGAACCCTAAGCTGGTGGTAGCCTGTCACGCCCCGGGTGTAAACCAGAACCCGGGCCCGTCTACAGATCCGCCGTGCACACGGTATTTCCCGCGTACACGAAGCGCCAAACCTGCTCAGATATAAGAGATAATAATAAAAGAGCAATAAAAACAGAGCTGAACTAAAACTAATACATCTCAGACTGAAGCTGGAAATAAAATACAATACATCTGTATAAATGATACATCTGTCTCTCCCAGCTCACCAAAAATAAATACAACCTGCTGGCAAAAGCCAGTCCCAAAAGTAAAAGTACAACTGTCTGAGGAACATGGGTACACCAACAGTCCAGCTAACTCGCTCATCCTGCCTCGAGATCTATCTACTCAGCCGTCCTCTCTCCTCGACCCGCCGCTGAAAGCCCAGCAGTACCCGCAGAAGACACTGCAAAACAAGGGAGAAGAAAAAGAGGAAAGAAGAATGGGAGTGAGAACTACTAGTAAACCAGTAGCCTCCCCTAGTGGGTAAAAACCTCAAACTCTGACACAACCACTAGGTCTACCAGAGGCAAAAAGGAAAGAAGTGTGGTAAGCAATAAAGACTTCTAAAGAAAGGAAACTACCACTACTATGCCTCTGAAATGCAGTCCTAGACTGGAATAACCGTATGCAACAGTAACCAACCGTCCCAGATGAACCCAATCTGTACCGCCCTCATCATCGGGCAAGTAAACCGCGCCGATGTGATAGCAAAACTCCTGCTGCCGCCCTCATCATCGGGCAAATAAGCCGCGCCGATGTGATAGCAAAACTCCTACTGCCGCCCTCATCATCGGGCAAATAAGCCGCGCCGATGTGATAGCAAAACTGTCAATAACTGTCTGGCCCGAGCCTCCGGAGGGGAACTCCAGGGGAGCGACCCACACAAGGAAAGCATCACCGGGCAATAACCGCGCCGGTGTGATAAGTATCAAAAGAAGGACTGGATCACAACTATACTCAAGTGGAACAAAACCCTCCACTAAAGAACCCCGATCCCCAATCTGATGCATAAGTACACATACGGTCAACCGCCTAATATCCGCGGTTGCCGCAATACCCACTGTCAACAATCAAGCCCAACAACCGACACCCGGTCAACCGCCCAATATCCGCGGTCACCGAAATAACCCACAATCACAATCATGTCCCACATCCGACATCCGGTCAACCGCCTACTATCCGCGGTAGCCGCAATAACCCCCAATCCAAAAATCGGGTAAAATAATCCGTATCCGGTCAACCGCCTACTATCCGTGGTAGCCGCAATACCCCACAACCCATAATCAAACACAACCTGTCACCGACCCTAAGGTCCCCGCTACACTATCCCAAACCCCTGCTCGAACCCGAGCAACCAAACTCAAAGGTCTAAATAAGAAGGAGAAAAGGAAACAAACATGGTTTCTCCTAAGTCAAGTCCCAAAATGATAGTGCAGCAATAAAAAAAGTGGCCTATCTAGATGACCATACAAGCATGCATATGTCCTCAAGAGCGATAAAAGAAAGTGTGACAAATAGTGGTTCCACATGTGCATCAATTAATAGCTCCGCATGGATATAACCATCAACATGCTAAAATTATTATTCAACCACACATATCTATAATCCCTGATCCATGATAAATCACCAAAGTGGTACCCGCACATAGATATGTCATAATGTCCCAACAATTTATCCATTTAACCCACTTTCATAAAATCTATGTGCTAACATGGCATGTTAATTATTACTATTAAAATATCCCAATAATCATGTTCCAACATGCTATGTCCACCAAATTAATCTCACATAAATCATCCACCTATGCATGTACAACGGATCCTCAAGTGGTACTCTCCCACAAGACATTTCATATTATCCCAACATGAAAGTAAATTCCACATGCAAGGTTAAGTGCTAACATAGCAATCCATATGTCCAAACAAAAGCATGCATAAGTTCCATCCCCACTTGTTAATCAATAATCCTAACATTGGGAGATCACTCTAATAATCCTAGTGAGCATGTCAAAATAGAGGTAAACAACAACCACCCACCTCGATCGCTAATTCCAAGTCCAAAAGTGAAGTCCTCGCCCAAGTCAGTCGACCGTCACAAACACTGTACAACATGCCCCAAAACATACACAATTAAACATACAAAGCTCCAACAAAATCTGTCCAAACACAATAGTCCAGTGTTGCCCTGTTTTTACCTTCGAAAAAGGCTCGAAAAATTCTAAGAAAAATACTCTCACGATCATCGCGACGAACCGGTCGAAACGAGTACTTGCACGTTCAAATCCGAGTTTCCTACATTGAGATACAAATTCCACAAGGGAACCACCCCGAAATAAACCAGTCTCAAAATCTGTAGCACAAAGTTCTGTAAACAGGGATTGTTCACCTTCAAAAAATATTCAGAAAAATCCCAGAAAATTCGAGGGTGTTCCTTGCTCTGTGTAGATGAAAAACGCCTATTGGCACACCTCGATCCGACACCTGTACGCGAAGATATCACCGAAACACCGATGTGCTGTCCAAAACTCCGACCCAGAAAAAGGGTCAAAAGAATGCTCAGGAAACTCCAAGATAAACTCGAAACGAGGGGAAACTCAAATCACGAAGATCGTAGCCCTACCTGTCGTGAAGCCAACGGTGCAAGAATCGACGAAAACGGTGGTCGGAGTAACCCGGGGGAGTCCTCCCACCAAAACGCGACGAAGGGGATCACAAATGAACGAGCGTCGCGCCGCGCCGTAAAAATGAAAACCTCGGGATATGTGCCGTGGAAAAATCTGGGAATCTACAGATGGAACCAGCTCTGGGAGAGGAGAAATTCTCGTGAAGGTTGCCAAGTGAGAAGATGAACAGGGAAAAATATACAAGCTGCTGTTCATGGCCTATTTATAGGCTAGGAAAACAAATCGGATAATTCCCTTCATGTCCCTGGATTCGGGCGCCCACACGGGATTCGGGCGCCCGAATCCGCTGCGCGGCTCCAAACGGCAAACGCCCGAAACGCCTGGGGAGCGCTACGTCACCCCGAACAGGCGACAGCAAGACCCGCCACCCGCGGGGCGCCGCGTGGCCGCTCCCCGTCAACATGGGTGGGTGCCGCCCGCGAATCAGCGGGCGCCACGTGGCCCGCAATCATGACCCGACCACTCCTGCAGCGCCGCCTGGCACGCCCCCTGCCGCGCACGATTCCCGAGGCCGCCTCACCCGTTCCGTGGACCGGGCACACGTCGACCGGCCAACCAACGGTCGCCACGTGGCCCCGCCCGGTCCACCGTACACCCCGCGCCACTCCGTGAACCGCGCCCACTGAACCGACCCTACCGCACGCCGCCACGTGTCCCGCCGGTCCACTATACACCCCGCGCTCTCTGTAGACCGCGCCCCGCAGACCGGCCCACTCCCGAGCCGCCACGCGTCCAGCCCCCGGTGCACGCCCGCCGCGTGGACCGGGCGGCCCGCGCCTCTGCCCGCCGCGCTGCCCGCTGCTGCGCCGCCGCGCTCCACCGCTGCCCGCCGCCGTCGGCGCTGCCCGCCGGCCGGAACAGTAACCCCAAGCCTCGAAAAACGCACTTTTGCATCCGGACTCCGAAAAATACAAGTAAATAGTCCATTTTCACCGTTTTCGCGCGCTGAGTCCAAATCCGGTGTCCGATTTGCCAAATTCAAATTCCAAAAATTGTCGAAGGCATCCGGAAAGGTGTTCTTTTGTCCAAACTTTGTGCTGAGCCCAATTTTGATATCCGTTTCGCGCGAAACTACTTCTAAAGATCCGACGGAGTCAACCGATCGCCCACGTGATCCATTTAAGCCCGAAGTCCGCCACTTGTGTCCAATTGGTGCACAAACACCTCCAACACACAGTACAGGCCCCCAGAAGTCACCAATCACTCTACAACAGGTCTGCGGAGATCCAGGTCATCACATAGCCTGACTGTAAATCAATCTTTGAAAAGACTGTTGCTCCCCGTAGCTGATCGAAGAGGTCATCAATCCTGGGTAGGGGATACTTGTTCTTTACTGTGACCTTGTTTATCTCCCTATAGTCGATGCATAGCCGCAAACTTCCGTCCTTCTTCCGCACGAAAAGTACGGGTGCGCCCCAAGGCGACACACTCGGCCTGATGAACCCTTTATCCAGAAGGTCTTCGAGTTGTGCCTTAAGCTCCTTCAGTTCTGCAAAAGCCATTCTGTAGGGTGCCTTCGTGATAGGTCGCGTGCCGGGTAGAAGCTCGATCGGAAAAACAACCTCCCGCTCGGGGGGCATTCCTGGCAGTTCAGTAGGAAAAACATTTGGGAAATCCTTCACAATCGGAATGTCGGAGAGCGTTGCAGAGGGTCGAATTGCTAGGTCCACCGACGCCAAGTAAGCCACACACCCTCCTTCTATCAGTCTTCTGGCTCGCGATGCCGGGATAAGGGTGGAAAAAGAGATGCTTTTGCATGCCAGGTACACATTCTCTGGAAACCCTGGGTACTGTAGTCGCACCTGACGCTTCTCGCAGTCGATCACCGCTTGATACTTAGTGAGCCAATCCATTCCAAGTACCACATCGTACTCCTTTAATGGAATGACCACCAAATCCCAAGGGCAAGAAAGTCTCCCCAACCTTATCGGGCAGGAAGGTACAAGGTTGCGGGCCTCCAAAGGCCCCCCCGCGGTTTGGACCGACAACAAACTTTGTAGAGGTCTCTCCTCAAAGCCGTGTGAAAGCACGAAATCGCAAGATATAAAGGAGTGGGTTGCTCCGGTATCAAATAGAGTTCTAGCACGGTAAACAGAAATTAAGGTGATACCTGCTACAACGTCCTCTGGCGGGTCCGCCTCCTGGCGGGTCATCGAATAAACTCTGCCGCCTGGTTGTGGTGGCCTTTCCCCTTCTGGTCGTGGTGCTGGAAGTCTAGCGGCCGATCCCATCGGGGCTTTCCCCCATCCCGCATGCTGCGGCGCGGGCGTAGAAGCTGCTGAAGATGCCGATCCCTGGTTCAAGGGGCAACTGAAGCGGAAATGCCCCTGCTTGCCACAACGAAAGCAATGGTCTTGCCTCCTGGAGCACTCAGTCACTCGGTGTGCCCCACCGCAGATGACGCAAGGCCTATCATCCGATCTCTGTCCTCCCATTGGTGCGCTCCCGGTCCTCTGCTGTGATCTCCACCGTTTAGGGGGTCGACTCCCGCTGGAAGAGCCTCCCCCAGAGTAAGGCTGAGATCGCTTCCTATCCTCGTGCTGAGTAGGGCCCCCCCCTCGGGCGCGTGTAACGGCGATACCGCGCTCCACAATGTTGGCCCGGTCGACCACCCTCTGGAAGGTGTGCAAGTCCGCCGCTTGCACCACCTAGAAAATGTCGCTGCGCAACCCGTCCACGAAGAGTGGGGCTTTGTGAGACTCGTCCCGTATGACAAAAGGGACGCAGTTCGCCAGCCTCACAAACTCCCGCTGGTACTCCATGACAGTTCGGCTCCCTTGCTTGATATGGTTCAAATCATCCTCCAGTTGTCGTTTGACGCTGTTGGAGAAGAACGCCCCGAACAGCTCTTGCTTAAAAGTGGTCCATGATGGGAGGGCGGTACCCTTCGAGGAGTCAGGGCGTACCGTCTTCCACCACATACGGGCGTTCCCCTCGAGGAAGTGTGTTACGGAATTTAAGTTGGCGTATTTCGTGAATTCGGTTAAGTCATGAAGATTGAAGGTAAAGAAGGTTGGATCATATAACTCAATCTCAAGAAAGAAGAATTCAAAAGGATCAGGTATGTTTAACTTAATATCTTTGGTGATCCGAATACTTCTTATAGTGTAGAAACACTTGGAGGGCGAAACTCGGAGTAACGCGTGCTCACCCACCATGAACTCTAAGTCTCAGCGTCTGTTGTCCGCGTAGCTTTTCTGTCTGCTCTGGGCGGTCAGTAGCCTTTGTCTAATCAATCGCACCTTTGCTTCGGTCTCCTACACCAAATCTGGGCCCAGAAACTTACGCTCACCCAAGTCGTCCCAGCATATTGGAGACCGACAGCGGCGCCCGTACAGGGCCTCGTATGGTGCCATCTGAATGCTGGCCTGGTAACTGTTATTGTAGGCAAATTCCACTAGGGGCAAACACCGTGCCCACCCTTCGCCCAGGTCTAAAACGCATGCCCGAAGCATGTCCTCCACAATTTGTATCACCCGCTCTGATTGTCCGTCGGTCTGCGGGTGAAAAGTCGTACTGAAGTGCAACTTGGTTCCCATTGCTCGCTGCAGGCTCTGCCAAAAGTTTGACACAAATCGCGTGTCCCTGTCCGACGTGATGGATGTCGGCACCCCATGCAACCTTACTATCTCGTTGATGTAGGTTTGTGCCAGTCGTTCCCGCGTCCACGTCGTGTGTATGGGCAGAAAGTGGGCCGATTTCGTCAGACGGTCCACAATTACCCATATTGCATCGTGTCCCTGTGACGATCTCGGGAATCCGGTCACAAAATCCATGGTAATCATGTCCCATTTCCACTCGGGCACCGGTAGGGGTTGCAATTTTCCTGCCGGACGCTAGTGCTCGACCTTCACTCGTTGGCACACCAGGCAGTGTGCCACAAACCGAGTCACGTCTCCCTTCATTTTGGGCCACCAGAAGGTCTGTTTGACATCCTTGTACATCTTCGTTCCCCCGGGATGCGCTGCATATGGAGCAGTATGCGCCTCCCGCAGGATTTCCTCCTTGAGTTCCGATAGATCCGGCACGCAGATTCGTCCCCGAAATCGTATCGTGCCGTCGGAGTTTACTGTGAAATCACCTTCTTGGTCGGCAGTTACTCTATTTCGCACCAGCAGGAGTTGGTCATCAGTCGACTGCCCCTCGAGAATTCTGTCAAGCCAGGTAGGTCTGACCACCAGTGTCAGAAGTTGTTCGACTGTACCCGCCGGTACTACTTCTAGTCTTAATCGCGAAAACTCTGCAATCAGACTATCTTGCTGGGTGATGGCACTTACCCCTGCCTTTTCGGCCTGCCCCTTACGGCTCAGGGCGTCGGCCACCACGTTTGCCTTTCCCGGGTGGTAGTGGATCGTTAAATCGTAATCCTTCAGTAGCTCGAGCCACCGTCTTTGTCGCAAATTTAACTCCTTTTGGGTGAAAAGGTACTTAAGACTTTTATGATCTGAGTACACATTGCAGTGTGCCCCATACAGGTAGTGTCTCCAAAGCTTGAGGACGAACACAACCGCTGCGAGTTCCAAATCGTGCACGGGGTAGTTTCGCTCGTATTCTTTGAGCTGCCTTGACGCATAGGCTATAACCTTTCCCCGTTGCATGAGTACTCCACCCAGTCCGTTTCGCGACGCATCGCAATACACTTCATAATCCTCCCCTGGTTCTGGCAGGGCGAGAATCGGGGCTCGCGTCAACCTATCCTTGAGCTCCTCGAAGCTCCTCTGACATTTGTCCGTCCAGATGAACTTTTCCCCCTTTTTAGTCAAGCGGTTTAAGGGGGTGGCTATCTTGGAGAAACCCTCCACGAAGCGCCAGTAGTACCCGGCTAATCCTAGAAAGCTTCGAATCTCCGTCACAGTCGTCGGTTGGGACCAGTCCGTCACCGAATCTATCTTCTTCGGATCGACTGCGACCCCAGCCGCCGAGATTACGTGCCCCAAGAAGCCGACCTCACGGAGCCAAAACTCACACTTTTTGAGTTTGGCGTAGAGTTTCTGTTCCCGTAGGGTCTGGAGGACTGTGCGCAGATGTCCTTCATGTTCCTCGTCTGCACGGGAGTAGATGAGGATATCGTCGATGAAGACCACCACGAATAAGTCCAGGAAGGGTTTGAATACCCTGTTCATCATGTCCATGAACACTGTCGGGGCATTTGTGAGCCCGAACGGCATTACTGTAAATTCGTAATGGCCGTAGCGAGTCCGAAAAGCCGTTTTGGGGATGTCCTCCCCCTTGACCTGGACCTGATGATAGCCCGACTGCAGGTCAATCTTTGAAAACACCGTCGCCCCCTGTAGTTGGTCGAAGAGGTCGTTGATCCTTGGCATGGGGTACTTGTTCTTAACGGTGACCTTATTTATCTCCCGGTAGTCGATGCACAACCGGAGACTTCCGTCCTTCTTCCTCACAAACAGGACGGGCGCACCCTAGGGTGACGCGCTAGGTCTGATGAAGCCCTTATCCAAAAGGTCCTCCAACTGTGCCTTGAGTTCCTTCAACTCCGCGAAGGCCATCCTGTACGGTGCCTTGGTGATGGGTTTGGTGCCGGGAAGTAGTTCAATAGGAAAGTCGACTTCTCGTTCCGGCGGCGCTCCGGGGAGCTCTACCGGAAACACGTCCGGAAATTCCCTTACCACGGGACCGCTGATCCTTATCTGGGGAGCGGCCCTGAACTACCTATCGGCCCATTGGGTCCTCGGCTGCAAGGCATAGGGTGGAGCCTAATTATCCCTTGCATGGACCTTAACGGGCCCCGAGTACACAAGGTTCTCCTATGCTTCGAAGCCCGCCCGAGCACATCGGCCGGGGGAGGCTTCGCCTAATACTTAAGGATTTTAGAGCGAGGGAGGGAGAGAGAGAGAGTCTAACAGGGGTAGCAGGCTAAGGTGTGACCGGTGTTCCTAATCTAAGAGGAAAAAGAGAAACCACAAATTACCTGCCATTATTAGGTCTGGGACGTCGCGTCCTCCACTGTAGTATCCCGGGGAGTCCGTCCACAGCCCTTGGGCCAGCGTCGTACGGCGTGCTGGGGAAGGGACTTGACGTCTGAGAAGTGTGCGGATTGCTGGTCGTCAGGCAAATCCTTTGGCTGAACGGGGGCCGCAGCACTCTCTGGTCCTTTCTGCTATGGTGGCGCGGCGGCGGCGGGGATGGGCCTCTGAGGGCAGAAGGCACGGGAGTGGTCCGGTAAGCCGCACTGATTGCAGTAATGGTACCTCCACGTACATTCTGCCACCGGGTGAGCACCCTCGCAGATTACGCACTGTCCCCGAGGTGGTTTCGCGTCCCTTGCTGGTGTCGGTTCGTCCTTCCATGCTTTCTCCGGACGTCCTCCTCCTCGGCCCTCCTGGGCGGGGCCCCCTTGCGGAACGGGTGTAGCAGTCTTCTCTGTCCCCTCCGGTCGCGGTGCCGGAGGCCTGGTGGTGCCCGGTTTCCGTGGACACTCGTAGCGTGCGTGTCCTGGTTTGCCACATCGGTAGCAGTGGTCGTGACTCCATGGACAATCGGTCACCTGATGCGCCCCACTGCATATGGGACACGGCTTCCTCTGCGGTTTGGATTCTCCTCTCATTGCCTTTCCAAAGTTCCCCTCTGTCCTCGGGCGTTTGAGTGCCGGGCCCTGCTGGAAAGGGTCCTCCGCCGGACTGGGATAGGGATAACTCTGCCGAGCGCGTGTCTCGGCCAGTTCTTGCTCTGCCCGCCGGGCCAACATAACCGCTTCGTTAAAGGTGGGGAACCCTGTCGGTGGCATTCCCCGATAGGCGCCGTCCCTGGCGTCTCGCTGGATGTGGTCGACACCCTCGAAATCCTGAGTCAGTAGGCCTAGGCGCTCAGTGAGAGTTAGCATTTGCCCTGCTATGTCGCGTAGCTGGTTGCGGAGTAAGCGGTTGGCTGCGGCTACGGGATCCATCCTGTCCATTGAGAATGGTTAGCACTCGGTGGCCGGATCCTGGCCGTTGTCTGCTGTGACACAAAGAAACCACGTTAACCCTAAGGTTATAACCCTAACACCCTGTCTTACGATTACACCTACATTACGTTCCCTTTTCCCCGTACTCTCACGTACTACGCACCTATACCTTGGTTATCTCATGTCTAATTTGCTTGTGGCACCCTACACTGTGGATGTGGATCACGTCTACTATGGTTATGGTTGTTAGCTCTCTGATACCATTTAATCTGTCACGCCCCCGGGGGTTTTTGAGTCTATCAAAGCGAAAAATTGCGTGTATTCTTTTTTTTTCTTAATAAGGTAACTTAAACCTCATCCCCGGTGCGTGCCAGACCGCCACATACACAAATTCTCTCCGCCCACGGACAGAGTCTCCTTTGTATATGCACGGCGTCTCATTTTCAACATCATGCATCAACCATCAACCATACAATAGACATACATCGTCAAACAGAGTATAGTAGTTTAACTAATGTTTAAAAGACTGGTGTCCACTCGACACCTTGTTGTTTTATTTTCAAGCGGAATACTAAAGCGGCATCAGTGTTTAGAAAGGATAAAACCCACGGTTGCAAAACCCGTGCCCACACGGCTCTTCGTTTTGAGAAAACGTTTTCGAAATCATTTGGTTTATCTTGAAAACATGCCGCATATGAAAACATCACTAAAAGCATCAAAGTATAAATGTACACCTCATCCACAGCACTAAGTAATACATGTCCACGACTAATACGATCCACAAGCAAATTAACTAAAAGAAGCATAAGGGAAATGAGATAATAAACCCAAGTATCTGACTACGGTCCTCGCGACGCAGTCTCACCGCCCTCCCGGCTAACGCACCTCGTAACACCTGTCACGGAGTGGGTAATGTCAGTGACAAACAAAGTAGATGTCTAATAACAATAAGGAATAAGGAGCAAACCGAAAACACCGGAACCTTTCGCTAAAACCCTGCACATAATTAAGCTGGGCCCCAACCCCAGATTTATCAATTAAGTTGGGCACCAACCCCAGAGTCCCTGTCGGGGAGACTAAAGTCTCCCCTCGTGCGCAAACACCTCTTTGATGCATTTAACCTCTTCGCGGTGCTGGTGTGCTATTTTCAGCGGGCGCGAAGAGGTCCTCATGGCACCCACCCCTTTGTGAGGTACACGGGTCAAATAGAGACCACTTCTCCGGAAAAGTACACCCATGCGGAGGCCAATCCGCCTGTGTACGTGCAGCATCCGAACACGGATTTGCCGAGATCGGCGTGTAGTGAGCACCACGACCGTAGCCGCTTCAATTGTTAGATAAAACACAATTATGCGAAAGGTTAAACTGTCCATCTACTTTGTTAGATAAATTAAGAGCACTTTAATGACGATAGATGCACTTACTGCACTTGTTGCACTTATCGCAACCGTACCCACCTATTTGAAGAGAAATCGGAACACCTGAATCCTTCGCGCACCCCCGCTGCGTACTTGGACCTAAAGAAAGTCCGCAAGGATAACTATAGTCAAAAACGTGTACTAACATCCGAAAACAAAAGACCCAATTTACTCTTTTCGACGGAAAAGTCCAACACCGTCCGGGTTGACGAAACGGAAATCCCGCGCCGCCGTCGTCGTCCGCCGGAGCCCCGCGCGGTTCGGAACCGCGCGGCGCGTCTCCGCGACGACGCCCACGCGGCGCGGTGCCTCGCGCGGGTGTTGCCCGTGCGGCGGCCGCGCGGTGCCCGCGCGGGTGTTGCCCGTGCGGCGGCCGCGCGGTGCCCGCGCGGGTGCGGCCCCGCACGGCGCCAGCGCAGTTGCGGGTCCGCGCGGGTGCCGCCCGCGCGGCAGCCGCGCGGCGCCCGCGCGGTGCCCGCACGGTTGCGGGTCCGCGCGGGTGCCGCCCGCGCGGCAGCCGCGCGGCGCCCGCGCGGTGCCCGCACGGTTGCGGTTCCGCGCGGGTGCCGCCCGTGAGGCAGCCGCGCGGCGCCCGCGCGGTTGCGGGTCCGCGCGGCAGCCGCGCGGCGCCCATGCGGTGCCCGCGCGGTCGCGGGTCCGCATGGGTGCCGTCCGTGCGGTAGCCGCGCGGCGCCCATGCGTTGCCCGCGCGGTTGCGGGTCCGCATGGGTGCCGTCCGTGACTCTCCTCCGCGCGATGCCCTAGCAGCACCGCGCGCCTCCGCCGTCCGTTCCGTGCCCTAGCATGATGACGACGACGGCGACGGTGACGGATACGACGGAGAAACCAAGAACTCAAACGAAAGAGACGACAGAAAAATCCCAAATAAATTATAACAATTATTTTACTAACCGAAGATCGACGGGAAGGTTGTCCGGTCGCGTTCTTGCCTTCGGTTCGGTGTCCGGGAAGATCGGGCTCCTTCTCTTTCTCCTTTCCCTTTCTTCCGGCTAGGGTTCCGTCTTTTCTTTTCTTTTTCTCTTCTCACCGATTAGGGTTTTTATTTCTTTCTTTTCTTTTCTTTCCGATAATCGGGATCCCTTTTATAGCTCGTATTAAATCTTTAATTAATTCTCTTTTTAATTAGTACGTAAGAGAATTCTATTTTTCCTCATGGATAATTAATTAACTAATTAATTATCCCCTACGAGATAACCCTCCTTATCTCTAACGGGTGCAAGATATTTTGCACGGATTCCGATGCATGACTTAATCACCGTATCACTAGGAATTCCGTTCCGGGAGATCCCGATATCGGATTTCAGATCCGATCGCACCGTCGGCTTTCTTTTTCCGCGCTCTATCGCAGAAAAATACCAGCACCTCACAATGGCCAACTTTTAAGAATTGAATAATTTTATTTCACCTAAAGGCTTAAATGACTATATGTAAGTCAAAAATACCCCGAAAGGCCGGATCACTACAGTTTTATATCGCAAAGATTTTTGAGTGTTTATTGTTTACACCTATTCACCCTCCCTCTAGGTGTTTTTTCTCCTATTTAGATCCAATTATACATAACCCAACAAGTGGTATCAGAGCGGGAATAGGGTTGTAAACAATGGTTGAAGGTGGAAACATCAACAGACCTCCGTTCTTCGATGGAACAAATTATGCGTACTGGAAAGTACGGATGAAAGCCTTTTTAATTTCCATCGACGAACGGGTGTGGCAATCAATTGAATTAGGATGGTCTAATCCAACTGAATTTATTGGTGATGTTCGCACCATCAAACCTAGGTCGAAATGGACCAAGGAAGAGATAGATTTTTCTTCTTACAATGGCAAAGGGATTAATTCTCTATTTAATGCTTTGTCTCAAACAGAGTTCTCTCGCGTCTCGGCATGTGAGACTACGAAAGAAATTTGGGATGTTCTTCAAGTTACGCATGAGGGAACTAACCTTGTGAAGATTCAGAAACTGCAAATGCTTACGAGCAAGTTTGACTCTATTTTCATGGCAGAAAATGAATCGTTCACAGACTATTACACACGATTGCAAGACATCGTAAACTCATGTGCTAACTTGGGAGAGAAGATTCCAGAATTTAAAGTTGTAAGAAAAATATTAAGAACTCTTCCTGAAAGATTTCGTTCCAAGGTTACAGCCATTGAAACTATTAAACACCCGGACGAAATCCGTGTAGAAGAATTAGTTGGTTCTTTACAAACATATGAAATGACATTTCCTACTAACTATTCTTCGGGAAAGGCATCCTCTTCTAAGTCTTCAGGTTATGCTTTGAAAACAACAAAAGAAGAAGACGCGGATTCATCCTCCTCAGGCGATGACGAGAACCTATCTATGGAGGACTTTGAGAAGCAGCTCGCTCTCTTGACAAGGAAGTTTCGCCGAAATTTCCGAAGGGGTAATTCAAGCAAAACTCCATCCTTCAGAAAGTGGAAGAAAGGCAAGGGTTCTTCAAGTTACAAGTCAAGAAAGCAAGAGGGTTTTTCTAAGGATAAGAAAAGCACAGAAGGACAAGTCCAATGCTTCAAGTGCCGAGGATACGGCCATATCTCAACGGAATGTCCAAATAAGAATCCGTCCAAGAAGAAGGCGATGCAAGCCGTCACTTGGGATGACACCTCATCGTCAAATGAGTCATCGTCAAGTGATGAAGAAGATAACGCAACGGCGTTCCACGCGTCCACATCTTCACCCTTCATGTGCTTAATGACAAGTATATCCGAGTCATTGTCCAACTCCACTGTTGAAAAGATTGCAACGGACGATGAATCGGATAATTCGGAAGGTGAAGATTTTGCTCTAGCCTACCACAGACTTTTGAGGGATTCAAAGAAACTGGCTAAGCAAAACAAGGGGTTGAGAGGGAGATTGCAGGATCTCGAAGAAGAAGTAAAAATGGTAACTTCTCTCTCGACCGATCTTGAAGTGGAAAGGGATAATCTGATAAAAGCAAATGCTTCACTTCAAGAGTCCAATGAGCAACTCGAGAAGGATTATATAGATATGGTAAACAAAGCGAATTACTTCTTGAAGCTCAACGGCGAGGCTTGACAGGAAAAATTGGAAATGACAGAGACCATTCTCCAACTCAAGGATGACTTACAGCGATTTTCATCAGGAAGGAGTAAGTTGGATAAGCTTCTTGGTCTTGGTCAATCAAACAAGTTCGGCCTCGGATACAATCGAACTGAAGACAATTTTAGTTCGGTTGGGACAGTCTTTGTGCCTCAGTCGGTATCTCCTCCTCCGACACCGGAATTCACGACAAGCAACGACAACAAGCCTACTTCACCCTCTTCGGAATCGTCAAGCACTAAGGTATGTTTTCGTTGTAATTTTGCAGGGCACATAAGGAGAAATTGCAAGATGGGAGCCAAACGGTCAACTCAAGCACTTCTTGCAACGACTACCAAAAGGGTGATTCCTCGGAAATCAAATGCAAATTATTCGAAGGAAAAGAGCCTCGGTAGTTCATCAAACAAGACGACGACGTCAAGGAAAAGCGACGGATCAAACAAGACGCTTTCACCAAAGGTATCAACTTCACAATCATTTCCGACGCACACCAAAACTCGAAAGGTTTGGGTACGCAAAGGTGAAATCTTTCCTTGTCTTGTTACAAATATTTCCTTGCATGGATATGATAATTCGTCTTGGTATCTGGATAGCGGCTGTTCCCGTCACATGACTGGTGACAAAAACTGCTTTCAAAATTTTGAGAAAATCTCCGGAGGACTTGTAGTTTTCGGAGACGGACAGTCTTCCAAAATTGTTGGAAAAGGAACAGTAGCTATTCCAGATAGCCCGATTCTGAATAATGTGTTATTTGTTGATGGGCTTAAGACTAACCTCATAAGTATCAGTCAACTTTGTGACAATGGTTTTTTTGTTAATTTTTCATCTGTTGAATGCATTGTAACTGATAAGGATCATGTTTTCTTTTTAAAAGGGGTTAGATCTGAAAACAATTGTTATGTTGTTCCCAATAAAATTTCTGAAAATTGTAACTTAGCCTCTTTGAATAATGAAACTCTTTGGCATGAAAGGCTAGGTCACATAAATTTTAAGGAACTTGCTAGAATTTCAAACAAAGACGTGGTAAAGGGGGTTCCTAAACTTTCACTTAAACAAAACATTGTGTGTGGTGGTTGTCAAAAGGGAAAACAATCTAGGACTGCACACAAGAACTTGAATCACGTCGGTACCAAACGGCCCTTGGAATTATTGCATATGGATCTTATGGGGCCGACACGTCAACCATCCTTGGGAGGTAAATGGTATATTTTCTTATTGGTTGATGATTTCTCTAGGTATTCTTGGGTAGCATTTTTAAAAGAGAAAGCTGATACTTTTGATTCTTTTCACGAGATTTGCCTTCGTATTATGATTGAAAAGAATGAAAAGATCATTCGTGTTAGAAGTGATAGAGGTGGAGAATTCATAAATTCAAAATTCATTGATTTTTGCACTTCCAATGGAATTAAACATGAATTCTCAGCACCCTATACACCTCAACAGAATGGTGTAGTCGAGCGCAAAAACAGGGTTGTACAAGAGATGGCACGTGTTATGCTTCATAGCCGGAATTTACCGTTATATTTTTGGGCTGAAGCTGTGAACACTGCAATCTATGTTATTAATCGAGTTTATTTGCGCCCGGGAACGTTAAATACACCATATAAACTATGGTGTTGTAGAAAACCAAACATCAAATATTTTCGTATCTTTGGGAGTCGGTGTTATATTTTACGTGACCGTAAAAATCTTGGAAAATTTGACTCTCGAAGTGACGAAGGGATTTTCTTGGGTTATTCTATAAATAGTAGAGCATATCGGGTATTTAACTTGGAATCTAAGACGATCGTAGAATCTATAAATGTTAAAGTAGATGAAGCTTTCCACTTTGCATCTGATAAATCTACCCCTGATATCTCTCTTGATGATGATACTCCTGTAAATGCATCTTCTCATGATAATACTTCTAATATTAATGATGCATCTAATGGTTCTTCAAGTTTATCTGATGTGCAGGAATCATCTCATGTACCTCCGAGTACTCCATTACATCAAACGTTACCCATCTCCAAGGATCATCCTGAATCAAACATTATTGGAGACCCACAAGAAGGAGTCAAAACTCGGAGACAGTTGGTTTGTGGATTCGCTTGTTACGTTTCCATGATCGAACCAAAGAATATCGATGAAGCTCTTCAGGATGACTACTGGATTGAAGCAATGCAGGAAGAGCTCCATCAGTTTGAACGCAACAAAGTCTGGGAATTAACGACGCCTCCGAAGCAACACAATGTGATCGGTACTAAATGGATTTTCAAGAACAAGAAAAATGAGGATGGTACCATCATCAGGAACAAAGCACGTTTAGTTGCTCAAGGCTACTCTCAAATAAAAGGTATAGACTTTGATGAAACGTTCGCCCCTGTAGCTAGACTCGAGTCCATTCGTATCTTATTCGCTATTGCTTGTCACTTTAAAATAAAACTCTTTCAAATGGACGTTAAGAGCGCGTTTTTAAATGGGTTTTTAAATGAGGAAGTTTATGTGGCTCAACCGAAAGGTTTTGTAGACTGTAAACTACCTAACCATGTTTTTCGTTTGAAAAAGGCTCTTTACGGTTTAAAACAAGCACCGCGAGCGTGGTACGAAAGGTTGACAAAGCACCTTTTGGAGAAGGGCTATACTCGAGGGGGAGCAGATCGGACTCTCTTTGTGAAGCATTATCAAGATAATTTCATTGTTGCACAAATCTATGTCGATGACATTGTATTTGGAGCAACAAAGGATAATGATGCTTCTAAATTCGCAGAAACCATGGAAAGCGAATTTGAGATGTCTATGATGGGCGAACTGACATACTTTCTTGGATTGCAAGTGAAACAAAATGGTGAAGGCATCCATCTGTGTCAATCCAAGTATGCAAAGGAGTTGGTAAAGAAATTTGGATTAGAAGATTCTAAAGATTTTCCTACTCCTATGGGAACTAGCAATAAGGGATTAGGAAGTGAATCTCTTAGTGAGAATGTAGACGAGAAACTTTATCGCAGCATGATTGGAAGTCTACTTTACCTCATAGCTAGTCGCCCGGATATATCCTTTAGTGTTGGGATTTGCACGAGATATCAATCAACACCAAAGGAGGTTCACCTGAAAGCGGTGAAACGGATCATCCGGTACATCAAAGGAACCATTAATTTCGGAATTTGGTATCCTATGGGAACAAGTCTAGATATTATTGGATACTCAGATGCCGATTGGGCAGGATCTGTGGATGATCGAAAAAGTACGAGTGGTGCATGTTTTTATCTTGGCCATTGCCTTGTTGCATGGCATAGTAAAAAGCAAAACTGCATTGCACTCTCGACTGCCGAAGCGGAATACATCTCAGCGGGTAGTTGTTCAACTCAACTCATTTGGATGAAAAGCGTGTTGAGCGACTTCCGGATTTCAGCAACTTCGGTAACTGTTTTATGTGACAACACTAGTGCTATTAACATTTCAAAAAACCCTGTGTTGCACTCTAGAACAAAACACATTGAACTTAGATATCATTTTCTTAGAGAGCTAGTTGAATCAAATATTCTTCAAATTTCCTACATTTCAACTGAAGATCAATTACTGACTTTTTAACAAAACCTTTGGATCAAAAACGTTTTATTCATTTGCGTAAAGCAATTGGAATGCTTTCCTTGAAATAACCTCTTTTTGAAACTTTTGTTTAGGTTAGGTTTTGTTTTTGTGTTTTTGTTCATCATCTATGCTTAGACATAGAACATTAATTGAGCATTAGTTTTATTGACTTTAACTGCATCCTTTTATATATTTAGAAATTTATTATGCCTTGGATATCATAATATTTCATTTGATGCAATGATCATTTATGTCAATTAACTCATCTTTGTTTTGATCAAAGTCAATTTCTCTCTCAATGATCTCTTGGTATAGTTATTATCTTATTTGACTATTTAGTCGAGTATGAAATCGAGATCAATGTTTGGTTGAATACTTTATATCTTAAATAATTGATAGCCAATTGAGGGGGAGTCAAAGAAAAAGTATTATGCTCAAAAGATGTGGAAAGAGTTACATCCCAATGAGGAGTGTGAAAACTACCACCACATGGAGGAAAGAGCTACCACCTCGGTCATCCGAGTACTGTGTGCAGCTACCACATGATTACCAAGCAAGGTTTTTCAAGTTTGATTAAATAAAATGCATGTTGAAATACTTGACTCTGTCAAAATTTCAAGGTTGGTATAAGGTGGGAATTTTAATGAAAGATGCTCAAAGAGCCACTCTCTTCAATAAATTGACTAGATATATTATCTAACTTATCTGGGATTTCAGACATATATTGATCTTTGTATTTCATTTTCTTTACCGAATTGATGATTTGATAAAGGCATTACTCATAAGATCAAGTTAGATGTAATTGAAGTTGTTCAACTTTAAGGGATTTAATTTTTATAAATTTTCGTTTCATTTGTTGGATATTATTGATAGATTTGGCATAATCTATTTCTTGTTGTATAAAATGATGATTTTCGTTTAAAGTTGATACACAAAAGTGCTTACAATCTTTTTCTGGATTTTCTAGAATTTTTCTGAAATTTTCTAAAGAAAAAGTTGGAGCCGATCCGGATTGGACATGCCGATCCGGATCCCGAACGCAGATATTCTTCTACGGGCAGACGATCCGGATTGGACATGCCAATCCGGATCCCGAACGCAGATTTTCTCTGCGGGTAGCCGATCCGGATCGAAATCACGAACTGATCCGGATCGCGGCTAGGGTTTTATATAGAACAAAAGGGTTTTGATTTCTTTTACTTCAATCTTTTGTTCAAAAGTCTCCAGAGCTTCTCTCTCTAGATTTCATCCATCTTGGAAGTTTTCAAACTCAAGTTCTTCGATTCCAAGTAAGTTTTATTGATCAAAGTCTCGATTTTTCACAGTTTTTCATATTCTTCCTCAAAAACGTGATGAATTTCCGTATCTTTCTCATTTGTGGATGGTTTTTGATCAAATTTCTTTTGAAATAAGAACTCTGGGTAGATTAGTTTTGATTATATGCTAGGTATTCTCATGATAAACGGATTTTTGGCCTTCGATTTCAAAAATTTCGGTTTTAGGGCATATAATGGGAATTTTTGAAAATCATGCAATTGATCTATTTTTAAAATTCTTTTTGCAAAACTAATTTGATTCTTAGTCTCTCTACGCGATAATGATTGTTTGGGTACAATTTTTCAAATTTTTGAAAATTAACAATTTCTTCGTGTTCTTGAGTTGTTGCTCACGGGATTTCCTTTCTCACAAGCAATCGCAGCAATGGCATTCACATGGATCATAGTTCTTCTTGTTGCGATGGTACATACTCGAGCAACCAATAAATTAAAGAGGGCAAAGAAACCGTTTCGTAAAGGAGAATGTGTTCAACTTGAAGATTCAGAATCTGAACCAGAAAAGGATGAAGTCAATTGGGATGAGTTGTCAAATGATGAAACACATCTTGTAAAATCGACACAGAAAACCTCTGTTGTTTCGAAAGGAAAAACTGCAATGGACACTGGAAAAGCACCTATGACTGCCCCGTCCATCTCGGTGAAGAGGAAGAGACTAGCTCGACGCTTTGGACGAGCACGAAATGCTGATGTTAGCCAACCAATAGCTCCGGACTCCCCACCTCGCATGGAAGAAGTGTTCGTTAACACTGATCGCCTTAGAGCTTTTGAACATCGTGAATGCATCGGTGAACGACATGTCAACATTGAAGCTCTCCGAAATCACTCACCAGAGTTTGGGATTTTAATTGAACAAACTAATCTTATTCAAGTCTGCCGATTCCCGGAATTACTTGGGTATTGTTTGTATCGTGTAAGAACCTTTTACACAAATGCGAGACATCTTCAGGAAGATGAACTTGGTTCGATGCAATTCTACACAAACATCCAAGGGATGAGACTCACAATCACTCCGCAGTTAATCGGCGAGGTCCTAGGAATGGAATCAAACAGATCGGGGATCAACTTTTTGATGGGAAGAAGTTTGACGAATGCCATGTGGCAAACCGTGATAGAAGGAATTTGTTTGGAAGGAACTGAATCAGCAGATGGTAAATCTGTAAAATCCAAACAACTTCGGCTTGAGTACCGATTTCTTAACTTCATCACGTGTTAAAACATTCTCCCTAACTTGCAGACAAAGGTATTGAGATGGGATAGAATGCTGTTCTTATATCTCCTAGGTCATCCTTCTGAGGCCGTAGGGTTGAACATGAACATCCCGTACATAATTTGGAATAGAATGTCTAGATATGTTAAGCATCCTCATCCTACTGAACGACTTCCATTCCCATTGATCATCATGAGGATCTTGAAAAAGTTTAAGATTGATATCAGCTCGACATCATATCAACACTGTTGGGGGATGATAGATGAATCAACAATTGTGAAGTCTCTTCACAATTTGCCTCATGTCACTTCGACTCCTTCCTCTACAAAGAAACCTTGTGCAGGCACCTCTGCCTCGCCATCACATCAAGCACCAGGAGCAGATGATGAAGCATCAGTAACCTCCATCTACAAACAGCAACAGAGACTGTCTTTTGAACATGAGCAAATCACCAAAGAACAGAGGCGAATCTCCGAAGAACTTGAAATAATCACAGCGTCCCAAATCACGTTAACTAAGACGGTCTCGTCAATGAAGAAGTTAATGCAGAAAATGTTCTCGAAAATGGGATGCAGCGCCTCGGATGACTCAGATTCAGATGCTTGAGCCGTTTGTCTAATAATTCTCTTGTGCAGGAACTTCCATTTTTTTTCTTTTGTGCAGGTTTTAAGTTTTTTAGTTTTTTGTTTTAGTTCTCACACTTTTGGTACTTGAACTGTTAACTATTCTCTCCATTTTGGTAATTTTTGGCTAACTTTTGTGACAAAAAGGGGGAGAGAGAAGTATAAACAATGATACAATGTTTGTGAGAAACTTGAAACTATGGAGGTAAGTATAACCTCAACTTGAAAGGTAAGTATAACTTCAACTTTTGGTTTTGTATTTGGTTTGAATGCATGCCTCGACTAACTATTTGGGCATGCAATATAACTAACAAGTTGATGTTTACTAACAATTTTGTGACATTTGGATCTTGATTGCATAGAAGATATGTTGGTTTTTAATTATGATCAAATTACATATCTGAATGTATAAATGTCATGGTAAGTATAAATGAGTATAAACTTCATCTCTGTATGTGGTTTTTGAATGATATAAAATTCTTGAGGTATCTAACGATTTCTTTTGTCAAGAATGATTTCTTTTGCAGAGAGTACATATGTCTAAGTCTAGAGTCTATTTTAGGAGTTTAACTCATGTATTTTATTTTGGATCTCCATTGTAAATTTTTGTTGTATGGTGATAGCAACAAAAATATCTTTTTGAATTTTCTTGAGTGGATTTATGTTTTGTCACGAAACCGCCAAAGGGGGAGATTGTTACGGAATTTAAGTTGGCATATTTCGTGAATTCGGTTAAGTCTTGAAGATTGAAGGTAAAGAAGGTTGGATCATATAACTCAATCTCAAGAAAGAAGAATTCAAAAGGATCAGGTATGTTTAACTTAATATCTTTGGTGATCCGAATACTTCTTATAGTGTAGAAACACTTGGATGGATTTTTAATTGCATAAATATCAAAAACTGGACATGGGACATGTTCAGGATCCGGATCAGACTTTGCAATCCGGATCCCGAAGGTTGTTCATTCATACACAAGTTCAATCCGGATCGTAGCCTCCTTTGATCCGGATCCTGAACACTGGTTTTACCATGATTTATGAACGATCCGGATCAGGCTTTCCAATCCGGATCCCGAACGTTGGTGTTTGGTGAAACTGTATGAACGATCCGGATCAGGCACTTCGATCCGGATCCCGAACCTTCGTTTTTCTGGAAACTGTCTTTCACGTTACTGCAATCCGGATCGCCGAACTCCGATCCGGATCGTCGTCATGTAAAATTCCAGAAAAGGTTAGTTTTTGATTCTTATCTTCTTCCAAGGGTTTCTAACCTATAAATAGACCCTATGATTCATTTTTCTAGGGTAAGCCGCTAATCCAAAAAGCCGTCATAATCAAATATAATCCTATATACGGCCTAAGATCCACATATAGAGAAGAAAGGAAATCAAGAGATTTAATCTTATGTTTCTTCATCTATATTGATTGATTTGATTCTAGGTTTTCATACTCACATTTTGAGTAGAATCAAATCAATGAATACTTAGATGGTATTTCCGATCTATTTCTAATCTAAGTATTCGGCGGATCTTCACCACCCAAAAACAACGATTTATCCCAAATCGGCGCGTGGACTCGCGTGGCCTTGTGGATTCAAGGTGCAACCGCTCTCGTGGATTCGGAGCGAGGTACGTTCGTGGATTCGAAGCGTGCTACTGGGTGAAGACCGTGGATTCGGTCGGACGTCGTGGACTCGACGTTGGACGCCGTGGATTCGGCGTTGGACGCAGATTGTGGATTCGAGAAGCGTCGTGGAGCGAGCGGAGAAGATCAACTAGGAGCGTATGGAAAAGGTTGAGTCGTCTGTGAGTACGGTATATCACCTTGTACGTGTTTAATTCTAGTGGATTTCACCGTGTTATCGGTGCCGTGGTTTTTACTCCGGTTTGGAGTTTTCCACGTAAAAATCTCTGCGTGTTATTTATTTTTCCGCATTGGGTTTTATATCGCAAAGATTTTTGAGTGTTTATTGTTTACACCTATTCACCCCCCTCTAGGTGTTTTTTCCCCTATTTAGATCCAATTATACATAACCCAACAAAGTGGACGGCCAGGGGGACCCGCTCGTACTCCTCCATCAACAAGTCCTCGAACAGTTTCTCCATCGTGTCCACCCATTTTTCCACGACCCAGGGGTCGGTCGTCTCTCCCTCGAACACCGGCGGGTTGTACTTCCTGAAATCAGCTAGGTTGGCTGGCACGCGGTCCCGCTCGGTCAGCGGAACAGACCCCTCCCCCGTGGCAGTGGCGGCCACAGCGGGAGAAGGCGTCACCATGGTCTCCTCCAAGGTACCTCCGGCAGTGGTCCCCGGCGTCGGTCTCGCAGCTGCTGTCGAAGGGGCTACCACTGGCACCGTTGGCTGGACTAACGGTACCTCGGCTGCCGTGGCCCGGGTAGGGGCAGCCCCCGTCTCGGCATCCGTCACCGGCAGTCCCGTCGCTGGTGCAGTTGACCCCTGAGGAGGGCCCTGGGCGACCACCACCGTTGCAGCTGGCTGCTGCTGCTGCTGCGTCAACTGGCGCACATGGTACGAGTTATTATTGCTAGTGGGCCGAGTCGTTACAATATCCCTCTATTTCTGACATACTCAGTAGGAATATTAGAGAGATCCTTTTATTGGACTTATTGATTGATCAATACGCGTGGTTGGGATTATGCATGCTTGTGTGGAATTATGGTTTGCTTTGTTAGCGTTTAACCTTGCATGTGGAAATTGAATATTAAATTTGGGACAAGTGTGTTTACCTTGATGGTGGGTACCACTTGGGGATATTATTTTTGGACATGCATAGGTGGATGGTTTATGTGAGGCTGAGTAGCGATTTATGTGAGGTTCATAATGATTGTTGCTACTTTTTACGTTCCTTTCCAAATAAGAACACTTGCATGCTTGTATGGACATCTAGATAGGTCATCTTTTATCGCTACACTATCATGTTGGAATCTGACTTAGGAGAAACCATGTTTGTTCTTACTTCTTTCTTTCTAGACTCTAGAGGCATGTTGCTCGGGTTCGAGCAGGGGTTTGGGATAGTGTAGCCGGGGCCTGGATTATGGGCTATTGCGGCAACCGCGGATATTGGGCGGTTGACCGGATGTCAGTTGAGGGACATGATTATGGATTATGGGCTATTGCGGCAACCGCGGATATTGGGCGGTTGACCAGATGTCGGTCGTGGGACATGATTGTGGATGGCAGGGTATTGCGGCAACCGCGGATATTGGGCGGTTGACCGGATGTTGGTTATGGTGCCAGATTGTGGATAATAGGGGATTACGGCGACCGCGGATATTGGGCGGTTGGCCAGGTGTTGGTTGTTGTACCAGGTTGTAGATTGTGGATTATGGGGTATTGCGGTGACTGCGGATATTGGGCGGTTGACCGGATATGTACTATTGCATCAGATTGGGTATCAGATTTCTCTAGTGGACGGAGTTTCCCACTTATTGAGTACTATTGCATCTGATTGAGGACCGGGGTTTTTCTTTAGTGGATGGGTTTTTCAACTTTGATCAGAGTCGTGATCCAGTCCTGCTGTTTTATGATACTTATGATACTTGTTACTGAGATACTTTACTCATGTGGGTCGCTCCCCTCGAGTGCCACTCCGGAGTGTGCGACAGGCAGGCTTTGAGTCATTGAGACTCCTTCTTTATATCGGTGTTATGCGTTGGTCAGCATACCCGATACGGTAGGCACAGTAGGCAGTACCAGTTCTTACTGGTCCATTGATTGGGTTTATTCAGGCAGGCACTTTTACTGATGCATACATTTAGCTATTTTTCTGGCGTTGCATTTAGAGGCATAGTAGTGGTAGCTTCTTTTCCTCAGTAGTTCTATTTATAGCTTACCACATTTATTTTCCTTTTGCCTGTGGTAGACCTAGTGGGTGCATCGAAGTTTGAGGCTTTACCCACTTGGGGAGGCTGCTGGTTTACTAGTAGTTCTCACCTCCTTTCTTCTTTTCCTCTTTTTCTTCTCCTTTGTTTTGCAGTGTCTCCTGCGGGTGCTGCTGGCCTTTCAGCGGCGGGTCGAGGAGAGAGGACGGCTGAGTAGATAGATCTCCTGGCAGGATGAGAGAGTTAGCTGGACTGTTGGTGTACCCATTTTTCTCAGACTGTTGTACTTTTACTTTTGGGTCTGGCTTTTGCCAGCATGTTGTATTTATTTTGGTGAGCTGGGAAAGACAGATGTATCATTTTTACAGATGTACAGTATTTTATTTCCAACTTCAGTCTGAGATGTATTAGTTTTTAGTTCAGCTCTATTTTTATTGCTCTTTTATTGTATCGCGGATATTGAGCAGGTTGTTGGCACTTCGTGTACGCGAAAAATTCTGTGTGCACGGTGGATCTGTAGACGGGCCCGGGTTCTGGTTGACGGTTTTAAAGGATCCACAAGGATCTAAATAGGTTCTATCAAACACCTAGAGGGGGGGTGAATAGGTGTAATATTCAAGATACCAATCTCAGTGCAAAATAAAAACCAATGCTGTCACGCCCCGGGGGTACGAATCGCGCGGAAGAGGAGCCACCGATGCCCCTAATTCAGCCATACTTTTTTTTTGTAAACCATTACTCCCCGGCGCGTGTCCAGACCCGCCGCATATACAAATTCACTCTGCAAACGGGCAGAGTCTCCTTTGTATATGCACGGCGTCTCAACTACAAAGTGTCTCACAAGGCGTAACACATACAGTCTTTAACCACATCAGTTGGGGTCTCGTACACATACAACCAAACAACTCACATGATCTACTAGTATCAACTTAGAACATAGAGGCCGTCGTTTTGAAAGGATAAATAATCACAAGGTTTTGAAAGCGGCATCACACGATGCCATCGTTTTGGAAAAACTGTTTCAAAGCCACATAAATCCACAGGGTTTGAAAACGGCACCCACCCGATGCCGAATTTTGTGAAAACAGTTCACAAACACATAAATTCCACAAGGTTTGAAAAATCCGGTGCCCACACGACACCCACGTTTTTAAAGCAGTTTTCGCAAACGGTTTTCTTTGCTTTTCATTGTTTATAACGACCAAGTAAGAAAAGATATCACAGTCATTCGTTTATATAGAAAAGAAAAAGACAACATCCACTTCGACCCCACGGGGGTGCCGCAATCCACAACTAACTAGCATGAGTAATAAAGGAAAGAGGGAAGTAATAGTCACTGTATCTGAAGACGATCAGTGTCAGAACAACACTCTCGCGGCCTCACCGGTGCCCTAGCACTCGCCCCTGGACGAACCTGTCACGGAGTGGGAAGTCAGTGACTAGAAATAGTATGATAAGCATAAAAGAGCTCAAATAGGGCAAACCACAATAACCGGAACAACCGTCCCTCTCATAAACCGTCAGCGATAATCATACCCTGTACTAAAACAACACTGGGCACCTTTCCCGACCACCGCACCGAGCCCCTGCCCCGGTGTCCCCCGCCGAGCACCTGCCTCGGCCGCCGAGCACCTGCCTCGACATCACCGCTCACACCCCCCACCCATGAGGGCCCCCATTCCTAACGCCACCGTCGCGTGGGGTACACGGGTCAACGTTGTCACGCCCCGAGTGTAAACCAGAACTCGGGCTCGTCTACAGATCCGCCGTGCACACGAAATTTTCTGCGTGCACGAAGCGCCGGTAACCTGCTCAAGTAAAACAGAAACAAAAATAGAGCAATAAAACAGAGCTAAACAGAAAAATACTACATCTCAGACTGAACTGGAAGTAAAAATACAAAATGACTGTAAAATAAAGTACAAGTCTCTCTCCCAGCTCACCACAAAGATACAACCAGCTGGCTAAAGCCAGACCCCAAAAGTAAAAGTACAACCGTCTGAGATAGGATACATAAGAGGTACCAGTCTAGCTACTCACTGTCGGGCCCACTGTCTAGCTACTCAGCCGTCCTCTCTCCTCGACCCGCCGCTGTATGTCCAGCAGCACCCGCAGAAGGCTCTGCAAAACAAAGGAGAAGAAAAGAAAAAGAAGAATGGGGGTGAGAACTACTAGTAAACCAGTAGCCTCCCCTAGTGGGTAAAACCTCAAACTCTGACACACCCACTAGGTCTACCAGAGGCAAAAAGGAAAGAAGAGTGGTAAGAGATGAAACCGCTGCAAAAGGAAAATCTACCACTACTATGCCTCTAAAATACAGTCCTAGACTGGAATAACCGTATGCAACAATAACCAATCGTCCCAGATGAACCCAATCTGTACCGCCCTCATCATCGGGCAAATAAGCCGCGCCGATGTGATAGCAAAATTCCTGCTGCCGCCCTCATCATCGGGCAAATAAGCCGCGCCGATGTGATAGCAAAACTGTCCATAACTGTCTGGCCCCGGCCTCCGGAGGGGATCTCGAAGGGAGCGACCCACACGAGGAAAGCATCACCGGGCAATAACCGCGCCGGTGTGATAAAAGCAGGATTGGATC
>CM055074.1:23846428-23899071 GCA_029204045.2 Tillandsia leiboldiana | reverse complement strand
TGGTACCACAGGTGGTGCCGAGGCCTCAAGAAACTGTCGGAGGCGGCGCCTCTCTCTCGCCAGTAGCGGCTCAATCCGCTGCTCCTGTCGGCGGTTGTCTCAGCCAGTTGGGCCACCAGGCCTCAACTCAGCAATCTCCAGAAGGTCCAGACTGTACTAGCTCAACAGGGGCCGGGGTGTAGGGGGCAACCCGGTAGTGCAATCCGACGCGGGGAGGCATCTGCTCAAAGAAACAACAAAGTCCAGCCGACACAACCACACACGACCCAATCTAGCGAAAGTCAGACATCCCCATATGTGGCTGTAACTTTATGTTGTCTGAAGCCAACATAACGTCACACAGAAAATAGGGTATGGCGATCCCTCTTCACTCTCTGGCGAGTCAAAAACTAAACACCGACTTCGAAAATTGTCAGTCCATCAAGCCCTATCATCCATAAGGTAACCAAAAGCCTAGGGTGTTCTAAGTCCAATGACCTAGCATTTTTTTTACCTAAGCTCTGATACACCTAACTATCACGCCCCGAGTGTAAACCAGAACTCGGGTGTCTACAATCCGCCGTGCACACGGAATTTTCCGCGTGCACGAAGCGCCGGTAACCTGCTCAAGTAAAACAGATACAAAAATAGAGCAATAAAACAGAGCTGAACAGAAAAATACTACATCTCAGACTGAACTGGAAGTAAAAATACAAAATGACTGTAAAATAAAGTACAAGTCTCTCTCCCAGCTCACCACAAAGATACAACCAGCTGGCTAAAGCCAGACCCCAAAAGTAAAAGTACAACCGTCTGAGATAGGATACATAAGAGGTGCCAGTCTAGCTACTCACTGTCGGGCCCACTGTCTAGCTACTCAGCCGTCCTCTCTCCTCGACCCGCCGCTGTATGTCCAGCAGCACCCGCAGAAGGCTCTGCAAAATAAAGGAGAAGAAAAGAAAAAGAAGAATGGGGGTGAGAACTACTAGTAAACCAGTAGCCTCCCCTAGTGGGTAAAACCTCAAACTCTGACACACCCACTAGGTCTACCAGAGGCAAAAAGGAAAGAAGAGTGGTAAGAGATGAAACCGCTGCAAAAGGAAAATCTACCACTACTATGCCTCTAAAATACAGTCCTAGACTGGAATAACCGTATGCAACAATAACCAATCGTCCCAGATGAACCCAATCTGTACCGCCCTCATCATCGGGCAAATAAGCCGCGCCGATGTGATAGCAAAATTCCTGCTGCCGCCCTCATCATCGGGCAAATAAGCCGCGCCGATGTGATAGCAAAACTGTCCATAACTGTCTGGCCCCGGCCTCCGGAGGGGATCTCGAGGGGAGCGACCCACACGAGGAAAGCATCACCGGGCAATAACCGCGCCGGTGTGATAAAAGCAGGATTGGATCACAACCATAAAGCCCCAGTGGAACACAACCCTCCACTAAAAGAAAACATGATTGCCAATCAGATGCAAAAGTAACCATCCGGTCAATCGCCCAATATCTGCGATTGCCGTAATACCCCACAATCACGACCATGTCCCACATCTGACATCTGGTCAACCGCCTACTATCCGCGGTTGCCACAAAACCCTCTAATCCATAATCCTGCCCTATCACCGATGTCCTATAACCGACATCCGGTCAACCGCCCAATATCCGCGGTCGCCGCCAAAACCCATAATACATAATCCATGCCCCGGCTACACTTCCCAAACCCCTGCTCAAACCCGAGCAGCAAATACCACCTGACTAACGAAAGGAGAAAAGAAACGAGCAAGGTTTCTCCTAAGTCAAGTTCCAGCATGAAAGTGTAGCGATAAAAGATGGCCTACCTAGATGTCCAAACAAGCATGCAGATCTCATCATGAAAGATAAAGAAAGTGCGACAAATAAAGGCCCCACATGTGTATCAATTAAAAGCTCCGCATAGATATAACCATCATGCTAAAACATTATCCAACCACACATGTTTAAAATCCACAACTTTCCTCACCCAAATCATTCACCTATGCATGTCCCAAAAGATCCTCAAGTGGTACCCTCCCACAAGACATTTCATTTTATCCCAGCATAAAAGTAAATTCCACATGCAAGGTTAGGTGCCAAAACTATACCCATACAAACATGTATAACCCCCAACCACTATCAGAGTTCCACAATAGTAATTTTCATATGATAGGCTCACAATCATTTACTTTAAGCATGCATGTCCATAATTGATCATTCAATAAACCAATTGGAGGATCTCTCCAATATTCCTAGGGGTATGTCGGAAAAATGAGGAGTATAACAACCACCCACCTCGATCGCTAATTCCAAGTCCAAAAAGTGCTCCAGGCCAAAAAGCTAAACCGCCGCGATCACTGAACAAGAATTACCCCAAAACATACAATTAAACTCAACACATGCTGTCCCAAAGCTAACAGTCCAAAGATGCCCTATTTTTACCTGCGAGGAGTGCCCGAAAAAATCCAAGACTCTCACGATCCTCGCGACGAACCCGTCGAAACGAGTACCTGCACGCTCAAATCCGAGTTTCCTACACTGAGAAATAAATCCGACAAGGGAACCACCCCAAAATAATCTGCTCTCAAAAACTGTAGCACTAATTCCTGTAACCAGAGATTTCTCACCTTCGAAAAATATTCATAAAATTCCAAGAAAAATTGGGGATATTCCTCGTGATGTGTAGATGGAAAACTCCTTTTGAATCACTCCAATCCGATGCCTGTGCGCGAAAATATCATCAAAATACTGCAGCACTGTCCAAAACTCCGCCCCAGAAAATGAGGTCACAAGATGATCCGAAAAACCCTTGAAAAGCTCGGAATGGGAAAAACCAGCAAACACGGGAAACGTAGCCCTACCTGTCTTGAAGCCAACGGCGCAAGAATCACAGAAAAAGGTGCTCGGCGTAAGCCGGGGGACTCCCCGTACCAAAACGCGACGAAGAAGACCACAAATGAACGAGCGTCGCGCCGCGCCGTAAAAATAGAAACCTTGGGATGCGTGCTGCAGAAAAATCCTGGAATCTGCAGATGGATCCGGCTCTGGGAGATGAAGAAATCTCGTGAAGGTGGCACTGTGAAAGGAGGAACAGGGAAAGAGTTCTTCACTACAGAACTCGGCCTATTTATAGGCGAGGAAAAACAATTGGAGAAATGACCAATGGGTCCCAACTTTCGGGCGCTCCCGATTTTCGGGCTGCTACAGTGTTGGGCCCGGCCCAACACTGTGCGCGCCCGAAACGTCCCTGGGCCTCCACGTCGCCCGCGTACAGGCAACAGCCAATCCCGCCGCACGCGTCGCGCCGCGTGGCCACCCTGGTCAACGCGGGTGGGTGGCGCCCGCGAATCACAGGGCGCCACCTGGCCCGCACTAACCCCTCCGACCAACCCTGGCGCGCCGCCTGGCACCCCCTGCCGCGCACTGTTCCGAGGCACCCCGCGCTCCGTGGTCCCAGCCTGCATGAGCCCACCAACCAAAATCCGCCACGTGTCCCGCCGGTCCACCATGCGCCCCGCGCTCTCCGTAGACCGCGCCCCGCGGACCCGCCCACTCCCGAGCCGCCACGCGTCCAGCCCCCGGTGCACGCCCGCCGCGTGGACCGGGCGGCCCGCGCCTCAGCCCGTCACGCTGCCCGCGGCTGCTCCGCCGCTGCCCGCCGCCGCCGCCGCTGCCCGCCGGCGGCCGGAAACACTGTTCCGGCATGAACAGTGTCCGGTTGTCCAAAACATCAAGTAGGTAGTCCATTTTGACCGTTTTCGCGCGCTGAATCCGAATTTGATGTCCATTTTGCTAAATTCCAACCCCAAAATTTGCCGAAGGCATCCGGAAAGGTGTTCTTTTGCCCAAACTTCGCGCTGAGCCCAATTTTAATATCCACTTTGCGCGAAACCACTTCCGAAGATCCGACGGAGTCCACTGATCACCCACGTGATCCAATTAAGCCCGAAGTCCGCCACTTGTGTCCATTTGGTGCACAAACACCTCCAACGCACCCCGTAGGCCTCCAGAAGCCACCCAACGTACTGCAACAGCACTGCGGAGATCTAGGTCGTCACAAACGTACCACTTTTCCGGAAAAGCACACCCTTGCGGTGGCCAAACCGCCGGTGTGCATGTAGCAAAACTAGAGCCTCAGATCGATAGTAAGCAAATAATATAACAGGGTTAGTACATAGACAGGAGGAGACTTACTATTCACCTTTGCCCCAAACATACTATTTCTATCAATAAATTCCTATTCCCATAACCCCGGGAATGTACCCACCTCGTGTGTGTCGTCCCGCGCTCGACTCGTCCGCGTCTGAAAGCCCGTCGCCAACGACGTCCCGCACTCCTGAAGGTACAAGGGCATGTCAAGACTAAGGAAAACGAAAACCACACCGACACCAAATAGGACCCAGACGATGGACGCAACCCCGGACTTCGTGCGGCGGAGTCCCCCGCACGGCACCAACCCGTGCGGTGCGCCCTTCGTCTGTGCATCGCCCCAACGGCCCCGACCCGTTGCGGCGGACAGACGGCGCGCTTGCCGCGCGGCGTGCGGCCTGCGGGTGGCCCGCGCGGCCCCAGCCCGCGCGGTGCCCTCCCGCGGGCAGTGCCCGCGCGGCGCGCCCGTCTTGCGGCGCCCCGCCTGCAGGCGGCCCGCGCGGCATCTGCCCGCGCGGTGCCTGCCTGCGGGCGGGTGCCCGCGCAGCGCGCCTGCCGCGTGGCGCCCCGCCTGCAGGCGGCCCGCGCGGTCCCAGTCCGTGGGTGCCTGCCTGCGGGCGGGCGCCCGCGCAGCGCGCGACCCTTATCCGCGCAGTGCCTGCCTGCGGGCGGGTGCCCGCGCAGCGTGCCTGCCGCGCGGCGCCCCGCCTGCAGGCGGCCCGCGCGGCCCCAGCCCGCGCGGTGCCTGCCTGCGGGCGGGTGCCCGCGCAGCGCGCCTGCCGCGCGGCGCCCCGCCTGCAGGCGGCCCGCGCGGCCCCAGTCCGCGCGGCCCCAGCCCGCGGGCGGGTGCCCGCGCAGCGCGCCTGCCGCGCGGCGCCCCGCCTGTAGGCGGCCCGCGCGGTGCCTGCCTGCGGGCGGGTGCCCGCGCAGCGGCGGCGGCGGCGCCCCACCGGCAGGTGGCCCGCGCGGCGGCGGCGGCGGCGCCCCACCGGCAGGCGGCCCGCGCGGCGGCGGCGGCGGCGGCGGCGGCGGCCCCGATCGCCCCAACCCCAAACCACGAACGTCCCCTCTCAAAAAAAAATACAAAATCAGGAACTCATAAAAACGTACCTTGATTCGCGAGGGAAAGAGGAGGAAGAGAGATTGCCCGCCTTCGCCCGAAGATCCCCGAAGAGTTTTGCGCCGCACCTTGGATCGCAAACGGGGAAAACTAGGGTTCCTCTTCCTTGCTCGAACGTTCAAAACGCATAGGGGGTGGGAAACCCTAGATCTGCACGCCTTTAAATCAACTCGTCTGACCTAACACAACCGGGTCAAACCGAGTGTTAAAACCCCCAATTTTCTAGGTCACTAGCCAGCCTAAAGGGGATTAAAAGAGAGGGTTCGGATTACCTCGAGAGTCGTACAAGTCGCCTGTGCGGATCTCGGAGCGCCTACGGGGGGTCCGAACTTCAAAAATTAATTATGATCAAACCGGAAGTCGGAAACTGAAACCGATCGCGCCCGCGCGATCCGCTCCACGAGCTCTACCGCCTAAAATTATCTGCGGGCCCCGACGGTCTGTCCGGAAAAACACCAAAAATAAGGCCCTCGGTCGGACATTACAAGAAGAGGGGTGACGAGAAGGGTTAAGAAAAGACCGGGTCTTACAAATGCAGAAAATAAAAACAGCACACCGAGATTTACGTGAAAACTCCAATCCAGGAGAAAAACCACGGGACCAACACGCAATAACAATCCACTAAGAAAAGAATAATAACAAGGCACGGACTCAAACCCCTCCTTCAAGTTCTTCGGATCTTGCGCTCACCGACTGCACGTCCACTGCCCACGTTCGAATCCACGAACGCCACTCGAATCCACGAGCAACATGTTTCGAATCCACGAAACACCTTCAACACATCGAATCCACGATGCCACGTCAACTCCTTGACATAAACTTGATATAAGCTTCGATGGTGATCCTTTGCTTAGATTATCAATAAAGATCCATGGGAGAAATTTCTAAGCAAAGTTTAGATCAATTCGACAAAAGCAAGTCTTGGAAGAACCGTCGAATTGACCTAAAAGAGGCTAAAGAGAAGAACGATAAAAACCTAGCCTCTAGGGTTGCTCTCAAGTGTTTCTGGATTGGTCGATACCTCTTGAGAAACCCTAAGTATCTATTTATAACCTTTGGAAATCAATCAAAGTCGGTTTAGCATTCTTATCACGACATGACATTGTGTACCGGTACTCAAAGTTGGGTTCCGGTACTCAATGACGCAAAACACAGATTTTCCTATTGTGTTCCGGTACTCCAAGATGGGTTCCAGTACTCAATGAAGATTCCAGAAAATCCTGTGTCGGGTTTGAGAAACTTAAAGTGGGGTTCTGGTACTCAATATAAAAACTTATTTTTCCAAGATAAACTTTATCAAAAACAAACCATGTACCGGAATCCAAACTTAAAATAAGTTGTGAGTTAAAAACCAAGTTCCCAAAACCACGTCTAAACCGGGTTTCAATAAATTCCCGATTCCAAAGATTGTAAATGTACTTAAATCACCATGATTAAATTAATCATACCTGAGTGTCAACTTGACCTCTTGACAATTTCTCCGAGTCTTCGATTGTTGATTGACAATTTGATCACTTCAAGACTCCGACTCAACTCATGAAATATGCCAACACAAAAAGCCGTAACAATCTCCCCCTTTGGCAATTTCGTGACAAAACCCGAAAATACATAAAACGCTCAAGTCACTCATCTTAAACCAAAAAATTGAAATTCAATGTCATCACCAAAACATTGACTTTCTTTGCGTGAAAGATCCAATAAACAAAAGTACATTTGAACCAAATAATCCCTAGAACAAACTCTATGACTTAGGACTTGGAGTCTTAAAGTGATGTAAATCCTGCAAAATAAAACTCCAAACAAAATCAAACGTTAGTCGTTAGAAATTAAATGTAAATCCTACATTTGATTCGTCCTTTTGGTTCTTTTTATTTTTCGGCTCTTTTCCTCATCTTTTCCTCATCTCCCCCTATCTTGATAATCTCCTCTCATCATTTTTGTTCTCCTCCTTTTTGTCACAAATTGTCAAACAATGAGAATACGAGACAAAAGGAAAACACTAAAAATACCAGTTCATAGTTACATGACCATTAGAGTCCTTGTTCAACAATAAACTAAGCGGAAATGGAAAGCAAGAACAAGAAAAGAAAAGAGTCACTCATCGTCATGTGAGTCATCATGTGACGTATGTCCATGAGAAGTACTTGGCCCCGTCGCTCCAGGAACTATATCATCATGCTTGCAGCCGAGGATATCAAAAATTTTCTTCAATCCGTCCTCAAGCTTCTTAAAGCCTTGTTCCATTCTTTTCTTTAGTGAGCGAACATCCCGATGCAATGATTGTAGTGTAACTACCTCATCTGATCCAGAAGAGTCTTGACGTACTACTTGACGAGGCGGTGCACTCGGGGTCGCTTCACTTGCATAACCTTTCGCATGCCCAAATGTCTTTAGAGTGCTAATCGACTTGGCTAAGGTAATTCCATCAATTGCGCCCAAGCCATAGTCATATTTGGCACAAGAAATATCAACTCCGTGATCTTCCAAAATGCGAGTTATCAAGATTGGGTATAGAAGAAGTTCACGGCGACTTGATCCTTCAATAACATGCACCATTTGTTGCCAAATTAGGAATGAAATATTGACATTAATTCCATGTGCACTCTCTGGGTGACCAAGGAAGTAGAGAAGAAGAAGACGATCCCATCGAATCCTTTTAGTCCCTAGTGTAGGCAATAGGTTGTAGCAAATAATTAAAGACAGAATATGGTACTCTGGCTTTAGATCCTTTGACTCAACATACAACATGTTTGTGTGTGTTCCTGACTTGTAGATAGAATTCACAACAGTGTCCCAATGAGTTTCATATTGGAAGTCACCCTCAGTATAATACAGACCAGATGTATCGGCAGCTAATCCAAGGTTCGCACCAATTACTGCAGGAGTAATGTCAAACTTGACACCTCTAAGTGTCGTTTCAATGATGAATGTCCCAGTGTCATGGTCTTCATGAAGTGTAACAATTCTCATGTAGAACTCCCTGAGTAACTCCACACAAAAACCCATCTTTGGTGGAACTCTACCAAGTGGCTCAATTTGACTCCATTCTAGTAGCCTTGCGAAGTCTGGAACTTCTCGACACAACTCGTTGAAGTTGACGTGTCGCTCTCCAATGCATGTTCTGTTCTCAAATATTGCACAGCGCTTTGCACTAATGTGATGTTCACCTTCACCAACATTTGATTGTCGTTCAGATTGAGAGCGCTCATGAATTACCGGTCCACCGGTACTTCTTCGTGGAGGAGAAACTGCACCTTTCTTTTTTCTTGTAGTCATTGGTGCTTTTCTTTTTCCTTTCACTGATTCTTCCTCATAATTCGATGAGTGTTCAGATTCAGAGCTTGTTGATCCTTCATCACGTGATCGTTTTGTAGCTTTTTTCTTTCCATGTCCACGACCACGTCCACTTCCGGTGGCCATCAAAATCACAAGTGCAAGAAGCCAAGAGAATCCCATTATCCTGCAAAGAACATAATGCACTATGATTTGATCAAAATGAAAGCCCTAATTTTCAAATTTCTTGATGTCAAGAACATGTGTAAATGATATATTCAAGCATAATAAGCATGGAAACATGAATCTAATTACATAGAAAGCAATCATTTATGTTCTAATCAAGAAAATAAGGTGATATATGCAAGAGATTTCATTAGAAATAGAGATCAACTCAAAAATCCCTAAATAAATCATCAAAACCTAAAAACTAGGGTTTTGAAACAAAAAGAGCAAGATTGATGAAAGATCTTACAAATCAAAGCAAGAAATCCCTTGAACTTTAATAAAAACACCTTAGAAATCCTTTAGAGAGAGAGGGGGAGTGTTTTTGTAAAGGGAGAAGTGAATTAAAACACCTCAGTTCCGGTATTTAAGAAAACCGCAGATCGCATACCGGTACTCGAAGGCGCGTACCGATACTCAATACAAAATCTGTAAAATTCCCGTTCGGGTTCCGGATTGAACAGGGCTGATCCGGATCCGGGTATTTAGTTCCGATACCAAAAAGAGAGTACCGGTACCGAATTAAAAAATCTGAAAATTTCAGTTCGGGATCCAGATTGAATTTTCTGATCCGGATTCTTGGTTCTGGTACTAAAGGATGAGTACCGGTACTCCAGAACAAAAATCAAATAATTTCTTGAAACAAATCCAGATTTTGAAATCTTTGAAATACCGATTTCTGTGCCATCAAGAAAAACAATTTAAGTGCTCGAAAATTTGAGATCACACAGATGTCATTCAATCCAATTAATTTTACAAAAATTAAAAAGATTTACTCCAAAATCATGAAAAACAAAGATAAAACATTATAAACCGTTTTTCATGTTATATGCGTCAAACACAAGTCATCAAAAATAATCTAGAGATCAAAACTCTATCAAGATGTAAAGGATTTACAAAGATGACTTACAGAGATTTCCAAATGACATCAATTTGATTTCTACCCTTTCAAATTTGAGATAAGCACTAAAATTCCTAAGGGTGACTCTTTGAGCATCTTTCAACTATCCCACCTTATACCAACCAGGAGATTGTTCAAAATATAAGAACTTTGAATATGAATCTCCAAATGCTTCATCTAAAGATTTTCCCAAAAAAAAAAAAAAATACTATCAAGCATCCATAACATATGGTAGCTTCACACACTAACCGGACGACCGGGGTGGCAGCTCTTTCCAACATGTGGTGGTAGTTTTCACACTCCTTTCGGATGTAACTCTTTCCACATCTTTTTCATTTGTTTATTTACCCTTGAAAAAATGCAATCTCTTATATGAAAGAATTAAATCTCAAATTTTAGTATATTGGTTGTCTCATGTTTATCACAATGAATTCACACAACCGAGATAGGTTAAGCACCTTAAGATCACACATGATTACTAAAATTTGATGAATATAACTATCAAAAACTCCTATAATGGAATATCTTCAAGGATTATGATTATGGAGTAAAGTTGATAATTAATATGAAATTAAATCGGAGTGAATGAAAGTAAACCCTTTTCGTATTCAATGCACTCGTTCGTTAAAACCCTTTTGTTTGAAAACAAAACATAAATAAAAATGAAAAACATTAAAATCATGTAATGCAAAGATCAAGAAAAATATGAAGAGAAAACCAATCAGAGCATTACATATAGTCAAAAGCTATTTAGAACTTAAGACAAGGAAAGATATCACCTTTCCGAATCCAAAATCGTCGGATTTTGGGTTGTCTTGATTCATTGTGGTCGGGAGTTGATAGCTTTGACTGTTGGTCCACCTTAGGTCTTTGCGTTGCAATGATCCACTTGAATGATCGATGTTGTGCCTCGGACCTTTGGTGGATTGCGGGAACTCCATTGAATTGATGTGTCCTTTGAATCCGTTGAGTCCACTCCATAGATGAAGATGCCGAAGAATTCTTCTTTCTCTTTTTCGGGCACGTCTCCATCAAGTGTCCTTCAAGTCCACATTGGTGACAAGTTCTTCCTTTCAATCTAGTTGTGGAACTTGAAGCCTTCACAGTTTGGTTCCGTTTGGATCCCAAACCAACTTTGCTTGTTTGACCTAATCCAGACATACCGTCAAGTTTCTTGGAACCGGTTGGAAGCTTTTGTATGTCGGATTTGAGTTGATGAACTTGCTTGGTCAAAGCTTGGTTGGTGACATGAATTTCCTCAAACTGCTTTTCAAGAAAACCAATCTTGTTCATATGAGAATTAATGATCGTTTCCGATTGGTTTAGCTTTTCTTGGAGGATTTTATTATTGTTTAATAAAGATCCTCGTTCCTCCTCGAGATCATGAGTTTTGATCTTTAAAGCACGGTTCTCGTCCTGAACCTCAAGTCGTTGCTTCCTCAACTTCTTGATATGCTTGGCCATCTTCTTTGACTCCTTGAGAAGTTGTTGATACGCCTCAACAAGTTCTTCTTCGTCCGACTCCCCCTCAATTGACGATTCTCCGTCGGATGTCGATGTTTCATGCAAAATCAAAGAGGTAGAGTCAGCGATTAAAGATGACAAGCAAAAATTAGAGGAGGGAATTTGAGAAGCATGAAAAGCAACAACTTTATCATTTTCCTCTTTACTTGAGGTCGATTCATCGGAAGTAGAATCGTCCCAAGTTCTTGCTTGCAAAGCCTTCTTTTTATATGATTTCTTAGAAGGACAATCCGTTGAAATATGGCCGTAGCCTTTGCATCTATAACATTGGATTTTCCCTTCGAATTCATCTTTTTCTTTTTCTTTAGAAGGTTTTGCAAAGCTTTTGAGTTTAGAGGATTTAGAACCCGATGATCCTTTAGATGGTTTCGAGGATGAAGATCTATCGGTTCGATTCTTCCAAAAATTCTGACGAAATTTCTTTGTGATCCGCGCGAGTTGTTCTTCAAAATCGGCAAAAGAGATTTCATCGTCGGAACTTGTATTGCTATCTTATTCCTTTGTTGATTTGAATACAATACCTGTAAGCTTAGAAGAAGACTTGGAAGAAACTTGATTAGTAGGAAAAGTCATTTCATATGTTTGTAAAGCACCTACTAATTCCTCTACTCTCATTCATCCGGATGACTAACGGTTTCAATGGCGGCAACATTTGCCCTAAACCGTTCCGGAAGAGTCCGAAGAATCTTTCTTACAACTTTTGACTCCGGGATCTTTTCTCCTAAATTAGCACATGTATTGATTATATCTTGAAGTCTAGTGTAATAATCAGTAAACAATTCATGCTCATCCATATGAATAGAGTCAAATTGACTTGTAAGCATCTGGAGCTTTTGAATTTTTACTAGATTAGTACCCTCATGTGTAATTTTAATAATATCCCAAATCTCCTTTGCAGTTTCACACGCGGAAATACGTGTAAACTCGGTCGAGGAAAGAGAATTAAATAAAGCGTTCATACCTTTCCCGTTGTAAGAAGATTTTTCGACTTCCTCTCTGGACCATCTAGAGCGAGGTTTTGGGGTAGTAGTATTTCCTACTTCCTCAATTGGATGCACCCAACCGTATTCAACGGTTTGCCATACCCGCTCATCAATTGCGATGAGAAAAGCTCTCATCCGGACTTTCCAATAGGCATAATTGGTGTCACGCCCCGGGGTCGAAACTACGACCCGGGCTCGCCAACAGATCCGCCACCTATGCCAAATCCCGCATAGGCGAAGCGTCCTACCTGCAAGAAAAGTACTACAGCTAACAGATATCAGAGCTATAAATGAAAATCTGCTGTATAACTAAAATCAACCACTGTACAACTGGAAATAATACAACAGTGTCCATCTCCCAAAAATGATAATGATACAATATCCTCATATACAAAGCTCAAAACTCAACAGGGAGATATCTCCAATAAATACGTCAGTGTACAGGCTCTCAATACATATCATCCTCATTACAACAGTCTCTCAAAAGAGAAAAACAAAATAGCCAATCTACTGCAGGTCTCCTCTGAAGGGGTACCGCTACTCTCCAAACATGGGTAGGGATCTAGCTCGCGACTCCCTCGCCTCGATCATCGACCGCAGGATCAGCAACACCCGCTAAGACTCTGCAAAACAAAGGAGAGGAAGGAAAAAGGAGGGGGAAAACCCCCAAAGGGTGTGAGAACTACACCAAAAAGGGAGTTCTCAGTGGGTACCACCGCCGGACCCGACGGTCTGCCCACTAAGTCCTCAAAGGACAATAACTAACCAAAGCCGTAAAGACTGAAATAAGGAAGCTGGAGCCTCTCAGCAGCTATCATGCCTCTATCTAAATGCCCAAGATGGGAGAACCAAAGAATGGTATGCAACCACTAGCACATGAAGTGCACAATCGACCCAATCGATAGACCAGTAATCACTGGCACTACCTGCTATGCCTGCTATGCCTGCTATGCCTGCCATGCCTGCTATGCCTGCCTGCTATGCCTACTATGCCTGCCTGCTATGCCTGCCATGCCTGCCATGCCTGCTATGCCTGCTATGCCTACTATGCCTGCCTGCTATGCCTGTCATGCCTGCCGTGCCTACTATGCCTGCCTGCCTGCTATGCCTACTATGCCTGCCTGCCTTCTATGCCTACTACGCCTGCCATGCCGGCCTGCCTGCTATGCCTACTATGCCTGCCCTGCCTGCTTGCCTGCTATGCCTACTATGCCTGCTATGCCTGTCATGACCTCAACCTAGTGCCACTAGTAAAACTGTTACTGCCTGCTGTGCCTGCCAAATCGGGTATGCGGGCCAACGCATAACACCGATAGGGGATAGGAGTCTCAAGGACTCAAAGGTGCCTGCCAAATCGGGTATGCCAGCCTACGCATAACACCGATAGGGGATAAGAGTCTCAAGGACTCAAAGGCGCCTGCCAAATCGGGTATGCCAGCCTACGCATAACACCGATAGGGGATAGGAGTCTCAAGGACTCAAAGTCTGTATATCGCACACTCCGGAGTGGCACTCGAGGGGAGCGACCCACACGAGTAAAATGCCTGAGTAATAAGTATCCAAGGAGAATAAGTCCGCAGGACTGGATCATGACACTGATCTAAATGGAAAGAACCATCCACTAAAAGAAGCCCAAATCCTCTCCCCGATCTGATGCAATAACAACTGTCCGGTCAACTGCCCAAAATCCGCGGTTGCCGCAATACCCTGCCATCAAGCCCAGCCTGTCCCATATCCCAAGAATCTGACTACACTATCCCAAACCCCCTGCTCGCACCCGAGCAACATAGACCGCCTGACTAACAAAGGAGGAGAAAGGGAAAAGCATGGTTTCTCCTAAGTCAAGTTCCAATAAGTAGTGTAGCAGTAAAAGATGGCCTAACTAGATGACCATACAAGAATGCAAATGTCCTTCACATAGGGTAAGTCCCTTAGGTAAGCATTTACAATTCATCATCATGAATATATGAATGCTGCAAGTTCTCGATAATATTTAATATGAATATTAGTCTTGCAATTCCCTTAATACAATCATCCTTCCTAGCTTACCTCCCAATAACATACAATTATTGTACCTTAAACATGCGTGCATTCTAATATAAGAATTAAAGAACCGTCCATCGGTTCTGGAAACAGAACACCCACCTGAAGTGCTCAATCCAAGGCAAACCTGGGGTCGGTGAAGAGCGTGGCCACTTGCTCGCACAATCCGCTGAACCCATATCCACGGTACATGTCGCGCCACCTCGGCTCCTTGCAGTGTTCCAAAAACACTTGCGAACCCTCCTGGGTACAACAAAAGGTCCGAAGTTACACTTTATGCTAAAATATCCAAGCATAAACCATCTGCTGAAACCAGTCCCGAAGATGTGCAATTTTTACCTGTAGAACGGACTCTGAAAAATCCAACAAAAATACAGTCGCGACCGTCGCGTCGAGCCCTTCGAAACGAGTACCTGCACGTCAAAATCCGAGTCCCGGTGGCCGAGTTACAAATTCCACAATGCGGTGAGCGCGAAAGTCCACAACAAACACAACTGTAATACTCTGCACAGTAAAGGGGAAAGAAGTATACCTTCGGGCGAATCTCAGAAAATTCCCCGAAAACACGACTGTAATCCATGCGACGCGTAGATCCAAAGAGTGTAAAGGCACGCCTCAATCCGAGCTCGTACAACAAGTTGCACGCAAAACGGTGCACACTTCACAAGTGTGCGCGCAAAACGATGCGCGGCCACCAAACCTGCACGCAAAATGATGTACGCCATTAAAACCCGCATTCAAAACGGTGCGCGCCAACACGACCTGCACGCGAAACGGTGCACGTACCTCGAATCTGCACGCAAAACGGAGCATGCTTCCCTTAAGGTTGCACGTGTTACGGAATTTGAGTTGGCGTAGTTTCGTGAAAGTCTCAAGTCTTGAAGATTGAAGGTGAAGAAAGTTGGATCATTTAACTCAATCTCATGAAAGAAGAATTCAAAAGGATCAGGTATGTTTAACTAAAGAATTTGTGTGATCCGAATACTTCTTGTAGTGTAGAAACACTTGGAAGAATATTTCATTGCATAAAAATCAAAAACTGGACTTGGGACATGTTCAGGATCCGGATCAGGTTGTTCGATCCGGATCCCGAAGGTGGTTCGTTCATACATCGTCGCAATCCGGATCGTAGTCTCTTGATCCGGATCCCGAACGTTGATGTTTGGTGAACTGTATGAACGATCCGGATCGTAGTCACATGATCCGGATCCCGAACCTTCGTTTTTCTGGAATTGGCTGTTTCGTTGTGACGATCCGGATCCTAGCTATCACGATCCGGATCGCCGTCCGTAAATATCCAGAAATGGCAGGTTTTTGATTCTTATCTCCTTCCTAGGGTTTCTAACCTATAAATACACCCTATGACTCCTTTTCTAGGGGGAATCCACATAGCCGTCATTTTCTTGTATCATCTTATACGGCTATAGATCCACATATAGAGAAGAAAGGAAATCATTAGAGAAAACTCTATGTTTCTTCATCTATATTGATTAGTTTGATTCTAGGTTTTCATACTCACATCTTGAGTTGAATCAAACTAATGAATACTTAGATGGTATTTCCGATCTATCTTTGATCTAAGTATTCGGCGGATCATCACCACCCAAAAACAACGATTTACCCCAAAAATCGGCGCGTGGATTCGCGTGTCCTTGTGGATTCAAGGTTCAATCGCTCTCGTGGATTCGGAGCGAGGCACGTTCGTGGATTCGAACGGTGCTATTGGGTGAAGACCGTGGATTCGGTCGGACGTCGTGGATTCGACGTTGGACGCCGTGGATTCGGCGTTGGGCGCAGATCGTGGATTCGAGAAGCGTCGGAGCGAGCGGAGAAGATCCTCTAGGAGCGTATGGAAAAGGTTGAGTCGTAAGTGTGTACGGTAAATCACCTTGTACGTGTTTTAATTCTAGTGGATTTCTGCCGTGTTATCGGTCCCGTGGTTTTTTACTCCGGTGATGGAGTTTTCCACGTAAAAATCTTGCGTGTTATTTTATTTTCCGCATTGGGTTTTATCGCAACGATTTTTGGAGTGTTTATACGTTTACACCTATTCACCCCCCTCTAGGTGTTTCTTCCCCTATTTAGATCCGTATTATATACGACCCAACAAGTGGTATCAGAGCGGGAATAGGGTTGTGAACAATGGTTGAAGGTGGAAACATCAATCGACCCCCTTTCTTTGATGGAACAAATTATGCGTACTGGAAAGTACGGATGAAAGCCTTTTTATCTTCCATCGACGAAAGGGTGTGGCATTCAATTGAATCAGGATGGACTAATCCAACTGAACTTATCTCTGATGTTCACACCTTAAAACCTAGGTCGAAATGGACCAAGGAAGAGTTTGAGTTATCTTCTTACAATGGCAAGGGAATTAATGCTATCTTTAATGCCTTATCTCAAACTGAATTCTCTCGCGTCTCGGCATGTGAGACTGCGAAAGAAATCTGGGATGTTCTTCAGGTTACACATGAGGGAACTAACCTCGTGAAGATTCAGAAACTGCAAATGCTTACGAGCAAGTTTGACTCTATCTTAATGGCAGAAAATGAATCTTTCACGGACTACTATACACGATTGCAAGACATCGTAAACTCATGTGCTAATCTGGGAGAGAAGATTCCAGAATTTAAGATTGTAAGAAAGATCTTAAGAACTCTTCCTGAACGATTTCGCCCAAAGGTTACTGCCATTGAAACTATTAAACACCCGGACGAAATACGTGTAGAAGAATTAGTTGGTTCATTACAAACATATGAAATGACTTTTAATACTAACAATTCTTCTGGAAAAGCATCCACTTCTAAGTCTTCAGGTTATGCGTTGAAAACAACTAAGGAAGAAGACGCGGATACATCCTCCTCGGACGATGACGAGAACCTTTCTATGGAGGAATTTGAGAAGCAGCTCGCTCTCTTGACAAGGAATTTTCGCCGTAACTTTCGAAGGGGTAATTCAAGCAAATCTCCATCCTTCGGAAAGTGGAACAAAGGCAAGGGTACTCCAAGTCACAAGTCAAGAAAGCAGGAGAACTTCTCAAAGGATAAGAAAAGTTCAGAAGGACAACTGCAATGCTTCAAATGTCGAGGCTACGGCCACATTGCAACGGAGTGTCCTAACAGGTATCCGGCAAAGAAGAAGGCGATGCAAGTCGTCACTTGGGATGACAACTCAACGTCAAATGAGTCGTCTTCGAGTGATGAAGAAAAGAGCTCCACCGCATTCCACGCGTCCGTATCTTCACCCTTCATGTGCTTTATGGCAAATACATCTGAGTCGTTGTCCAACTCCACTGTTGAAAAGAACGCAACGGACAACGAATCGGATGATTCGGAAGGTGAAGATTTTGCTCTAGCCTACCACAGACTTTTGAGGGACTCAAAGAAAGTGGCTAAGCAAAACAAGAGGTTGAGAGGGAGATTGCAGGATCTCGAAGAAGAAGTAAAAAGGGTAACTTCTCTCTCGACCGATCTTGAAGTGGAAAGGGATAATTTGATAAAAGCAAATGTTTCCCTTCAAGAGTCCAATGAGCAGCTCGAGAAGAACTATATAGATATGATGAACAAAGCAAACTACCTCTCGAAGCTCTATGGCGAGGGCCGACAGGAAAGACTGGAAATGACAGAGACCATTCTCCAACTCAAGGATGACTTACAGCAATTCTCTTTAGGAAGGAGTAAGTTGGATAAACTCCTTGGTCTCGGTCAAACAAATCGGTTCGGCCTCGGGTACACTCAAACTGGAAACAGTCCAAGTTCGAGTGGGACAGTACTTGTGCCTCAGTCGGTATCTCCTCCTCCGACACCGGAATTCAAGACAAACAACGACAACAAACCTACCTCATTCTCCTCGGAATCGTCAAGCTCAAAGGTATGTTTTCGTTGTAATTGTGCAGGGCACATCGAAAGAAATTGCGAGATTGAAGCTCAAAGAACAAATCAACCACATCTTGCAATTGCTACCAATAAGCTCACTTCCCGGAATTTAAGGAAGGATTTTTCAAAAGAAAAGAACATTGGTAGCACCTCAAACAAGACGATGACAAAAGAAAAAGATCAATCATACAAGACGTCGTCTTCAAGGAGAATCTCTCAACCTTTACCAACATACTCTAAAACTCAAAAGGTTTGGGTATGCAAAGGTGAAACCCCTCCTTGTCCTTAATCGTTCTACGATTAAATCTTGTATAGTTTGTGTAGACTATTTTCTTTTCTTCTTTTTCTTTTGGCCGACCCGTCAACCATCTTTGGGAGGTAAATGGTACATCTTTTTATTGGTTGATGATTTCTCTCGGTTTTCATGGGTAGCATTTTTGAGAGAGAAAGCTGATACGTTTGACTCTTTTCATGAGATTTGCCATCGTATTATGATTGAAAAGAATGAAAAGATCATTCGTGTTAGAAGTGATAGGGGTGGAGAATTCATAAATTCAAAATTCATTGACTTTTGTACTTCAAATGGCATTAAACATGAATTCTCGGCACCCTATACACCTCAGCAGAATGGTGTTGTTGAGCGCAAAAACAGGGTTGTTCAAGAGATGGCGCGTGTGATGCTTCATAGCCGGAAATTACCGCTACATTTTTGGGCTGAAGCTGTGAACACCGCTGTCTATGTCATTAACAGAGTGTATTTGCGCCCAGGAACCTTGAATACACCATATGAGCTGTGGTTTAGTAGAAAACCGGATATCAAGTACTTTCGTATCTTCGGGAGTCGATGTTACATCTTACGTGACCGTGAAAATCTTGGAAAGTTCGACTCTCGAAGTGATGAAGGGATCTTTTTGGGTTATTCTACGAATAGCAGAGCATATCGAGTATTTAACATTGAATCTAAGACGATCGTAGAATCTATAAATGTTAAAGTAGATGAAGCTTCTCATTTTGAATCTGAAAAATCTACCCTCGATATCTCTCTAGATGATGATTCTCCTGCTAGTGCATCTTCTCATAATAACACTTCCAATATTAATGATGCATCTAATGGTTCTTCTAGTTTATCTGATGTGCAGGAATCATCTCGTGTACCTCCGAGTACTCCGTTTCAACAAACGCTACGAATCTCCAAGGATCATCCGGAATCGAACATCATTGGAGATCCACAAGAAGGAGTTAGAACTCGAAGGCAGTTGGTTTGCGGATTTGCTTGCTACGTATCTTTAATCGAACCAAAGACAATAGATGAAGCTCTTCAGGATGACTACTGGATTAAAGCAATGCAGGAAGAGCTCCATCAATTTGAGCGAAACAAAGTCTGGGAATTAACGAAGCCTCCAAAGCAACATAATGTGATAGGTACCAAATGGATCTTCAAGAACAAGAAAGATGAAGATGGTACTATCATCAGGAACAAGGCACGACTAGTTGCTCAAGGCTACTCTCAAGTAGAAGGTATAGACTTTGACGAAACTTTCGCCCCTGTAGCTAGACTCGAGTCCATTCGTATATTGTTTGCTATTGCTTGTCATTTTAAAATCAAATTATTTCAAATGGACGTCAAGAGCGCATTTCTAAATGGGTTTTTAAATGAGGAAGTTTATGTAGCTCAACCGAAAGGTTTTGTAGATCATAAACAACCTAACCATGTTTTTCGTTTGAAAAAGGCTCTTTACGGTCTGAAACAAGCACCGCGAGCATGGTACGAAAGGTTAACAAAGCACCTTTTGGAGAAGGGCTATACTCGAGGGGGAGCTGAATCCAAATCCGCTGTCCGATTTGCCAAATTCCAACTCTAAAAATTACCGAAGGCATCCAGAGAGGTGTTCCTTGGTCCAAACTTCGCGCTGAGTCCAATCTTAATATCCACTTCGCGCGAAACCACCTCTAAACATCCGACGAGGTCCTACGATCACTCACATGATCTATTATAAGCCCGAAGTCCATCACTTGTCCAAATAGGTGCACAAACGCCACCGACACGCCACATAGGCCTCCAAGGGCTACTGGTCAACCAGTAATCAAGTCGTGGGGATCCAGGTTCTCACAATTGGTCCCATCGAAAAAAGAAGGTCTACTAATATTACCACCTTCACCCGACATGATAGAAAAACCTAAAACCCGGTCTGATACTGTAAAGTACCGGATTTTCGACACATAAATAAATATGAATAAAGATGGTAGGAAATACTATTGTTATGAAAGTTAGGGAAGTAAAGAATATGTGGACGCGAGTTGGGCCCAAATCGGGTTAAAATGGAGAGATCTAAAAATTTATTTGAGAAAGGGGGCCCAAATTTTTAGTGAAAAATTCACAGTATCAGAAAATTTCGAGAAAATTACGGGAGCTCCGTAAATATGTTTTAAGACCACAGAAAAAGTTTTGCGTTGATCGGAAGCCGGATAGTGAGAACGGGCTCCGCCAACAGTGTCGAAAAATTCTGAGAAAATTACGGGAGCTGTGTAATTATGTTTTAAGGTTACGGTAAAAATTTCGTGTTGATCGGATACCCGGATTGCGAGAACGGGGTCCGCCAATAATTCTGGATACAGCGGGGCTTTGGGTGGCCCAGAAATGACCCAAAGTGAAAATTTAAATTTTTTTGTGATAAATTTAGCTGAAACGAACCCGTCTGTCAAATTTGGACGGAAACGGACGAAAAATGGACAGAAAACGAATCAAAAACGAATCTCGAGGCGGCGTTGGCGTGCGGCTCGAGGCGCGCTTGCGTGCTGCACAAGCTGCGCGCTCCTGCGCGGTTCAGGCCGCACAGGCGCGGGACGAGCACCACGTGGCGCTGGGGCGCGCGCTGGACCTGGTGCGCGCGCCCTTGTGTGGTGGACCGCCACCCAGCGACTCCCTATTGGGTGCCCCCGTGCACCCGGTCCAATAGACCATCCATCTTTTTTTTTTCCTTTCCTTCCTCTCTTATTCTTCTTCTTCCTTTCTCCCCCGCAGCATTTCACTTCTCCTGTTTTTTTTTCTTCTTCTCCAACAGAGCGCAAGGGAGAGAGGGAGAGGAAATTTTGTGGAAATTTTTGGCGCGTCGACGACCTCGTGGAGCGCGCAAGATGCTTCAAAGTGTCTGGTGATCGCGTGTATGCGCGTGGGGCGGCGCGACGCTGTCGAGGTAGGTTTCGTTCGTCATTTTTACGGTATTTTTGGCACAGTTTGTAGGTCTCATTCTGGACATTAAATTTGACCCCGTACCGTTTTGCGTGTCAGGGACCGAGATTTATTATACCGTTTTACCGCGCGGACTGTCGGGACAATTTTGGCGCGCCTCGTTTTGCGTGCCGACCCGAGGTACGTGCTCCGTTTTGCGTGCAGGTTGGACTAACGCGCACCGTTTTGCGCGCAGTCTCTAATATTATAAATCGTTTTTCGTGCAGGAATAGAAAAATGTGCACCGTTTTGCGTGCAACTTTACAGTTAAGTGTGCACCATTTTGCGTGCAGATCGTTTTATCGCGCACCGTTTTGCGTGCAGTTTCTAATATTATACATCATTTTTCGCGCAGAGATAGAAAAATATGCACCGTTTTGCGTGCAACCCTACAGTTATGCGTGCACCGTTTTGCATGCAAATTTGAGGTACGTGCACCGTTTTGCGTGCAGATCATTTTGTCGCCCATCGTTTTGCGTGCAGTTTCTAATAATATATATCGTTTTTCGTGCAGGGCTAGAAAAACGTGCACCGTTTTGCGTGCAGACTCGAGGGATGCGCACCGTTATACGTGCAAGCTCGAGGAAATAAGAAGAATCGCGCGGAGACCAATTGCAAGTGTCTACAAGCAATTGGGTACACCACAAGGTGGGGAATTCTGCCGAAATTGGGTGACCTCTCCCCTTGCTCCCTTGCTTTTCGATTCGAAGCATGATAGTAGCCTGTTAGAGGCGTTAGGTAATTATGATTATGATTGCCTGTGTAGATGGTTTCAAATGGAAAAGTGCAACTGTTGGTTGCCAGAGTTAGAGGAATAGATGTGCATGTGTAAATGAACACAGAGGAAAAAGTGCAACTATTGGTTGCCAAAGATATATGATGAATATGCATGCGTAGAAGTAATTACTACTTGATGAATGAAATGAAAATAACTGCATGCATGAAAAAGGATTAGCTATTATGATTGTGAGCATGTTAGGGTATAACCCTAGGAATCATGTGACATAAGGAAACAGGACATGTTGGTAGTAAGACTAGGAGAAAATCTAGATTAAGGTTTAACGAGTGGCATGATGACCTAGGAGATATACCTAGATCGACGAGTGGCATTATTTTAGGAAAAATAACCTAAGGTTGACAATAGAGTGTTAAACATAGAGTCAGAGAACTCTAGGTTAAACAAGATATGGAACTTAGGTAAAGGAACCTAAGATGAACTAGTAGGGTTAAACTCTAGTGATGAAATAGAGTTAGTGCAACCCTAGGTTAAACATGGAACAGGAAAAATAGAGTTAGTAAAACTCTAGGATTCAGTGAGGAATCAGGAAATATGGGGATTTGATCCCCAAGTTAAAGAATTAAATATTGTAACCCCAGAAAGTCATAGGACGTCTGGGTAAAGGGATTAATTAGTTTAACTTCAATCTGAGTTAAATAAAGGAAATGGAAAATGACCAAATGTGGAGACATGAAAGAAAGAGAAAATGGAAATAGGGTTAATAAACTCTTGAGTTAGATAAGATTGAAAGTAACTGGTGTCCTAGTGACATAGTGCAGTGATATAGTGCAGCCTTAAGGGTAATTGAAGCTTAGGGTTGTGAATTGAGAACCAGTAAGAAAAGTGTAAAGTGGTCAGGAAACTTAAGATATTGCCGAGTGGCAAAATAAGTGGAATGTAAACGAATAAGTTGTTCAAACTTAAATTGGTGTTATAGACACCCAAATTATCCTAGAGTAAAGAACTTAGGATAAAAAAAAAATAAAGCTCGAGAGAGAGCTAAAAGTGATTAATGATCAAGACAAGCAAAGTGCTTGAAATAAAAGAGAAAAGTAAAAGAGAAGCATTGAGGCATAAATGCTAACGGGAGGGTTGAGCATATGTCACTCCCGGGGAGATGAGTGCCAAGGTGCCTTAAACTCATCTGAACCTAAAGTGGAAAGAAAATGGTTAAAGAAAGAGAATGATTAATGAAAGGTAAAAAGGATAAGATAAACTACATTGGGCCGAGCACTACGGGAGGCGATGCTACAACCTGTTCTTGTTTGATTGGGGTTGTAGGCATCCGTCTTTTGGAACCCTCGGACCCTGTAAAGGAAAAGCCTAAATGGCCATTGGGAGGGTTGAGCATATGTCACTCCCAAGTGAATTAAAGTGTTAAAGCTAAGTTGCCAACGGGAGGGTTGAGCATATGTCACTCCCGGGGGAAGTGTGTGAGCAAGACTCAGCTTCCCAAGTAAAGGCAAAGCAAAGAGCTAAAGGCAAATGTAATAACCGCGAGTTTATTTTTCCTTTTTGGGTCCCTTCATCGTTTTCACGGAAACCTTTTCCGACTAAGGGGTCCGGGGTGTGATGCTTTTTCCTTCGTTCTTGGCAGACCGTCGGGGCTCGCGGGTAATTTTTGGATAATAAAGCTCGCGAAACGGAAACCGGCGGCGCGAACGGTTTTGGATTCCGACTCCGGAATCTCCCGGAATAAATTCCGGAAGATCGCTTAGCGGTTCGGGCATTTTGCACGCTTTTCGAGGTAAATCAGGTTCGGACTCGATTTCTTTTATTTGGGGATTTAGGTCCCCCTTTATTTTTCCCCCGCCCCGCTTAGACCGTCTGGTTCAATTTTGTGTGCGAAGACTTAGGTTTTCCCTTTTTCCCACTCTGCTCGTCCCGCACAACGCAAGTTCCCCATCGGAGCGCGTGGGAGAAGAACCCCGTTTTCCTGCGAGACGGTACGGAACCAAGGAGAAGGAAAGGACGATCCCCCTCCCCACGGAACTTGGCAAGCGAGCGTGAGACGATCCCTCCCTTCCCAATCATCGTCGTCGAAACCGAGGTGAGACGGAGGTTTTCTCTTAGTTTCTTCTGGATTCTTGTTTATCCCGATCGGCAAGGGGATGGCACAGGCGACGGATTCTCCGGAATCCGCCGCATGTGCGAAGACCACCTCCCCTCCCCAGGTCGGCGTTCCCGTGACCCGCACGGGGCTAGGCTCACGCCCAGCCCCGCGTGCGGGGGTGACCCGCACGGTGCGGGGGTGAGCCGCACGTGCGGGGGTGACCCGCACGGGGCTAGGCTCACGCCCAGCCCCGCGTGCGGGGGTGACCCGCACGGTGCGGGGGTGAGCCGCACGTGCGGGGGTGACCCGCACGGGGCCGGGCCTGCGCCCAGCCCTGCGTGCGGGGGTGACCCGCACGGGGCTAGGCTCACGCCCAGCCCCGCGTACGGGGGTGACCCGCACGGTGCGGGGGTGACCCGCACGGGGCTAGGCTCGCGCCCAGCCCCGCGTGCGGGGGTGACCCGCACGGTGCGGGGGTGAGCCGCACGTGCGGGGGTGACCCGCACGGGGCCGGGCCTGCACCCAGCCCTGCGTGCGGGGGGGGGGGGTGACCCGCACGGGGCTGGGCACGCGTGCGGTCTCGCGCGCGGGCGGGGTGCCGCGAACCGGGTTAGACGGAGGGTCGGGTTCTCGTCTTCTTTAAATTTCCTTAAAATCTAAGTGCCGATTTTCCCGTGCGGCAGGTGTGTGAGCCGGACGAGCGCGTCGGGACACGAGGAAAGTCGAACCTTGACCGCTACAAGTAACAGGTGGGTTGTATTTACCTCGTCCTAGTCTCTAAATTCTATCGTATGGGACGGGGTCCATTCTTAGTGTACTGGGGTTAAACGACGATGGGCGATAACTTATGCATGTTAGTGAGTTCCCTATAGCGTTTAGCGTTGGTTACCGTTGGTTGTTCTCTTTTTAATCACTATATGTCGGCGGGCCACCGTCAAGTACGCGTAATATTACCTTGTTTTTCAATTATGCACTTTACCGCATTACTTTTGTTATTCATATTATGATGCTGACATGATGGTGGTTACGGTTACTTGGCTCGAGGTTGCCACACGCGCACCCGCGGTTTGGCCACCGCAGAGGGTGCGCTTTTCCGGAAAAGTGGTCTCTGACCCGTGTATACCCACGAGGTGACGTAGTGGGGCCCCTTATTAGTGGTGGGGTTGAGGCGCCGAGGTGCGAGCGGTGCGACCCGTCGGTTTAGTTGTCCGACGTGGTCGGGTTTCTGCAGGTACGGTATGGGCCGTCGGTTTAGTTGTCCGACGTGTCCGGGTATTACAGGATACAGGTGTACAGGTTGCCCTTCCTCCTTGGGGGGGGTGGTTGCTCCGGTTGTCTTCACGGTTTGTTTTATTATATTCTCCTGCTCTACTACTTTTACGTCACTGACTTCCCACTTTGTGACAGGGTTCAGACGGGGGGAGACATAGGCGGTGGCGAGGACGGGGCAGGAGCAGCTGGGTCGCTGGGGACCCTGGACTGTATTTCCTTTTCTTTCTAGCATTTCATTTACATTGTGGTTATGTGAGAGGTTCTCGATACCCTCGTGGGGTCGGCGTGGATGTCGGTATGAGTTGTTATTAGTTATCCTCTTATGCATTACTCTCCTCTTTGAATGTTATTGACCATTTGAAAATGAAAAAGAAAGTAAAAGAAAAAGAAAAGATTGCGAAAACCGTTTTTAAAATAGAAGTGTCGTGTGGGCACTGGTTTCAAAACCCTGTGGATTTATGGATTTCAAAAAGGGATTTCAAAACTTGGTGTCGGGTGGGCACCGCTTTCAAAACCTTGTGGTTTTATGCTGATTTCGAAACTCGCTTTCAAAACGTAAGCACCGGGTAGGCGCTCTTTATAAAACTGTGGATTTATCCTTTCCAAGTTGAACGGCCATATATTTTAGATAAGTTGGAATGCTGGTTGTATGTTAATAATTGTTCTGATTGAAAGGTTGTGTATGTTTGAACATGTACTGAATGCTACGCCGTGCACATACAGGGGAGACTCTGTCCGTTTGCAGAGTGACCCTGTATGTGTGGCGGGTCTGGGCATGCGCCGGGGGAGAGGGGTTTCGCTTTTACGACAAAAAAATTTTTACACGTCAAATGTTGACTTTCCTATGAATCGTTTCCGCTAAAACAAAACCCCCGGGGCGTGACGGATTAAATGGTATCAGAGAGTTCTTTCAATCACAACAGTTAGTGCCGACATCCGTGGACAACCCTCACATGCCTACATACAAATGAAATGGGTAGGGCATAGGACTGTAGAACGTGAGTGACCGAGGGGGGGGAAAAGTTGGGTCCTTTCTTTCACCTTATGGTTGTAGTTAGTAGGGTGGTCTAGGGTTGACTCTTGTGGCGTGTGACAGACATGGCCCGTACTAGATCATCGGCCGGGGACGCAGAGTCAGAGTCCGAGTCCTTTCCCTCGCTAAGTGGTTCGATGTGCCGTTGCTTATTAGCAAAGACTAAAGCCGACCTTCTTTGTGTGCATACAGATAGAGGGCCGACTCTTTAAGCAACCGACGACGGAAATGGACATCGCCGACGAAGCCAATCGCCTGCTCCGCAACCAGCTGCGCGACGTGGCTGGGCAACTGCTGACTCTCGCGGAGCGCCTGAGCATGCTGACACAGGAACTCGAGGGCGTCGACCGATTCCGGGGCGGCAGCAGAGGCGTTGCCCCTCCCGGGATGCCGCCGACGGGCCCTCCCACCGTCCAGGAGGCTACTAACCTGACCGTGCACACCAACGTAGAGCGCGCCCGGCAGGAATACCCTTACCCCGAGTCGGCCGGGGACCCCCATCGGAGGGGCCGGGCGAGCAAACGCCCGAGAGCCGGGCAGAACCTCGGGCAGACGACGGAGGAGAGACCTAGGCCACAGAAACCGTGCGTCATATGCGGCAACGCACACCTCATGACGAGCTGCCCGTGGCGGGACGGACACTGTTTCCGATGTGGCAGGCCGGGCCACACGCGTTACGAGTGCCCGCTGAAGCCGTCTGTCAGAAGACCCCCGGCGCCGCGACATGTCGAGCCCAAGGGAACCGCCGCCTCCACCCCTCAAGGGGGCACCGATCCAGAGAGCCGACCAAATCCACGCCCGACGCAAGCACCGAAGGACGAACGAGGGCTTAAGGGGAGCGCGCACGTGCAACCGGGATCCTGCGTCATCTGCAAGGGCGCGCACCCAGTGACGGAATGCACTTGGAGGTACCACTATTGTAACCGGTGCGGCTTGCCAGATCACAATTACTTCTCCTGCCCCCAAGGGCCCACCCCCGCCTCCGCCGCCGTGCCACCACCGCCAAGAGGAACAGAGAGCGCGGCGGCCCCCGTGCAGACAAAGGACTCGCCCGACGACCAACGATGCGCGGACTCTTTAGACAGCAAACCCCCACCCCAACACGCGGTGCGACGCTGGCCCAAGGATTGTGGGCGGACTCCCCCGGCCGCCCCGGCAGACGACGCGTCGTCCCAAAATAGGGAATGACAGGTACTTATTTCATTTTATTTTTTCTACTTTTTTTCTCTTTTTCCTTTTTGCCTTCCCTTCCCTTGGCTACATAGAAGCTCTGTTTTGGCCGGAGCAACCCGACCCTACCTGACCCTTGCGAGCCCTCCTGCCTTTAGCTCTACCTCTCGTCCCGTCGACCGTTCCGGTCCAGTGTGCTTACGGGCGAGAGAGCAAATCTAACCTTAGTGATTTGCATACCGGTGCGCGAATTGCACAGTCTCCGATGCAAATTGACCCCACCTTTTGCACAGGTTTTGCGGATCGACGTGGACTCGCCTAAGTGGTAGTCATGGCGATGTTTGTGACCACGGGGCGGTAGTAATCCTCGATAAAGGTTGTGTTTTGGCACTGAGATTGTGTTGGGAAGTATGTGATATACCTTCAGGTAGGAGTTGCGTCCCCAACTTGTCGATGGCGACGAACCTTTGGTATTCCGCTGTTCTTTTGGTAAGCACGTTGGCTGCAGGCAATGGACGGTCGAAAGAACTGAGGAAATACTCTGCCCTATAATGAGGAGTACCAGATTGGGTCTAAATTAGTAGCCTTAGAGTTGTAGATACCTTGCGACTGACTTGTAGCCCTCGATTAAACTTTTTGAGCATTTTCATAGAGCATGACTTCAGGCTGTAAGCCCCTTCCAGCTTCAAGATTTCGACCCCAGTCCTTTACAGCATGCTTATCTCACCATTAAGTCCCTCTCCAATGCATGGCACGCCTTTCGAGGCAACCTATATAGGGTTTTAAACGCAAAGACTGCATTTCTTGATGCATTTCACACTTTTCGAGAAGATCCGGTCGTCGGAACGGAAAATGGGCTGCGCCATGACGTCCGGCTCGACGAGACCTATAAGGTAGCGACCTCTGATCACCTCGGACAGAGACACGTGCTTTGTCTCGAAATTTTGGCAGAGCCTTCAGCGGGCCATGGGAACCAAAATACAGTTCAGCACAGCCTTCCACCCTCAGACGGATGGACAGTCGGAGCGCGTGATACAAGCCCTCGAAGACCTGCTGCGCGCCTGCGTACTAGATTGGGGGACCGGGTGGTCACGCTACCTACCTCTCGTGGAATTCGCCTACAACAACAGCTACCAGGCCAGCATCCAAATGGCGCCCTACGAGGCCTTATATGGGAGACGCTGCCGATCCCCGATTTGTTGGGACGACCTGGGAGAACGGAAATTCTTGGGGCCCGATTTAGTGGAGGAAACGGAAGAGAAGGTTCGCCCCATCCGACAGCGCCTGCTGACCGCCCAGAGTCGCCAGAAGAGCTACGCGGACCAAAGGCGCCGCGACTTAGAATTCCAAGTAGGAGAGCACGTTTTCTTGCGGGCCTCGCCGTCCAGAGGAGTAAAGCGGTTCGGGCTGAGGGGCAAGCTGAGCCCACGGTTTGTGGGGCCGTTGAGATTTTGGAGCGGATCGGCCCGGTTGCTTACCGCCTTGCCCTACCACCGAACCTCGACCGAGTCCACGACGTCTTCCACGTCTCGATGCTCCGGAAGTACCTCTCCGACCCCTCACACGTCCTGGATGCTTCTACACTCGAACTGAAGGAGGACCTAAGCTTCGAAGAAACCCCGGTGAGGATCCTGGCAAGGGAGACCAAATCGTTGCGGAACCGAGCTATCCCCTACGTGAAGGTACACTGGAGCAACCACGAGGAGCGAGAAGCAACTTGGGAGCTGGAATCTAGAATGAGGGAGTACTACCCCGACCTTTTCACCACCACCCGGGTTTAAGTTTCGAGGACGAAACTCGTTTTTAGAGGTGAGTGGTGTAATAACCGCGAGTTTATTTTTCCTTTTTGGGTCCCTTCATCGTTTTCACGGAAACCTTTTCCGACTAAGGGGTCCGGGGTGTGATTCTTTTTCCTTCGTTCTTGGCAGACCGTCGGGGCTCGCGGGTAATTTTTGGATAATAAAGCTCGCGAAACGGAAACCGGCGGCGCGAACGGTTTTGGATTCCGACTCCGGAATCTCCCGGAATAAATTCCGGAAGATCGCTTAGCGGTTCGGGCGTTTTGCACGCTTTTCGAGGTAAATCAGGTTCGGACTCGATTTCTTTTATTTGGGTATTTAGGTCCCCCTTTATTTTTCCCCCGCCCCGCTTAGACCGTCTGGTTCAATTTTGTGTGCGAAGACTTAGGTTTTCCCTTTTTCCCACTCTGCTCGTCCCGCACAACGCAAGTTCCCCATCGGAGCGCGTGGGAGAAGAACCCCGTTTTCCTGCGAGACGGTACGGAACCAAGGAGAAGGAAAGGACGATCCCCCTCCCCACGGAACTTGGCAAGCGAGCGTGAGACGATCCCTCCCTTCCCAATCATCGTCGTCGAAACCGAGGTGAGACGGAGGTTTTCTCTTAGTTTCTTCTGGATTCTTGTTTATCCCGATCGGCAAGGGGATGGCACAGGCGACGGATTCTCCGGAATCCGCCGCATGTGCGAAGACCACCTCCCCTCCCCAGGTCGGCGTTCCCGTGACCCGCACGGGGCTAGGCTCACGCCCAGCCCCGCGTGCGGGGGTGACCCGCACGGTGCGGGGGTGAGCCGCACGTGCGGGGGTGACCCGCACGGGGCTAGGCTCACGCCCAGCCCCGCGTGCGGGGGTGACCCGCACGGTGCGGGGGTGAGCCGCACGTGCGGGGGTGACCCGCACGGGGCCGGGCCTGCGCCCAGCCCTGCGTGCGGGGGTGACCCGCACGGGGCTAGGCTCACGCCCAGCCCCGCGTACGGGGGTGACCCGCACGGTGCGGGGGTGAGCCGCACGTGCGGGGGTGACCCGTACGGGGCTAGGCTCGCGCCCAGCCCCGCGTGCGGGGGTGACCCGCACGGGGCCGGGCCTGCACCCAGCCCTGCGTGCGGGGGGGGGGGGGGGGGGGGGGTGACCCGCACGGGGCTGGGCACGCGTGCGGTCTCGCGCGCGGGCGGGGTGCCGCGAACCGGGTTAGACGGAGGGTCGGGTTCTCGTCTTCTTTAAATTTCCTTAAAATCTAAGTGCCGATTTTCCCGTGCGGCAGGTGTGTGAGCCGGACGAGCGCGTCGGGACGCGAGGAAAGTCGAACCTTGACCGCTACAAGTAACAGGTGGGTTGTATTTACCTCGTCCTAGTCTCTAAATTCTATCGTATGGGACGGGGTCCATTCTTAGTGTACTGGGGTTAAACGACGATGGGCGATAACTTATGCATGTTAGTGAGTTCCCTATAGCGTTTAGCGTTGGTTACCGTTGGTTGTTCTCTTTTTAATCACTATATGTCGGCGGGCCACCGTCGAGTGCGCGTAATATTACCTTGTTTTTCAATTATGCACTTTACCGCATTACTTTTGTTATTCATATTATGATGCTGACATGATGGTGGTTACGGTTACTTGGCTCGAGGTTGCCACACGCGCACCCGCGGTTTGGCCACCGCAGAGGGTGCGCTTTTCCGGAAAAGTGGTCTCTGACCTGTGTATACCCACGAGGTGACGTAGTGGGGCCCCTTATTAGTGGTGGGGTTGAGGCGCCGAGGTGCGAGCGGTGCGACCCGTCGGTTTAGTTGTCCGACGTGGTCGGGTTTCTGCAGGTACGGTATGGGCCGTCGGTTTAGTTGTCCGACGTGTCCGGGTATTACAGGATACAGGTGTACAGGTTGCCCTTCCTCCTTGGGGGGGGTGGTTGCTCCGGTTGTCTTCACGGTTTCTTTTATTATATTCTCCTGCTCTACTACTTTTACGTCACTGACTTCCCACTTTGTGACAGGGTTCAGACGGGGGGAGACATAGGCGGTGGCGAGGACGGGGCAGGAGCAGCTGGGTCGCTGGGGACCCTGGACTGTATTTCCTTTTCTTTCTAGCATTTCATTTACATTGTGGTTATGTGAGAGGTTCTCGATACCCTCGTGGGGTCGGCGTGGATGTCGGTATGAGTTGTTATTAGTTATCCTCTTATGCATTACTCTCCTCTTTGAATGTTATTGGCCATTTGAAAATGAAAAAGAAAGTAAAAGAAAAAGAAAAGATTGCGAAAACCGTTTTTAAAATAGAAGTGTCGTGTGGGCACTGGTTTCAAAACCCTGTGGATTTATGGATTTCAAAAAGGGATTTCAAAACTTGGTGTCGGGTGGGCACCGCTTTCAAAACCTTGTGGTTTTATGCTGATTTCGAAACTCGCTTTCAAAACGTAAGCACCGGGTAGGCGCTCTTTATAAAACTGTGGATTTATCCTTTCCAAGTTGAACGGCCATATATTTTAGATAAGTTGGAATGCTGGTTGTATGTTAATAATTGTTCTGATTGAAAGGTTGTGTATGTTTGAACATGTACTGAATGCTACGCCGTGCACATACAGGGGAGACTCTGTCCGTTTGCAGAGTGACCCTGTATGTGTGGCGGGTCTGAGCATGCGCCGGGGGAGAGGGGTTTCGCTTTTACGACAAAAAAATTTTTACACGTCAAATGTTGACTTTCCTATGAATCGTTTCCGCTAAAACAAAACCCCCGGGGCGTGACAGCAAAAGAAAAGATAAAGATAAAACGGGCGGACCTACGGAGTGAAACGCGGCCCAGGTTGGAGCAGTTGGCAGTGCCCCTCTCCCGGGTAGAGACCCGTTCGGGACGTTTCTTCCGTAGGACGGGGTAACACTTGCGGGTGTTATCGGCAACCTTAGAAATCTTATCTTATGGTAGCAGGACTACCGGGCTGGGGCCCGTTGGATAAGAATTTCTGAGGGTTAACTTGAACTAAAGCACCAGAATTTAAAGAATAAAAAGAAATTAGAGTGGCCAAGGTGGTCGGGTTAGTTTGACCCTGTATACAGCGGCATAGTGGCCGAGTTGGTGCTTAGCAGCCTAGTGTGGCTAGACAGAGTAGTGCTGGGTCGATGAGTATACGCAGATAGTGTAGTCATATATGATATTGCGTAGCAGCATACTGATATTGAGGATTTTAGTTTCCTAGCACTATTATTATTGCTTCCATTGGACCAAGTGGTGTAGGACACTTTTTCTCGGTGGTTGAACCCACTGGGAACTCTGTCGGAGTTCTCACACCCCTTGGGTGACCCCCCCCCCCCCCCACAGGTTCGAGCATGGATGCCGCGGTCGAGACGGAGACAGGTGCAGACAGCGAGGCATTCGACAGGGGCAAGTGCCCAGCAGCATAGAGACCTAGAGGGTCTAGCAGAGGTATCCCTTTTTATATTTCTTGAGTGAACTATGTATGGTGAGGAAATTATGTAAAGGGAATTGTAATAATTTATTTGCAAGTTCAGAGATGTAAAGTGTAATAAGTTTATATTATAGTTCACTCTTGCATGCTTCCATTTTCCGCTTTAGTTGTTGCAAAAATTTAAATTAGTAGCAATTTTTAGTACTCTGATATTGAGCTTCCGCATACACTTGTTGTGTTATTATGGATGTTACCATTCCTTTCGGGTAGTGAAAGGTCATACCCGATTGGCGGGTCTGTTGGCGTGCCCGAACCGTGCAAATTGGCGGACTCGGGGCGTGACAGATACCAATTGATGGTTTTAAAGGATCCGCAAGGATCTAAATAGGTTCTATCAAACACCTAGAGGGGGAGTGAATATGTGTAATATTCAAGATACCAATCTCAGTGCAAAATAAAAACCAATGCGAAAAATAAAAACAGCACACCGAGATTTACGTGGAAACTCCAATCCAGGAGAAAAACCACGGGACCAACACGCAATAACAATCCACTAAGAAAAGAATAATAATAAGGTGATTACCGACTCCACTGACACAAACCCCTCCTTCAAGTTCTTCGGATCTTGCGCTCACCGACTGCACGTCCACTGCACACGTTCGAATCCACGAACGTCACTCGAATCCACGAGTAACACGTTTCGAATCCACGAAACGCCTTCAACACATCGAATCCACGATGCCACGTCAACTCCTTGACGAAAACTTGATATAAGCTTCGATGGTGATCCTTTGCTTAGATTATCAATAAAGATCCATGGGAGAAATTTCTAAGCAAAGTTTAGATCAATTCGACAAAAGCAAGTCTTGGAAGAACCGTCGAATTGACCTAAAAGAGGCTAAAGAGAAGAACAATAAAAACCTAGCCTCTATGGTTGCTCTCAAGTGTTTCTGGATTGGTCGGTACCTCTTGAGAAACCTAAGTATCTATTTATAACCTTTGGAAATCAATCAAAGTCGGTTTAGCATTCTTTTCACGACATGACATTGTGTACCGGTACTCAAAGTTGGGTTCCGGTACTCAATGACGCAAAACACAGATTTTCCTATTGTGTTCCGGTACTCCAAGATGGGTTCCGGTACTCAATGAAGATTCCAGAAAATCCTGTGTCGGGTTTGAGGAACTTAAAGTGGGGTTCCGGTACTCAATATAAAAATTGATTTTTCCCAGATAAACTTTATCAAAAACAAACCATGTACCGGAATCCAAACTTAAAATAAGTTGTGAGTTAAAAACCAAGTTTCCAAAACCATGTCTAAACCGGGTTTCAATAAATTCCTGATTCCAAAGATTGTAAATGTACTTAAATCACCATAATTAAATTAATCATACCTTAGTGTCAACTTGAGCTCTTGACAATTTCTCCAAGTCTTCGATTGTTGATTGACAATTTGATCACTTCAAGACTCCGACTCAACTCACGAAATATGCCAACACAAAAAGCCGTAACACTGGTTTCCACCCGGGGCGTGACATCTTGTATCTCAGACTTTGGATTGTATAGTGATACAGTAGATCGGATTATGTATTATACTTTTTGGGAGATGGATGATGTACCTTATTTTAGTTGTACCGTTGGTTGGATATTTATTTAGCATCTTTTATTTTCAGCTCTGATATATGTATAGTTGCTAGTTTCTATCTCTTGCAGGTTAGACGCTTCGCCTATGCAGGGTTTCCGGTATGAGTGGCGGATCTGTTGGCGAGCCCGGGTCGCAGTTTCGACCCCGGGGTGTGACAACCTCGGCTGCTCCCTTCACCAGATGTCTGGTGCGATATGAGTTAAATAAGACTGAAGTAAAAGAGATTCTAAGTAAGGAGAGGAAAGAAGAGAAGAGTACCGGCAAGGTTTGAAGGGGAGCTACGCCCTCCTCGAGAATCGGCTCAGCACCCGATGTTGAAGCTTCAGCTGGTACAAAGAAAGACAACATGAAGAATTACAAAGGAAGGGGAAAAGCTCAAAGAGAAGACAAGAGTTTACCTCCCGATTTGGAAAGAAGGTCGGTGTCAAAGTCAAACCGACCAAGCATATCAAGGAAGGCGACGCCAAACAAGATATTACAGGCATCTCCCCAAGCCCGCTGGAACAACTCGTCAGAGGACCCATCAATAACCGAATCAAACGACACTGGGATGAAGTGTTGCTTTAGAAGCTTCCCCGCAGCGATTATCCGATTTACCTTGGCTGCTCCCTTTACCGGATGTCTGGTGTGATATGAGTTATCCGTGAAGTAGGAAGCCGAGGCTGGGAGCGCTTGTAATAGACCAAATTGCCAAGCCACAAAGTGCGGACTATAGACCTTGGTGCTCGACACTAATTTCGATCGGCTCTTGACGCCGATATGGAGGTCCCTTGGGGCCAAGAAGAAGTACCAAACAGCGGAGTGGTCGGCAAGCTCCTTCAAATCCGCTTGATTGCGGATGTACTCAAACCGCTCCCGAAACCAAGAGGGGTCGTACTTTCGCGGACCGAAAGGCGCACAATGACTTGGAGGCCGCGTCTCCTCGGTATAAAACACCTTGAAATAACGCACAAACAAAGTCAAGTGAATTACCCGAGGAAAACGGTTCGGGGTAACCGTAGGATCGGCCGTAGGACGCCGATTGGGAGAAGGAAACAGAAAAAAGCGAAGTCCAGCAGAGTGCAGAAAAATATGATTGGAGACACAACTATAGGAATCATAGAACACCACACCCCAAGCCGATCAAAATCCGATTTTCCCTCTTATCGATCGGTTTGATGGTTTCATAGATCTCTCGATATAAAAACACGAGGAAATTGGGATCGAGAGCGATCTTCTGGCCATTCACAAGCGCAAGGGCGATCGACAAGAAGTGTCGGTTCATCTTCTGAGACCCGGTGCATAACAGGCCGTGGCAGAGCCAGTACCAGAGGAAGGCGATGTGCTCCTCCTTAGTGACCGGCTATGTACCACGGCCCGCAAAAATCTTGGCAAATTTGCTGTAAGACAAATCCGTCTTTGGATCCAAGCCAGGGGCAAATTCTTCGGCATTATCGGATGTGAAGACCGAAGAGAGAATGATGTCGTGTGGCCGCAAACCAGTAATGGCCGCCACATCCAACAGCGTTGGGGTGAAAGGCCCCAAGCGAAAGAAGAAGACGTTGGAGCGAAGCAACTAGAAGCTTAAAGACGAAGCGAAAATAAGAGGATCGGCTTGATAAGCATTACGGGACAGTTGGATGGCGTCGAAAATATCGACCCCTTTCCATAAGTCTGCGTAAGCAGCTTGGACCCGATCAAGCCATTGTTGATATTGCTTAGAAACGGTGGGCCAAGTGAGAAGGGTCCTCCCAAAATTCTTGTTGGAAGCCCAAGTACTAATGAAGATCTTATCCGCCAGAAGGCGAATACCGTCAGGCACGAATGGGAAGGTCTGCTCGGAGGGACTCCTGACGAAAGAAGGACTAAGGAAGAAGTGCATCGGGTTTTCTTCTGATGGTCGGAGCAGCTTAAAATCGACGTCGGGATTCGACGGCAACGGGGCAACATGGAAAGCCATGAAGTGTGAGAATGAGAGAAAGAAGACAAGGACTTCGGCGCGGTAAGAAGATCAACTGCTGGAGAGCGACGCCTGCCGCAAGATAAAAGGGCAAAAGATAAAGGATGAAATAGTAACAGTCGTCCCTCAAAAAATGGCAACATTTATGGCGAAATGATCTACATACGAATATGAACCGTCAAATGAAACGGCGACGTCAGATCGACGCGTGCGATGAACAGCCACGAGAATAAAGAAACAAAACCTTAATGAGGAAATGACCGGAGTGCAATCGATGACGATCAGATCAAAGCGGAAAGGAAAGATCGACCGTTGAAGTCAAATCCCTCGATTAGAGAGCAAAGGAAACGAAAGGGTCGCATAATGACAAAGTACAAAAAGAATGATCGAGGATCCCATGACACACGCCAGTCATTAATTAAATTTCGACAATCACATAAACGACACATCAGACGATTGCCGAGAGGGCATTGTTGAGGTCAAAATTGTCGCCACGTGGAACGCGCTGTGGTCAAGTTGGAAGGCGACACGTAGCGCAAACCATCGGCTAAGGATATCAGCCGATAGAAGAAGTAGCCGATGGAAAGATACTCGCGTCTTAACCGAGACCAACTCTGGCTGAATATAAACCATCGGACTGTCTCGGCCGAACGCTGACAAAAGGCGAAACCAGGATCAAGAATTGGTTGCTTGAGCCGCAAAAGGGAAGATCCTAGGGAAGGAAGGCATGAGATTTTGGGCGTGAATCACACAACTAACGCTGAAATGGCAAGATATGCCCCGCATCGAGAAACACCGAGGATCACGCCTCGGCACACCAATCTTGGGGATGAACGTGAACAAAAAAGAGCTACTATCCAACCGAAAAATCGACTCAGAAGGAAGTAGTTGAGAGATACGCGATGATTCCCCTTCAATTACGATACATATGGTTCGGACAAGTATAAATAAGCGAACCATCGAGGTGAGTCCTGCAACCTCGTAAGCCAGTGACCACCTCTATTTTTCAATACATTCAATTCTTGCATTTACAGCTTTCCTATACTAAATTTACAATTTTCTTTTACCGCTTTCCTAAATAGCTTTTCATATCCGCATCTACTGCTTTTCTTAGGAGTAGTCATACTTGTAATCGTCCCTTTGTAACCTGTTCTCGAGTAATATAATATTCAATCGGCTATTCGGCCGTGTCAAATCTGAATCCCTGTTCGGCTTCTCTAGGCCGAACTTTACTAAGAGTTTGATTGAGAAAAATCTGACCGAGCAGATCCCTCCTCGGCCTGATCATTTGGTACGCGACGTATCACATCCAAAGAGTCAATTTGGAGACCGATCGCGAATCAGATCAGATCAACGGTTAGCGGCACTTTTCCGCCCCAACCGTCACTATATTACTGAACTATGCCGAAATAAAGTCCTAGATTCAAAAAAAATCCTGAAGACCAAAATTACTTTTTGAAGCTTCACTATTGCAAAATGATGATGATAGTAGTCTCCACCAAGATGCATCAAAGAGCCACCAAGATGCATCAAAGAGCAGAGCTTGTCGAAACTAGCTTCTGGGCCCAAAAGTTTCAATCTAACATTTTTTCTTCTACTGTGGAGGGGCAAATGGTTTGATCCTAGTATCATCGGAAATTTTAAGTTCAAAATTTAATAATTTTATATTTACAAATAAATTTATTTATAAATAAATAAATAAAATAAATAGTATTTTATTTTTTTTTAAAAAAAATAAACAGTTATAATAATCTTCTTCCAGAAGCATCCAAGAGCTTGTGGTAAAGCACTAAATAAAAACTAGCTTCTGAGCTCAAAAGTTTCCATATAACATTTTTTTTTGAGGGAAAGGCAGCATGCTGCCGCTTCATTCATTGCAATGATGAATTTAGCTACAAAGGTCGAGACAGCCAGGCCTCGGGGAGAAGAAAAAAAAAAAAAAAAAAAAAAAAAAAAAACAACAACAACAACTAAGGACACCACACGGGCCAGGACTCGGACAGGCCCCGAGCAGTGGAGCACAGAAGATCTGGTGCTCGGGAAACGAGCTCAAACTTCCTGCTGTTGCGCTCTAACCAGATAGTCCACCAGGCCGCCGCAACGGCGATCAGATCCCCCTGCCTCCCGCTTTTCGCGCAGTCGCCCCACAGCGCCGTTACTGTCGTGCACCCTCCGGCGGTCACAGGGTTAGGAAGTAGCCGGACAAGCAGAAATCGCACGACCTCGCACGAGGCAAACAGATGATCCGCGGATTCCAACAAGCACTGACAGAATGAGCAGTTGCTGGGCTCAGCCCTGCCCCATCTTAAAAGTCTGTCCATAGTTAGTACCCTGCGTTTAAGTACTAGCCAGATGAAGATTTTAACTTTTAAGGGTATTTTGGTTGCCCAGATCTTCTTGAATCCTCTTTCCCTTACGCCAGTGTTTTGGAGGAAACGGTACAAGGAGTTCACCGAAAAGACCTCTGAGTTGGACCACCTCCATTTGAAAATGTCCACCCCATTTGAAATAGTGACCGTAGAAAGCGTTCCTGTTAAGCACTGGAGCAACCCGATATCCAACGCGGTAGACGGCACAAAACCTGCTAGGGTTCTTCTCTTCCGCCAGCCGTTGCGACCAAAGCAATCAGAAACCCGACATGCTTTAATGCGGATCGCAGCGTAAATACTGGGGAAGAGGCAGCGGAGAGAGGTGTTCCCAAGCCAGATGTCAGACCAGAAGTCCGTCCACCGACCGTCGCGTACCGAGCGTGACGTGCTGCAAATAAACAGATCTCTAGTTCCTAAAACCCCTTTCCACCACCGAGAGAACGGTTTAAAGGAGCTTCCTTCGCGCAGAGGGCGGCGTCGGTCGTAGTACAGCCTATGCAGCAAATGAACCCAGGCGATCGAAGCCGAAGTGAAGAATCGCCACCACCATTTCACCAGCAGGGCGTTATTCAGGTTATCCAGCTCCAGGACTCCAAGCCCCCCATCTCTTTTCGCTCTACAGACCGTCTTCCAGTTAACGAGACAGGGGCCGTGCCAGAAGAACGCCCTCCGCAGTGAGTCAATTCGGCGAATGACCCATTTTGGCGCTTTAAACACGGAGAGGAAATAAAGCGAAAGGTTAGCCAACACCAAGTTAAGTAGGATCAGTCTCCCGCCCTGGGAGAGAAGTTTGGCCTGCCAGCCCTCAATCTTGCCTTCCACCTTGGAGATGATGCCCCTCCAGTCCTCCTTCCGGATGCGCCCCTTAGACAAGGGGAGCCCAAGATATTTGGTTGGCAGAGATCCCGCTTTACACTCCATGAACTCAGCCAGCCTCTTTCCTTTGTGTCCGTTGCTACCCAGAAAGAATAGCTCGAACTTACTTCTATTGATCTTTAAGCCAGAAGCCCATTCGAATATCTGCCAGATGACCCGCAGATTTCTAAGTTGTCGTTTCTTGGCCTCGCAGAAGAAGAAAGTGTCGTCCGCGTATTGAATGATGGCAATTTTTGCATCGGGAGTTGGCCCCACACCTCGCAGCAGGTTGTTTCTAGTAGCTCTCGCCGTCATTCTGGCCAGACCTTCGGCAACAATCAAGAACAGAAAGGGGGAAAGAGGGTCACCCTGACGGAGATGTAGGTTTTTATGGATCCACACGGATCTAAATATGTACTATCAAACAACTAGAGGGGGGGTGAATAGGTGTAATACTTATAAAACCAATCTCAGTGCAAAATAAAAACCAATGCGGAAAATAAAAATAGCACACCGAGATATACGTGGAAACTCCAATCCAGGAGAAAAACCACGGGACCAACACGCAATAACAATCCACTAAGAAAAGAAGAATAACAAGGTGATTACCGACTCCACGGACTCAAACCCCTCCTTCAACTTCTTCGGACCTTGCGCTCACCGATTGCACGTCCACTGCACACGTTCGAATCCACGAACGCCACTCGAATCCACGAGCACACGTTTCGAATCCACGAAACGCCTTTAGCACACCGAATCCACGATGCCACGTCGAATCCACGACGCAAACTCAGCCGGTAAGAATATTGGCTTCGATGGTGATCCTTTGCTTAGATTATCATTGAGGAACCGTAGAAGAAATCTCTAAGCAAAGACTAGATCAATTCGACAAAAGATATGTTCTTGAAAGAACCGTCGAATTGACCTAAAAGAGGCTATAAAGAAGAACGATAAAAACCTAGCCTCTAGGGTTGCTCTCAAGTGTTTAATTAATTAATCGGTAGTTTTTGAGAAACCCTAAATGTCTATTTATAGTTTAGAAACCTTTGGAAAGAGATAAGCATCAAAAACTGGCTTAACAGAAATTTTCCCGCACGACGATCCGGATCGGATTTACGGCGATCCTGATCGTCGTCTTTTTTCAGCAATTCCTGAAAAAACAAGGTTCGGGATCCGGATCGGAATTCTGATCCGGATCGGAATTCTGATCCGGATCGGAATTCTGATCCGGATCGGTTCAGGATCAGAAATTCTGAAACATCCAATTTGTCCAGTTTTTTGATTTTTAAGCAATGAAAACTTATCCAAGTGTTTCTAAACCACTCAAATGTATTCGGATCACCAAAATTATTTAGTTAAACGTACCTGATCAATCCGAATCCATTTTCCTTAAGATTGATGTAATTGATCCACAATTCTTCTATTTCAATCTTCAAGACTCAAAACACTGAGTGTCAACTTGAGATCTTGTTGAATCTTCTCTAAGTCTTCGATTGCTGATTGACAATTTGATCACTTCAAGACTCCGACTCAACTCACCAACTCAACTACTCAACTCACGAAATATGCCAACACAAAAAGCCGTAACAATCTCCCCCTTTGGCAATTTCGTGACAAAACCCAAACATACATAAAACGCTCAAGACACTCATCTTAAACCAAAAAATCGAAACTCAATGTCATCACCAAAACATTGACTTTCTTTGCGTGAAAGATCCAATAAACAAAAATTACAATTGAACCAGTCTTAGAACAAACTCTATGACTTAGGACTTGGAGTCTTAAAGTGATGTAATTCCTGCAAAACAAAACTCCAAACAAAATCAAACGTTAGTCGTTAGAAATTAAATGTAAATCCTACATTTGATTCGTCCTTTTGGTTCTTTTCGTTTTTCGGCTCCTTTTTCATCATCTCTTTTCTTTATCTTGATGATCTCATCTCCGTCTCTCCCTATCTCGATGATTTCATCTCCGTCTCCCCCTATCTCGATGATCTCTTCTCCCCCATTTCTCTTCTCCCCCTTTTTGTCGCAAATTGTCAAACAGTGAACATACTAGACAAAAGGAAATCACTAACAGCATTAGTTCATAGTGAAAGAGAGATAAAAACTCAGTTCCGGTATATAACAAAAACACAGATTGCGTACCGGTAGCCAAAAGCAAAAATCAAATAATTTCTTGAAACAAATCCAGATTTTGAAATAATTGAATTGCCGATTTGTATTCCATCAAGAAAATAATTTAAGTGTTTGAAAATAATATGAGATCACATAGATGTCATTCAATCCAATTAATTATAAAAATTAAAAAGATTTACTCCAAAATCATGAAAAATAAAGGTAAAACATTATAAACCGTTTTTCATGTTATATTCATCAAACACAAGTCATCAAAAATAATCTTAAGATCCAAACTCTATCAAGATGTAACGGATTTACAAAGATGACTTACGGAGATTTCCAAGTGACATCAATCTTGAATTCTACCCTTTTAAATTGAGATAAACACTAAAATACCTAAGGGTGGCTCTTTGAGCATCTTTTAACTATCCCACCTTATACCAACCAGGAGATTGTTCAAAATACGAACTTTGAATTTAAATCTCCGAAAGCTTCAACTAAACAAAATTTCATAAATATTTTTCAAGCATCCATAACATGTGGTAGCTTCACACACAAACCGGACGACCGGGGTGGCAGCTCTTTCCAACATGTGGTGGTAGTTTTGTCACGCCCCGGGGGTTTGTTTTAGCGGAAACGATTCATCACAGTCGAATATTTGACGTGAAAAAAAAAACCCTTTTTTTTTTCTTTTTTGTTTTTAAAAGAAGAAACCCCTCTTCCCCGGCACGTGCCCAGACCCGCCACACATACATGGTCACTCTGCAAACGGGCAGAGTCTCCCCTGTACATGCACGGCGTAGCGTTCGGTACATGTTCCAACATACGCAACCAATCAATCACAACAATCATTCACAACCAACCAGCATTCTAACTAATAAAAGAAGATCACATGGCCGATCAGTTTGGAAAGGATAAATCCACAGTTTTGAAAGGGCGCCTACCCGGCGCTTACGTTTTGAAAGCTAGTTTTCGAAGTCAGCATAAATCCACAAGGTTTGAAAGCGGTGCCCACCCGACACCAAGTTTTGAAATCCCTTTCGCAATCCATAAATCCACAGGGGTTTTGAAACCAGTGCCCACACGACACTTAGATTTTAAAAACGGTTTTCGCAATCCTTTCTTTGGCTTCTGCCTTCTCTTTGGTTTTTTAAATGGCCGATAGAAATAAAGGGAAAATATTGCACAAGGGCACTAAATGTAACCCGTACCGACATCCACGCCGACCCCACGAGGGTATCGCGAACCACTCACATAACTACAATGTAATGAAAAGCGAGAATAAAAGAAGAAATACAGTCCAGGGTCCCCAGCGACCCAGCTGCTCCTGTCCCGTCCTCACTACCGCCTACCTCTCTCCCCGTCTGGACCCTGTCACGAAGTGGGATGTCAGTGACGCAGAAATAGTAGAGCAGGAGAATATAGTAAGACAAACCGTGAAGACAACCGGAGCAGCCACCCTCCCAAGGAGGAAAGGCAACCTATACACCTGCATCCTGTAATACCCGGACACGTCGGACAGCTAAACCGACGGCCCACACCGTACCTGCAGAAACCCGACCACGCCGGACAACTAAACCGACGGGTCGCACCGCTCGCACCTCGGCGCCTCAACCCCACCACTAATAAGGGGCCCCACTACGTCACCTCGTGGGTATACACGGGTCATAGACCACTTTTCCGGGAAAGCGCACCCTTTGCGGTGGCCAAACCGCGGGTGCGCGTGTGGCAACCTCGAGCCAAGTAACCGTAACCACCATCATGTCAGCATCATAAGATAAATAACAAGAGTAATGAGGTAAAGTGCATAATCGAAAACAAGGTAATATTACGCGCACTCGAAGGTGGCCCACTGACATATAAGGGTTAAAAAGAGAACCACCGTCGGTAACCGACGCTAAACGCTATAGAGAACCCACTATCATGCATAAGCTATCGCCCATCATTATTTAACCCCAGTACACTTAGGATAGACCCCGTCCAACGTGATATAATTTAGAGGCTAGGAATAAAGTAAATACAACCCACCTGAATGTAGGCCGATCCCGGACTCCCACTAGCTACTGGGAGGCTGGTGCTGAGCAACTGGGCCCTGAATAATGAGATCTGGTCAGTAATAGACTCACACAAATCCTTCCCGACGATCCGACAGCAACGTAAAGCTTAAACGGGAGAATATCGCCGATTTATCGACCAAAGTCCGATTCCCGGTCAACGAGGACCTACGGAACCCTAACCCGATGCCTAGTAGATTTAAAAACACTATCTAAAGGTAGCTAATACGTCCAACTTACATTTTAGTCTAATATGTTCTTAGATTTGCATAACAACATTTAATTTAATTGCCCGTTTCGGCTCGTTCTTGAAATCCGGGGGTCCAACGACGACGCCGTAAGTTTCAGCGCGTTCGTTACGTCGAGACGGAGGCCGTGCTCACAATATTTGGGCCGAGACCAGGCCCATTTACAAGTTGGCCCATAAACACAAGGGCTCCAAATTAGTAATGTTGCGGCTTAATATATACTTGATCTACAAGTGATCTAACTGGAGCATGGGGTTCAGTAATAACAGAGGAGTGGTGTGCTCACCTTGCACGCGTCGGAGGCCGGCCGGAGAGATGGCCGGAGCAGCACCCAAGTTTGGATCAAGGCTCGGTTTGGTGTTCTTGGAACGACAGTGGCTCGGGCCTGGAACCAAGGTGAGCATCAGTTAGAAGAGGTCCCCAGGAGGTCTCGGGTCCATGCGGGGTCGAGCCCCGGCGGCCGGAGGCGGCGGCGGCCGGAGCTAAGCCCGTAGTGGTGATTTCGGGTGCAAGGAATAAGTCCATGAAACCGGGGCCCTTTTTGACCCAAACTAAACAATGGGGAGCGAGAGGAGGTCATCTAGGTCTTACCTGGATGGTTGCCGGAGTCCCGAGTCGCCGGGGATCGCCGGAGCTAAACTTGAAGGCAATTCGGGTGCGACTGTGGTGGCAAGAAACCCGACGTCAAGATCCTCATGCAACACGATGGAAAGACTCTAGAGGATCATAGGAGCCTACCTGAGTGGTTTCCGGGCGACCCGAGGCGGCGGCGTGGCGCGGCGGAGGAGCTCGGGAAAACCTCAATGGCCAACAATGGCGGATTTCCGGCGCGGCGGTCCGGGCCGGAGCAAGATGGACCGAGCTGATCCCCACCCCACCAGGATGCTTCCAGCAGAGGTGGCCGGTATCGGGAAGCCGCGGCTGTGCCGGACGGCGACGATCGGCCGCGGTGCAAAAGTCTGGATTTCTAGGGCACTCTCGTGCGGGCCCGATCTTGATCCGATCGCCACTCGACTTCACGGAGAGGTTGCAGTCGATGAGAAGGAGCAACCCAACGGTGCTGATCGCCGGTTTATCGGTCGGATGCGGCGGCGCCCACGATCGGATGAGAAAAAACGGTAATCCAGCGACAGCTCTTCCCGCCGGCGATCGGGGCGGCGGTGATGGCTGGGTCTGCACCCGAGGGGCGGCCTCGATATCAGGAGTGCTATAGTCGTAACCGAAAGCCGGAATAACAACAAAAATCCCAAGGATTCACCTTCGCCGGAAACCCAAGAAAAGGAGGGGACGGCCGCGGCGGTGCACGGCGGCGGCTGGGTCCGAGGACACCTTGGCTCGAATGCGGCTTCAAGAGGGACCTCACCCGACTAGGTCTTGGACATCCCAGGCCTTCCTGAGTACTCTCTCCCCGAGTCACCCGAGATCCGAGTGTGTCTTGATCTTCTTCTCCGGCGACGTGGAGGCGGCGGCCGGCGCGGGGCTCCGTGGAATATGGCAGAGCGGAGGAGGTCTGTTAGAGCTGCGGCTATGGGTTGAGGGCTACGAGGGCTTTTGGGAAACCCTGGCTCGAGGATGCGTGAATATATAGGGTTTTTGCAACTTTGCATTTTAGCCCTTCTAGCTTCAAGATTTCAACCCCAGTCCTTTACAGCATGCTTATCTCACCATTAAGTCCCTCTCCAATGCATGGCACGCCTTTCGAGGCAACCTATATAGGGTTTTAAGTGCAAAAACTGCATTTCTTGATGCATTTCATACTTTTCGAGAAGATCCGGTCGTCGGAACGGAAAAATGGACTGCGCCATGACGTCCGGCTCGACGAGACCTATAAGGTAGCGACCTCTGATTTTCGCGAGACTGCCCGGATAAAATCTCGGTCCATAATAACACTGTTCCGGAAAACAGTTTTCGCACTTTTCGATGCCCTAGGGTCGTCAAACGGAATTTTCGACTGCGCCACTGCGTTCAGAACATCGAGACCGTTCGAAATGACTACCTGGATCACTATATTCGGATTCCGAACAGTGAATTAGTCAATGTTGTATTCGTCGGGTCTCGGAAACCAGGGTTACTGTTCATCCACAGTAACTCACTTAAGTGCACTGTGCACAGAGGACACTATTACATTGGTCGCGAGATTCGTCCACTTCTTAGTTGAATTCTGGGAGATCCGACCGTCAGATCGAAAAGTGCTGAATATGAATCTCGCTCAGTTCGACGAGACGATCGCAACGGTCAACTCGAATTTCCCAGATCATGTCCGGATTGGAAAGTAGCCTTTTTGTCTCGTGAAACGTGCAACTCGCACACTGGCAATTGACTAAATAAATCGACATAGGTCTTTTGAATTCAAAAACCAGGTCAAAAATTCACTTTTAGACTATTTATTAAAATAAAATATTTTGAGTTTTTACATCACTTACAACTTAAAAGAAGTTTCGTCCCCGAAACTTACAACTTAAAAAAGTTTCATTCCCGGAGCTTACAGCCTGAAGTCATACTCTATGAAAATGCTCAAAAAGTTTAATCGAGGGCTACAAGTCAGTCGCAAGGTATCTACAACTCTAAGGCTACTAATTTAGACCCAATCTGGTACTCCTCATTATAGGGCAGAGTATTTCCTCAGTTCTTTCGACCGTCCGTTGCCTGCAGCCAACGTGCTTACCAAAAGAACAGCGGAATACCAAAGGTTTGTCGCCAGCGACAAGTTGGGGGCGCAACTCCTACCAGAAGGTATATCACATACTTCCCAACACAATCTCAGTGCCAAAACATAACCTTTATCGAGGATTACTACCGCCTCGTGGTCACAACCATCGCCATGACTACCACTTAGGCGAGTCCACGTCGATCCACAAAACCTGTGCAAAAGGTGGGGTCAATTTGCATCGGAGACTATGCAATTCACGCACCGGTATGCAAATCGCTAAGGTTAGATTTGCTCTCTCGCCCGTAAGCACACTGGACCGGAACGGTCGACGAAACGAGAGGTAGAGCTAAAGGCAGGAGGGCTCGCAAGGGTCTGGTAGGGTCGGGTTGCTTCGGCCCAAACAGAGCTTCTATGTAGCCAAGGGAAGGGAAGGCAAAAAGGAAAAAAAAAAAAAAAATATAGAAAATAAAATGAAATAAGTACCTGTCATTCCCTATTTCGGGATGACGCGTCGTCTGCCGGGGCGGCCGGGGGAGTCCGCCCACAATCCTTGGGCCAGCGTCGCACCGCGTGTTGGGGTGGGGGTTTGCTGTCTAAAGAGTCCGCGCATCGTTGGTCGTCGGGCGAGTCCTTTGTCTGCACGGGGGCCGCCGCGCTCTCTGTTCCTCTTGGCGGTGGTGGCACGGCGGCGGAGGCGGGGGTGGGCCCTTGGGGGCAGGAGAGGTAATTGTGATCTGGCAAGCCGCACCGGTTACAATAGTGGTACCTCCAAGTGCATTCCGTCACTGGGTGCGCGCCCTTGCAGATGACGCAGGATCCCGGTTGCACGTGCGCGCTCCCCTTAAGCCCTCATTCGTCCTTCGGTGCTTGCGTCGGGCGTGGATTGGGTCGCCTCTCTGGATCGGTGCCCCCTTGAGGGGTGGAGGCGGCGGTTCCCTTGGGCTCGACATGTCGCGGCGCCGGGGGTCTTCTGACAGACGGCTTCAGAGGGCACTCATAACGCGTGTGGCCCGGCCTGCCACATCGGAAACAGTGTCCGTCCCGCCACGGGCAGCTCGTCATGAGGTGTGCGTTGCCGCATATGACGCACGGTTTCTGTGGCCTAGGTCTCTCCTCCGTCGTCTGCCCGAGGTTCTGCCCGGCTCTCGGGCGTTTGCTCGCCCGGCCCCTCCAATGGGGGTCCCCGGCCGACTCGGGGTAAGAGTATTCCTGCCGGGCGCGCTCTACGTTGGTGTGCACGGTCAGGTTAGTAGCCTCCTGGACGGTGGGAGGGCCCGTCGGCGGCATCCCGGGAGGGGCAACGCCTCTGCTGCCGCCCCGGAATCGGTCGACGCCCTCGAGTTCCTGTGTCTGCATGCTCAGGCGCTCCGCGAGAGTCAGCAGTTGCCCAGCCACGTCGCGCAGCTGGTTGCGGAGCAGGCGATTGGCTTCGTCGGCGATGTCCATTTCCGTCGTCGGTTGCTTGCTGAGTCGGCCCTCTATCTGTATGCACACAAAGAAGGTCGGCTTTAGTCTTTGCTAATAAGCAACGGCACATCGAACCACTTAGCGAGGGAAAGGACTCGGACTCTGACTCTGCGTCCCCGGCCGATGATCTAGTACGGGCCATGTCTGTCACACGCCACAAGAGTCAACCCTAGACCACCCTACTAACAACAACCATAAGGTGAAAGAAAGGACTCAACTTTTCCCCCCCCTCGGTCACTCACGTTCTACAGTCCTATGCCCTACCCATTTCATTTGTATGTAGGCATGTGAGGGTTGTCCACGGATGTCGGCACTAACTGTTGTGATTGAAAGAACTCTCTGATACCATTTAATCTGTCACGCCCCGGGGGTTTGTTTTAGCGGAAACGATTCATCACAGTCGAATATTTGACGTGAAAAAAAAAACCCTTTTTTTTTTCTTTTTTGTTTTTAAAAGAAGAAACCCCTCTTCCCCGGCACGTGCCCAGACCCGCCACACATACATGGTCACTCTGCAAACGGGCAGAGTCTCCCCTGTACATGCACGGCGTAGCGTTCGGTACATGTTCCAACATACGCAACCAATCAATCACAACAATCATTCACAACCAACCAGCATTCTAACTAATAAAAGAAGATCACATGGCCGATCAGTTTGGAAAGGATAAATCCACAGTTTTGAAAGGGCGCCTACCCGGCGCTTACGTTTTGAAAGCTAGTTTTCGAAGTCAGCATAAATCCACAAGGTTTGAAAGCGGTGCCCACCCGACACCAAGTTTGAAATCCCTTTCGCAATCCATAAATCCACAGGGGTTTTGAAACCAGTGCCCACACGACACTTAGATTTTAAAAACGGTTTTCGCAATCCTTTCTTTGGCTTCTGCCTTCTCTTTGGTTTTTTAAATGGCCGATAGAAATAAAGGGAAAATATTGCACAAGGGCACTAAATGTAACCCGTACCGACATCCACGCCGACCCCACGAGGGTATCGCGAACCACTCACATAACTACAATGTAATGAAAAGCGAGAATAAAAGAAGAAATACAGTCTAGGGTCCCCAGCGACCCAGCTGCTCCTGTCCCGTCCTCACTACCGCCTACCTCTCTCCCCGTCTGGACCCTGTCACGAAGTGGGATGTCAGTGACGCAGAAATAGTAGAGCAGGAGAATATAGTAAGACAAACCGTGAAGACAACCGGAGCAGCCACCCTCCCAAGGAGGAAAGGCAACCTGTACACCTGCATCCTGTAATACCCGGACACGTCGGACAGCTAAACCGACGGCCCACACCGTACCTGCAGAAACCCGACCACGCCGACAACTAAACCGACGGGTCGCACCGCTCGCACCTCGGCCGCCTCAACCCCACCACTAATAAGGGGCCCCACTACGTCACCCTCGTGGGTATACACGGGTCATAGACCACTTTTCCGGAAAAGCGCACCCTTTGCGGTGGCCAAACCGCGGGTGCGCGTGTGGCAACCTCGAGCCAAGTAACCGTAACCACTATCATGTCAGCATCATAAGATAAATAACAAGAGTAATGAGGTAAAGTGCATAATCGAAAACAAGGTAATATTACGCGCACTCGAAGGTGGCCCGCTGACATATAAGGGTTAAAAAGAGAACCACCGTCGGTAACCGACCGCTAAACGCTATAGAGAACCCACTATCATGCATAAGCTATCGCCCATCATTATTTAACCCCAGTACACTTAGGATAGACCCCGTCCAACGTGATAGAATTTAGAGGCTAGGAATAAAGTAAATACAACCCACCTGAATGTAGGTCGATCCCGGACTCCCACTAGCTACTGGGAGGCTGGTGCTGAGCAACTGGGCCCTGAATAATGAGATCTGGTCAGTAATAGACTCACACAAATCCTTCCCGACGATCTGACAGCAACGTAAGCTTAAACGGGAGAATATCGCCGATTTATCGACCAAAAGTCCGATTCCCGGTCAACGAGGACCTACGGAACCCTAACCCGATGCCTAGTAGATTTAAAAACACTATCTAAAGGCAGCTAATACGTCCAACTTACATTTTAGTCTAATATGTTCTTAGATTTGCATAACAACATTTAATTTAATTGCCCGTTTCGGCTCGTTCTTGAAATCCGGGGGTCCAACGACGACGCCGTAAGTTTCAGCGCGTTCGTTACGTCGAGACGGAGGCCGTGCTCACAATATTTGGGCCGAGACCAGGCCCATTTACAAGTTGGCCCATAAACACAAGGGCTCCAAATTAGTAATGTTGCGGCTTAATATATACTTGATCTACAAGTGATCTAACTGGAGCATGGGGTTCAGTAATAACAGAGGAGTGGTGTGCTCACCTTGCACGCGTCGGAGGCCGGCCGGAGAGATGGCCGGAGCAGCACCCAAGTTGGATCAAGGCTCGGGTTTGGTGTTCTTGGAACGACAGTGGCTCGGGCCTTGGAACCAAGGTGAGCATCAGTTAGAAGAGGTCCCCAGGAGGTCTCGGGTCCATGCGGGGCGAGCCCCGGCGGCCGGAGGCGGCGGCGGCCGGAGCTAAGCCCGTAGTGGTGATTTCGGGTGCAAGGAATAAGTCCATGAAACCGGGGCCCTTTTTGACCCAACTAAACAATGGGAGCGAGAGGAGGTCATCTAGGTCTTACCTGGATGGTTGCCGGAGTCCCGAGTCGCCGGGGATCGCCGGAGCTAAACTTGAAGGCAATTCGGGTGCGACTGTGGTGGCAAGAACCCGACGTCAAGATCCTCATGCAACACGATGGAAAGACTCTAGAGGATCATAGGAGCCTACCTGAGTAGTTTCCGGGCGCCCGAGGCGGGCGGCGTGGCGCGGCGGAGGAGCTCGGGAAAACCTCAATGGCCAACAATGGCGGATTTCCTCGGCGCGGCGGTCCGGCCGGAGCAAGATGGACCGAGCTGATCCCCCCCACCAGGATGCTTCCAGCAGAGGTGGCCGGTATCGGGAAGCCGCGGCTGTGCCGGACGGCGACGATCGGCCGCGGTGCAAAAGTCTAGGATTTCTAGGGCACTCTCGTGCGGCCCGATCTTGATCCGATCGCCACTCGACTTCACGGAGAGGTTGCAGTCGATGAGAAGGAGCAACCCAACGGTGCTGATCGCCGGTTTATCGGTCGGATGCGGCGGCGCCCACGATCGGATGAGAAAAACGGTAATCCAGCGACAGCTCTTCCCGCCGGCGATCGGGGCGGCGGTGATGGCTGGGTCTGCACCCGAGGGCGGCCTCGATATCAGGAGTGCTATAGTCGTAACCGAAAGCCGGAATAACAACAAAAATCCCAAGGATTCACCTTCGCCGGAATTCCAAGAAAAGGAGGGGACGGCCGCGGCGGTGCACGGCGGCGGCTGGGTCCGAGGACACCTTGGCTCGAATGCGGCTTCAAGAGGGACCTCACCCGACTAGGTCTTGGACATCCCAGGCCTTCCTGAGTACTCTCTCTCCCGAGTCACCCGAGATCCGAGTGTGTCTTGATCTTCTTCTCCGGCGACGTGGAGGCGGCGGCCGGCGCGGGGCTCCGTGGAATATGGCAGAGCGGAGGAGGTCTGTTAGAGCTGCGGCTATGGTTGAGGGCTACGAGGGCTTTGGGAAACCCTGGCTCGAGGATGCGTGAATATATAGGGTTTTTGCAACTTTGCATTTTAGCCCTTCTAGCTTCAAGATTTCAACCCCAGTCCTTTACAGCATGCTTATCTCACCATTAAGTCCCTCTCCAATGCATGGCACGCCTTTCGAGGCAACCTATATAGGGTTTTAAGTGCAAAAACTGCATTTCTTGATGCATTTCATACTTTTCGAGAAGATCCGGTCGTCGGAACGGAAAATGGACTGCGCCATGACGTCCGGCTCGACGAGACCTATAAGGTAGCGACCTCTGATTTTCGCGAGACTGCCCGGATAAAATCTCGGTCCATAATAACACTGTTCCGGAAAACAGTTTTCGCGCTTTTCGATGCCCTAGGGTCGTCAAACGGAATTTCGACTGCGCCACTGCGTTCAGAACATCGAGACCGTTCGAAATGACTACCTGGATCACTATATTCGGATTCCGAACAGTGAATTAGTCAATGTTGTATTCGTCGGTCTCGAACCAGGGTTACTGTTCATCACAGTAACTCACTTAAGTGCACTGTGCACAGAGGACACTGTTACATTGGTCGCGAGATTCGTCCACTTCTTAGTTGAATTCTGGGAGATCCGACCGTCAGATCGAAAAGTGCTGAATATGAATCTCGCTCAGTTCGACGAGACGATCGCAACGGTCAACTCGAATTTCCCAGATCATGTCCGGATTGGAAAGTAGCCTTTTTGTCTCGTGAAACGTGCAACTCGCACACTGGCAATTGACTAAATAAATCGACATAGGTCTTTTGAATTCAAAAACCAGGTCAAAAATTCACTTTTAGACTATTTATTAAAATAAAATATTTTGAGTTTTTACAAGTTTTCAAACTCCTTTACGGATGTAACTCTTC
>CM055074.1:23795259-23846328 GCA_029204045.2 Tillandsia leiboldiana | reverse complement strand
CCAAAAAGCCGTAAAAATCTCCCCCTTTGTCAATTTCGTGACAAAACCAAAACATAACAAAAACGCCAGACACTCATCTTAAACCAAAAAATCGAAACTCAATGTCATCACCAAACATTGACTTTCTTTGCGTGAAAGATCCAATAAACAAAAATTACAATTGAACCAGTCTTAGAACAAACTCTATGACTTAGGACTTGGAGTCTTAAAGTGATGTAATTCCTGCAAAACAAAACTCCAAAACAAAATCAAACGTTAGTCGTTAGAATTAATGTAAATCCTACATTTGATCGTCCTTTTGGTTCTTTTCGTTTTTCGTCTCTTTTTCATCATCTCTTTTCTTTATCTTGATGATCTCATCTCCGCTCTTCCCTATCTCGATGATTTCATCTCCGTCTCCCCCTATCTCGATGATCTCTTCTCCCCCATTTCTCTTCTCCCCCTTTTGTCGCAAATTGTCAAACAGTGAACTACTAGACAAAAGGAAATCACTAACAGCATTAGTTCATAGTGAAAGAGAGATAAAAACTCAGTTCCGGTATATAACAAAAACACAGATTGCGTACCGGTAGCCAAAAGCAAAAATCAAATAATTTCTTGAAACAAATCCAGATTTTGAAATAATTGAATTGCCGATTTGTATTCCATCAAGAAAATAATTTAAGTGTTTGAAAATAATATGAGATCACATAGATGTATTCAATCCAATTAATTATAAAATTAAAAGATTTACTCCAAAATCAGAAAAATAAAGGTAAAACATTATAAACCGTTTTTCATGTTATATTCATCAACACAAGTCATCAAAAATAATCTTAAGATCCAAACTCTATCAAGATGTAACGGATTTACAAAGATGACTTACGGAGATTTCCAAGTGACATTCAATCTTGAATTCTACCCTTTTAAATTGAGATAAACACTAACATACCTAAGGGTGGCTCTTTGAGCATCTTTTAACTATCCCACCTTATACCAACCAGGAGATTGTTCAAATACGAACTTTGAATTTAAATCTCGAAAGCTTCAACTAAACCAAAATTTCATAAATATTTTTCAAGCATCCATAACATGTGGTAGCTTCACACACAAACCGGACGACCGGGGTGGCAGCTCTTTCCAACATGTGGTGGTAGTTTTGTCACGCCCCGGGGGTTTGTTTTAGCGGAAACGATTCATCACAGTCGAATATTTGACGTGAAAAACAAAAACCCTTTTTTTTTTCTTTTTTGTTTTTAAAAGAAGAAACCCCTCTTCCCCGGCACGTGCCCAGACCAGCCACACATACATGGTCACTCTGCAAACGGGCAGAGTCTCCCCTGTACATGCACGGCGTAGCGTTCGGTACATGTTCCAACATACGCAACCAATCAATCACAACAATCATTCACACCAACCAGCATTCTAACTAATAAAGAAGATCACATGGCCGATCAGTTTGGAAAGGATAAATCCACAGTTTTGAAAGGGCGCCTACCCGGCGCTTACGTTTTGAAAGCTAGTTTTCGAAGTCAGCATAAATCCACAAGGTTTGAAAGCGGTGCCCACCCGACACCAAGTTTTGAAATCCCTTTCGCAATCCATAAATCCACAGGGGTTTTGAAACCAGTGCCCACACGACACTTAGATTTTAAAAACGGTTTTCGCAATCCTTTCTTTGGCTTCTGCCTTCTCTTTGGTTTTTTAAATGGCCGATAGAAATAAAGGGAAAATATTGCACAAGGGCACTAAATGTAACCCGTACCGACATCCACGCCGACCCCACGAGGGTATCGCGAACCACTCACATAACTACAATGTAATGAAAAGCGAGAATAAAAGAAGAAATACAGTCCAGGGTCCCCAGCGACCCAGCTGCTCCTGTCCCGTCCTCACTACCGCCTACCTCTCTCCCCGTCTGGACCCTGTCACGAAGTGGGATGTCAGTGACGCAGAAAATAGTAGAGCAGGAGAATATAGTAAGACAAACCGTGAAGACAACCGGAAGCAGCCACCCTCCCAAGGAGGAAAGGCAACCTATACACCTGCATCCTGTAATACCCGGACACGTCGGACAGCTAAAACCGACGGCCCACACCGTACCTGCAGAAACCCGACCACGCCGGACAACTAAACCGACGGGTCGCACCGCTCGCACCTCGGCGCCTCAACCCCACCACTAATAAGGGGCCCCACTACGTCACCTCGTGGGTATACACGGGTCATAGACCACTTTTCCGGGAAAGCGCACCCTTTGCGGTGGCCAAACCGCGGGTGCGCGTGTGGCAACCTCGAGCCAAGTAACCGTAACCACCATCATGTCAGCATCATAAGATAAATAACAAGAGTAATGAGGTAAAGTGCATAATCGAAAACAAGGTAATATTACGCGCACTCGAAGGTGGCCCACTGACATATAAGGGTTAAAAAGAGAACCACCGTCGGTAACCGACGCTAAACGCTATAGAGAACCCACTATCATGCATAAGCTATCGCCCATCATTATTTAACCCCAGTACACTTAGGATAGACCCCGTCCAACGTGATATAATTTAGAGGCTAGGAATAAAGTAAATACAACCCACCTGAATGTAGGCCGATCCCGGACTCCCACTAGCTACTGGGAGGCTGGTGCTGAGCAACTGGGCCCTGAATAATGAGATCTGGTCAGTAATAGACTCACACAAATCCTTCCCGACGATCCGACAGCAACGTAAAGCTTAAACGGGAGAATATCGCCGATTTATCGACCAAAGTCCGATTCCCGGTCAACGAGGACCTACGGAACCCTAACCCGATGCCTAGTAGATTTAAAAACACTATCTAAAGGTAGCTAATACGTCCAACTTACATTTTAGTCTAATATGTTCTTAGATTTGCATAACAACATTTAATTTAATTGCCCGTTTCGGCTCGTTCTTGAAATCCGGGGGTCCAACGACGACGCCGTAAGTTTCAGCGCGTTCGTTACGTCGAGACGGAGGCCGTGCTCACAATATTTGGGCCGAGACCAGGCCCATTTACAAGTTGGCCCATAAACACAAGGGCTCCAAATTAGTAATGTTGCGGCTTAATATATACTTGATCTACAAGTGATCTAACTGGAGCATGGGGTTCAGTAATAACAGAGGAGTGGTGTGCTCACCTTGCACGCGTCGGAGGCCGGCCGGAGAGATGGCCGGAGCAGCACCCAAGTTTGGATCAAGGCTCGGTTTGGTGTTCTTGGAACGACAGTGGCTCGGGCCTGGAACCAAGGTGAGCATCAGTTAGAAGAGGTCCCCAGGAGGTCTCGGGTCCATGCGGGGTCGAGCCCCGGCGGCCGGAGGCGGCGGCGGCCGGAGCTAAGCCCGTAGTGGTGATTTCGGGTGCAAGGAATAAGTCCATGAAACCGGGGCCCTTTTTGACCCAAACTAAACAATGGGGAGCGAGAGGAGGTCATCTAGGTCTTACCTGGATGGTTGCCGGAGTCCCGAGTCGCCGGGGATCGCCGGAGCTAAACTTGAAGGCAATTCGGGTGCGACTGTGGTGGCAAGAAACCCGACGTCAAGATCCTCATGCAACACGATGGAAAGACTCTAGAGGATCATAGGAGCCTACCTGAGTGGTTTCCGGGCGACCCGAGGCGGCGGCGTGGCGCGGCGGAGGAGCTCGGGAAAACCTCAATGGCCAACAATGGCGGATTTCCGGCGCGGCGGTCCGGGCCGGAGCAAGATGGACCGAGCTGATCCCCACCCCACCAGGATGCTTCCAGCAGAGGTGGCCGGTATCGGGAAGCCGCGGCTGTGCCGGACGGCGACGATCGGCCGCGGTGCAAAAGTCTGGATTTCTAGGGCACTCTCGTGCGGGCCCGATCTTGATCCGATCGCCACTCGACTTCACGGAGAGGTTGCAGTCGATGAGAAGGAGCAACCCAACGGTGCTGATCGCCGGTTTATCGGTCGGATGCGGCGGCGCCCACGATCGGATGAGAAAAACGGTAATCCAGCGACAGCTCTTCCCGCCGGCGATCGGGGCGGCGGTGATGGCTGGGTCTGCACCCGAGGGGCGGCCTCGATATCAGGAGTGCTATAGTCGTAACCGAAAGCCGGAATAACAACAAAAATCCCAAGGATTCACCTTCGCCGGAAACCCAAGAAAAGGAGGGGACGGCCGCGGCGGTGCACGGCGGCGGCTGGGTCCGAGGACACCTTGGCTCGAATGCGGCTTCAAGAGGGACCTCACCCGACTAGGTCTTGGACATCCCAGGCCTTCCTGAGTACTCTCTCCCCGAGTCACCCGAGATCCGAGTGTGTCTTGATCTTCTTCTCCGGCGACGTGGAGGCGGCGGCCGGCGCGGGGCTCCGTGGAATATGGCAGAGCGGAGGAGGTCTGTTAGAGCTGCGGCTATGGGTTGAGGGCTACGAGGGCTTTTGGGAAACCCTGGCTCGAGGATGCGTGAATATATAGGGTTTTTGCAACTTTGCATTTTAGCCCTTCTAGCTTCAAGATTTCAACCCCAGTCCTTTACAGCATGCTTATCTCACCATTAAGTCCCTCTCCAATGCATGGCACGCCTTTCGAGGCAACCTATATAGGGTTTTAAGTGCAAAAACTGCATTTCTTGATGCATTTCATACTTTTCGAGAAGATCCGGTCGTCGGAACGGAAAAAATGGACTGCGCCATGACGTCCGGCTCGACGAGACCTATAAGGTAGCGACCTCTGATTTTCGCGAGACTGCCCGGATAAAATCTCGGTCCATAATAACACTGTTCCGGAAAACAGTTTTCGCACTTTTCGATGCCCTAGGGTCGTCAAACGGAATTTTCGACTGCGCCACTGCGTTCAGAACATCGAGACCGTTCGAAATGACTACCTGGATCACTATATTCGGATTCCGAACAGTGAATTAGTCAATGTTGTATTCGTCGGGTCTCGGAAACCAGGGTTACTGTTCATCCACAGTAACTCACTTAAGTGCACTGTGCACAGAGGACACTATTACATTGGTCGCGAGATTCGTCCACTTCTTAGTTGAATTCTGGGAGATCCGACCGTCAGATCGAAAAGTGCTGAATATGAATCTCGCTCAGTTCGACGAGACGATCGCAACGGTCAACTCGAATTTCCCAGATCATGTCCGGATTGGAAAGTAGCCTTTTTGTCTCGTGAAACGTGCAACTCGCACACTGGCAATTGACTAAATAAATCGACATAGGTCTTTTGAATTCAAAAACCAGGTCAAAAATTCACTTTTAGACTATTTATTAAAATAAAATATTTTGAGTTTTTACATCACTTACAACTTAAAAGAAGTTTCGTCCCCGAAACTTACAACTTAAAAAAGTTTCATTCCCGGAGCTTACAGCCTGAAGTCATACTCTATGAAAATGCTCAAAAAGTTTAATCGAGGGCTACAAGTCAGTCGCAAGGTATCTACAACTCTAAGGCTACTAATTTAGACCCAATCTGGTACTCCTCATTATAGGGCAGAGTATTTCCTCAGTTCTTTCGACCGTCCGTTGCCTGCAGCCAACGTGCTTACCAAAAGAACAGCGGAATACCAAAGGTTTGTCGCCAGCGACAAGTTGGGGGCGCAACTCCTACCAGAAGGTATATCACATACTTCCCAACACAATCTCAGTGCCAAAACATAACCTTTATCGAGGATTACTACCGCCTCGTGGTCACAACCATCGCCATGACTACCACTTAGGCGAGTCCACGTCGATCCACAAAACCTGTGCAAAAGGTGGGGTCAATTTGCATCGGAGACTATGCAATTCACGCACCGGTATGCAAATCGCTAAGGTTAGATTTGCTCTCTCGCCCGTAAGCACACTGGACCGGAACGGTCGACGAAACGAGAGGTAGAGCTAAAGGCAGGAGGGCTCGCAAGGGTCTGGTAGGGTCGGGTTGCTTCGGCCCAAACAGAGCTTCTATGTAGCCAAGGGAAGGGAAGGCAAAAAGGAAAAAAAAAAAAAAAATATAGAAAATAAAATGAAATAAGTACCTGTCATTCCCTATTTCGGGATGACGCGTCGTCTGCCGGGGCGGCCGGGGGAGTCCGCCCACAATCCTTGGGCCAGCGTCGCACCGCGTGTTGGGGTGGGGGTTTGCTGTCTAAAGAGTCCGCGCATCGTTGGTCGTCGGGCGAGTCCTTTGTCTGCACGGGGGCCGCCGCGCTCTCTGTTCCTCTTGGCGGTGGTGGCACGGCGGCGGAGGCGGGGGTGGGCCCTTGGGGGCAGGAGAGGTAATTGTGATCTGGCAAGCCGCACCGGTTACAATAGTGGTACCTCCAAGTGCATTCCGTCACTGGGTGCGCGCCCTTGCAGATGACGCAGGATCCCGGTTGCACGTGCGCGCTCCCCTTAAGCCCTCATTCGTCCTTCGGTGCTTGCGTCGGGCGTGGATTGGGTCGCCTCTCTGGATCGGTGCCCCCTTGAGGGGTGGAGGCGGCGGTTCCCTTGGGCTCGACATGTCGCGGCGCCGGGGGTCTTCTGACAGACGGCTTCAGAGGGCACTCATAACGCGTGTGGCCCGGCCTGCCACATCGGAAACAGTGTCCGTCCCGCCACGGGCAGCTCGTCATGAGGTGTGCGTTGCCGCATATGACGCACGGTTTCTGTGGCCTAGGTCTCTCCTCCGTCGTCTGCCCGAGGTTCTGCCCGGCTCTCGGGCGTTTGCTCGCCCGGCCCCTCCAATGGGGGTCCCCGGCCGACTCGGGGTAAGAGTATTCCTGCCGGGCGCGCTCTACGTTGGTGTGCACGGTCAGGTTAGTAGCCTCCTGGACGGTGGGAGGGCCCGTCGGCGGCATCCCGGGAGGGGCAACGCCTCTGCTGCCGCCCCGGAATCGGTCGACGCCCTCGAGTTCCTGTGTCTGCATGCTCAGGCGCTCCGCGAGAGTCAGCAGTTGCCCAGCCACGTCGCGCAGCTGGTTGCGGAGCAGGCGATTGGCTTCGTCGGCGATGTCCATTTCCGTCGTCGGTTGCTTGCTGAGTCGGCCCTCTATCTGTATGCACACAAAGAAGGTCGGCTTTAGTCTTTGCTAATAAGCAACGGCACATCGAACCACTTAGCGAGGGAAAGGACTCGGACTCTGACTCTGCGTCCCCGGCCGATGATCTAGTACGGGCCATGTCTGTCACACGCCACAAGAGTCAACCCTAGACCACCCTACTAACAACAACCATAAGGTGAAAGAAAGGACTCAACTTTTCCCCCCCCTCGGTCACTCACGTTCTACAGTCCTATGCCCTACCCATTTCATTTGTATGTAGGCATGTGAGGGTTGTCCACGGATGTCGGCACTAACTGTTGTGATTGAAAGAACTCTCTGATACCATTTAATCTGTCACGCCCCGGGGGTTTGTTTTAGCGGAAACGATTCATCACAGTCGAATATTTGACGTGAAAAAAAAAACCCTTTTTTTTTTTTCTTTTTTGTTTTTAAAAGAAGAAACCCCTCTTCCCCGGCACGTGCCCAGACCCGCCACACATACATGGTCACTCTGCAAACGGGCAGAGTCTCCCCTGTACATGCACGGCGTAGCGTTCGGTACATGTTCCAACATACGCAACCAATCAATCACAACAATCATTCACAACCAACCAGCATTCTAACTAATAAAAGAAGATCACATGGCCGATCAGTTTGGAAAGGATAAATCCACAGTTTTGAAAGGGCGCCTACCCGGCGCTTACGTTTTGAAAGCTAGTTTTCGAAGTCAGCATAAATCCACAAGGTTTGAAAGCGGTGCCCACCCGACACCAAGTTTTGAAATCCCTTTCGCAATCCATAAATCCACAGGGGTTTTGAAACCAGTGCCCACACGACACTTAGATTTTAAAAACGGTTTTCGCAATCCTTTCTTTGGCTTCTGCCTTCTCTTTGGTTTTTTAAATGGCCGATAGAAATAAAGGGAAAATATTGCACAAGGGCACTAAATGTAACCCGTACCGACATCCACGCCGACCCCACGAGGGTATCGCGAACCACTCACATAACTACAATGTAATGAAAAGCGAGAATAAAAGAAGAAATACAGTCTAGGGTCCCCAGCGACCCAGCTGCTCCTGTCCCGTCCTCACTACCGCCTACCTCTCTCCCCGTCTGGACCCTGTCACGAAGTGGGATGTCAGTGACGCAGAAATAGTAGAGCAGGAGAATATAGTAAGACAAACCGTGAAGACAACCGGAGCAGCCACCCTCCCAAGGAGGAAAGGCAACCTGTACACCTGCATCCTGTAATACCCGGACACGTCGGACAGCTAAACCGACGGCCCACACCGTACCTGCAGAAACCCGACCACGCCGGACAACTAAACCGACGGGTCGCACCGCTCGCACCTCGGCGCCTCAACCCCACCACTAATAAGGGGCCCCACTACGTCACCTCGTGGGTATACACGGGTCATAGACCACTTTTCCGGAAAAGCGCACCCTTTGCGGTGGCCAAACCGCGGGTGCGCGTGTGGCAACCTCGAGCCAAGTAACCGTAACCACTATCATGTCAGCATCATAAGATAAATAACAAGAGTAATGAGGTAAAGTGCATAATCGAAAACAAGGTAATATTACGCGCACTCGAAGGTGGCCCGCTGACATATAAGGGTTAAAAAGAGAACCACCGTCGGTAACCGACGCTAAACGCTATAGAGAACCCACTATCATGCATAAGCTATCGCCCATCATTATTTAACCCCAGTACACTTAGGATAGACCCCGTCCAACGTGATAGAATTTAGAGGCTAGGAATAAAGTAAATACAACCCACCTGAATGTAGGTCGATCCCGGACTCCCACTAGCTACTGGGAGGCTGGTGCTGAGCAACTGGGCCCTGAATAATGAGATCTGGTCAGTAATAGACTCACACAAATCCTTCCCGACGATCTGACAGCAACGTAAAGCTTAAACGGGAGAATATCGCCGATTTATCGACCAAAGTCCGATTCCCGGTCAACGAGGACCTACGGAACCCTAACCCGATGCCTAGTAGATTTAAAAACACTATCTAAAGGCAGCTAATACGTCCAACTTACATTTTAGTCTAATATGTTCTTAGATTTGCATAACAACATTTAATTTAATTGCCCGTTTCGGCTCGTTCTTGAAATCCGGGGGTCCAACGACGACGCCGTAAGTTTCAGCGCGTTCGTTACGTCGAGACGGAGGCCGTGCTCACAATATTTGGGCCGAGACCAGGCCCATTTACAAGTTGGCCCATAAACACAAGGGCTCCAAATTAGTAATGTTGCGGCTTAATATATACTTGATCTACAAGTGATCTAACTGGAGCATGGGGTTCAGTAATAACAGAGGAGTGGTGTGCTCACCTTGCACGCGTCGGAGGCCGGCCGGAGAGATGGCCGGAGCAGCACCCAAGTTTGGATCAAGGCTCGGTTTGGTGTTCTTGGAACGACAGTGGCTCGGGCCTGGAACCAAGGTGAGCATCAGTTAGAAGAGGTCCCCAGGAGGTCTCGGGTCCATGCGGGGTCGAGCCCCGGCGGCCGGAGGCGGCGGCGGCCGGAGCTAAGCCCGTAGTGGTGATTTCGGGTGCAAGGAATAAGTCCATGAAACCGGGGCCCTTTTTGACCCAAACTAAACAATGGGGAGCGAGAGGAGGTCATCTAGGTCTTACCTGGATGGTTGCCGGAGTCCCGAGTCGCCGGGGATCGCCGGAGCTAAACTTGAAGGCAATTCGGGTGCGACTGTGGTGGCAAGAAACCCGACGTCAAGATCCTCATGCAACACGATGGAAAGACTCTAGAGGATCATAGGAGCCTACCTGAGTAGTTTCCGGGCGACCCGAGGCGGCGGCGTGGCGCGGCGGAGGAGCTCGGGAAAACCTCAATGGCCAACAATGGCGGATTTCCGGCGCGGCGGTCCGGGCCGGAGCAAGATGGACCGAGCTGATCCCCACCCCACCAGGATGCTTCCAGCAGAGGTGGCCGGTATCGGGAAGCCGCGGCTGTGCCGGACGGCGACGATCGGCCGCGGTGCAAAAGTCTGGATTTCTAGGGCACTCTCGTGCGGGCCCGATCTTGATCCGATCGCCACTCGACTTCACGGAGAGGTTGCAGTCGATGAGAAGGAGCAACCCAACGGTGCTGATCGCCGGTTTATCGGTCGGATGCGGCGGCGCCCACGATCGGATGAGAAAAACGGTAATCCAGCGACAGCTCTTCCCGCCGGCGATCGGGGCGGCGGTGATGGCTGGGTCTGCACCCGAGGGGCGGCCTCGATATCAGGAGTGCTATAGTCGTAACCGAAAGCCGGAATAACAACAAAAATCCCAAGGATTCACCTTCGCCGGAAACCCAAGAAAAGGAGGGGACGGCCGCGGCGGTGCACGGCGGCGGCTGGGTCCGAGGACACCTTGGCTCGAATGCGGCTTCAAGAGGGACCTCACCCGACTAGGTCTTGGACATCCCAGGCCTTCCTGAGTACTCTCTCCCCGAGTCACCCGAGATCCGAGTGTGTCTTGATCTTCTTCTCCGGCGACGTGGAGGCGGCGGCCGGCGCGGGGCTCCGTGGAATATGGCAGAGCGGAGGAGGTCTGTTAGAGCTGCGGCTATGGGTTGAGGGCTACGAGGGCTTTTGGGAAACCCTGGCTCGAGGATGCGTGAATATATAGGGTTTTTGCAACTTTGCATTTTAGCCCTTCTAGCTTCAAGATTTCAACCCCAGTCCTTTACAGCATGCTTATCTCACCATTAAGTCCCTCTCCAATGCATGGCACGCCTTTCGAGGCAACCTATATAGGGTTTTAAGTGCAAAAACTGCATTTCTTGATGCATTTCATACTTTTCGAGAAGATCCGGTCGTCGGAACGGAAAAATGGACTGCGCCATGACGTCCGGCTCGACGAGACCTATAAGGTAGCGACCTCTGATTTTCGCGAGACTGCCCGGATAAAATCTCGGTCCATAATAACACTGTTCCGGAAAACAGTTTTCGCGCTTTTCGATGCCCTAGGGTCGTCAAACGGAATTTTCGACTGCGCCACTGCGTTCAGAACATCGAGACCGTTCGAAATGACTACCTGGATCACTATATTCGGATTCCGAACAGTGAATTAGTCAATGTTGTATTCGTCGGGTCTTGGAAACCAGGGTTACTGTTCATCCACAGTAACTCACTTAAGTGCACTGTGCACAGAGGACACTGTTACATTGGTCGCGAGATTCGTCCACTTCTTAGTTGAATTCTGGGAGATCCGACCGTCAGATCGAAAAGTGCTGAATATGAATCTCGCTCAGTTCGACGAGACGATCGCAACGGTCAACTCGAATTTCCCAGATCATGTCCGGATTGGAAAGTAGCCTTTTTGTCTCGTGAAACGTGCAACTCGCACACTGGCAACTGACTAAATAAATCGACATAGGTCTTTTGAATTCAAAAACCAGGTCAAAAATTCACTTTTAGACTATTTATTAAAATAAAATATTTTGAGTTTTTACAAGTTTTCACACTCCTTTCGGATGTAACTCTTTCCACATCTTTTGCAATTCATTTATTTACCCTTGTAAGAATGCAATCTCTTACGTGAAAGCATCAAATTCCAAATTTTAGTCTATCGGTTGTCTCACGTTTATCACAATGAATTCACACAACCGAGATAGATTAAGCATCTAAAGATCACACATGATTTCTAAAATTTGATGCTTATAATATCAAAAACTCCTATAATGAAGTATCTTCAAGATTATGATTATGGAGTAAAGTTGATAATCCATATAAAATTAATTTGGAGTGAATAACCGTGAAGCCCTTTTTTATTCAATGCACTTGTTCATTAAAAACCTTTTGTTAAAAAAAAAAAAACAAAACATAAAAACAAAGAGCATTGAAAACATGTAATGCAGAGATTCAGAAAAATATGAAAGGAAAACCAATCAAAGCATTACATACAGTCATAAGCTATTTAGAACTTAAGACAAGGAAAGATATCACCTTTCCGAATCCAAAATCGCTGGATTTTGGGTTGTCTTGATTCGTTGTGGCCAGGGGTTGTCCGCTTTGACTGTTGTTCCACCTTAAGTCTTTGCCTCGCAATGATCCACTTGTATGATTGATGTTGTGGCTCGGACCTTTGGTGGGTTGAGTGAACTCCTTTGACTTGATGTATCTTTTGAGTCCGTTGAGTCCGTTCCATAGATGAAGTTGCCGAAGGATTTTTCTTTCTCTTTTTCGTGCAATCCTTCACCAAATGTCCTTCAAGTCCACAGAGGTGACACGTTCTTCCTTTCAATTTGATTGTGGAACTTGAAGCCTTCACAGTTTGGTTCTTTTTAAATCCCAAACCAACCTTGCTTGTTTGACCTAATCCGGACATACCGTCAAGGTTTTTGAAACCGGTTGAAAGCCTTTGTATGTCGGATTTGAGTTGATGAACTTGCTTGGTCAAAGCTTGGTTGGTGACATGAATTTCCTCAAACTGCTTTTCTAGAAAACCAATCTTGTCCATATATGATTTAGCGTTTGTCTCCGATTGGTTTAGCTTTTCTTGGAGGATTTTATTGTTATCCAATAAACGTCCTTGTTCCTCCTCGAGATCATGAAGTTTTATCTTTAAAGCATGATTCTCGTCTTGATTCTCAAGTCGTTGCTTTCTCAGCTTCTTGATATGCTTGGCCATCTTCTTAGATTCCGCAAGAAGTTGTTGGTATGCCTCAACGAGTTCTTCTTCGTCCGACTCCCCCTCACTTGATGACTCTCCGCCGGTTGTTGATGTTTCATACAAAATCAAAGGAGTAGAGTCAGTGACTAAAGATGATAAACACAAATTAGAAGAGGGAATTTTGAGAGGCATGAAAAGCAACAACTTTTTCCTCTTTACTTGAGGTTGATTCATTAGAAGTAGAATCGTCCCAAGTTTTTGCTTGCAAAGCCTTCTTTTTATATGATTTCTTAGAAGGACAATCCGTTGAAAAATGGCCGTAGCCTTTGCATCGATAGCATTGGATTTCCCCTTCGAAATCATCTTTTTCTTTTTCTTTAGAAGGTTTTGCAACGCCTTTGAGATTAGAGGATTTAGAACCCGATGATCCTTTTGATGGTTTCGTGGATGTAGATCCATCGGTTCGATTCTTCCAAAATTTCCGACGAAATTTCTTTACGATCCGCGCCAATTGTTCTTCAAAATCGGCAAAGGAGATTTCATCGTCGGAACTTGATTCGCTATCTTCTTCCTTTGTTGATTTGAATGCAATACCTGTAAGTTAGAAGAAGACTTGGAAGAAACTTGATTAGTAGGAAAAGTCATTTCATAAGTTTGCAAAGCACCTACTAATTCCTCTACTCTCATCTCATCCGGATGACTAACGGTTTCAATGGCGGTAACCTTTGCCCTAAACCGTTCCGGAAGAGTCCGAAGTATCTTTCTTACAATTCTCGACTTCGGGATCTTTTCTCCTAAATTAGCACAAGTATTGATTACATCTTGAAGTCTAGTGTAATAATCTGTAAACAATTCATGCTCTTCCATATGAATAGAGTCAAATTGACTTGTAAGCATCTGGAGCTTTTGAATTTTTACAAGATTAGTACCCTCATGTGTAATTTTGAGAATATCCCAAATTTCCTTCGCGGTTTCACACGCGGAAATTCGTGTGAACTCAGTCGAGGAAAGAGAATTAAATAAAGCGTTCATACCTTTCCCATTATAAGAAGAACTTTCGAATTCCTCTTTGGACCATCTAGAGCGAGGTTTTGGGGTAGTAGAATTTCCTACTTCCTCAACAGGATGCACCCAACCGTCTTCCACGGTTTGCCATACCCGCTCATCAATTGCGATGAGAAAAGCCCTCATCCACACTTTCCAATAAGCATAATTAGTCCCATCAAAAAGAGGAGGTCTATAAATATTACCACTTTCACCCGACATGATAGATAAACCTAAAACCCTCTCTGATACCAATTGTAAGTTTTTATGGATCCACACGGATCTAAATAGGTACTATCAAACAACTAGAGGGGGGGTGAATAGGTGTAATACTTATAAAACCAATCTCAGTGCAAAATAAAAACCAATGCGGAAAATAAAAATAGCACACCGAGATATACGTGGAAACTCCAATCCAGGAGAAAAACCACGGGACCAACACGCAATAACAATCCACTAAGAAAAGAAGAATAACAAGGTGATTACCGACTCCACGGACTCAAACCCCTCCTTCAACTTCTTCGGACCTTGCGCTCACCGATTGCACGTCCACTGCACACGTTCGAATCCACGAACGCCACTCGAATCCACGAGCACACGTTTCGAATCCACGAAACGCCTTTAGCACACCGAATCCACGATGCCACGTCGAATCCACGACGCAAACTCAGCCGGTAAGAATATTGGCTTCGATGGTGATCCTTTGCTTAGATTATCATTGAGGAACCGTAGAAGAAATCTCTAAGCAAAGACTAGATCAATTCGACAAAAGATATGTTCTTGAAAGAACCGTCGAATTGACCTAAAAGAGGCTATAAAGAAGAATGATAAAAACCTAGCCTCTAGGGTTGCTCTCAAGTGTTTAATTAATTAATCGGTAGTTTTTGAGAAACCCTAAATGTCTATTTATAGTTTAGAAACCTTTGGAAAGAGATAAGCATCAAAAACTGGCTTAACAGAAATTTTTCCGCACGACGATCCGGATCGGATTTACGGCGATCCTGATCGTCGTCTTTTTTCAGCAATTCCTGAAAAAACAAGGTTCGGGATCCGGATCGGAATTCTGATCCGGATCGGTTCAGGATCAGAAATTCTGAAACATCCAATTTGTCCAGTTTTTTTATTTTTAAGCAATGAAAAGTTATCCAAGTGTTTCTAAACCACTCAAATGTATTCGGATCACCAAAATTATTTAGTTAAACGTACCTGATCAATCTGAATCCATTTTCCTTAAGATTGATGTAATTGATCCACAATTCTTCTATTTCAATCTTCAAGACTCAAAACACTGAGTGTCAACTTGAGATCTTGTTGAATCTTCTCTAAGTCTTCGATTGTTGATTGACAATTTGATCACTTCAAGACTCCGACTCAACTCACCAACTCAACTACTCAACTCACGAAATATGCCAACACAAAAAGCCGTAACAGGAGACCCCGCTTGAGTTTGAACCATTTCGAAGGCACTCCGTTAACCAGAATCGCGATCTTGGCATTAGTGGTACATTGGTCAATCCACCCACACCATTTTTGGTTCGCCCCCAGCCAACACAGTAAGTTTCTAAGGTAGTTCCAGTCCACCTTATCGAAGGCTTTCTCGAAATCCGCCTTAATTCCAACGCTCTCTGCTTGCACTTTTGAGCCCCAGCTGATGATCTCGCTAGCAGTGACGAAAGAGTCCAAGATTAGCCGGCCTTTGAGGAAAGCCGTCTGCGAAGGTGATATGATCCGAGGCATTACTCCTTCCAGCCTGTTCGCCAACGCTTTTGAGATGATCTTTTGTACACAGTTGATAAGACAAATCGGACGGTAGTCATTTGCCGAATTCGCGCCTTCTTTTTTTGGGACAAGGCAGATGAAGGAGTAGTCGATCGGGCCAGTGTTCAGAGTACCGTCAAATAACTCATCAAAGATTTTCAGCAGGTCCGCCGAGATTACCTCCCAAAATTTTTGGAAAAAAAGCATGCTGAAGCCGTCTGGGCCTGGTGCTTTATCCCCGCTCATCTGGAAGACTGCTTTTTTTACCTCTTCTTCGGTGAAAGGCTCCGTAAGATGGTCCGCACTCAACGGACCTCCATCATCGAACAGATCGCTCCAGTCCCCGCATGTTGCAGTGCGGTTGACCTCCGGGGTAAATCTATCCTTGAACTTGCGATAGAAGTACTCGCACTTGTCCTGTTCCCGGTCCCACCTCCGACCCTCGTCTTCTATCACTCCTATGTGATTAGCTCTTCCTCTCCCGTTGGCCATAGCATGGAAGAACTTGGTGTTGCCATCGCCTTCCTTGAGCCAATGCTGTTTAGCTCTCGCTTGCCAAAGCAGCTCCTCGTCAGCAATAATGCTTTTGAGCTCCGACTTTAGTTGGCTCCGGGCCCGTAGCTGTTCAGCAGTCAGGCTCGCGCGTTCTTCTAACAGGTCCAGTCTTTGGATCTCCTCAATTGTAGTCCGCCTTGAGTTGGTGATGTTATAGAAGTTGGAGGTGCACCATTCTTTGATCCTTTTCCGGCAGTGGCGTAATTTGGCTGCAAAAGAGAGGACTCCTCCCGACGTAGATGCAAGTTCGTTCCACCAAACCGGCACCAGAAGATTGAAATCATTCTGGGTAAGCCACACCTTCTCGAGTCTGAAGAGCCGGTTGCGCCTATTGGGAAGGGACTTGAGCAGGAGAGGTGTGTGGTCTGACGTAACACGTGGTAAAGCCGTGACATGAAATCCAGGGAGGCTTTCGTCCCACTCCGTCGAAACAAGGAATCGGTCGAGCTTGGCGAGGGAAGGGGAGTGCTGGAAATTCGACTAGGTATACTGTTGGTTACCAATCGGTAGGTCGATCGGTTCTAGCGAATTGATAAGATTGGAGAACATGCTCATAAGCTTGCCACTCCAATTCCTTCCCCTGCGCTCGTCCTGATTCCGAGTAAGATTGAAATCCCCGCACATTAACCACAGACCAGAACAGATCGCTTTGAGAGCCCCGAGTTCGGTGCAGAAGGCCTCCTTCTGGTCCCACCCAGGCGGACCGTAGACGTTAGTCAGAAAGAAGGAGAAGCCGGTGGCACGATGCACCAGGCGAAGCGTGAGAGAAAAAACGCGGACCAGGACCTCCGAACAGGTGAAGAAGTCGGCGTTCCAACAAGTTAAAATGCCCCCAGAGGCGCCGTTGGAGCTGAGATACTGGCATTTGTTGAAGGGGCGACCAGCAAAAGAATTGAGAAATGAACAGGAGACTGAACTCACTTTCGTTTCTTGGAAGCACAGGATAGAGCCTTTAAGCCTAGAAACTACAGATTTAACAACAGCCCGCTTAGCGCGGTCGTTTAGGCCCCGAACGTTCCAACAACAAACTTGAATCATTAAGACAAAAAACAGCACCGAGGTAGCACACAAGCCCTCTAGGTGAGAAGCCCCACAGTCGACCCAAAGTCTGCCAAGCTCGCAGCCTCCTCCGCGGACAGCGTGATCCCCAGCGATGCGCCTTTAGCAATCAACTTCCTCAAGGCTGGAGGTGCATTAGGAGGGCCGGTCGAAGCTCTTGCACTCTTCCCAGCGGCTGCCTTACCCGCCGATACCGCGCCCACCAAAAGCGTCGCTTTACACTCCGTCGCTGCCACCAAGGCATTGACCCGGACGCGACGCGCGAGTCTTGGGCTCCTCCTCGAGCCGGAAGCTGCGCCCGCCACCGGAACAGCAGCCCCGCCGGGCCCCGGAGGAAGGGAGGACGGTGGAAGAAGACCCGGCCCTGGCAGGGTTGTCACTGCAGGCCGGGACGGCACAGCAGTCAGGCCGTCGTTCCCCGACGGTTGCCACACGGGCAGCAGCACTTCGGGCGGTACTCCCACCGCTAGAGAGGAACGTTCCAAGGTAAGCACCGGCAAGTCGGAAAAAGCCCACCCCCCCCCCCCCCCGGCAACCCCGATCGTTGGCGAAAGGCAGGACCAGGGGAGTCGCCGAGAGGCCAGTGCGGGGGCTGCTCGAGCCGACGGAGGCTACAGGAGGAGACGGAAGCACCTCAGGGTTAACAGCTGGCACCGGCCTTGACTTATCCCCCAACTCCTGTAGACTGGCCCATCCCTCCAAGCAGAACTGCCCCTCGGCGGGCCACAGAGCTCGGCCCACACCAGGGCCCAGAAGGAGGCAGCGCCCCGGTAACGAGGGGCCCGGCCCAGGTGGCGCAGGGAGATAGAGGGTAAGGCCCGGAGATAAGGGCCCCCGAAAAAAGACCGGGAGAGGGGGCCTAGTGGGCCCAGAGAACCCAAGAGAAGGCCCGGCCCGAGATAAGTGAGACACAGGGGCTCGCAGGAAGCATCGGGAGAACTGGCCTTGCAAGGTCCCCGGGCCCAACAAGGGCTGCAAGGGAGCCCTTTCCAAGATGACGTTGGTACCCACGCCCGAGCAGGGACGCTTTGCTTCTGTTTTATGGACGAAGGGTTTGGTAGTCGGGTATCTAAGATTTTAAGTATGAAATTTAACTACCTAATATTTATAGTTAAATTTATATATAAAAAAAATGAAGAAACCTGTAGCATTGTTTTATTCTCTCAAAAACATCTTGCTACACTAAATAGTTAGAGAGAGAGAGAGAGAGAGAGAGAGAACGCCACGCCGCCGCCTCCTGCACCGCCGGCGCTACTGATGGCGGCGCTTCGTCGAGAAAACACATCGTCTCGTCTCCCCTGTCCTTGCCTGGCGAGGCGGACTTGCATCTGCAACAGGCTACCCAACATTAACCCGGCTGGTAACACTGCGCGTCGTCCCGGTGGGGTCTACCTGCCTTCGGGGAGTAGGGAGGTGGGGCCACGGGTCTCCTACAAGGAAGCGGTGCTTTCAATCCCGCACCCCGCACCGGTATTACCGCATCCCAAGATAGGTGCTAGGAAGTCTTCGGGCGCCCTGTGCAACCCGGCTCTCCCCGCCTTACCACCTAAATTCCTGCTTAACCCCTCGCTACGCGGGAGGTGCTTCCGGTGTTTTGAGAGGGGTCACAGAGCGGCTGAGTGTAGGGAGCCGAAACGATGCCTCCTCTGCATGAGGACCGGTCATCAGGCTGCAAGGTGCGGACCTCTCAGCCAACCCAAACCAGTGGGTGAGCGTGCGACGGTCCCTGTAAACCCGGAGTCCAGGGTGCCCACCCGCCCAGCCATGGCAGAGGCATTCCTTCCACCCTGGTTCCCAGCATCTGGGGGGCGTGCTGCGTTGGCGGGGCGCGTGGCGAGACTTAAGACGGCTGGTTTGGAGCTGGAGCTCGAGGCCTTGAAGGAGACCCTTCCCAGGAATCTTGCCGGTTTTTTCGGGGGGGGTGACAGCGACTTCAAGGTGGCGGCCTTCCGAGCGGAGTCCGTGGCGGTCATCTTCCCTAATTGGGTTACCAGGGAGTCGGCGATTGGGCGCAGCCCGATACGGATGGGGGAAGTCTCTTACTCCTTCTCCAACTGGGTGGAGGAGGGGGAAACTGAACGAGGTCATCTTCGCCACAAAGTTTGGGTTCGACTCGTCAACTGGCCTTTGATTTGTTGGAGCGAAGAGGCGGTGAGGGCGGCCGTCAGCGGCATTGGGGAACTCTGGGAAGTTCATGACGACAGCTCAGGAACGGGCAATCTCGCGGCTTTCAGGGCTCAAATCCGATGCCGGGATGTGGAGCTTATCCCGGATTCACTGGTACTCATGGTGGAAGACCGTCGGTTCCGTATACCGATTGAGGTTGAGGGGTGGGAAGAGTCGGAGCCTATACTTCTTGGAGAAGATCTCGACCAAAGACTTGGTCTCAACTCTTTGGAGGCTCAGAAGGAATTCGTAGACACTACGGGTTTCACCTCGGTGCCTGTTCAACTAGCGACGGGACCTCTCCGATTTCCGCCTTCCAGAAAGGAGGAGGCGAGAGAACCTCGGCGTACAAAGGGGAACGATAGGAGGGCCGGCGACGGCGGGATTTCAAACAGTTCGCCGGAGGAGATCTCTCACCACCCTGAGCTTGGAGGTACGGCCGAAAGCATTGTTTCCAGTTACAGCGAGACAAGCTTTCGTCCTGATTCCGATGGGCTAAGGAGGATTCCTATTTCGAGCCACTACGCGTGTCAGAAGGGGTTCCCACTTTCGGGCTACCCGATGGGACAGGAGGGTGGAGCAGCTGAGGAGGCTTTTCCCACTTTGGCAAGGTCAACTGCCTCACAGGATAAAGCTGCTGACACCCCCGAGACTGAGGATCAAGTGGATCTTTTACCCAGGGGAGGATGCCTTCAGGGTACGGACCGGACCGAGATGGGCCTCCTTCCTTTGGCTGGTCTTTCGTTGGACCCTATTTCGGAGGTGGACTGTGGGCTTCGCGCTGGGCCTTCAGATGGGCCAAGCACGAGTTCCTTGCGAAAGATTGGCGACTTAAGGGGGATGAGCAAGGACTCCCACCCACTACACAACAACAAAGTTTGGCTCCAGGGCCCAGGGGAGCCGTCCTCAAGCAGAAGGAGTGTGAGGCTAGCTGTTAAACACAAAAGTCGCCAGGCCTCTCCGCTACTGCGGACCCTGGCCCCGACGCGCAAGAAATGCTCGGTGAGACGGCCTCTAACTAGAGACCCTTCTCCGAACACCTTAGCGTTGGATGCGCCTATGGCGTCCATGACTACACTACGGGCAGCGACTGATTCCCTGGGGCAATTACAGCCGGAGCAGACCAATGAGGGGGGCCCCACGGGCTCCAAGGAGTTCTTGTCGCCGCTATCAGAGTCTGAGATCAGAGGTATTAAAGCTTGCTGTGGGATCTCAGAGGTGGAGGACGCGCCCACTAATGCCAGGGAGGGTGGGGACAGAGGTAATTAGGGGGATTAGTGGCCTTTTTGTTTTGGTGGTTTGGGCATGTATTGGTTTAAATGCCTAGAAATAGAGTTTTCCGATTCCTAACCTGGAATGTGAGAGGGCTGAATGGGAGGGATAATTGCACCCTAGTGCGAGCATTTGTAAGAAATTGCAAATGTGGAGTGGTTTGCTTCCAGGAGACCAAACTGGAGCATACTTCCACACCCAAGTTTCTATCATTCTGTGGCTTCCATCTCAGGGATTTTCGTACTCTCGATGCCGCGGGAACCAGAGGGGGCTTGATCACTGCTTGGAATCCTGCCCTCTTTGATTGCCTAAGAGATTGGATCGGGAGTTTTTCGCTTAACATCATTTTGAGAAGAAGAATCGATGGAGCAATCTTCACCATTTCTAACGTTTATGGCCCCACAATCTCTTCCCTCAGAATGAGTTTTTTCCAAGAACTGGAGCTTGTTGGCACAAGGACGGAGGGTGCGTGGGTTGTCATGGGGGACTTCAACTTGGTACTATCGGTCAACGATAGGAATGGCCCTGTAACGCACGCGTCGGACACGTTGGCTTTCAGGAGCGTCATCGATCAGCTTGGACTATTGGATCTACCCATCCTCAACAGGACTTTCACCTGGACGAACGGGAGGCGTTCGCCGACGTTGGAACGTCTCGACAGGGCTCTCGTTTCCACGGAGTGGCAGACCTTCTTTCCCAGAACTATACTTCGAGCACTCCCGAGACCCAGGTCTGATCATTCTCCCCTGGTGCTTTCGGCCTTTTCTTTTATCCCGGGGGCACATGTTTTTAGGTTCGAGAATGTATGGCTACGCTATCCGGCGATTGTGGATGTAGTGGACAAAGCTTGGCATGATGGAGCAGAGGGAGGGGAGGCTGAAGAAGAATTCGCTCCTAAAATCAGGCGAGTCTCAACAGCTCTACAAGAGTGGTCTGTCGGCATCTCGTATGTGGCTAAGGTTCAGGCGGAAAGGTGCCTATACTGGATCGGTTGGCTTGATAAGGCGGAGGAAGGCAGGGTACTAACGATGGGGGAGCAAATGCTACGTTCACAGCTCAAGGGAAGGTACGAGGAGCTTTGTTTGCAAGAGGAAATTAGATGGAAGCAGCGAGCGAGGGTACACTGGTTGAAGGCTGGGGATGCGAATACGAAGTTCTTTCATCTTTGCGCCAACGGCCGCAGGAGCAAGAATTACATTTCCCGGTTAATCGACGGGACATCCATCTTTAATAGCCATGCGGCAATGGCTAATCACCTACTCTCCTTCTTCTCCTCTCAACTGGGTATGGAGCCTAGCTATTATCCGACGGTCGACGTGTCAGCCCTCTATGGGTCAGACTACTTGGACCTTAGTAGCCTGCATGAACCCTTCACGATACAGGAAATTAAAAGGGCTGTTTTCTCTTGTGCGCCCGATAAGGCGCCGGGCCCCGATGGTTTTCCACTTATATTTTATCAGCGCTTCTGGGGGATGATTAAGTTCGACTTGCTAGGAGCATTTCAAAAGCTGTACGATGGGAGATTAGATATGCGAGAGATCAACAAAGGCTGGATTAGCTTAATACCGAAAAAAGTGGGTGCCGAGCGTGTAAAGGAGTTTCGGCCGATCTGTTTGGAAAACGGTTTAACCAAAATCATTACCAAGGTGCTGGCTAATAGACTCCAAAGCTTTCTGGAAGATCTCATCAATCCCTTTCAAACGGCCTTCATTAAAGGGCGGTCGCTCCTAGATAACTTCTTCACGGCACACATTTTGACTCACCATTTGAGTTCCTCCAAACAGCGCGCGGTACTTTTCAAGATTGACTTTGAGCGGGCTTTCGACCACATCAACTGGTCCTTTCTGTTTGATGTTTTATTTAAGAGGGGATTTGGAGACAAATGGATATGCTGGATAAAAGCGATCCTCCTTTCTACTTCCAATGCGGTTTTACTGAACGGCACACCGGGAGTCTTTTTCCAATGTAAACGGGGATTGCGACAAGGGGACCCCCTCTCCCCCTTACTTTTCATCCTCTGTATTGACGTGTTGTTCAGAATGTTACAAGCGGCGGTTTCCAACTCGCTGCTTGAAGCGGTTGGCGTCGGCGATGTAGCTATTCATACGTTACAGTTTGCTGACGATCTGCTACTATTTTTCGACGGTAGTACTAAAGCGGCTGAGACAATTAAAATCGTGCTAGAGGCGTTCTCGGTGGTTTCGGGACTTCGGATCAATTTTTCTAAGAGCCGCATCATTCCGGTTTCCCTGGAATTGCCGCAAGCCAACAGTCTTGCAAGCCTGTTTGGTTGCGCCATCGACAGGTTCCCGTTCAACTATCTTGGTCTTCCACTCTCCCCAAAGGCTCTGCGAAAAGCCGATTACTTACCGCTCATCGAAAAGATAGGGAATCGCTTGGCAGGCTGGAAAGGCCGACTACTGTCGAGAGCGGGGAGGTTGATCCTTATCAATTCGGTGCTTTCCAGCACTCCACTGTTTTTTTGTTCGGTGTTCAAGATCCCGGTGTGGGCGATTAATGCAATCGATAGAATTCGTCGGGGGTTTTTTTGGAGCAGCAAGCAACAAACTACAGGGTTCCATTGTTCGGTCAGCTGGAAACAGGTTTGCCGGCCTAAGTCTGTAGGGGGTCTGGGAATCAGGAATTTATCGGCGGCTAACTCAGCACTCCTAATGAAGAACCTTTGGAACTTCTACACAGTAAGAGAGCTTCCCTGGGTTCGAATCCTCCGCCATAAACACTACAGGCGCAGAATGCTTTGTGTGGGAAGTGCAGTACCTGCCAAGTGCGCGCCATTGTGGAAGGGCGTTCTGTGCAGCTCGGAACCCTTCCACAACTCGGTTTCCTTCAAGCTCGGTGATGGGGCGACAACTTCCTTCTGGAGCGCGAGATGGACGGGGGACAAGCTGCTGCGTAACACTTTTCCGAACCTGTTCGCATTGACTACTCACAGGAACACATCGGTTAAAGGTTGGAAGCAGCGCTTCGGCAGCATGACTAACCTCGGCTTTGGCAATCTGCTGGAGCAAGGAGTGGTGGGCCTCAGTGATATAGAGCAACTTCACAACGTAATACAGAGCATTACATTGATTCCCGGAGCGGATGAATTGGTTTGGAGATGGGATACTAAAGGCTGCTTTAGCGCGAGGAGTGCTTACAGTTTTTTGACGTTCGACGGTGTTGACGATCGCAGAATCACACATCTCTGGAGCATCAAGGTACCATTACATATCAAGATCTTCCTCTGGTTGGCTGTAAGGAATAGGCTGAAGACTGTGGACCGGCTAATTAAACAAGGGTGGCATGGCCCGTCGGTCTGCGTCTGCTGTTTCGGGGACGAAGAAAATCTGGAACACCTTCTTTTCAACTGCCGTTTTGCTCGCTCGGTCTGGAGACATATACTACAGGGGAACCAGCACTTGTTGTCAACTTTACTACACGAAACTGGGGATCTAGTGACCAGATGGAAGAAGATCAGAATAATCACAGCAAGGAGCAAACTGGAGCACATCGATGTGTGTGTAGCAGCTACGTGCTGGGGATTGTGGAGGGAGCGAAACCACCGGCTCTTCGATGATCAGACCAATTGTGCGGCAGAGTGTGGGAAGAGTATTTTTAACACTCTAACAACATGGAGCAAAGCGTTGGGAGGGCATAGTGATACGCAACTCTTATAAGCCAGGTGCGCGAAGGGCTGTGGATTTACGCTGGTGTGTTACTAAGAAGAGAGCTGCAGTAAAACATCTCTGTGGAGGGAACACCTGGGAGCATTTGAAGCGTGGGATCTTTGGAGAGCTTGAAGGGGGTACTGCTGAGCTGAGATTGTTTGTTGGGTTTGCTTCGTTTTCTGTTCAGGGACAACTTCGCCTTTTGTTTAACTTTGCTTTTGTGAGCTACAAGCCTATTTTGTAGGGGTAAACTTCGCTTTATGGTTTGGGACCTGTGGGGGGGTTTGTTTGTTTGGGTGGTTAAGTTGTACTTGGACACAAGGTCCTCCATGAGGGGGGGACAAAGCTGTAACTTTGCCTACAACTTCAAATAGGGTTTCACCCTGTTTAATCAAAAAAAAAAAAAAAAAACATCTTGCTTTTACTGTAACAGAATTGGTGAGTAAATTTAAATTAAGAGAAATAGTTTATTAATCCCTTTTGAACGAGTTTTCTCCAGAAGTAGCTCTCTCAAAAAGTTTAATTACAGAAATAACTGCAAATAAAAAATTATTTGGAAAGCTAACGCTGCACGCACCGATGTCCAAATGCAATAATAATAAAATGTGAAATGCATCAAAAGCTTCACCACATTACAAAAAGCCAAAAGCACATATAAATAAAACTTTGTAAGCCACAATAATGAATGATTTATCGTGTGCTAATATTGTAAAACTGTGATTCTCTTTCTCCGTCTCTTACTCCACCTTCTCCGTCTCTTACTCCACCTTCAAATCTAAAATACTGTAACGTTTCTTCGGTCTCTATCTCTGCTGTCAAATATGACGTGCGGCTTATCTAGCAAATTAAGGTTACTTCTCTAAATTATGCTGGGTAAAATGTACAGAAAATTTCTAAACTTTAGCTTTTTCATTAACAGACGTTCAAATTTTCAATTGGCATTTAGATCTTTTCAACTTTATCAAAATAGTTCAATAAACCACTCTCTTGAATTAAAGTTAACAAATTGCATAGCCATTTTGGCCGATGTTTTGCATATAATTTAATAAACCTTCAAATCACAAATAATAATAATAATAATAATAATAATAATAATTTTTATATTCCCAGACCAAAAAAAAACAAAACTAAAGTTCAGTTCATTCTCTTTTTCAATTCTCATGCTTGATTAAAAAATTAGAAGAGAAAAAATAAATTTTTTTATACTTTAAAATACTATCAAACTATATACACGATATATGATCAAAACTAATTATAATTGAGGAGAGGAGATTATTAAATTACTTGATAAAGTTTAGAAAAATTAATTGTCAAAATTAAAAATTTAGATGTTTATTTGTAAAAGAGCTAAAGTTTGGAAGCTCTCCATATATTTTTTTCCCCAATTATTTCTACAATAAATTAAATAATTTAAAATTAATAAAAAAATTAATTAGATAATAAAAATTTACCACTAAAGCAGGGCGAGAATGTTCAGGGCGTGACCTATGCATCACCAGCCGTCCATTCTCCTTCCACGATCGTAGCAAAAATGTGTGGGGATCGCCTCAATTGTCGGCCATTTTAAATTCGCCCCCCAACTTTTATTTTTATTATTAATATCTCTTTACGCTTTAAATTTTTTGAATTGTATAATTTTAGTTAACTGAATAGGATATTTTATTAATTTTGTCGATGATTTTACATCAAACTGAATTATTGCTTTAATCACGTTCTATTCTCTATTCTGGCAAATAATATCCAAGAGATTAATGTCTAATTGCTAATAGCGCAGTAAAATCAACATAATTTTAAACAAAATAATTTAATAAAAAAAAACAAAATACTATGTGTACACTTCCTGTGGGGTGTACATCATACACCTCCCATCCATCAATGGATGGGAGTGTGGTAAGGGGTCACTTCAAGTGACCCCTAAATACACCCCACCCATTGAATGAGTGAAGTGTATGATGTACACCTCTTTGGGGGTGTACATGTAGCACTTCTCTAAAAAAAAATTTCTACATTTTAAGAAAGTCAATAAAATAATAATAATAATAATAATAAAGTGAAAAGGTTTATTTACAAATAATCTATAGGTAAAGAATAATACTATTCGTACATTCTAAATGAGGTATATGGTGATGCACACTCCACTCATATTGAAGTGACTAGTAAAACACATTTCATTCTAAAATTGGCGGGAGTATAAATTGTAAACTCTATTTAGGATGTAAAATTAGTATTTTTGGTAAGTAGAGAGGGTCTCAGACTATTTTTATCTTTCACTATTCACTATCCCCTAACTCTAATCCTGGTTCAAAAAAAAATACTACTCATACATCTGATTTAGGGCGTATAAAATGCATCCTAGCATCCTATCTATTTAAAAATAAATTAATTTTAACAAGTCATATTAGCGCCGCTAATAAAATTTATTTTATCTTAAAATATAAAGGACATAAAATATATACCCTTCTTTTTGGAATATACGTATTTTTCTGATTCAAATTAGGAAGACCGCACGAAGCAATCATACGGTACAATCATGATAGCAACAAGAACGAGGCTTCCATTGAAGCCGTTTAATAAGCGCGTGTTAAAATCCAAACTATGCACCACCCTCCTCTCCTCTCTTACGGAGACAAACCCACCCACCACTCTCTCCCCTTGCTGTTCCCGCCACTCGTTCGGCGAAATATCCCAGCCAATTCTCCGCCTCATCCGCAGCAACTACCGCCGCCGCCATGAAGCAGTTAGTCTCTTCCTTCGAGCCCATCGTTCGAATGCATCTCTCGATGATTCCACCTTTTCATCGATCCTTAAACTCTGCGGAGCTTCATCGGATGTTGTATTCGGCGAACAATTACATTCACTTTGTGTTAAGTATGATCACGACAAAGCTGTTAGTGTGGGAACTTCTTTGTTAGACATGTACATGAAATGCGACAGCATCGAAGATGCAAGGAAGGTGTTCGATCGAATGCCCGAAAAAAATGTTGTCACATGGACCTCATTGCTTGCGGGGTGTACCCAATGCGGGTCCCGCGAATCCGTGTCGGAACTCTTCTTTCAGATGCGAGTGGAAGGAGTTTGGCCTAATCCATTCACCTTCTCGAGTGTTCTTGCAGCGGCTGCGGCTGACAAAGCAATCGAGCAAGGGAGAAGGGTGCATAGCCAGCTGATTAAATTTGGGTATCGGTCGACTGTCTTTGTGTGCAATTCACTTATTAATATGTACTCAAAGTGCGGAGAAGTAGAACAATCCATGTTGGTATTTGAGAGGATGAAGAACAAAGATGCCGTGAGTTGGAATTCCATGATCGCAGGTCTTGTATCAAATGGCCGTGATCTCGAAGCATTACAGCATTTCTATCAAATGAGAGTTTTTGGGGTGAGGCCAACTCAGCTAAGCTTCGCCACAGTGGTTAAACTTTGTGCAAATCTAAAACAGATGGATTTCGCACGGCAACTCCATTCTTGCGTATCGAAAGAAGGGTATGAATCGGATGGCAATATCATGACCGCTCTAATGGTCGTCTATAGCAAATGCAAGAAACTAGACGACGCATATAAATTATTCTCTTCAACGGAAGGAGCTCGAAATGTGGTCTCTTGGACTGCTATGATTAGTGGGTATATACAGAATGGAGGTGCTGCTCGTGCTGCAGTTCTGTTCAGCCAAATGCGGAAGGATTATGTCGAGCCGAATGATTTTACCTACTCAGTAATTCTGACGACTTCTCCAACCATATCACCTGTTGAAATCCACGCGCAAGTAATCAAAACCAATTATCAGCATGCTCCTTCTGTCGGAACCGCTCTGCTAGCTGCCTACTCTAAAATTGGGAATACCCAAGATGCCCTTTCAATTTTTAGAAAGATTGAAGATAAGGACATTGTCGCATGGTCAGCAATGCTAGCATGCTATGCCCAAGCAGGAGATTGTGAAGGTGCAGTGAAATTGTTCGAAGAAATGGCAAGGAAGAAAGTAAGACCAAATGAGTTTACTCTCTCAAGTGTTATCAATGCCTCCACTTGTCGGACTGCTGCTGCAGACCAGGGCAAGCAATTCCACGCAATATCGATCAAGTATAGATATCACAACTTTCTGTGTGTTGCCAGTGCTTTACTCACTATGTATGCAAAAAAGGGTTGCATAGACAGTGCTCAAAAAGTGTTTGAGCGGCAATTAGTGAGGGACTTGGTCTCGTGGAATTCGATGGTATCTGGGTTTGCTCAACATGGATATGGAAAGAAGGCCCTCAAAATATTCAAACAAATGGAAGATCAGGGCATGGAAATGGATGGGATCACATTCATCGGTGTTCTATCCGCGTGCACTCATGCAGGTCTTGTAGAAGAAGGGCGGAGAAACTTCGAGTCGATGGTGAAAGATCACCAAATTAGTCCTACAGATGAACACTATTCTTGCATGGTCGATCTGTATAGTCGAGCAGGTAAGCTTGAAGAAGCAATGAGTCTCATACAAAGGATGCCGTATCCAGCTGGAGCGACTGTGTGGCGGACACTCTTATCTGCATGTAGGCTTCATAAAAATATCGAGCTCGGAAAGCTTGCTGCTGAAAAGTTGATTATGATGGAGCCACAAGATTCGGCTGCTTACGTGCTTCTATCTAATATTTATGCCACTGCGAGGAGATGGGATGAGAGGGCGAGCATACGGAAGCTTATGGATGAGAGGAAAGTGAAGAAAGAAGCAGGGCGCAGTTGGATTCAGGTTAAGAACAAGGTGCATTCGTTCGTAGCGTCAGATAGGATCCACCCTATGTCGGATAAGATATATGAGAAGATCGAGGATATGATGAATAAATTGAAGGGGGAAGGGTACAAGCCTGATACGGAATATGTGCTTCACGAGATGGAAGAGGAGCAGAAAGAAGATATGTTGTTCCAGCATAGTGAGAAGCTAGCACTCGCATTTGGGTTGATAGCCACACCGGAATGTGCTCCAATACACATTGTGAAGAACCTTCGGATATGCGGGGATTGCCACACTGTGATGAAGATGGTGTCGGATATTGAGGGGAGGGAGATTGTTGTTAGGGATTCAACCCGGTTCCACCATTTTATGGGTGGTTCGTGTTCTTGTGGGGATTACTGGTGAGATGAAGCAAAGAAAAGTTTGAGCTCTTCTTACGAAGCTTTGAGAAGGTTCAGAAGCTATTGAATGCTCCGGCTCAAGCACGAATGAACATGAAATGCATGACCATTGGGGCATTTTGTCAAGAAAGGGAGGTCGCTCCAGACATTTTTATAATCCATTCACATTGAGCCAATTGCTAGAGCAAGTTAAAGGGCCTTCCAGGAAGAGTAAGAAGTGGGGTTATTAACGAACAATGAATAAACTCAATGGCTCATCAGGCATCCAGAATTGGTTTTTGATGGAATAAGACGAGAGAGATGTTTTGGGGCTAGCTTCTTGGAAGCATCAAGAGTTATGAGAGGTTTAGCTACTTATAAGAATCAAGAGTTACAAGAGGTTGAGATTATCAAAATTTGGTCGGACCAAATAATCTCTCTCCTTCGGGCACTGTCACCCGGCTTTGAATCCTGCATCAAGCAGGACAAGTGCTTGCTTGGGGCCCTTGGGCATTTTAGGAGAAAAGAAGAACTCTCTGGGATGAGATTATCATATAGCATGCAAAAGGTCTATAGATTGAAAAAGAATGAATTTGAAGAATTCCATTGTATCTTATCGATCCCATTCCTACATATTGTGACCCTCAACACCTCAGAGTTGCTAAACCTTCCCTCCCCCAACATCACTCTCTTAGTCCAATTGAAATCACTCTTTGAGTGAACAAGGGCTCCAAATATAAAGTTAGGTCTGGTATATTTCCACCACAATACAGAATGCAGAAATGAAACAGCATGTATGCAATATGTGGATAAGTGAGAGCTTTGGAAATCCAGGGAGTATAACACAAGACAATGATTGAGGAAGTTAAGATGCAGAAGAATACACTCGGAGTACACTCCGAGTACCGAGAAACTCGTCATCAAGTGAGGCTTTTTAACTTCCATTTACTTTTAATGCATTGCAAAACTTGTCTAGTTTGGAGTGTTGAAGTAGCTATCACTGTTTTTCCTTCCTCTGTTTTGGCTTGATTACACTATACTACACTGTCTTTAGGACTTTTTTTTAAAAAAAAAATTCTACACTTTACTATTCCATAAAAAAAATGCAAAAATGCTGCTGGAAAATCGCTGTGTATATCTGACCAATTTTGACAAGAAGAAATAAAAATACCTAAACATAACATGAAAAATAGTTGAAAACAACTTGATAAAGTCTTTTAATGAATCAATTTTAGAGGCTCATTTCTTTTTTCTTTTTTTTTTTGAGAAAAAAATAGCGAGCCATCTGCGTCATTCATGATAAAAATGAACTAAGCAATAAGAGTGAGACAACATGGTCTCTCGAAGCAACAGGTTACAAAGAAAAAAAAAAAAAAAAAAAAAAAGAAGAAGAAGAAAGCAATTGTAACAAAAACTACTACAGGATCCGGGCTCATTTCATTTTTCTTGACTATCTAATCAATGCTCGTCAATAGAGTAGTTAACTTTTATCTAAAATAGTAAAGTTATTGATCTTAATATAGGGACTGAAAAAATAATATTTTAATGGTGTCCTTGAATAAAGTAGTAGAGATGGTAACCAAAAATAAATTTGGCATGCAGTATAAAAATTGATAAAAAAAGTTGATATTAGTACAATTGTGTCTTCGAAAACAAATAGTACAATACAGCAAACAAAAAAACAGTGATGTATAGTGTAGTAGGGTGCAATTAAGCCCTAATTTTTTGGTAACTTCACCTACTAATCCCCAAACGTTTGATGAACCTTCAATTTTGTAATCGAGACTTGTAAGCTCCACATTCAACATCCAGTATTTTTTAAAGGGGCTTTTCTTGAAAATAACTTTCTAAAAATTTATATTTTTGAAAATGACCCTACAAAATTTATATTTGTAAAAATAATTCTATGGGTGCCAACTGGGCGTCACGTGTGTCCGCCACGTCAGCGGGGGAGCATGAATCGGATTGAGTTGAACACACGTGTTGAGACTGCGTGTCTAAACACATGTTTTGAGACTGCGTGTTTAAGAGTTGAACACACGTGTTTAGACTGCATGTCTAAACACGCGTTTTGAGACTGCGTGTCTAAACACGCAGCCTCAAAATGCGTGTTTAGGCGCGCAGTCTAAACACGCTTGTCTAGAAAAAAATAATCAGATTTTTAAAAAATATGTCAAAAAAAATAAGTTTTACATTCCATTTTTTATTTTTTATTTATTAAATATTTATATATTATTTTATATATTTTTTATATTTTAAAATTATTAATTTGAATATTTATTACTGACATTAATATATATTTAAATTAATTTATTCTTAATCATATATTTTTTGAATATTTATTCTTAATCATATATTTTTTTTAGGGGCAATTTCCTACATACCCCTAAAAATTTTCCTGTTTTCAGATTTACCCCTCTTAGAAGGCTAATATTAAAACTACCATTCTTACGTTCCAACTTCTTGGAACTTCTTTTCAAAATACCCCTGAAGTTAAACTCTGTTAGTGTACCGTTTGGAACTGCCGTGATCTGTGTGTAATTACTATTTTGCCCTTTCAAATATACTCTAAACCCCTAAACCCTAAAACCCTAAACCCTAAACCCTAAACCCTAAAACCCTAAAACCCTAAAAAACCCTAAAACCCTAAACCCTAAACCCTAAACCCTAAACCCTAGAACCCTAAAAAATCCTAAACCCTAAACCCTAAAACCCTAAACCCTAAACCCTAAAACCCTAAAAAATCCTAAACCCTAAACCCTAAACTCTAAACCCGGGCAAAATAGGTATATCTGATAGTTTTCAACTCCGATTATTATTTAACTCTAGTTTAGCCCTAGTTAACTTAACAAAGGAAAACGGTAGGGGTATTTTTAATAACGGTGGAACGTATGAAGGGTATATTGGAAAGAAAAAAATAAGAGGGTTAAATCAGATATTTCTTCATATTTCAGGGGTACACAGGCAATTATCCCTTTTTTTAATATTTAGATTGTTAGTTTGAATATTTATTACTGACATTAATATATATTTAAATTAATTTATTTTTAATTATATTCCTTTTAATTTTTCTTTCGTAAGAAAAAAAAAAAAAAAAAATTTCGCCGAAAGGATAAAAATAAATTTCTTTTTGCGGTATGAAAAAATAATAATAATAAAATATCTGTTTGCTTTAGAAAATTTAAAAATATAGAAAATATATAAAATAATATATAAATATTTAATAAATAAAAAAATAAAAAATAGAATGTGGAACTCAAATTTTCTACATAGATATTTTTTTTGGCATATTTTTTTATTTTTTTTTAAATATTTTGTTTTTACTTTTTAAAAAATTTGATTTTTTCTAAATTTGATTGTTTAGATTGTTGGTTTGAATATCTATCACTGACATTAATATATATTTAAATTAATTTATTCTTAATCATATATTTTTTGAATATTTATTCTTAATTATATATTCTTAATCATATATTTTTTTGAATGTTTAGATTGTTAGTTTGAATATTTATTACTGACATTAATATATATTTAAATTAATTTATTTTAAATTATATTCCTTTTAATTTTTCTTGCGGAAGAAAAAAAAGGAATAAATTTTTTTTTTCCGCCAAAAGGAAAAAAATAAATTTCCTTTTGCGGTACGAAAAAAAATAAAATAAAATATCCGTTTAATTCAGAAAAATTTAAAATATAGAATATATATAAAATAATATATAAATATTTAATAAATAAAAAAATAAAAAATAGAATGTGGAACTCAATTTTTCAATGTAGATGTTTTTTGGCATATATTTTTTATTTTTTTACAAAAATTATTTTTTTTATTTTTTTTAAAAAATTATTGTTTTTATTTTTTAAAAAAATTTATTTTTTTATTTTTTAAAAAATTTGATTCTTTCTAAATTTGATTATTTAGATTGTTGGTTTGAATATTTATCACTGACATTAATATATATTTAAATTAATTTATTCTTAATCATATATATATATATATATATATATATATATATATATATATATATATATATATATATATATATATATATATTTATTTATTTATTTATTTATTTATTTATTTATTGCCTAAGAAAAAAAAGAACCAAATTTTTTTTTCCGTCAAAAGGATAAAAACAAATATCTTTTTGCGATACGAAAATAATAATAAAAAAAATTAAGATAATTTAAAAATATAAAAAATATATAAAATAATATATAAATATTTAATAAATAAAAAAATAAAAAATAGAATGTGATACTTATTTTTTTTGACATATTTTTTAAAAATCTGTTTATTTTTTTCTAGACTGCGTGTCTAAACACGCGTTTTGAGACAGCGTATCACACCCCGAGTTCGAAAAACAGAGTCTAAATTATTATTTTTTTAATCAAAGTTTAAAACCAGCCAGGGCACGACATATCGCCACATGTATAGAAAATTCCCAATCCCCATTGGGTTGAGCCTTTCTATACATGCACGGCTCAGCACTTGCAGTCAATATCAGAGTAGTCTATACTACGTTCTACTCTATCAAAGATTACAATATACAACAACTTATTGCAATAACTTTACAATTAAATTACATGATTTACAAATGATACAAGTACAACGACTGTCCAATGGTCGTTTGCTATCACGGAACCTTTCCAACACGTCCCGACATCCCAACACCCGATCGACCTGAAAAATGGTCACCCAGGGGGTGTGAGATACATCGACAGTATATTCCAGTGGACACGACGAGCCGAGAAATAGCAAATCGTACCTACTGGCATACAATAACTAGCGGATAGTAAGATGTCATGATAGGTAAGCATAATATAGATCATGGTGCGGATAATCAAAATGATAGGCAAAGCAGATATAGATCATAATAGGAGCATGCTGATATAAGTACTGAATAAAACTGAGCAATCATAATATATGAAGGAAAGCATGCTGAACAGGCAATTATCCATCAATGATAGAACCAACAATTACCCAATTATAGCCACCATATTGGTCAAATAGACCTCAGGGAAAACGTTTAACCTGGCACCAACCTGGCTGACATACCCCAGCACCCTCGGGCACTAACCTGGGAGTCAACACTCTGGCACCCTTGGGCACTAACCTGGGGGTCACGGGTCCATCACCAAACCACTTTACCGGTAAAGAACATACACACGGGGCGCGATCCCGCTGATGTTCGTGAAGTACAACAGTGCGGGCAATCATCATGCGAATGCTCAAGCTCACGGTCCACAGACCGGATAATCGGCAACAAGCCGGCAATCCCAACAGGGATGCAATAACTGAAAACCAAAACTGATCTCAACTCATGCAATACTGAATGCAAGATATAATAAATGTCCAATCACACATGGCATATGTCCAGGAATAATTGAGATATACTGATTAGCATGATAGTATATAAATGCTAGCTAATGACCAATCAGGCATGGCAAAAGTCCAAGATATACTGAGAAGCATAAACGGATAGCGAGCTAATAATCGATCAGGCATAGCAATAAAACTGATAATGATCAAGCAAAAAGGAGTAGGCTCAATAATGAAAACTAGGCTACCACAAGAACATGGGTCCTGTTAAGGAATTTGTTTTGGCGTATTTCGTGAAAGTGGTTAAGTCTTGAAGATTGAAGATGAAGATGTTTGGATCGTATACCTCAATCTCAAGTGAAAAGAATTCAAAATGATCAGGTACGTTTAACTAAGTAAGTTTGGTGATCTGAATACTTCTTATAGTGTAGAAACACTTGGATGGATTTATAATTGCATAAAAATCAAAAACTGGACATGTAATATGTTCAGGATCCGGATTAGGGTACTTCAGTCCGGACCCCGAACATAGGTAGGTTCATGCGCAAATCCAGTCCGGAACACCCCTGGTTCAGTCCGGACCCCGAACGTGGATTTTGCATAAATCGCATGAACAGTCCGGACCGTGGATACTTCAGTCCGGACCCCGAACATGATTTTTCAGGAATTCTCTGAAAAACAACGACAGTCCGGATCAAGCCAAATCCAGTCCGGACCGTCGTGCGGGAAAAAGTTTGTTACAATCAGTTTTTTGATTCTTATCCACTTCCAATGGTTTCTAACCTATAAATAAGCCATAATCTCATTTCTTAGGGAGTGTGGAAAAAACCGAAAAAGATCTAATGATCCGTATGGTGGAAGATTTCAAAATCCAAAATTAACGGAGATTTAGACAAATCCACATATAGAGAAGAAAGGAAATAACTAGATCTATTCTATGTTTCTTCATCTATATTGATTAATTTGATTCTAGGATTTCAAACTCAGATTTTGAGTAGAATCAAATTAATGAATACTTAGATGGTATTTCCGATCTATCTTTGATCTAAGTATTCGGCGGACTTTCACCACCAACAAAACAACGATTTTCTCAAAAATCGGCGCGTAGATTCGCGTGGCCTTGTGGACTCAATGTGCTACCGCTCTCGTGGATTCGGAGCGAGGTACGTTCGTGTGATCGACACGTACTACTTGGTGGAGACCGTGGATTCGGTCAGACGTCGTGGACTCGACGTTGGACGCCGTGGATTCGGCGTTGGACGCAAATCGTGGATTCGAGGCGCGTTGCGGAGCGAGCGGAGAAGATCAACTCGGAGCGTATGGAAAAAGGTTGAGTCGTGTGTGAGTACGGTATATCACCTTTGTACGTGTTTAATCTTAGTTGATTTCACCGTGTGATCGGTCCCGTGGTTTTTTACTCCTGGTTTTGGAGTTTCTCCACGTAAAATCTCTGCGTGTTATTTACTTTTCCGCATTGGGTTTTATTACGCAAAGATTTTTGAGTGTTTATTGTTTACACCTATTCACCCCCCTCTAGGTGTTTTTTCTCCTATTTAGATCCATATTTATCATAACCCAACAAGTGGTATCAGAGCGGGAATAGGGTTGTAAACAATGATTGAAGGTGGAAACATCAACAGACCACCGTTCTTCGATGGAACAAACTATGCCTACTGGAAAGTACGGATGAGAGCATTTTTAATTTCCATCGATGAACAGGTGTGGCAATCAATCGAGTTTGGATGGTCAAATCCGACTGAAATTATCGCTGATGTTCGCACCATCAAACCTAGGTCGAAATGGACCAAGGAAGAAATTGATACATCTTCTTACAACGGCAAAGGAATTAACGCCTTATTTAATGCTTTGTCGCAAACTGAATTCTCTCGCGTCTCGGCATGTGAGACTGCGAAAGAGATCTGGGATGTTCTACAAGTTACACATGAGGGAACAAGCCTTGTGAAGATTCAAAAACTGCAAATGCTTACGAGCAAATTTGACTCAATTTTTATGGCAGAAAATAAATCTTTCACAGATTATTATACACGATTGCAAGACATCGTGAATACATGTGCTAACTTGGGAGAGAAAATTCCAGAATCTAAAGTTGTAAGAAAGATTTTAAGGACTCTTCCTGAAAGATTTCGCCCAAAGGTTGCAGCCATTGAAACAGTTAAACACCCGGACGAAATCCGTGTTGAAGAATTAGTTGGTGCACTTCAAACTTATGAAATGACATTTCCTACTAACTATTCTTCTGGAAAGGCATCCTCTTCTAAGTCTTCAGGTTTTGCGTTGAAAATAACAAAAGAAGAAGACGCGGATTCATCCTCCTCAGACGATGATGAGAACCTATCAATGGAGGATTTCGAGAAGCAACTTACGCTCTTGACGAGGAAATTTCGCCGAAGCTTTCGAAGGGGTAATTCTAGCAAAACTTCATCCTTCGTAAAGTCGAAGAAAGGCAAAGGAAATTCAAGCTTTAAGTCAAGAAAGCAAGAGAGTTTTTCAAAGGATAAGAAAAACTCGGAGGGACAAGTCCAATGCTTCAAGTGCCGAGGCTACGGTCACATCTCAACGGAGTGTCCCAACAAGAATCTGTTAAAGAAGAAGGCGATGCAAGCCGTCACTTGGGATGACACCTCAACTTCCAATGAGTCATCTTCCAGTGATGAAGAAAATAACGCAACGGCATTCCACGCGTCCACATCTTCACCTTACGTGTGCTTTATGGCAAGTACATCCGATTCATTGTCCAACTCCTCCCAAGTTGAAAAGAATGCAACGGACGATGAATCGAGTAACTCCGAAGGTGAAGACTTTGCTTTTGCCTACCATAAACTTTTAAAGGATTCAAAGAAATTGGCAAAGCAAAACAAGAGTTTGAGAAGGAGATTGCAGGATCTCGAAGAAGAAGCAAAAAGGGCAACTTCTCTCTCAAACGCTCTTGAAGTGGAAAGGGACAACTTGATTAAAGTAAATGTTTCCCTTCAAGAGAAGAATGAGCATTTCGAGAAGGAACATATCAAATTGGTGGATAAAGCAAATTACTTCTTGAAGCTCTACTCCGAGGCTCATCAAGAAAAGATGGAAATGACGAAGACCATATTCCAACTTAAGGATGATTTGAAACGATTTTCTTCAGGAAGGAGCAAGTTAGATAAGATGCTTGGTCTTGGTCAAACAAATCGTTCGGGCCTTGGATACAGTCGAACTGGAGATAGTCCTAGTTCGAGTGGAACAATTTTTGTGCCCCAGTCGGTGTCTCCTCCTCCGACGACGGAATTCAATACATTCAACGACAACAAGCCTACCTCACCTACTTCGGGTTCATCAAGTACAAAGGTATGTTTTCGTTGTGGTTTTGCATGGCACATAAGAAGAGATTGCAAGATTGGAGCAAAACGAACAAATCAAGCGCCTCTTGCAACAACTACCAACAAGGTCATTCCCCGGAAATCAAAGGAGAATTTTTCAAAGGAAAAGAACCTTGGTAGTTCACCTCACAAGACGATGTCAAAGAAAAGCGATCAATCAAACAAAACGCTTTCACCAAGGAGAATATCTTCACAAACATTGCCGACGCAGTCCAAAAAGGTTTGGGTGCGCAAAGGTGAAATCTTCCCTTGTCTTGTCATTCATACTTCTTTGCATGCTTATGACAACTCGTCTTGGTATCTGGATAGTGGATGTTCCCGTCACATGACCGGTGACAAAACTTATTTTCAAACTTTAGAGAAAACCTTCGGAGGACTTGTAGTTTTCGGAGACGGTCGTTCTTCAAAAATTGTTGGAAAAGGAACAATTGCTATTCCAGAAGGCCCGGTTTTGAACAATGTTTTATTTGTCGAAGGCCTTAAGACTAACCTCATTAGCATTAGTCAACTTTGTGATAATGGCTTTTCAGTTAATTTTTCTTCTGCAGAATGTATTGTAACTGATAAGGACCGTTTATTCTTTTTGAAATGGGTTAGATCTGAAAACAATTGCTATGTAGTTCCTAACAAAATTTTTGAAAATTGTAACCTAGTTTCACTTGATAACGAAACTCTTTAGCATGAAAGACTAGGTCACATAAATTTTAAGGAACTAGCAAGGATTTCTAATAAAGACGTGGTTAAGGGGGTTCCTAAATTATCTTTTAAAGAAAACATTGTGTGTGGAGGTTGTCAAAAGGGAAAACAATCGAGGGTCGCGCACAAGAACTTGAACCACGTTGGAACTAAACGGCCATTAGAATTACTGCACATGGACTTAATGGGGCCGACTCGTCAACCAACTTTGGGAGGTAAATGGTATATTTTTCTTTTGGTTGATGATTTCTCTAGATATTTATGGGTAACATTTTTAAAAGAGAAAGCGGATACTTTCGATTCTTTTCATGAGATATGTCATCGTGTTATGATTGAGAAAAATGAAAAGATCGTTCGTGTTCGGAGTGATAGAGGTGGAGAGTTCATCAATTCTAAATTCATTGATTTTTGCACTTCACATAGCATAAAACATGAATTCTCTGCACCCTATACACCTCAGCAGAATGGTGTAGTCGAGCGCAAAAACAGGGTTGTACAAGAGATGGCGCGTGTTATGCTTCATAGCCGGAATCTCCCGTTACATTTTTGGGCTGAAGCAGTTAACACCGCAGTCTACGTTATTAATCGAGTGTATTTGCGCCCGGAAACCTTAAATACACCATATGAGCTATGGTTTTGTAGAAAACCGAATATCAAATATTTTCGAATCTTTAGGAGTCGCTGTTATATTTTGCGTGATCGCGAAAATCTTAGAAAATTCGACTCTCAAAGTGACGAAGGAATTTTCATGGGTTATTCTACAAACAACAGAGCATATCGGGTATTTAACCTCGAATCTAAAACGATGGTAGAATCTTTTAATGTTAAAGTAGATGAAGCTTTTCATTATGCATCTGATAAATCTACCCCTGATATGTCTCTTGATGATGATACTCCTGTAAATGTATCTTCTCATAACAATTCTTCCGATAAAGTTGATGCATCTAATGGTTCTTCTAGTTTATCTGATATGCAGGAATCATCACACGTACCTCCGAGTACTCCGTTACTTCAAACGCTACGTATCTCCAAGGATCATCCAGAATCAAACATTATTGGAGACCCACAAGAAGGAGTCAGGACTCGGAGACAGTTGGTTTGTGGAGTCGCGTGTTATGTCTCCATGATAGAACCAAAGAACGTCGATGAAGCTCTTCAGGATGATTACTGGATTGAAGCAATGCAGGAAGAGCTCCATCAGTTTGAAAGAAACAAAGTCTGGGAACTAACGAAGCCTCCGAAGCAACACAACATAATTGGTACTAAATGGATTTTCAAGAACAAGAGAAACGAGGATGGTACCATCATCAGGAACAAAGCACGCCTAGTTGCTCAGGGCTATTCACAAATTGAAGGTATAGACTTTGATGAGACGTTCGCCCCGGTAGCTCGTATCGAGTCAATTCGCATCCTCTTTGCGATTGCTTGTCATTTAAAATCAAACTTTTTCAAATGGACGTTAAGAGCGCCTTTTTAAATGGGTTTTTAAATGAGGAAGTTTATGTGGCTCAACCGAAAGTTTTCATTGACCATAAACTACCTAACCATGTTTTTCGTTTGAAAAAGGCTCTTTACGGTCTAAAACAAGCACCGCGAGCATGATATGAAAGGTTGACAAAGCACCTTTTGGAAAAGGGCTACACTCGAGGGGGAGCGGATCGGACACTCTTTGTGAAGCATTTTGGGGATAACTTTATTGTGGCACAAATCTATGTCGATGACATTGTATTTGGAGCAACAAGAAACAACGATGCTTCAAAATTCGCGGAAACCATGGAAAGCGAATTTGAGATGTCCATGATGGGCGAGCTAACATATTTTCTTGGATTGTAAGTGAAACAAAATGAAGAAGGCATCCATCTGTGTCAATCCAAGTATGCAAGGGAGTTGGTGAAGAAATTCGAATTAGAAAATTCTAAAGACTTTCCGACTCCAATGGAAACTACCAACAAGGGATTAGAAAGTGAATCTCTTAGTGAAAGTGTGAGGACCCGGAATTCCCACGTTTGGATTACTGCTGGATCTGCGGCTTCTGGAGACCCCTGTTGGGTGTTAGAGGTGTTTGTGCGCATATTGGACCCAAGGATTGGACCCGGCATGAAAAAACGGATCAAGTTTGCTTTCCGGGAATTTTTGGTAAATTTTAGAAGTGGAATTTGGCAAATCGGACTTCGGATTTGGATTCAGCGCTCGAAAACGGTCAAGATGGACTATTTACTTGTATTTTTCGGATCCCGGATGACCCGGCACGGATTTCGAGGTGATTTGGTACTGTTCCGGCCGCCGGAGGGCCGCCGGCGGCGGCGGCGGGCGGCGGAGCGCGGCGGCTGGTGGCGGCGGAGGCGCGCGGTCCACCGCGGGAGGCGTGCACCCGGGGGCTGGCCACGTGGCGGCTTCCAGTTGGCCGGCGCAGCAGGCGCGGTCCATGGACCTTGGCGGGGTGCACGGTGGACCGTGGTCATGCCACGTGGCGTGATGGCATTGGCTGGTGCACGAGCGCGCGGTCCACGCAGCTGGTAGCAGGTGCCTCGGGGTGCGTGCCCGACAGGCGCGCGTGGGCGCACGTGGGGCGCGACGTGGGCGCGCTGACCCGCGCTTCCCGCTCGGGGGCGCCACGTGTCGGCACCCGCTTCGGCCGCGTGGCGCAGCGCGGTTGGCCCCAAACAGCTGTTTGCTGTTTGGGAGGCTACGTGGCAGCCTGGGGGATTTCCGGGCGTGAACAGTAACGGGCTGGGCCCGTTACTGTAGCAGCCCGGAAGTACCGGGCGCCCGAAACTTTGGGCCAAAAGCCCAAAAGGTGGATTTTCGGGCTGGGCCTATAAATAGCTGGCTTGCTTGGGCTTTTTGCCCCCTTTCCCGAGCTCCCCTGCCCATGGCCCCTTTAGCAAAGTTGGAGATCTTCATCTTGCGCATCTTCTGGCAGAGGCCCGGATTTTTTGGAAGCCGCGGCGTCGACGACTTCGGCATCGGAGCGCAGTGTGGCGATTTTTCATCGGAGGCCCGTTATCGTCGCAGTTTGATCTGAGAGGTCTACCGAGCTACTCCGTCAGTATTTTTGGACGATTTCTGCGGCGTTGGAATCACGAGAGGTACGTCTTCGACTTTCGTGTTGATCATCTTGCTGGATTCAGAGTTTATGACACGGTTTTCGAGGCATTTCTAAGCCGCTGTTTTCTGGTGGAGTTTTTGGGACAGCGGCCCCTTGCCAGAATTTTATCTCCTCAACTGGACATCGGATCGAGACGAGCCTATACACTTTTTGGATCTACTCGTCGCGAGGATTATCATCGTATTTTTTTGGGATTTTTATGAGGCTTGCCCGAAGGTATACTGTTTCCCCTCTTACTGTGCAGAGTTTTACAGTTGTGTGGTTGTGAGTGTTTGCGCACCTGTACTGTAGAATTTGTAACTCGGCCTACGGGGCTCGGATTTGGACGTGCAGGGTACCGTTTCGAAGATATCGACACGAGGATCGCTGTGATATTTTTATTGGATTTTTCTGGCCATTTTCAGCAGGTGAAAAAGGGACATCTTTGGGACTGAAATTCTGTGTACGTTTTTATGGACAGTTTTGGACTTGATGTGTATTTGTGGACTTTGTGTTGTACCCAGGAGGGTTACGAGTGTTGCTGGATCTTTTGGAGTAGGAGATTTGGATTTCCTGGTATTTTCAGCTGTACGACCCTGGACAGTTGTGCACCTTCAGGTGGGTGGCTTGCTTTCAAGATCTATGGACTGTGCTCTAATTCTATTGCTATAGAATCATGCATGATAGTGATTGGACTTGGGTAGCATGTTAGAGTGTAGGAATTGTTGATCCTTGTTTTATCTGTCGATCTTGTGATCTCTTGCTTCCTACTATCATATTAAATATTTGTTATATTGGAACCTGACCTAGCACCCCCGTCATATGTTGCATGTGTAACCAGACCAGTAGAAAACCCTCACTTGGGCTAGGGTTATTTATGTTTAGACATTCACACTTTATGTCGCATTCCTGGACTTAGTGTTATCCTCGCCCGGGTAGTGGGCCGAGCGGTCGGGACTTCTCTTTAGTGTGGGATGCATTTGCACTCGTGCTTGGGAGCAGAGTGGAGTCTGGTAGATGTGGTGGTTCGCTTGTCTGTATCGGGAACCGTTTGGGGTAAACGGTGGACCCGAGAGATCTTGTTTTCCCCTGTTTGGGTCGTCGCCACTGTGTTAGTGGCAGTAGTGTACTAGTGTTAGCCGGACCTAGAACCCAGAACCCTTTTCGACATATACATGATTTTAGTCTACCAATGTTTTCTTCCAAACATCGAAGGGCCGCTGGAGTCTGTTCTTGTTTGATTTGACAAAGGCATCAGCCCTTCGAGGTTTGGGTAAAACACTTGTTTTCTAATTATTTTTTCTAAAAAGAACTAAAATCATTAAATATGGATTTCTTCCAGATCAAATTAGTTTTCAATAACAAATGTCACCTTTTTCCTGTAAATCTCCCCACTCGAAAGGATTCGAGTGGTCTGGGTTCTAGGGGCCGTTCCTCTGTCGGGACGAAAGCCACGGGGGCCGAGCCTGGAACCTGTTCTTGTTTGATAGGGTTGTAGGGGTAGGTCTCCCGGGACTTCGGGCCCTGTTGGTGTCTTCTGCGAGTTGTACTGTGATTTTTGCTTTCCCGAACTATAAAGGGATCGGAAACTTCGATAGTCGGAGCCTAGAGTCTGTTCTTGTTTGATAGGGTTCTTAGCACCGGTCTATCGGGTTTCCGAACCCTTATGGTGTCGGTCTTTCTGGAGAGTTTAGTGTTCTGTTGTGGGAGCCGTCTGGTGAACGGTGGCCCCAGCGGTGTGACTTCCAGCTTGTGGTTGAGAGTTGGTGTTGTTGGTCGATCTTGTTGATCGTGGTTTGGACTATAGCCTGCATGAGCCATATTTGAGCTCGACAGAGATACGCGGATACTTTCCTCGGTGGGGTCGCTCCCCTCGAGAGCCACTCCGGAGTTGGGCCTGTTACTTGCTATCGCGACTTGTCGACGCCGTCCCTCTGACTGGCCCAGTTAGCGGCAGTCACGGACACCCTACGGTAGACCCGTCCTGTTGAGGATATGCGGCAGTAGGTGGGCGCAGGTTTGACTGGACCCTTTGAGGCAGTCAGTTTAGATTTGGTGAGTTTACTGTGTGTGTTAGTAGATGCATCATGTTTCATCTGTTCCTTTTCTTGAGCATCTAGATAGAGGCATAGTAGCTGTTGAGTTACTTTTCCAGCCCTTTCATTTCAGTTTTATATTGTTACTTTATGCCTCTAGTAGACTTAGTGGGCAGTCCGTCGGGCTTGTTGGCGGCACCCACTGAGAACTACTTGGGACGTAGTTCTCACACCCGTCGTGGTGTATTTTCCCACAGGGACTTCTACTCCGGTTCCTGTTGTTCCTGTTGCTGATCCTTCTGACCGAGGCGAGGGAGTCGCGAGCTAGATCCCTACCAGTCGTCGTCCAGGGAGTAGATGTGCCCTTTTTATTTTGAGAGTTTCTTGTTGAGAGACCTTGTAGTGAGGTATAGAGTTGTACTTTTCCTTCTGAGTTGAGTGACTTGTACTTTGGTGAGGACTTTGTACTAATTTATTTTATTTCTAGTGGTTTATTTATAGCTCTGATATCTGTTTAGCTGTAGTACTTTTCTTGCAGGTAGGACGCTTCGCCTATGCGGGTTTGGCATAGGTGGCGGATCTGTTGGCGAGCCGGGTCGCAGTTTCGACCCCGGGGCGTGACAGATTAGAGTGGTATCAGAGCCTAGGTTGTAGGTCATTATGGACTTAGCAACCCTAGGCTTGTGGTTGGACATTAGGATGACTACGTGAGAGTCGTGACTGTTAGCGAGAGTCCTGATTGAGTTTCATACCTCTCCCAAGGGATGGGATGAGTGATTGGCATGTTTATTTTCCTAAGCGATTATGTTGGCTGCAGACAACATAATACTGTGGAATTGATAACATGTCTTAGACTTTCGCTGGATTGGGTCGTATGGTTGTTGTGTCCTGATGTTTGTTATTGTGCAGTGGACTACGATGCCCCTGAGATGTCGTGTAGCGAAGAGGGCACATTCCGCATCTGATTAGTAACCCGAGCAGCGGGAGGCAGAGCTATCAGAGCAGAGCGAGACCCAAGAGTTATGGATCCAGATGGCACAGATGTCGGAGGCTGTCCGATGCCAGAAGGAGGCCATGGAACGTTCGATGCGCTTGTTGGAGCAGAGAGCACAGCTAGTTGCAGTACCGCTTGAGTGTCCTCCAGTACTCTCTTCCTATGCGGTGGTATTTTCAGTTGTACCAGTGGCGCCGACAGAGCGAGCAGCCCCCTCCGTGCCGACGAGCAGTGCCGAGGCACCGAGGCAGGGTGGATAGTGGATAGTAGCTGAGCTTCGGGACGTCATTGATCGATGGAGCCAGTCCCGGCAGTCTGAACCATCCCGATTCATAGGTTTGAGTTGGAGCCTTTGTAGGCAGAATTGGGGTTGGTGGTGATGGAGAGACTATCTGAGAGCCTCCCTGTGCTAGGGAGTTTATACAGTTGCTGAACTGCACGCTCCAGGTTTCGAGGGACGAGGCGCATAGGATATGTTTGACTGGGAATGGTTTGCGCCAGGATACCTTTCAGTTTAGTTGGTCCCTCCGTTTTGGATTATTGACGCTTCGATAGAATAGGCGTGGTGTGTGGAGCGTGGCGCTGCAGTTCCTTGGGATAGGGATCTGCCACCAGAGGCGAGTTCTGGATTTTGGTGCTTCGCGCCGAGTGATGGAGGACAGATCGGACGGCAGAGACATTTCTGATTTCTTTTCCTGGATAACGGGTCCCCGAGATGCCAGAGTTTGGACGGGCCCCGATAGCAGCATAGCATCTACGTCAGAGTGGCGCGGCGGTAGCATGGATTGGCTATCTGCGGAGGACCGCATTTGTCACCCTTGTGTGAGTAGAGGCGGAGGTCGTGCTCCCCATATGGATGGTCTTGATTTTCAGGCAAACTGAGCGATGACCACTTTCATCGAGCGGATGAATTTGTGCCGCCCGGCTGGAGGGCGCCACAGCAGCAGATTGGGTTGTCACCGGCACGATTTCTTTACAGCAGTCTGAGATAGAGTGTTTTTGGTTTTCCTGTCTGGACTGGAGGTAGAGTTGTTACCACGTGCACTAGAGGTACAGGTTCCTGTTGGTATTGTGCACTTGGGGAAGCCTTATGGATTTTGTCTTGTGCTGTTGAGACTTGGAATTTTACCGGCAAGTTGACGGTTTTTGGTTGGGTGCTACCTGTTGAGCGTAGGTGACGTTTAGGACTAGAGTTGTGTTCCTAGGGGTCACGGTTAGATCGTAGCTTCTGTTTTGTAGCCACAGCAGGAACGGCTTCAACACTTCTCTCCCTTTTCTCGCCTTGTACTGAAATTTCCGAACATGACGAGAGCTTCGAAAGACTGCTCCAGAAATGGAGACGGTGCCCGAACCTGTTCTTGTTTGATTGGGGCGAAGGCACTGGTCTTTCGGAATTTTCAGACTTTTCGTTAATTTCAGCTATTTTTTATAAACAGAGAGTTAGGGTTGACGACTTTCCTGCTGGTGGGGCCCTTACCTTTTCTTGTTGGGTTGTGGTGACGTTCTTCGTGTAGTTTGGACGAGTAGATTCGGTTAATCTTCCTTGTCCCCAGCTTTTTGGAGTTCCTGAGGTTTTCTGCGTCTCAGCTCGGAGGTGTTTTGCGTTGGACCCCTCGCCCGTGATTGACTCGCTCTAGTTGAGATTTGTGGGTGTGGGAGTACGAGGGACGCCCGTTGCGAATTCTGGCTCGTGTGATGAGAGAATTGCGCAACCGGGCCATGCCGTACTGATTATTATTTTGTTGAGGAGCAATCACGGGGAGTGAGTAGCGACTGAGGAGTTGGAGACTGTGTTGTTGGATGCTTACCCTTGGCGTTGAACTCCCTTTGAGCCGTGTTTGTTTCGAGGACGAAACTTTCTTTTAGTGGGGGAGGATGTGAGGACCCGGAATTCCCACGTTTGGATTACTGCTGGATCTGCGGCTTCTGGAGACCCCTGTTGGGTGTTAGAGGTGTTTGTGCGCATATTGGACCCAAGGATTGGACCCGGCATGAAAAAAACGGATCAAGTTTGCTTTCCGGAATTTTTGGTAAATTTTAGAAGTGGAATTTGGCAAATCGGACTTCGGATTTGGATTCAGCGCGCGAAAACGGTCAAGATGGACTATTTACTTGTATTTTTCGGATCCCGGATGACCCGGCACGGATTTCGAGGTGATTTGGTACTGTTCCGGCCGCCGGAGGGCCGCCGGCGGCGGCGGCGGGCGGCGGAGCGCGGCGGCTGGTGGCGGCGGAGGCGCGCGGTCCACCGCGGGAGGCGTGCACCCGGGGGCTGGCCACGTGGCGGCTTCCAGTTGGCCGGCGCAGCAGGCGCGGTCCATGGACCTTGGCGGGGTGCACGGTGGACCGTGGTCATGCCACGTGGCGTGATGGCATTGGCTGGTGCACGAGCGCGCGGTCCACGCAGCTGGTAGCAGGTGCCTCGGGGTGCGTGCCCGACAGGCGCGCGTGGGCGCACGTGGGGCGCGACGTGGGCGCGCTGACCCGCGCTTCCCGCTCGGGGGCGCCACGTGTCGGCACCCGCTTCGGCCGCGTGGCGCAGCGCGGTTGGCCCCAAACAGCTGTTTGCTGTTTGGGAGGCTACGTGGCAGCCTGGGGGATTTCCGGGCGTGAACAGTAACGGGCTGGGCCCGTTACTGTAGCAGCCCGGAAGTACCGGGCGCCCGAAACTTTGGGCCAAAAGCCCAAAAGGTGGATTTTCGGGCTGGGCCTATAAATAGCTGGCTTGCTTGGGCTTTTGCCCCCTTTCCCGAGCTCCCCTGCCCATGGCCCCTTTAGCAAAGTTGGAGATCTTCATCTTGCGCATCTTCTGGCAGAGGCCCGGATTTTTTGGAAGCCGCGGCGTCGACGACTTCGGCATCGGAGCGCAGTGTGGCGATTTTTCATCGGAGGCCCGTTATCGTCGCAGTTTGATCTGAGAGGTCTACCGAGCTACTCCGTCAGTATTTTTGGACGATTTCTAGCGGCGTTGGAATCACGAGAGGTACGTCTTCGACTTTCGTGTTGATCATCTTGCTGGATTCAGAGTTTATGACACGGTTTTCGAGGCATTTCTAAGCCGCTGTTTTCTGGTGGAGTTTTTGGGACAGCGGCCCCTTGCCAGAATTTTATCTCCTCAACTGGACATCGGATCGAGACGAGCCTATACACTTTTTGGATCTACTCGTCGCGAGGATTATCATCGTATTTTTTGGGATTTTATGAGGCTTGCCCGAAGGTATACTGTTTCCCCTCTTACTGTGCAGAGTTTTACAGTTGTGTGGTTGTGAGTGTTTGCGCACCTGTACTGTAGAATTTGTAACTCGGCCTACGGGGCTCGGATTTGGACGTGCAGGGTACCGTTTCGAAGATATCGACACGAGGATCGCTGTGATATTTTTATTGGATTTTTCTGGCCATTTTCAGCAGGTGAAAAAGGGACATCTTTGGGACTGAAATTCTGTGTACGTTTTATGGACAGTTTTGGACTTGATGTGTATTTGTGGACTTTGTGTTGTACCCAGGAGGGTTACGAGTGTTGCTGGATCTTTTGGAGTAGGAGATTTGGATTTCCTGGTATTTTCAGCTGTACGACCCTGGACAGTTGTGCACCTTCAGGTGGGTGGCTTGCTTTCAAGATCTATGGACTGTGCTCTAATTCTATTGCTATAGAATCATGCATGATAGTGATTGGACTTGGGTAGCATGTTAGAGTGTAGGAATTGTTGATCCTTGTTTTATCTGTCGATCTTGTGATCTCTTGCTTCCTACTATCATGTTAAATATTTGTTATATTGGAACCTGACCTAGCACCCCCGTCATATGTTGCATGTGTAACCAGACCAGTAGAAAACCCTCACTTGGGCTAGGGTTATTTATGTTTAGACATTCACACTTTATGTCGCATTCCTGGACTTAGTGTTATCCTCGCCCGGGTAGTGGGCCGAGCGGTCGGGACTTCTCTTTAGTGTGGGATGCATTTGCACTCGTGCTTGGGAGCAGAGTGGAGTCTGGTAGATGTGGTGGTTCGCTTGTCTGTATCGGGAACCGTTTGGGGTAAACGGTGGACCCGAGAGATCTTGTTTTCCCCTGTTTGGGTCGTCGCCACTGTGTTAGTGGCAGTAGTGTACTAGTGTTAGCCGGACCTAGAACCCAGAACCCTTTTCGACATATACATGATTTTAGTCTACCAATGTTTTCTTCCAAACATCGAAGGGCCGCTGGAGTTTGTTCTTGTTTGATTTGACAAAGGCATCAGCCCTTCGAGGTTTGGGTAAAACACTTGTTTTCTAATTATTTTTTTCTAAAAAGAACTAAAATCATTAAATATGGATTTCTTCCAGATCAAATTAGTTTTCAATAACAAATGTCACCTTTTTCCTGTAAATCTCCCCACTCGAAAGGATTCGAGTGGTCTGGGTTCTAGGGGCCGTTCCTCTGTCGGGACGAAAGCCACGGGGGCCGAGCCTGGAACCTGTTCTTGTTTGATAGGGTTGTAGGGGTAGGTCTCCCGGGACTTTCGGGCCCTGTTGGTGTCTTCTGCGAGTTGTACTGTGATTTTTGCTTTCCCGAACTATAAAGGGATCGGAAACTTCGATAGTCGGAGCCTAGAGTCTGTTCTTGTTTGATAGGGTTCTTAGCACCGGTCTATCGGGTTTCCGAACCCTTATGGTGTCGGTCTTTCTGGAGAGTTTAGTGTTCTGTTGTGGAGCCGTCTGGTGAACGTGGCCCCAGCGGTGTGACTTCCAGCTTGTGGTTGAGAGTTGGTGTTGTTGGGCGATCTTGTTGATCGTGGTTTGGACTATAGCCTGCATGAGCCATATTTGAGCTCGACAGAGATACGCGGATACTTTCCTCGGTGGGGTCGCTCCCCTCGAGAGCCACTCCGGAGTTGGGCCTGTTACTTGCTATCGCGACTTGTCGACGCCGTCCCTCTGACTGGCCCAGTTAGCGGCAGTCACGGACACCCTACGGTAGACCCGTCCTGTTGAGGATATGCGGCAGTAGGTGGGCGCAGGTTTGACTGGACCCTTTGAGGCAGTCAGTTTAGATTTGGTGAGTTTACTGTGTGTGTTAGTAGATGCATCATGTTTCATCTGTTCCTTTTCTTGAGCATCTAGATAGAGGCATAGTAGCTGTTGAGTTACTTTTCCAGCCCTTTCATTTCAGTTTTATATTGTTACTTTATGCCTCTAGTAGACTTAGTGGGCAGTCCGTCGGGCTTGTTGGCGGCACCCACTGAGAAACTACTTGGGACGTAGTTCTCACACCCGTCGTGGTGTATTTTCCCACAGGGACTTCTACTCCGGTTCCTGTTGTTCCTGTTGCTGATCCTTCTGACCGAGGCGAGGGAGTCGCGAGCTAGATCCCTACCAGTCGTCGTCCAGGGAGTAGATGTGCCCTTTTTATTTTGAGAGTTTCTTGTTGAGAGACCTTGTAGTGAGGTATAGAGTTGTACTTTTCCTTCTGAGTTGAGTGACTTGTACTTTGGTGAGGACTTTGTACTAATTTATTTTATTTCTAGTGGTTTATTTATAGCTCTGATATCTGTTTAGTTTAGTACTTTTCTTGCAGTTAGGACGCTTCGCTATGCGGGTTTGGCATAGGTGGCGGATCTGTTGGCGAGCCGGGTCGCAGTTTCGACCCCGGGGCGTGATCCGAAAGTGAGACGAGAAGCTTTTATCGACAGCATGATTGGAAAAGTCTACTCTATCTCACGGTAGTCGCCCGGATATATCCTTTAGTGTTGGGATCTGCGCGAGATATCATTCAGCACAAAGGGAGGTTCACCTGAAAGCGGTGAAAAGGATATCCGATACTCAAAGAACATTGAATTTCGGAATTTGGTATCCTATGGGAACACTCTTGACATAATAGGTATTCAGATGCCGATGGGCAGGATCAGTGGATATCAGAAAAGACGAGTGGTGCATGTTTTTATCTTGGCCATTGCCTTGTTGCATGGCATAGTAAAAAGCAAAACTGCATTGCACTCTCACTTTGCCGAAGCGGAATATATTTCAGCAGGAAGTTGTTCGACACATTGATCTGGATGAAAAGCGTCTTGAGCGATTTCCGAATTTCTGCAACTTCGGTAACTATTATTTGTGAAAACACTAGTGCTATAAATATTTCTAAAAAACACTGTGTTGCACTCAAGAACAAAACACATTGAACTTAGATATCATTTTCTTCAAAAGAGCTAGTTGAATCAAGTATTCTTCAAATTTCTTATATTCAACTGAAGATCAATTAGCTGATAGTTTAACAAAACCTTTGGATCAAAAAACGGTTATTCATTTGCGTAAAGCAATTGAATGCTTTCTTTGAAATAACACTTTTTGAAACCATTGCTTAGGTTAGGTTTTGTTTTGTGTTGTGTTCTTTATC
>CM055074.1:23697492-23795159 GCA_029204045.2 Tillandsia leiboldiana | reverse complement strand
TTTCTCCTATTTAGAGTCCATATTTATCATAACCCAACAAGTGGTATCAGAGCGGAATAGGGTTGTAAACAAGGATGAAGGTGGAAACATCAACAGACCACCGTTCTTCGATGGAACAAACTATGCCTACTGGAAGTAAAGGATGAAGCATTTTTAATTTCCATCGATGAACAGGTGTGGCAATCAATCGATTTTGGATGGTCAATCCGACTGAAATTACGCTGATGTTCGCCACCATCAACATAGGTCGAAATGGACAAGGAAGAAATTGATACATTCTTCTTACAACGCAAAGGAATTAACGCCTTATTTAATGCTTTGTCGCAAACTGACTTCCCTCCTCGCGTCTCGCATGTGAGCTGCGAAAGAGATCTGGGATGTTCTACAAGTTACACATGAGGGAACAAGCCTTGTGAAGAACTTCAAAACTGCTGTAAATAGCTTACGAGCAAATTTGACTCAATTTTTATGGCAAAAAAAAAAATCTTTCACAGATTATTATACACGATTGCAAGACATATCGTTAATACATGTGCTAACTTTGGAGAGAAACTTCCAGAATCTAAGTTGTGAAAGATTTTACGGACTCTTCCTGAAAGATTTCGCCCAAAGGTTGCAGCCATTGAAACAGTAAACACCCGGACGAAATCCGGTTGAAGAATTAGTTGGTGCACTTCAAACTTATGAAATGACATTTCCTACTAACTATTCTTCTGGAAAGGCATCCTCTTCTAAGTTTCAGGTTTTGCGTTGAAAATAACAAAAGAAGAAGACGCGGATTCATCCTCCTCAGACGATGATGAGAACCTATCAATGGAGGATTTCGAGAAGCAACTTACGCTCTTGACGAGGAAATTTCGCCGAAGCTTTCGAAGGGTAATTCTAGCAAAACTACTTCATCCTTCGTAAAGTCGAAGAAAGGCAAAGGAATTCAAGCTTTAGTCAAGAAAGCAAGAGAGTTTTTCAAAGGATAAGAAAAACTCGGAGGGACAAGTCCAATGCTTCAAGTGCCGAGGCTACGGTCACATCTCAACGGAGTGTCCCAACAAGAATCTGTTAAGAAGAAGGCGATGCAAGCCGTCACTTGGGAACACCTCAACTTCCAATGAGTCATCTTCCAGTGATGAAGAAAATAACGCAACGGCATTCCACGCGTCCACATCTTCACCTTACGTGTGCTTTATGGCAAGTACATCCGATTCATTGTCCAACTCCTCCCAAGTTGAAAAGAATGCAACGGACGATGAATCGAGTAACTCCGAAGGTGAAGACTTTGCTTTTGCCTACCATAAACTTTTAAAGGATTCAAAGAAATTGGCAAAGCAAAACAAGAGTTTGAGAAGGAGATTGCAGGATCTCGAAGAAGAAGCAAAAAGGGCAACTTCTCTCTCAAACGCTCTTGAAGTGGAAAGGGACAACTTGATTAAAGTAATGTTTCCCTTCAAGAGAAGAATGAGCATTTCGAGAAGGAACATATCAAATTGGTGGATAAAGCAAATACTTCTTGAAGCTCTACTCCGAGCTCATCAAGAAAAGATGGAAATGACGAAGACCATATTCCAACTTAAGGATGATTTGAAACGATTTTCTTCAGGAAGGAGCAAGTTAGATAAGATGCTTGGTCTTGGTCAAACAAATCGTTCGGGCCTTGGATACAGTCGAACTGGAGATAGTCCTAGTTCGAGTGGAACAATTTTTGTGCCCCAGTCGGTGTCTCCTCCTCCGACGACGGAATTCAATACATTCACGACAACAAGCCTACCTCACCTACTTCGGGTTCATCAAGTACAAAGGTATGTTTTCGTTGTGGTTTTGCATGGCACATAAGAAGAGATTGCAAGATTGGAGCAAAACGAACAAATCAAGCGCCTCTTGCAACAACTACCAACAAGGTCATTCCCCGGAAATCAAAGGAGAATTTTTCAAAGGAAAAGAACCTTGGTAGTTCACCTCACAAGACGATGTCAAAGAAAAGCGATCAATCAAACAAAACGCTTTCACCAAGGAGAATATCTTCACAAACATTGCCGACGCAGTCCAAAAAGGTTTGGGTGCGCAAAGGTGAAATCTTCCCTTGTCTTGTCATTCATACTTCTTTGCATGCTTATGACAACTCGTCTTGGTATCTGATAGTGGATGTTCCCGTCACATGACCGGTGACAAAACTTATTTTCAAACTTTAGAGAAAACCTTCGGAGGACTTGTAGTTTTCGGAGACGGTCGTTCTTCAAAAATTGTTGGAAAAGGAACAATTGCTATTCCAAAGGCCCGGTTTTGAACAATGTTTTATTTGTCGAAGGCCTTAAGACTAACCTCATTAGCATTAGTCAACTTTGTGATAATGGCTTTTCAGTTAATTTTTCTTCTGCAGAATGTATTGTAACTGATAAGGACCGTTTATTCTTTTTGAAATGGGTTAGATCTGAAAACAATTGCTATGTAGTTCCTAACAAAATTTTTGAAAATTGTAACCTAGTTTCACTTGATAACGAAACTCTTTAGCATGAAAGACTAGGTCACATAAATTTTAAGGAACTAGCAAGGATTTCTAATAAAGACGTGGTTAAGGGGGTTCCTAATTATCTTTTAAAGAAAACATTGTGTGTGGAGGTTGTCAAAAGGGAAAACAATCGAGGGTCGCGCACAAGAACTTGAACCACGTTGGAACTAAACGGCCATTAGAATTACTGCACATGGACTTAATGGGCCGACTCGTCAACCAACTTTGGGAGGTAAATGGTATATTTTTCTTTTGGTTGATGATTTCTCTAGATATTTATGGGTAACATTTTTAAAAGAGAAAGCGGATACTTTCGATTCTTTTCATGAGATATGTCATCGTGTTATGATTGAGAAAAATGAAAAGATCGTTCGTGTTCGGAGTGATAGAGGTGGAGAGTTCATCAATTCTAAATTCATTGATTTTTGCACTTCACATAGCATAAAACATGAATTCTCTGCACCCTATACACCTCAGCAGAATGGTGTAGTCGAGCGCAAAAACAGGGTTGTACAAGAGATGGCGCGTGTTATGCTTCATAGCCGGAATCTCCCGTTACATTTTTGGGCTGAAGCAGTTAACACCGCAGTCTACGTTATTAATCGAGTGTATTTGCGCCCGGAAACCTTAAATACACCATATGAGCTATGGTTTTGTAGAAAACCGAATATCAAATATTTTCGAATCTTTAGGAGTCGCTGTTATATTTTGCGTGATCGCGAAAATCTTAGAAAATTCGACTCTCAAAGTGACGAAGGAATTTTCATGGGTTATTCTACAAACAACAGAGCATATCGGGTATTTAACCTCGAATCTAAAACGATGGTAGAATCTTTTAATGTTAAAGTAGATGAAGCTTTTCATTATGCATCTGATAAATCTACCCCTGATATGTCTCTTGATGATGATACTCCTGTAAATGTATCTTCTCATAACAATTCTTCCGATAAAGTTGATGCATCTAATGGTTCTTCTAGTTTATCTGATATGCAGGAATCATCACACGTACCTCCGAGTACTCCGTTACTTCAAACGCTACGTATCTCCAAGGATCATCCAGATCAAACATTATTGGAGACCCACAAGAAGGAGTCAGACTCGGAGACAGTTGGTTTGTGGAGTCGCGTGTTATGTCTCCATGATAGAACCAAAGAACGTCGATGAAGCTCTTCAGGATGATTACTGGATTGAAGCAATGCAGGAAGAGCTCCATCAGTTTGAAAGAAACAAAGTCTGGAACTAACGAAGCCTCCGAAGCAACACAACATATTGGTACTAAATGGATTTTCAAGAACAAGAGAACGAGGATGGTACCATCATCAGGAACAAAGCACGCCTAGTTGCTCAGGGCTATTCACAAATTGAAGGTATAGACTTTGATGAGACGTTCGCCCCGGTAGCTCGTATCGAGTCAATTCGCATCCTCTTTGCGATTGCTTGTCATTTAAAATCAAACTTTTTCAAATGGACGTTAAGAGCGCCTTTTTAAATGGGTTTTTAAATGAGGAAGTTTATGTGGCTCAACCGAAAGTTTCATTGACCATAAACTACCTAACCATGTTTTTCGTTTGAAAAAGCTCTTTACGGTCTAAAACAAGCACCGCGAGCATGATATGAAAGGTTGACAAAGCACCTTTTGGAAAAGGGCTACACTCGAGGGGGAGCGGATCGGACACTCTTTGTGAAGCATTTTGGGGATAACTTTATTGTGGCACAATCTATGTCGATGACATTGTATTTGGAGCAACAAGAAACAACGATGCTTCAAAATTCGCGGAAACCATGGAAAGCGAATTTGAGATGTCCATGATGGGCGAGCTAACATATTTTCTTGGATTGTAAGTGAAACAAAATGAAGAAGGCATCCATCTGTGTCAATCCAAGTATGCAAGGGAGTTGGTGAAGAAATTCGAATTAGAAAATTCTAAAGACTTTCCGACTCCAATGGAAACTACCAACAAGGATTAGAAAGTGAATCTCTTAGTGAAAGTGTGAGGACCCGGAATTCCCACGTTTGGATTACTGCTGGATCTGCGGCTTCTGGAGACCCCTGTTGGGTGTTAGAGGTGTTTGTGCGCATATTGGACCCAAGGATTGGACCCGGCATGAAAAAACGGATCAAGTTTGCTTTCCGGGAATTTTTGGTAAATTTTAGAAGTGGAATTTGGCAAATCGGACTTCGGATTTGGATTCAGCGCTCGAAAACGGTCAAGATGGACTATTTACTTGTATTTTTCGGATCCCGGATGACCCGGCACGGATTTCGAGGTGATTTGGTACTGTTCCGGCCGCCGGAGGGCGCCGGCGGCGGCGGCGGGCGGCGGAGCGCGGCGGCTGGTGGCGGCGGAGGCGCGCGGTCCACCGCGGAGGCGTGCACCCGGGGGCTGGCCACGTGGCGGCTTCCAGTTGGCCGGCGCAGCAGGCGCGGTCCATGGACCTTGGCGGGGTGCACGGTGGACCGTGGTCATGCCACGTGGCGTGATGGCATTGGCTGGTGCACGAGCGCGCGGTCCACGCAGCTGGTAGCAGGTGCCTCGGGGTGCGTGCCCGACAGGCGCGCGTGGGCGCACGTGGGGCGCGACGTGGGCGCGCTGACCCGCGCTTCCCGCTCGGGGGCGCCACGTGTCGGCACCCGCTTCGGCCGCGTGGCGCAGCGCGGTTGGCCCCAAACAGCTGTTTGCTGTTTGGGAGGCTACGTGGCAGCCTGGGGGATTTCCGGGCGTGAACAGTAACGGGCTGGGCCCGTTACTGTAGCAGCCCGGAAGTACCGGGCGCCCGAAACTTTGGGCCAAAAGCCCAAAAGGTGGATTTTCGGGCTGGGCCTATAAATAGCTGGCTTGCTTGGGCTTTTTGCCCCCTTTCCCGAGCTCCCCTGCCCATGGCCCCTTTAGCAAAGTTGGAGATCTTCATCTTGCGCATCTTCTGGCAGAGGCCCGGATTTTTTGGAAGCCGCGGCGTCGACGACTTCGGCATCGGAGCGCAGTGTGGCGATTTTTCATCGGAGGCCCGTTATCGTCGCAGTTTGATCTGAGAGGTCTACCGAGCTACTCCGTCAGTATTTTGGACGATTTCTGCGGCGTTGGAATCACGAGAGGTACGTCTTCGACTTTCGTGTTGATCATCTTGCTGGATTCAGAGTTTATGACACGGTTTTCGAGGCATTTCTAAGCCGCTGTTTTCTGGTGGAGTTTTTGGGACAGCGGCCCCTTGCCAGAATTTTATCTCCTCAACTGGACATCGGATCGAGACGAGCCTATACACTTTTTGGATCTACTCGTCGCGAGGATTATCATCGTATTTTTTTGGGATTTTTATGAGGCTTGCCCGAAGGTATACTGTTTCCCCTCTTACTGTGCAGAGTTTACAGTTGTGTGGTTGTGAGTGTTTGCGCACCTGTACTGTAGAATTTGTAACTCGGCCTACGGGGCTCGGATTTGGACGTGCAGGGTACCGTTTCGAAGATATCGACACGAGGATCGCTGTGATATTTTTATTGGATTTTTCTGGCCATTTTCAGCAGGTGAAAAAGGGACATCTTTGGGACTGAAATTCTGTGTACGTTTTTATGGACAGTTTTGGACTTGATGTGTATTGTGGACTTTGTGTTGTACCCAGGAGGGTTACGAGTGTTGCTGGATCTTTTGGAGTAGGAGATTTGGATTTCCTGGTATTTTCAGCTGTACGACCCTGGACAGTTGTGCACCTTCAGGTGGGTGGCTTGCTTTCAAGATCTATGGACTGTGCTCTAATTCTATTGCTATAGAATCATGCATGATAGTGATTGGACTTGGGTAGCATGTTAGAGTGTAGGAATTGTTGATCCTTGTTTTATCTGTCGACTTGTGATCTCTTGCTTCCTACTATCATATTAAATATTTGTTATATTGGAACCTGACCTAGCACCCCCGTCATATGTTGCATGTGTAACCAGACCAGTAGAAAACCCTCACTTGGGCTAGGGTTATTTATGTTTAGACATTCACACTTTATGTCGCATTCCTGGACTTAGTGTTATCCTCGCCCGGGTAGTGGGCCGAGCGGTCGGGACTTCTCTTTAGTGTGGGATGCATTTGCACTCGTGCTTGGGAGCAGAGTGGAGTCTGGTAGATGTGGTGGTTCGCTTGTCTGTATCGGGAACCGTTTGGGGTAAACGGTGGACCCGAGAGATCTTGTTTTCCCCTGTTTGGGTCGTCGCCACTGTGTTAGTGGCAGTAGTGTACTAGTGTTAGCCGGACCTAGAACCCAGAACCCTTTTCGACATATACATGATTTTAGTCTACCAATGTTTTCTTCCAAACATCGAAGGGCCGCTGGAGTCTGTTCTTGTTGATTTGACAAAGGCATCAGCCCTTCGAGGTTTGGGTAAAACACTTGTTTTCTAATTATTTTTTCTAAAAAGAACTAAAATCATTAAATATGGATTTTCTTCCAGATCAAATTAGTTTTCAATAACAAATGTCACCTTTTTCCTGTAAATCTCCCCACTCGAAAGGATTCGAGTGGTCTGGGTTCTAGGGGCCGTTCCTCTGTCGGGACGAAAGCCACGGGGGCCGAGCCTGGAACCTGTTCTTGTTTGATAGGGTTGTAGGGGTAGGTCTCCCGGGACTTTCGGGCCCTGTTGGTGTCTTCTGCGAGTTGTACTGTGATTTTTGCTTTCCCGAACTATAAAGGGATCGGAAACTTCGATAGTCGGAGCCTAGAGTCTGTTCTTGTTTGATAGGGTTCTTAGCACCGGTCTATCGGGTTTCCGAACCCTTATGGTGTCGGTCTTTCTGGAGAGTTTAGTGTTCTGTTGTGGGAGCCGTCTGGTGAACGGTGGCCCCAGCGGTGTGACTTCCAGCTTGTGGTTGAGAGTTGGTGTTGTTGGTCGATCTTGTTGATCGTGGTTTGGACTATAGCCTGCATGAGCCATATTTGAGCTCGACAGAGATACGCGGATACTTTCCTCGGTGGGGTCGCTCCCCTCGAGAGCCACTCCGGAGTTGGGCCTGTTACTTGCTATCGCGACTTGTCGACGCCGTCCCTCTGACTGGCCCAGTTAGCGGCAGTCACGGACACCCTACGGTAGACCCGTCCTGTTGAGGATATGCGGCAGTAGGTGGGCGCAGGTTTGACTGGACCCTTTGAGGCAGTCAGTTTAGATTTGGTGAGTTTACTGTGTGTGTTAGTAGATGCATCATGTTTCATCTGTTCCTTTTCTTGAGCATCTAGATAGAGGCATAGTAGCTGTTGAGTTACTTTTCCAGCCCTTTCATTTCAGTTTTATATTGTTACTTTATGCCTCTAGTAGACTTAGTGGGCAGTCCGTCGGGCTTGTTGGCGGCACCCACTGAGAACTACTTGGGACGTAGTTCTCACACCCGTCGTGGTGTATTTTCCCACAGGGACTTCTACTACTCCGGTTCCTGTTGTTCCTGTTGCTGATCCTTCTGACCGAGGCGAGGGAGTCGCGAGCTAGATCCCTACCAGTCGTCGTCCAGGGAGTAGATGTGCCCTTTTTATTTTGAGAGTTTCTTGTTGAGAGACCTTGTAGTGAGGTATAGAGTTGTACTTTTCCTTCTGAGTTGAGTGACTTGTACTTTGGTGAGGACTTTGTACTAATTTATTTTATTCTAGTGGTTTATTTATAGCTCTGATATCTGTTTAGCTGTAGTACTTTTCTTGCAGGTAGGACGCTTCGCCTATGCGGGTTTGGCATAGGTGGCGGATCTGTTGGCGAGCCGGGTCGCAGTTTCGACCCCGGGGCGTGACAGATTAGAGTGGTATACAGAGCCTAGGTTGTAGGTCATTATGGACTTAGCAACCCTAGGCTTGTGGTTGGACATTAGGATGACTACGTGAGAGTCGTGACTGTTAGCGAGAGTCCTGATTGAGTTTCATACCTCTCCCAAGGGATGGGATGAGTGATTGGCATGTTTATTTTCCTAAGCGATTATGTTGGCTGCAGACAACATAATACTGTGGAATTGATAACATGTCTTAGACTTTCGCTGGATTGGGTCGTATGGTTGTTGTGTCCTGATGTTTGTTATTGTGCAGTGGACTACGATGCCCCTGAGATGTCGTGTAGCGAAGAGGGCACATTCCGCATCTGATTAGTAACCCGAGCAGCGGGAGGCAGAGCTATCAGAGCAGAGCGAGACCCAAGAGTTATGGATCCAGATGGCACAGATGTCGGAGGCTGTCCGATGCCAGAAGGAGGCCATGGAACGTTCGATGCGCTTGTTGGAGCAGAGAGCACAGCTAGTTGCAGTACCGCTTGAGTGTCCTCCAGTACTCTCTTCCTATGCGGTGGTATTTTCAGTTGTACCAGTGGCGCCGACAGAGCGAGCAGCCCCCTCCGTGCCGACGAGCAGTGCCGAGGCACCGAGGCAGGGTGGATAGTGGATAGTAGCTGAGCTTCGGGACGTCATTGATCGATGGAGCCAGTCCCGGCAGTCTGAACCATCCCGATTCATAGGTTTGAGTTGGAGCCTTTGTAGGCAGAATTGGGGTTGGTGGTGATGGAGAGACTATCTGAGAGCCTCCCTGTGCTAGGGAGTTTATACAGTTGCTGAACTGCACGCTCCAGGTTTCGAGGGACGAGGCGCATAGGATATGTTTGACTGGGAATGGTTTGCGCCAGGATACCTTTCAGTTTAGTTGGTCCCTCCGTTTTGGATTATTGACGCTTCGATAGAATAGGCGTGGTGTGTGGAGCGTGGCGCTGCAGTTCCTTGGGATAGGGATCTGCCACCAGAGGCGAGTTCTGGATTTTGGTGCTTCGCGCCGAGTGATGGAGGACAGATCGGACGGCAGAGACATTTCTGATTTCTTTTCCTGGATAACGGGTCCCCGAGATGCCAGAGGTTTGGACGGGCCCCGATAGCAGCATAGCATCTACGTCAGAGTGGCGCGGCGGTAGCATGGATTGGCTATCTGCGGAGGACCGCATTTGTCACCCTTGTGTGAGTAGAGGCGGAGGTCGTGCTCCCCATATGGATGGTCTTGATTTCAGGCAAACTGAGCGATGACCACTTTCATCGAGCGGATGAATTTGTGCCGCCCGGCTGGAGGGCGCCACAGCAGCAGATTGGGTTGTCACCGGCACGATTTCTTTACAGCAGTCTGAGATAGAGTGTTTTTGGTTTCCTGTCTGGACTGGAGGTAGAGTTGTTACCACGTGCACTAGAGGTACAGGTTCCTGTTGGTATTGTGCACTTGGGGAAGCCTTATGGATTTTGTCTTGTGCTGTTGAGACTTGGAATTTTACCGGCAAGTTGACGGTTTTTGGTTGGGTGCTACCTGTTGAGCGTAGGTGACGTTTAGGACTAGAGTTGTGTTCCTAGGGTCACGGTTAGATCGTAGCTTCTGTTTTGTAGCCACAGCAGGAACGGCTTCAACACTTCTCTCCCTTTCTTCTCGCCTTGTACTGAAATTTCCGAACATGACGAGAGCTTCGAAAGACTGCTCCAGAAATGGAGACGGTGCCCGAACCTGTTCTTGTTTGATTGGGGCGAAGGCACTGGTCTTTCGGAATTTTCAGACTTTTCGTTAATTTCAGCTATTTTTATAAACAGAGAGTTAGGGTTGACGACTTTCCTGCTGGTGGGGCCCTTACCTTTTCTTGTTGGGTTGTGGTGACGTTCTTCGTGTAGTTTGGACGAGTAGATTCGGTTAATCTTCCTTGTCCCCAGCTTTTTGGAGTTCCTGAGGTTTTCTGCGTCTCAGCTCGGAGGTGTTTTGCGTTGGACCCCTCGCCCGTGATTGACTCGCTCTAGTTGAGATTTGTGGGTGTGGGAGTACGAGGGACGCCCGTTGCGAATTCTGGCTCGTGTGATGAGAGAATTGCGCAACCGGGCCATGCCGTACTGATTATTATTTTGTTGAGGAGCAATCACGGGGAGTGAGTAGCGACTGAGGAGTTGGAGACTGTGTTGTTGGATGCTTACCCTTGGCGTTGAACTCCCTTTGAGCCGTGTTTGTTTCGAGGACGAAACTTTCTTTAGTGGGGGAGGATGTGAGGACCCGGAATTCCCACGTTTGGATTACTGCTGGATCTGCGGCTTCTGGAGACCCCTGTTGGGTGTTAGAGGTGTTTGTGCGCATATTGGACCCAAGGATTGGACCCGGCATGAAAAAACGGATCAAGTTTGCTTTCCGGGAATTTTTGGTAAATTTTAGAAGTGGAATTTGGCAAATCGGACTTCGGATTTGGATTCAGCGCGCGAAAACGGTCAAGATGGACTATTTACTTGTATTTTTCGGATCCCGGATGACCCGGCACGGATTTCGAGGTGATTTGGTACTGTTCCGGCCGCCGGAGGGCCGCCGGCGGCGGCGGCGGGCGGCGGAGCGCGGCGGCTGGTGGCGGCGGAGGCGCGCGGTCCACCGCGGGAGGCGTGCACCCGGGGGCTGGCCACGTGGCGGCTTCCAGTTGGCCGGCGCAGCAGGCGCGGTCCATGGACCTTGGCGGGGTGCACGGTGGACCGTGGTCATGCCACGTGGCGTGATGGCATTGGCTGGTGCACGAGCGCGCGGTCCACGCAGCTGGTAGCAGGTGCCTCGGGTGCGTGCCCGACAGGCGCGCGTGGGCGCACGTGGGGCGCGACGTGGGCGCGCTGACCCGCGCTTCCCGCTCGGGGGCGCCACGTGTCGGCACCCGCTTCGGCCGCGTGGCGCAGCGCGGTTGGCCCCAAACAGCTGTTTGCTGTTTGGGAGGCTACGTGGCAGCCTGGGGGATTTCCGGGCGTGAACAGTAACGGGCTGGGCCCGTTACTGTAGCAGCCCGGAAGTACCGGGCGCCCGAAACTTTGGGCCAAAAGCCCAAAAGGTGGATTTTCGGGCTGGGCCTATAAATAGCTGGCTTGCTTGGGCTTTTTGCCCCCTTTCCCGAGCTCCCCTGCCCATGGCCCCTTTAGCAAAGTTGGAGATCTTCATCTTGCGCATCTTCTGGCAGAGGCCCGGATTTTTTGGAAGCCGCGGCGTCGACGACTTCGGCATCGGAGCGCAGTGTGGCGATTTTTCATCGGAGGCCCGTTATCGTCGCAGTTTGATCTGAGAGGTCTACCGAGCTACTCCGTCAGTATTTTTGGACGATTTCTGCGGCGTTGGAATCACGAGAGGTACGTCTTCGACTTTCGTGTTGATCATCTTGCTGGATTCAGAGTTTATGACACGGTTTTCGAGGCATTTCTAAGCCGCTGTTTTCTGGTGGAGTTTTTGGGACAGCGGCCCCTTGCCAGAATTTTATCTCCTCAACTGGACAATCGGATCGAGACGAGCCTATACACTTTTTGGATCTACTCGTCGCGAGGATTATCATCGTATTTTTTTGGGATTTTATGAGGCTTGCCCGAAGGTATACTGTTTCCCCTCTTACTGTGCAGAGTTTTACAGTTGTGTGGTTGTGAGTGTTTGCGCACCTGTACTGTAGAATTTGTAACTCGGCCTACGGGGCTCGGATTTGGACGTGCAGGGTACCGTTTCGAAGATATCGACACGAGGATCGCTGTGATATTTTTATTGGATTTTTCTGGCCATTTTCAGCAGGTGAAAAAGGGACATCTTTGGGACTGAAATTCTGTGTACGTTTTTATGGACAGTTTTGGACTTGATGTGTATTTGTGGACTTTGTGTTGTACCCAGGAGGGTTACGAGTGTTGCTGGATCTTTTGGAGTAGGAGATTTGGATTTCCTGGTATTTTCAGCTGTACGACCCTGGACAGTTGTGCACCTTCAGGTGGGTGGCTTGCTTTCAAGATCTATGGACTGTGCTCTAATTCTATTGCTATAGAATCATGCATGATAGTGATTGGACTTGGGTAGCATGTTAGAGTGTAGGAATTGTTGATCCTTGTTTTATCTGTCGATCTTGTGATCTCTTGCTTCCTACTATCATGTTAAATATTTGTTATATTGGAACCTGACCTAGCACCCCCGTCATATGTTGCATGTGTAACCAGACCAGTAGAAAACCCTCACTTGGGCTAGGGTTATTTATGTTTAGACATTCACACTTTATGTCGCATTCCTGGACTTAGTGTTATCCTCGCCCGGGTAGTGGGCCGAGCGGTCGGGACTTCTCTTTAGTGTGGGATGCATTTGCACTCGTGCTTGGGAGCAGAGTGGAGTCTGGTAGATGTGGTGGTTCGCTTGTCTGTATCGGGAACCGTTTGGGGTAAACGGTGGACCCGAGAGATCTTGTTTTCCCCTGTTTGGGTCGTCGCCACTGTGTTAGTGGCAGTAGTGTACTAGTGTTAGCCGGACCTAGAACCCAGAACCCTTTTCGACATATACATGATTTTAGTCTACCAATGTTTTCTTCCAAACATCGAAGGGCCGCTGGAGTTTGTTCTTGTTTGATTTGACAAAGGCATCAGCCCTTCGAGGTTTGGGTAAAACACTTGTTTTCTAATTATTTTTTCTAAAAAGAACTAAAATCATTAAATATGGATTTCTTCCAGATCAAATTAGTTTTCAATAACAAATGTCACCTTTTTCCTGTAAATCTCCCCACTCGAAAGGATTCGAGTGGTCTGGGTTCTAGGGGCCGTTCCTCTGTCGGGACGAAAGCCACGGGGGCCGAGCCTGGAACCTGTTCTTGTTTGATAGGGTTGTAGGGGTAGGTCTCCCGGGACTTTCGGGCCCTGTTGGTGTCTTCTGCGAGTTGTACTGTGATTTTTGCTTTCCCGAACTATAAAGGGATCGGAAACTTCGATAGTCGGAGCCTAGAGTCTGTTCTTGTTTGATAGGGTTCTTAGCACCGGTCTATCGGGTTTCCGAACCCTTATGGTGTCGGTCTTTCTGGAGAGTTTAGTGTTCTGTTGTGGGAGCCGTCTGGTGAACGGTGGCCCCAGCGGTGTGACTTCCAGCTTGTGGTTGAGAGTTGGTGTTGTTGGTCGATCTTGTTGATCGTGGTTTGGACTATAGCCTGCATGAGCCATATTTGAGCTCGACAGAGATACGCGGATACTTTCCTCGGTGGGGTCGCTCCCCTCGAGAGCCACTCCGGAGTTGGGCCTGTTACTTGCTATCGCGACTTGTCGACGCCGTCCCTCTGACTGGCCCAGTTAGCGGCAGTCACGGACACCCTACGGTAGACCCGTCCTGTTGAGGATATGCGGCAGTAGGTGGGCGCAGGTTTGACTGGACCCTTTGAGGCAGTCAGTTTAGATTTGGTGAGTTTACTGTGTGTGTTAGTAGATGCATCATGTTTCATCTGTTCCTTTTCTTGAGCATCTAGATAGAGGCATAGTAGCTGTTGAGTTACTTTTCCAGCCCTTTCATTTCAGTTTTATATTGTTACTTTATGCCTCTAGTAGACTTAGTGGGCAGTCCGTCGGGCTTGTTGGCGGCACCCACTGAGAACTACTTGGGACGTAGTTCTCACACCCGTCGTGGTGTATTTTCCCACAGGGACTTCTACTCCGGTTCCTGTTGTTCCTGTTGCTGATCCTTCTGACCGAGGCGAGGGAGTCGCGAGCTAGATCCCTACCAGTCGTCGTCCAGGGAGTAGATGTGCCCTTTTTATTTTGAGAGTTTCTTGTTGAGAGACCTTGTAGTGAGGTATAGAGTTGTACTTTTCCTTCTGAGTTGAGTGACTTGTACTTTGGTGAGGACTTTGTACTAATTTATTTTATTTCTAGTGGTTTATTTATAGCTCTGATATCTGTTTAGCTGTAGTACTTTTCTTGCAGGTAGGACGCTTCGCCTATGCGGGTTTGGCATAGGTGGCGGATCTGTTGGCGAGCCGGGTCGCAGTTTCGACCCCGGGGCGTGACAGAAAGTGTAGACGAGAAGCTTTTATCGCAGCATGATTGGAAGTCTACTCTATCTCACGGCTAGTCGCCCGGATATATCCTTTAGTGTTGGGATCTGCGCGAGATATCAGTCAGCACCAAAGGAGGTTCACCTGAAAGCGGTGAAAAGGATCATCCGATACATCAAAGGAACATTGAATTTCGGAATTTGGTATCCTATGGGAACAACTCTTGACATAATAGGATATTCAGATGCCGATTGGGCAGGATCAGTGGATGATCAGAAAAGTACGAGTGGTGCATGTTTTTATCTTGGCCATTGCCTTGTTGCATGGCATAGTAAAAAGCAAAACTGCATTGCACTCTCAACTGCCGAAGCGGAATATATTTCAGCAGGAAGTTGTTCGACACAATTGATCTGGATGAAAAGCGTCTTGAGCGATTTCCGAATTTCTGCAACTTCGGTAACTATTCTTTGTGACAACACTAGTGCTATAAATATTTCTAAAAACCCTGTGTTGCACTCAAGAACAAAACACATTGAACTTAGATATCATTTTCTAAAAGAGCTAGTTGAATCAAGTATTCTTCAAATTTCTTATATTTCAACTGAAGATCAATTAGCTGATATTTTAACAAAACCTTTGGATCAAAAACGGTTTATTCATTTGCGTAAAGCAATTGGAATGCTTTCTTTGAAATAACACTTTTTGAAACCATTGCTTAGGTTAGGTTTTGTTTTGTGTTTGTGTTCTTTATCTATGCTTATACATAGAACATTAACTTAGCATTAGTATAATTGACTTTACTTGCATCCTTTTATGTTTTAAGAAATTTATTATGGTTTGGATATCATGATAATTCATTTGATGCAATGATCTTTTATATCAATTAGTTCATTTTTAATTGATCAAAGTCAATTTCTCTCTCAATGATCTCTTGGTATAGTTTTTATCATATTTGAAAATTAAGTTAAGTATGAACACGAGATCAATTTTTGGTTGAATACTTCATATCTTAAATAATTGATAGCCAATTGAGGGGGAGTTTATTAAAGTTTTATGCTCAAAAGATGTGGAAAGAGTTACATCCCAATGAGGAGTCTGAAAACTACCACCACATGGAGGAAAGAGCTACCACCTCGGTCGTCCGAGTACTGTGTGCAGCTACCACATGTATACAAAGCATGGTTTTTCTTGTTGATTAGATAAAATGCTTTTTGGAATACTTGACTCTGTCGAATTCCAAGGTTGGTATAAGGTGAGATTTTTATTGAAAGATGCTCAAAGAGCCACTCCTTACAATAAATTGACTAGATACATTATCTAACTTATTTGGGATTTCAAACATCTATCGATCTTGGTACTTCATCTTCTTTACTAAATTGATGATTTGATAAACGCATTACACATTAGATCGTGATAGATGTTCTTGAACTTGATCAACTTTAAAGGATTTAATTTGTATAAATTTTTATTTCATTACTTGAATATTATTGATAGATTTAGCATAATCTATTTCTTTTGATATGAAACGATATTTTTGTTTAAAGTTGATATACAAAAGTGCTTACAATCTTTTTCTGGATTTTCTGAAATTTTTCTAAATTTTTCTGAAGAAAAAGTTGGAGCCGATCCGGACTGGAATTTCTGTTCCGGATCCCGAACGCAGGAATTGTCTGCGGGTAGCCGATCCGGACTGGATTCTTGAGCCGATCCGGACCGCGGCTAGGTTTTATATGAAACGAAAGGGTTTTGATTTCTTTTTATCACAAGCTTTTGTTTCCAAGTCTCCAGAGTTTCTCTTGTTGGGTTATGTATAATTGGATCTAATAGGGGAAAAAACACCTAGAGGGGGGTGAATAGGTGTAAACCATAAACACTCAAAAAATCATTGCGCAATAAAACCCAATGCGGAAATAAAAATAACACGCAAGATTTTTACGTGGAAAAACTCCAAACCGGAGTAAAAAACCACGGGACCGATCACACGGGAAAATCCACTAGAATTAAAACACGTACAAGGTGATTTACCGTACACACTTACGACTCAACCTTTTCCATACGCTCCTAGTTGATCTTCTCCGCTCGCTCCGCAACGCTTCTCGAATCCACGATCTGCGTCCAACGCCGAATCCACGGTGTCCAACGTCGAGTCAACGACGTCCGACCGAATCCACGGTCTTCACCCAATAGCACGCTTCGAATCCACGAACGTACCTCGCTCCGAATCCACGAGAGCGGTTGCACCTTGAATCCACAAGGCCACGCGAGTCCACGCGCCGATTTTGGAAAAATCGTTGTTTTTGGGTGGTGATGATCCGCCGAATACTTAGATTAAAAATAGATCGGAAATACCATCTAAGTATTCATTAATTTGATTCTACTCAAAATCTGAGTTTGGAAAACCTAGAATCAAATTAATCAATATAGATGAAGAAACATAGAATTAATCTATTGATTTCCTTTCTTCTCTATAAGTGGATTTTTCAATTTCGGCCGTCTTTTTTATTATATGCGGATGCGCTAGAAATTGAATCATAGAGGCTATTTATAGGTTAGAAACCCTTGGAAGAGGATAAGCATAAAAAACTAACCATTTCTGGAATTTTACAGGACGACAGTCCGGACTGGAATGGGCGGTCCGGACTGTCTCAGCGAAACAGACTTTTTCCAGAAAAGACGACGTTCGGGGTCCGGACTGGATTTCACGGTCCGGACTGTTCATGAAATTCCATCAAATACCATGTTCGGGGTCCGGACTGGATTTCACGGTCCGGACTGTTCATGCAATTCCATCAAATACCACGTTCGGGGTCCGGACTGGATTTCACGGTCCGGACTGGAATTGCGCATGAACCATCCTATGTTCGGGGTCCGGACTGTAATGCCCGGTCCGGACTCTGAACATGTAAAATGCCCAGTTTTTGATTTTTATGCAATCAAAAATTCATCCAAGTGTTTCTACACTATAAGAAGTATTCGGATCACCATAAATCTTTAGTTAAACGTACCTGATCCTTTTGAATTCTTCTTTCTTGAGATTGAGGTATATGATTCAAACTTCTTCATCTTCAATCTTCAAGACTTAACCAATTTCACGAAATACGCCAACTCAAATTCCGTAACATCTCTCTCTAGAAAACAACAAACTTGGAGCCTTTCTAACTCGAGTTCTTCGGATTCAAGTAAGTATCTTTGATCAAAACTCAATTTTTTCACTGTTTTTGCATTGTTCTTCAAACGTGAGTGAAAATCATAATTCGAATTCAATTCTAGATGGTTTTTGATCAAATTTCTTTTGAAATAAGAAATCTGAGTAGATTAGTTTTGTTTATATGCTTGGTTTTCTCTTGATTAACAGATTTTTAGGCTTCGATTTCTGAAAATTCGATTTTAGGGCATATAATGAGAATTTTTGAAAATCATGGAATTGATCTATTTTTAAATTTTTTTTTGCAAAACTAACTTGATTCCTAGTCTCTCTACACGATAATGATTGTTTGGGTACAATTTTTTAAATTTTTGAAAATTAAACAATTTTTCGTGTTCTTGAGTTTTTGCTCGCAGGTTCTTCAATTACTAAAGCACTAGCAAAAATGGTGTTTGCATGGATTATAGTGCTTCTTGTTGCAATGGTGCATACACGAGCGACAAACAAACTAAAGAGAGCGAAGAAAACTCAAAGAAAAGGTGAGTATGTCCTTGTGGACGACTCCGAGATGGAATCTGAGAAGGAATCAGTGAATTGGGATGAACTAATGGAAGACGACGCAGCACCTGCTACATCAAAAGGGAAAATCCCTGGTACAACAAAGGCAAAGACAGCACCTACTGCTGCGGAGAAAGGCAAAGCTCCAATGCCGCCAACATCCTATTCAATGAAGAGAAAAAGAGTAGCTCGACGGATGGGACGAGCACGAGAAATAGCAGGGGAACACGCGCCTATTAACATAATTCACCACCTCCAGAGGAACACGTGCCTATTAACATAGATCGACTGAAAGACTTTGAGAACAGAGAGTGTATTGGGGAACGACACGTTAACATTGGAGCTCTTCGAGATCGTTCTCCAGCTTTCGAAAATCTAATTGAACAAACTGATCTCTATCAAGTTTGCAAATTTCCTGAAACTCTTGGATATTGCTTGCATCTGGTACGGACCTTCTATACCAATGCAGTACAGCTTCAAGAACATGAAGACGGTCCAATGGAGTTTTATACGACAGTCCGAGGAACAAGATTCAAAATAACTCCACATCTCATTGGAGAAGTCCTAGGGATGAAATCGGACATGACATGGACCAATTATTTGAAAGGAAAAAGTTTAACAAGCTTGTTGTGGCAAACTGTTGTAAGTAGGATATGCATGGCGGAGACTCAGTCATCGGGAAATTCTGTTTACTCTAAAGAACTTCGACCTGAGTATCGGTTTCTAAATTTCATCATATGCTACAATATTCTTCCGAACATGCAGACGAAAGTCCTATGATGGGATCGTATGCTTTTCTTATACCTGTTGGGACATTCGTCAGAGGCAGTAGGATTGAACATCAATATCCCTTATGTCATTTGGAGTAGGATGGCGTGGTACGTTGAACATCCTCATCCTACAGAAAGACTTCCGTTCCCATTAATCATAATGAGAATCTTAAGGAAATTCAAGGTTGATACTAGCTCTTCAAGTTATCAACACAGTTTAGGTATGATTAATGATTCGACAGTCGTAAAGTCTTCTCAAAAACTGCCTCATGCTACCCCAACTCCTCCGCGTGGCAAGAAACCGTCAGTCGGTACTTCTGCTTCACCCTCAAAGCAAGTACCCGTGTCAGATGATGAAGCTTCTGTAACTTCAATTTATAAGGAGCAGCAAAGGTTATCTTTTGAACAAGAACAGATCACAAAAGAACAGAAGCGCATCTTTGATGAGCTTGAAATCATCACTGCAGCCCAAATCACTCTGACAAAGAAACTCACTTCAATGAAGAAGTTGGTGAAGAAGATGTTCTCAAAGATGGGATGTAGTAGCTCTGACGACTCAGAGTCTGACAATTGATTTTCTAATCATTCTTGTTTTGCAGGTTTCAGTTTTAGTTCTTACATTTCTTTTTGTTTTGTACTTTTAACTCCCTTTAATTTGTATATTTTGGCTAATTTTAGTGACAAAAAGGGGGAGAGAGATATGAACAATAGTTTGTGAACAATGGTTGTGAGAACTTTAGAAATGAAACTTGGAAGGTAAGTATCACAACAACTTTTGGTTTGTATTGTGAATGCATACATGCCTCAGCTAACTATTTGACTAACTATTTGGGCATGTAATATCACTAACAAGTTGTTTGATGACTAACATACTTATGACATTTGGAATTTATTGCTTACAAGATATGTCTATCTCTGATTGGTATTTTAATACATATCTGGTTTTATAAATGTCATGGTGAGTATAAACTTCATCTCTCTGGTTGGTTTTTGAATGATAAATTCTTGAGGTATCTAACGATTTCTTTTGTCAAGAATTATTTCTTTTGCAGAGAATGCAAACGTCTAAGTCTAGAGTTTGTTTTAGGAGTTTATCTCATGTATTCATTTTTATTTGGATCTCTATTGTAAATTTTTGTTGTATGGTGATAGCAACAAAAATATCTTTTTGAATTTTCTTTTAGTGGATTTTTGTTTTGTCACGAAACAGCCAAAGGGGGAGATTGTTAAGGAATTTGTTTTGACGTATTTCGTGAAAGTGGTTAAGTCTTGAAGATTGAAGATGAAGATGTTTGGATCGTATACCTCAATCTCAAAAAAGAAGAATTCAAAAGGATCAGGTACGTTTAACTAAGTAAGTTTGGTGATCCGAATACTTCTCATAGTGTAGAAACACTTGTATGGATTTATAATTGCATAAAAATCAAAAACTGGACATGAAATATGTTCAGGATCCGGATTAGGATACTTCAGTCCGGACCCCCCCGAACATAGGTAGGTTCATGCGCAAATCCAGTCCGGAACACCCCTGGTTCAGTCCGGACCCCGAACGTGGATTTTGCAGAAATCGCATGAACAGTCCGGACCGTGGATACTTCAGTCCGGACCCCGAACATGATTTTTCAGGAATTCTCTGAAAAACAATGACAGTCCGGATCAAGCCAAATCCAGTCCGGACCGTCGTGCGGGAAAAAGTTTGTTACAATCAGTTTTTTGATTCTTATCCACTTCCAATGGTTTCTAACCTATAAATAAGCCCTAATCTCATTTCTTAGGGAGTGTGGAAAAAACCGAAAAAGATCTAATGATCCGTATGGTGGAAGATTTCAAAATCCAAAATTAATGGAGATTTAGACAAATCCACATATAGAGAAGAAAGGAAATAACTAGATCTATTCTATGTTTCTTCATCTATATTGATTAATTTGATTCTAGGATTTCAAACTCAGATTTTGAGTAGAATCAAATTAATGAATACTTAGATGGTATTTCCGATCTATCTTTGATCTAAGTATTCGGCGGACTTTCATCACCAACAAAACAACGATTTTTCCAAAAATCGGCGCGTGGATTCGCGTGGCCTTGTGGACTCAAGGTGCTACCGCTCTCGTGGATTCGGAGCGAGGTACGTTCGTGTGATCGACACGTACTACTTGGTGGAGACCGTGGATTCGGTCAGACGTCGTGGACTCGACGTTGGACGCCGTGGATTCGGCGTTGGACGCAAATCGTGGATTCGAGGCGCGTTGCGGAGCGAGCGGAGAAGATCAACTCGGAGCGTATGGAAAAAGGTTGAGTCGTGTGTGAGTACGGTATATCACCTTTGTACGTGTTTAATCTTAGTTGATTTCACCGTGTGATCGGTCCCGTGATTTTTTACTCCTGGTTTTGGAGTTTTTCCACGTAAAATCTCTGCATGTTATTTACTTTTCCGCATTGGGTTTTATTACGCAAAGATTTTTGAGTGTTTATTGTTTACACCTATTCACCCCCCTTTAGGTGTTTTTTCCCCTATTTAGATTCATATTTATCATAACCCAACAGGTCCGACCAATTACGATACCCCAGAGGGTCGAGATGATAAAGCCCGGACCGAAGATAAACCCACCTGTCTACATGCGAACGATTGACTCCAACAGAATGCTCGAAGGCAAGAGTCGGACTGTGCAAACCTGAATCATATATTTTGATCAGGGAACAACTCACACATACCCAAACCACAGACTCACTATTCTTAAATAACTTAAACCTAGATCTTTTCCAGATTGACGCCAATTGCCGGAAATCCGCCGTTCGGCCCACTTTTGTAGTGGCCCTAATTCCCATGCAGCGTTCTTCCGATGAATCCACTGTTAGAGCACCTAGCGTTGGTGTATCTGGCCCATGGTGCGTTAATGGGATGCCACAGATGAACCCTGTGTGTTATTATTAGCTGTGTAGGCCTTCGGCTGAGTTTGCCAAAATTTTGGAAAAAGAATTAGGCCCAACAGAGGTCGGAAATGGATTCAGCACGGAAAAACGCTTGAAAACGGCTATTTGCTTGTTTGTTTCTGAGTCCGGATGCCCAAAAACGGACTCCCGGAAGTTTTTAGTGGAAAATGGTGCATGGGAGGGGCCGTAGACCGCCGGGATGCCACGTGGCGGCCTGTCATTGGCCGGTTCAGGATGCGCGGTCCACAGAGTTGCGCGGCGGGGTGCACAGACCCGGCGCATGGACACGTGGCACCGCCTGATTGGCGGGCGCAAGGCGCGCGGTCTACCGGGGGTGCGCGGCGGTGCATGGACCAAGGCGGGGGCACGTGGCAGCCTCCGGTTGGTCGGTGCACGCGGCGCGGTCCACGGAATTCCAAAGTGGAATGCGTGGACCGGGTGTAGGGGACACGTGTCACCCTCTGGTTCGCGGGCGCACCGTGCGTGGTGCACGGAGCCGGGGCCGGTACCTCGGGGCGCGTGCGCACGACGGGGCCATGCCGCGCGCCCGGCGCGGCCGCCGACCGGTCAGCGGGTCAACCGGGTGGACACGCGTCGCCCGCTGGTTGGCGGGCGCCCACCGCCTCACTGTGCGGGGGCGGGCCACGTGGCAGCTCGGGGGTGGCCCGAACAGCTGTTTGCTGTTCGGCGGGCCACGTGGCGGCACCTGGTGGATTCGGGCGTGAACAGTGTTGGGCCGGCCCAACACTGTAGCCGCCCGAAAGTACCGGGCGCCCGAAAGTTGGGCCCGAAAGCCCATTGACTTGTCTTTTTGGGCTGATTTCGGGTGAGGCCTATAAATAGGCCCCTTGGGGCTCGTTTTTGAGGCTTTTCCCGAGAGTTTTAGCCATTGAGCCCTTCACCAATTCTCTTCCTCTCCCTCTTGTGCATCTTTTGGCGAAGGTTCAGAATTTTTGGAGGCCGCGACGACGGCGACTTCTGCATCGGGGTGCGGAGCGGCGATCTACTATTGGAGGCCCATTTTCGTCGCAGTTTAGTCTGGGAGGTCTACCGGGCTACCCCGACGTTATTTTTGGACGATTTCTGCGGTGACGGTTTCGTAAGAGGTAAATCTACATTTTCTGTGTTGGACACTTTTTCTGGATCCGAGCTTTTCTTGGGGTTCTGGGTACATTTTTAACCCCCTTTGCGACTGTTGGTTGATTTGGACAGCACCTACTTGTCGGATTTTTATCTCCTCATCCGGACATCGGAATTCGACGTTTCAGGACTCTATCGACATCTACTCTTCGCGAGGATCGCCGTCATATTTTTACTGGAATTTTTGGAGGAAGTTTTTCAGGTGAAAATTTCGTGTGAATGGGACTGTTCATCACAGATTTTGGGATTTTGGAATTTGTGTGGATTAAAGTGTAATTTTGGTGTATGTTTGTACCCAGGAGGTTGTGAGCACTTCTACCGTGTTGTTGGCTTGGTGGGATCTGTGATTTGACTGTTTTGGGCTTTCTCAGCTGTACGATTCCGGGCTGTTAGCACTTTCAGGTGGGTGACCTTGCTTCCAAGAACTCTGGACTGTGTACTAATTCTATGTGTGTAGGATCATGCATGTTAGAAATTGGAGTATTAGCATGTGTAAAACTGTATGTTGTATCTCGTATATCAGTTGATGAATCTTTTGATTCCTACTCTATGTTAAGTAGTGAAATCTTGGAACTTGACCTAGCACCCCTGTCATATGTATCATGTTCAGCCAGTCTGTAGAAAACTCCAACTTGGGCTAGGTTTTTACTGCTCTAGACATTCCACATCACGATACTTCTTTTCACTATGGACTTAGCTTTTCCTCGCCCGTGTTGTGGGCCGAGAGGTCGGGTGGTTGTAGGATGCATTTGCACTCGTGTCTGGGGACCGAGTGGAGTTGATAGCAGTCTGTAGATTTGATTTCTTTGGGAGAGTGATAGTGATGGTAGATCTGGGTTCTTGGAAACTGTCAGAGAGACAGTGAGTTTCAGCTGTGTAGATTCCAGCCAGTGAGTGAGTCAGTGATTTGTTTGGTAGTCGATCTTATTGATCGAGGATTGGATCATAGCCTGCATGAGCCACATTTGAGCTTTACAGAGATACTTTACAGAGATACTTGTTATGGGTTACTTTGACTCGAGCGGGTCGCTCCCCTCGAGTGCCACTCCGGAATAGGCGAGACCGGGTTGTTGTACCGGCGTGAGTTTGAGATGTTCTTTAGCGACTTGTTGTTGCATTTGTCCCTCTGGCTGTGCTTTTGTTGGCAGCCACGGACGCCCTACGTAAGTCCGCTCCTCCGGGACGTAACGGCAGTAGGTTGGCGCAGGTTTGACTGGACCCGATGTGGCAGTCAGTTTTGATTGGGTGATCAGGGAGGAGTGTTAGTTGTGGCATTATGTTCTTTCTGTTCCACTGTTGAGCATCTAGATAGAGGCATAGTAGCTGTAGAGTTACTTTTCCCAGCTTTCCTTACAGCACTGCATATGTTACTTTTTGCCTCTGGTAGACTTAGTGGGCAGACCGTCGGGCTTGTTGGCGGCACCCACTGAGAACTACTGTGGGATGTAGTTCTCACACCCGTCGTGGTGTCTTCTCCCCAGGGACTTCTGCTCCGGTTCCTGCAGCTCCTGTTGCTGATCCAGCTCCTTCTGACCGAGGTAAGGGAGTCGCGAGATAGATCCCCTCCTGTCGTCTTCAGTGTGTGAGTAGATGTACCCCAGTACTATTTTGGTGTGTGTTATGTCGAGTGACTGTTGTAGTGAGGTTTTGAGTTGTACCTTTCTTTCCTGCTTTTCTGAGAGACTCTTGTATTCTGGTGAGGTTGGTCTGTATATTTGTGAGTTGTAGTTTTATTTTATGTATTTTATTCCAGCTTTTCTCTTTCAGCTCTGATATCTGCTAGGGTAGATGTTTCTTTGCAGGTTAGTCGCTACGCCTATACGGGGCTTCCCGTATGGGCGGCGGATCTGTTGGCGAGCCGGGGCGCAGTATCGCCCCGGGGCGTGACAGATTAGAGTGGTATCAGAGCCTAGGATGTAGGTCTTGGAGGACTTAGGAACCCTAGGCTTGTGGTTGGACCCTAGGATGACTCGCGTGAGAGCCGTGATTTTAGCGAGAGTCCTGATTGGATTTCTAACTCTCCCGAGTGGTTCGGGGTGAGCGATTGACATGTCTTCCTTCGGTGGCAACTATGTTGGCTGCAGACAACATAGTACTTCGGGAAGGGGGACATGCCTTTTGACTTTCGCTAGATTGGGTCGAGAGATGATTTGGGTTCTGATTGTTTGCCTTGTCCCTTAGGTGGGGATGCCTCCTCGACGCTCGATGGTGACGCGTTCGCAGCCTTCGTCCTCTGAGCCCGAGCAGGAGGACTCAGGGCAGGGACAGCAAAGCGAGGTTTTGGAGCTCCGTGCCCAGATGGCACAGTTGGCTGAGGCGTCTCGACGCCAGGAGGAGGCTGTGAGTCGGTTGACGCTCTTGTTGGAGCAGAGAGCGCAGCCGGCGGTAGTACCCCCTGAGAGTTCACCGGTGCCTTCTTCCCCTGTTGTGGCACCCTCGGTTGTGCAGCCTGCACCAGCAGTTCCGGCTGAGCCAGTTTCCAGTAGGCCACCGTCTGGGACGACGGGATCTTTGACTTTGGCAGAGCAGCAGGTTTTGGAGGGTCTTTGTTGAGGTTTCGTAAGTTTGATCCACCCCGCTTTTCGGGTATGAGCGCTGAGCCGTGGGCGGCTGAGTCTTGGGTTACGGCCATGGAGCGCCATTTCGAGAGCCTTTTTATTGATGAGAGGTTTCGAGTTCTGTTGGCTACTCATTTTCTGGAGAGCAACGTCGAGGCTTGGTGGCGGCGTGTGCGACCCGCAGGTCCGCCTGGGACCCAGTTTATCTCTTGGGCAGAGTTTCGTGGTTTGCTTCTTGGGGCCTTCTTTCCCAAGAGTGTTCGGCAGAGTTTGGAGGAGCAGCTGAGGAATCTCCGCCAGGGAGATAGGCCCGTACACGCGTACATAGCCGATTTCAATCGGCTGTTAGCCTGTATGCCCCACGTGGCCAGAGATGAGACCCACCGGATCTATATGTTCGAGAGAGGGTTGCGTCGGGACATTTATCAGTTGGTCCGCTCCCGCAGATTACAGACTTTGGAGGCCTCGATGGAGCAGGCACTGTATGTGGAGAGTGGTGAGGTCGTGATGGCAGAGGTGGCTCCAGCCCCCGTAGTGACTCCTGGGGCAAAGCGCCCGGCGCTGTTTGAGGAGGGGCAGTCGAGTAGACAGGGACCCCCGAGACCACCCCGTTTCCACTCTCAGGGAAGGGGGTATCAGGGGCGGCAGAGATCTGGGGGATCTCGTCAGTTCCAGCAGCAGCAGCGTCGACCACCTCGACAGCAGCAGTCTTCGCAGCAGCAGCAGTCTTCGCAGCAGCAGCAGACTTCGCGGCAGCCGCGCCCTGATCGTTGTGTCATTTGTGGAGGACCGCACCCACCGGCCCAGTGCCCGCAGAGTCAGGGCCGCTGCTTCCGTTGCGGGCAGACCGGTCACTTCGCGAGGGCGTGCCCCAGGGCAGGTTTCCCAGCTCCTTCATCAGCTTCTGCATCCTTCATTCCTCGTCAGTCAGCAGGACCTTCGGCGGCCTCCGGTAGGCCAGACTTTGCTTCGTCGTCCTCGCGACAGCCAGAGCGACATCCCCCGGCGCCGAGCGGTCGAGTCTATGCCGCTCAGGTAGAGGATGCTACAGCAGCAGAGCATGTCGTCGCAGGTATTATTTTGATTTCTGCAGTTCGTACTCGTACTCTCTTTGATACCGGTGCATCGCATTCTTTTATCAGTAGAGCATTTGCATCCCTTCATGGTATAGAGGTAGTTTCTTTATCGCATGCATTAGAGGTTCAGATACCAGATCATGTCTTGCATGTCGAGGAGTATTGTAGGGATTGCCCTGTGCAGTTGGGATCCTGGATTTTGCCGGCAGACTTGCTTGTCTTGCGGCAGCTCCAGGATTTCGACGTCGTGCTCGGTATGGATTGGTTGTCGAGGTACTATGCTATTATAGACTGCAGAGAGAGGACGGTGACCCTCCGCGAGCCTGGACAGGAGGAGTTCGTCTTCAGAGGCTGCCAGAGCACCTTCTTTGCGATGACTGTTTCTTCGGCGAGGGCTAGGCGGATGATTAGTAGGGGCTGCACCGCTTTCTTAGCGACGATTGTGGAGGTGCCTACGGCGGCACTGGGACTCGAGGATATTCCTGTTGTCCGCGAGTTCCCAGATGTGTTTCCCCCTGAGTTGACGACTATGCCGCCGGAGAGGGAGGTGGAGTTTGTGATTGATGTGGTACCGGGAACCGCACCAATCTCGAAGGCGCCTTATAGGATGGCACCTGCCGAGTTGAGGGAGTTGAAGGCCCAGCTTCAGGATCTTATGGATAGGGGCTTTGTCAGGCCTAGTGTTTCTCCGTGGGGAGCGCCAGTTTTATTTGTGAAGAAGAAGGATGGGTCGCTTCGTTTGTGTGTGGATTATCGGGAGTTGAATAAAGTGACCATCCGGAACAAGTACCCTCTTCCACGGATAGATGATTTATTTGATCAGTTGCAGGGAGCCACAGTGTTTTCGAAGATTGATCTTCAGTCAGGTTACCACCAGTTGAGGGTGAGGGCCGAGGACATCCCTAAGACGGCTTTTCGATCCCGGTATGGGCATTATGAGTTTACGGTTATGCCGTTTGGTTTGACTAATGCCCCAGCTGCATTCATGGATTTGATGAACCGGGTATTTCAGCCGTACTTAGACTTGTTTGTGGTTGTGTTCATTGATGACATCTTGATCTACTCCCGGAGCGATGTGGATCATGAGGAGCACTTGAGGATAGTGCTGCAGCTTCTACGTGAGAAGAAGCTGTATGCCAAGCTTAAGAAGTGCGAGTTTTGGCTTCGGGAGGTTGCATTTTTGGGCCACTTGGTATCAGCCGCAGGGGTGGCAGTTGACCCGACGAAGATCGATACAGTTCGGGATTGGCCGAGACCGACGACGGTGACGGAGGTCCGGAGCTTTCTGGGCTTGGCAGGCTACTACCGTCGGTTTGTAGAGGGCTTTGCGAAGCTCTCTACTCCCCTGACCTGTTTGACTAGGAAGGGGATGAGGTTCATTTGGACTGAGCAGTGTCAGCGGAGTTTTGAGGAGCTGAAGAGGAGACTGATTTCAGCACCAGTTCTTACACTGCCAGTGATGGGTGATGGCTACGTGATTTACAGTGACGCCTCGCACAGCGGTTTGGGTTGTGTCTTGATGCAGCATGGGAGGGTAATTGCTTATGCTTCACGGCAATTAAAGGATTATGAGAAGAATTACCCCACTCATGATTTAGAGCTGGCAGCTGTGGTGTTTGCATTGAAGCTGTGGCGGCATTACCTCTACGGTGAGCATTGTGAGATCTACACGGATCATAAGAGCTTAAAGTATCTGTTTACTCAAAAGGAGCTGAACCTGAGGCAACGCCGGTGATTGGAGTTACTGAAGGATTACGATGTGAGTATCCTCTATCATCCCGGCAAGGCCAATGTGGTAGCAGATGCTTTGAGTCGGAGGTCAGTGCAGAGCTTGAGCATGTTGGTCACAGTTGGTATCAGAGCCATTCATCAGCCGGAAATGTGAGATGAGTCTCGGCTGAGCCAGGGTTATATAGCGGGTAGAGTGAGGCTCCTCGGCTAATGACCGTTGTGAGTGGAGTGCAGCTCCTCACAAGGTCGGCTAAGGCTAGCGAGACGAGTCTCACATCGCCTGGTGCTTGTGAGTGTGCTTGAGCCTGACGTGGACGTCAGGGCTTAAAGGGGGGAAGAATGTGACACCCCCGGAATTTGGATTAGTCCTATATATAAATTATATAATAGGACTAAATCTCTAACCCGGCTATAGCATTTTGGATGGTAGCAAGATCCAAGAGGAACATGAGAGTTAAGCGTGCTAGAGCTAGAGTAGTTCTAGGATGGGTGACCCCCTGGGAAGTGGGGCGTCACAACTTTGACCCGAACATCAATTTCAAATATCCGAATTTTACGAAAACTGGCGTGTAGCCCCAGAACATTCTATTGGAGATGTTCGGCAATTAACAGTTTGCTAAACACAACCCTAAGCTTAAACATTGCCAAATTTACCAAAATACCCCTTCCAAAAATTCATTTTAGATTTCCGGGAGATATGGGCATCAACCCTTTGCCGCTGGCTGAACCAGAGTTCTACTGGGAAACATCAGACAGCTAGGCGTAACCGCCGAAATTCCTCGAATTGCGTGATTAACACCGGAGTGCCGTTAAACCTACGATTTTGCCGATTTACGGACCGATAAGCAATTTCTGCTCAACGAGAGCCGTTGGATCCCTAACGAAAAGCTTAGAGATCATGGACACACAGTCCAAGACAGCACGTGAGGTTACATTTGCGTTTAGACCCCTAGGGTTTACTAAAATTGCAAAATACGCGTATTTTAGAGCCTTTTTTGCTCGTATTAATTATCGGTGCATCATTTTAACGAACCGTCACCACCAGTAGGTGGCCCTCGACTTGCTGGACACCGTGCTCACCATTTGGCAGCAGTGTGAATCCCGAGGAAAACTTCAGGCCATGCTTTTCCTTTGCTAATATAGGCCAAATAGCATTTTTCAAAAATCCACCCGACCATTTCCATTTTTAGGGTGAGCATCACGTTCAGTGACCTCAAATTAGTCAAAGGCTCACTGCCACGAAGCCGCTAAGTTGCTAAAACAGCCCCGGGGTCAATTAGACCCACATAAGCTATCATTTGCTAAATCTTTTACTTTTGCTTATGCAAAGAGCAAAGCAGCTTGAGCATCATGCTCAGCACATCACAGCGACTCTAGGGCTCACTCCAGTGCAGCCTAGTTGCTGCTAGATCAACAGATCCAAGCCCCAAGCTCTCTAATGGACATGGATGGCTCCACACTTTGATCCACTCAGTCAAAATTGCAACTGAAATGAGCATCAAGCTCAGGGGATTATGTGGAGACAATGGCTCACTTGCTGGATGCTTACAAATGGCTAAAAACCATTCGAGCTCTCTCGGGCATTTTCTCAAACACATGATAGGCACTAATGCTTAATACATAAACCAACCAACTAAAGATGGCAAATAGAGCATGCCCATCATCTGAGAGGTTCTATACTGGTTGGAATAGCTTCACAAGGCAGCAGGAGCATTTTCCATCCAAGCTTAGGCATCCTTGCACTCATGCTAGCCGAGAACAAGAAGAAGATGATGAAGCTCGGGCACCACATGGCCCAACAATAATGATTTTCCATTTTGGGGTTCTGGGCCACATGCAACAGCACCTTCAGGTGCATCTCGACCCCACGAAGCTCCTTGGACCCATGCCCGATGACAGGACACGGCGGCAGCGGCGGTGGAGCAAGCTTGGCCCGAGCTTCCACCATTAATGGTGGAACTCCACCCGGGCTGCATGGGCTCCATGCAAAAACATGGATGGGTTCTACATGACCCCAGGAAGCTTCTCGGTCAAGTGGCCGGCGATGGGGAGCGACGCCGGCGCCGGAGCAAAGAGCTCGGCCGAAGCACAATAACCCGAAAACTAGGGTTTAGTTCTGCGACGCGCACACTTAACCAAACCCCACCAAATTTTGTGGGGGATGATCTACAGGTCCTACAGTCCAAGCCCATCATTTTGGTTCGGCGTTTGAGCCAACGATTCCGGCGCACGACAGCGGCGGAGCTATTTAGGGTTCCGGCGGTGATATTTCTCCCGCCGGCAACCGGGGACTTCCCGAAGGCTGGGACTTGGCGTGGGGCATGCTCAGAGCCTACATAAGCTACTTCCATGGGTCTCGGGTGCTACAACATAGAGAGATGGGAGATCTTACCTCGTCGGAGTTGGAGAAGACAAGGATAAAGCCGGTTCTTTCCCCCGTGTCGCGCGGCCACCTAGCTCCCTCAGGCGCACTCATAGGAAGAAGATAAGTCCTCCAGAAAGCACATAGACCAACTTGGAGATCCTTTGGTGCACTCCTTCTCTTCCTCACCCGAGCTCGGCCAAGCTTGATGGGGTGTGTCTCCTCAGCGTCCCAGGGCAAATGGGAAGGGCGGTTTCTCCTTCTCGGATGCATGCCAAGGGTCAAAGAACCCCTCGGATGCTGTAACTCCCCCACAGGAAGGTCAAACGTGAATTCCGTCAGTGCCATTGCATTCAGAACATCGAAATTAGCTAGAATCGACTACTTATACTGCTATGTTCGGACTTCAGACAGTGAATCGGCCGATGCTTGGTCGAGAGGGGACCGAAATCAGGGATTACTATTCACAACTTAAGTTGTGGGCCTCGCTTCTTCTTCGCTGTTTTGCGGAAGATCCGACCGTCGGATCGAAAATAGGTGAATATCAATCTTACTTGTTTCGACGAGACGGTCACACTGGTAATCTCAGATTTTCAAGATCAGATTCCGATCAAAAATCGATATTTCATGATCCTATTTACACTATTAATAATACATTTTTGCCAATTAAATAATTCATGAAATTATTTAAATTTTAAAATTCAGTTTCAAAATCACAATTACTACACTGCGTGTCTAAACACGCAATCTCAAAACAAACATGCAATCTCAAAACACGTATTTAGACAAGCAGTCTCAACCCACGTGTTCAACTCAACCCAACTCATGCTCCCCCGCTGACGTGGCGGGCACACGTGGCTCCCAGTTGGCACCCATAGGGCTATTTTTGTAAATACAAATTTTGTAGGATTATTTTTAAAAATACAAATTTTTAGAGGGCCAAAAGAAAAAAAAAGAAAAAAAAAAAGCCCCCTTTTAAAGTGTTTTCATGAATCTTACAAAGGAACTACTGTTGCCTTATGCATCAGTACACGCACACTAAGTACTAATCGTTCGTGATTCCATTTCGTATTTAAATCCCGATAACAAGTTGTAGCCTTCTATTTACTGTAAAATCAAATGAATGGATTCAAAATATGAAACGGATGGACTTAATGGGGGCATGTCTCCTAGAATTAAGGAGGTACGAGGTGCATGTGTGGGGCTAAAATGACAGAGGTCGCAAATTTGGGATGTCAAATGTTACAGTTAAAAATTCCATTCAAATGTTAAAAATTCGGGGAAAGTGAAATCTTACGAGCCCAGAGACTTGTACAGCATTTGACACCTAAGTCTCTTTGCCTCACAACCTTCATATGTTTACATTACCCATATCAATCATTTATTTTGAGCGAAGTTTCCTAGAGAAATTGGAGAACTGGTTTTTGCCACTCACTGAATGACTCTACAGCAGAAATTCCATCATAATATATAACAAGAACAAAAACATCAACAAGTTATTATAAGCAGCACGTGTGAATGGTGCTAATGTTTGCTATGTTCAAACTTTTGAAGAGCCATTCATTTAGTAAATAGTGTACGAATCAGTTAATTTAATTGGATTCACCAGATTTGAGAATTTAGATTCTGACTTTTTTGCCCATCAGATAATGAAATCTCCACATTCCGGGACGAAAACTAAGCAAAGTTGACTCCTCATAATTGCATAAGAAGGCCTTTGACATATGCAATAACCATTGGAACATCAATTGTCCATGCGACCGAGATTGGCAAGTAGCCAGACCAAGGGTTGGTTGAATTCCACCTGCACCCAAGTTCAAACACAGTAAAGGGAAGAACCAGGAATAACAAACCGGAAAAGTTCGCAATTCAAAGAAAACCAAGTGAAGCCCTACTTTTTCAATCCCTGATCCATTAATGTATGTCCAGGACAAATGCCTTGTGTCTCAACTCTCACAACACCCTTCTTGAAGGAGAAAAGATCTGGGCGAACTAGAGCTGCAAAGCTTACAGGGTCATGTAGGAAAATTCCTACATCAAGAGATATATCTTGGTTAAAGCCATCTAACGTCTTATTGAGAGAGAGGGAGGGAGCAAGGAGGTTCCAGAAGTACCATGAACACCATCAGATTTGACATGCCAGTCTCTGTAGAATTTGCACATATCACATACGAATTGTGCATACTTCCCCTTAGAATTTCTTAGCTCCGCCAGATCTGCATCTGAAATCGAAAGATATCGTGGTTAGTGGATTGTGCAAGTAGAAAAATATTAAGATATGATAGAGAGAACGCAACATAAAAGGAGGACAAAAACCTGTGAAAGTGACTTGAGTGGTGATGTTAATGCCAACAACAGCAATATCCGCCCCAGATGTAAATACAATATCAGCTGCTTCAGGATCTCCGTAGATCTGAAAGAGTCAGATGAGTTTCTATAGCACTTATTTGTTCACCCATAGTTTTCGTAAAGTTTTGAATGCAGCTAAGACAAAGAAAATTCCCATTGAAAAAGTAATGGACTGAGATTTACAAGGATTAAAAAGTCTCCAGTTGAAGAATAAAGAGTCAAGGTAACATCTAGTGACTTCATATTTTCTTTTGAGCATTTAGAGAGCAAAATATACCTAACACTCAATTATGCGAAACTGAGATACCGTATGGACTGAGGCATCTCTTAATGAAATGGCCCAGAAAGTGGTTGTATTTGACATCAAAACTTAACAGCAAGCAGGTGAAAACAACCAAGGAAAAGCATTTATAATGATATGACCCACCTCTAAAATGATTAATAATTCTTTACAGCTGAGAATGACTTCATTAGAATTCATAATGAAGTGGCTGGTGTTTATCATTGAGTTAAAAGAGGTCCCAATAGCTCTAGACATGTCATCAATGTCATAGGCCCGGTGCTAAATACAAAGCCTACTACCCTTGGTTACTCTAAGGATTGAGGCACCGTAAAGTGGCAAAATTCAAATTACTTCAGTTGTATGTAGTTGAAGTCCCAGTCAAAAGCGTCCTTTACATCATTCATTAAATCAAGTTAGCAAGCAGTTTTAAAAAAACAAATGCAAGAACCATATCCAAATTATTCTTACATTTGCTTCAGCAGCAGGATTCACATTACCGGATGCAAAAAAAGCTCCACCCAGTATAACCACTTTTTTCACCTTCTTTGCGAAGGAGTCATCCTTTTTAATGGCCTGAAATAGTGGGTAAGAAAACATAGTTATGAACCTAAAAATTGAATATGCAATCACTTAAAGTGACATCCTGAGATAGTGACTAAATGCAGAATGGTGAAATTTATAGTGTTAAAAGGTCACTATCATAGATAAACTTCTTGGATCATAGAATCTTACCAAAGCTAAGTTCGTCAGAGGTCCAAGTGCAAGTATAGATACCTCGCCAGGAAACTGAGAAACCTTGTCAATCAAAAACTCAGCAGCACTTTTATCGAGCTTTTTACTGTTAGGTGGTGGGAGAAATATATTCCCAAGGCCATCAGATCCATGAACAAAGTCAGCAATGCGCGGCTCTCCTCCCTATCCAAACAAAAAATGCAAGTTCTGTTGGAAAACAGTAAAATTCAATAAAAGAAATAGCAAACAATCCTTCACATCAATATAAAAGCATATGCAATAAGGAAAATATGGCAAAAGGATGTGGTGGCTCCAAACAAGAGAAAATGCTAGAAAATCAACATGGTAATCCCTTCATTATAAAGACATTTCAACACTGAAGTAGAACACCATTTGGTGAGCACATCAAGCACAAGAGGCTAGAAAACTGAAGTTGTCAACATTTCAGGCAGAAAACGAAATAAAATGGCAAAATCAAGATATATCTGAAGAAGTGGCAAAATTATATTACAAAATTTGTGAAATATTCATTTGAATGTGGTACCATAGACTTAAGACGGAAATAAATCAGACAAACTTATAATAACCTCCAAAAGAGAAAAGAAAGTTTATTCAACAAGATTCGCATTCAATCGTAATTCGCATTCTCTCAATCTAGTTATACAACCCACTATTCATCAACAAGTGATTTTTATTTCAGAAACAACAATCTATAGAAGTGGTTTGACATTTTCATTGAGCAAGCAACAGCCACTTTGAAGGAAGCTATTCAGAAACAGATCAAACTCTTTCTACTTCAGGAACAACCATATATTGTATACCTTGTACATGGTTGAGATTAAGAACTATATCACATCCACCCCAATAATCACTATCAATATATGAGTTTCTACTAAAGGAACTCAAATAATGATCAAAACACAACAGCTGAAAAATCACATTTCAGACTTGAGAATAGGCTGATAAGAGCATTATCCTACGACAGAAGGAAACCTTTAGAGAGGGGAGCTCATTAAGGCCACACTCCCAGTGGTGGAAAAATGTTCTAGACACAGAGGACGTATTTAAATGTGAGATTGCGTTTGATGTAGGGAATGGAACAAGCATGAAATTCTGGACAGACATACGGAACAACAACACCTCATTGGTCATCGCTTACCCAGACATATACGCAAGAATAGCACATAAGGAAATGGTTTCAGATGGATGGTCCAGTAGAGGATGGAGGTGGAATTTTATTCTCCAAGGATTCAAGGCAGGGACGCAGCAGGCAACAAACCGGTTCAAGAGCTTAAGAGAATGCTTGATGAGTTCTCTCTAAATGAAAGGACCGACGCTGTCAAATGGAGATGGTCCACCAATGAATGCTTCACTGTGAAATCGTGTTACAAGTTCATTTCAGACGGAGAGATAAGGGAACACACCATCCCGCAAGTATGGAAATTGAAAATTCCACTAAAAGTAAAGATTTTCACATGGTTAGTGTTAAGAAGGGTTCTGACTATAGAAAACCTACTCAAGAGGGGATGGGCAGGGGAACAAAGATGTGTATTATGTGGCATTGAGGACAAGACTGCAGACCACCTTATCGCTAGATGTTTTTATGTTTGGTCCGCCCTCTCTCAAGCGTGCTATGGTAGGGCCCCTGCGCCACCTTGGCAGCCAGCGCGGCAAGCAGGTGAGATGTGGGAAGTCTTCACAACACAACAGGATACTCGTACAAGGAAGATTGGTTTAATCATCTTAACCGTGGTGTGGTGGGGTATGGCTGCAAAGAAATAACATCGTTTTTCGGAACAAGAGAAGAGCGCAGACACAAATTCTAAGGGATATCCGAAAGATGTTGGTGTTTTGGCTTGATTTCCTCTGTAGTTTCTAGTTTTATTTTCTTTTCCTCTTTTATTGTATTTTATTTTATTGTACCTCCTTTTTCAATTTCGGAGGCCTAGTTGCCTTAGTTTTTGTTGCCTAGTTCATTTTACTAATGAATGAATGAGGCAGATAGTATACTATCTTTTCTCAACACACACACACACACACTACTCTTCGGACAACAACAATAATTAATAAGAATCGCTTACCTTTAGAGGCTCAGGGCTACCTTTTGCCACTGGAACTTCAGTATGTCCTGCTATCTCACACTATCCTTTTAAACAGTATAAATCATAAGTGACAACGAATGTCATTAAAATAATAAGAAAATAAAGAAAATTTGCAAATAATAATATATTTACTTGCATTGCGTATTTTATAAATCAGCATCTAAAAAGGAAAACATACCAGTAACAAAGCATTGCGAGTAGCATCTTCTGTGCTGACATTACCAAAAATTGTTGTCAAACCTATAACTTCGATATCTTTTGTTTGAAATGCCATCAATATTGTCATACTATCATCTGGAAACAAATAAGCGGACAAAAATAAAAACAAGAACAGTCTATCTGAAGGAAAAGTATAAGCAGACCAAATTTATTAAATATATTGCACTCTTCATCATATCGACTATAGCATAGAAAGTAACAGAAATATAAATATTAAGTTCAAACAAAGTTAAATTAGTTTCAAATTTGAAACTTTACTGGGTTTTAGTATTAAATCTTTATTGAAACTAGAGCGTCAGTTTATTCCATATTGGTCAATTTTTTCACTATTATTTGTTTTACTGTTCTTCAAGGACTTCTTAACAAATTTTAGACTTTTCGGTCATATTTCTAAGCTAGCTCGAATAGGAGAAACCAACACGACAGTGGATCAGGATCCAACAAATACACTAGCCCTTACACTCTGAAATCCAAAACACTCTAAAGAAATCGCATTAATTGAAGAAAAAATAGAAAATTATAGCATAAGAATCGAGATGACGAGGCAATGTGGGTCGATACCAATCCCGGGATCCGTGTCGATGATGACCTTGTCGCACCCAATCGGAGCAGCGCAATTCCCACCGTTCTCCATGGATCTCCTCTTCTCCCTCTCTCTCTCTCTCTCTTTCTCTCTCGCTCACCCGCCCGCCCTGGATCGGAGAACTGAGAAACTAGGGTTAGGGCATAGAAAGGGGAGAGGACGAAGACGAGGGTGGAATTAACCACTCGCACTTTCGTTAATTCCCGCTTATTTAAGCTATCCCCCTCTCCATCTCTCGCTCCCTCGCTTTATTAGTTCCCATTCGAGATAGAATAGGACACGTGGCTTGATTCTACTGGATGCTGTACGTACTCTTGTTTTCAGAAATCTATTTATCTATACCTATGGGCTCTAAATTATAGAAAAAATAATTTCTATAAAATTAATTTTGGTCCGTAGAATTAATTTTAATTAAAAATGTAAAGTATTTGTGTGAGTTTAGATAAAAAATAATTTTTGTAAATTATTTTTTTGAAATTTTAAAATTCTAAAATTTTCAAATTTAAATTTAATTTTTAAATTGAAATTGAAATTTTAAATTTCAAATTTCAAATTTATACTTTAAATTTGAAATTAAAAAATTTAAATTTTGATTTAAAAATTTAAATTTTTAATTTTAAATTTTCAAATTTCAAATTTATATTTTAAATTAAAATATCAAATTTTAAATTATTTGTGCAAATTTAAAATTTAAAATTTAAATTATTTTAAAATAAAAATTTTTAAAAAATTATTACGGTGTTGCTGCTGTGCGGTTGGAATTACTTCCGAGTTGTGACCAGACCGTCCTCAGCGCACGTGCATTGCACGTGCCAATGGTGCTTACTCCTGAGAAACTCCATCGAGTGAGGGACAACTCCCGACCGCGACTAGACGCGACGAAGATGGGGAAGCGCGGGAAGAAGCAAAAAAGACAATCACAGACCCCGCCGACTTCTCCATCGAGGCGACGAAGACGGCGCCGACTCCTTACCCTCCTCTGCCTACGACCTCCATTCGCATCGACAACAAGAAGAAGCCGACGCCGAATTTAAAGAAGACGACGAAGACGAAGACAAAGAAGAAGAAGAGGAAGAGCGATGGCGCGTCGAAGGATCCCCATCGAAGTTCCATCTCTACCAAATATCGGTTCAGGTACTCAAAAGCTTAAACTTCTTATAGTTCTTCCCCTCCCAGAAGCCCAAAGACTAGGGGCTTTTTTTTAAAAGCTAGGGTTTTATTTGTGCTGTCTTCGTGTAGTCGCCGAAGGGGGACATTAGCTATTTGCAGAAGTTTTTTTTGATGTACGTTGGGGGGAGATTCCCGCTGCACTTGCAAGAGGATTTCTGCGGCACCGCGCTTCTCAGGTACTTCATTTTGATTATTGTAGTTCCTTTTTTGGGTATAGTTTGGATTCCTGCGCCCCCCCTCCCTTCCCTTGTTTTATTGTTTTCTGTTATATTGGCAAGAAATCTTGACGTTTTTTTGCGTATATGGTTCATGAGTAGCTTGATCTAGAGATTTATGTTAGTGAGCCTATTATGTTTGATTAATTGCCTCAAAGAAGCTTGGTTGGGCCTGTTGCAGGATGTAGAGCTGTTTGATAAAGTACTGTTTAAGTTGTGCTAAGTAATGTGCTAAAGTCTCCCTAACAGTTTCTTTCTGCAATATAATCATAAGCATCAAATTCAAATTGGAGCATCTACTTTTAGTGCTCAGAGTATCATATCAGCTTTTTGTTAAAGTAGAAGCTCTGCACTTTTCTATTCACCAAACATTTTATAGAGTGGCAGAAATAGAAAGCAGAATCATAAGCAAGGTCAAATAGGCATTTTGGGTTAGAGAGAAAAGTATTTTACTTTCTTCACAAAGTCAGTATGGTAAATATAAATAATATAGATAATTACAATCGCGCTCGTTTGCCTAGATGATTTCTCAATTGTCACGCCCCGGGTCAGGTAAGAGTGCGGACTCGCCAACAGATCCACCACCCATACGGAAAAACTCCGCACAGACGAATCATCTAATCTGTAAAAAATAGTATCTACCAATACTAAATATATATATCAGAGCTTGAATGAAATTACAATAAACTAAAATATGACCCACTGTACGTCTGATACACATTCAAAATACATAATCACCTTTCAGAGTGCAGTAAATAAAGTACAATATATTAATCAGACTGTAGAGGACTACTATTTAAAAATTAGCTGCAGGGACGACTTTCGGTCCATATGTACTTGGGTAGAGATCTAGCTCGTGACTCTCTTTTCTCGGTCAAGAGTGGCTGCCGGCGCTGGAACGGGTGCAGAAGTCTCTACAAAAAGGGCACCAACAGCGGGCGTGAGAACTACATAAAGAAAGTAGTCCTCAGTGGGTACCGTTATCAAGATCGACGATCTATCCATTAGGTCTACTAGAGGTATAAGTAAATTTACTGCTAAACAACAGGAAAGTAAAAGCTTAAAATGAAATTATAGATGCCTCTATCTACTATGCTCAAAGAATAAAAGGGATATGAAAATACATCTACTCTAACAGGATGCTCTAGGTCTGCCCAATCTCATCGACTACAATATCGGGTCCAGTTAAACCTGCGCCTACCTACAATCATCACATTCGCCTCTCGCTAGAGGGGACTGGAATGACGTAGGTCGCCCTATTCAGGCTGCATCGACATCACGCAAAGGCCAAACTCCGAAGCGGCACTCGGGGGGCGTGACCCCAGCCGAGGAAAGCGCATCTCAGTCGAGCTCAATATGGCTCATGTAGGGTATAGTCCAATTTAAACGATCAACTAGATCGACAACTCACACACTTCGGGTGTCCACGACACAAACCGGAGAATACTTGACGGTCTGGGACTATCGTCAACCCGGATGGCTCCCAACATTAGAATCCAGCCTATCGACTGTTACAAAAATTCACTCAGCCCCCTGGCACAAGCGTAAATGCACTCAACACTAGTACGATAACTCACAACCCTTTACTGAGGGTGAAAAATACCAATAAAATGACTAAGTCCAAAGAATAGTATAAATATTTAATCAGCAACATAGTGTAGGTTAATACATGCTTTTAATCAATTTTTAGTGTCAAATTCTCTATGTCATACAAAAATTGTCCAGGGGTCCAAACATAACCTTTATCCAATTTGCAGGCAGTATTAGATTTTATCAAAAAATCATAATATTTATTCTAGCATGCTGAACATCTAAATAAATAGACATAGTAGGGAATTCATCAATTTTGATAAAATCCAATCCACCTAAAATGCTAATCCAATCACGAAGTGAAGTCGGTGCGGCTCGATTCTCTTCCACGAAGCTAACTGAAGCCTCTGCAAGTCCCAAACTCACAAACACAAAATAACCCAAGCTTGCTCCTTAGCCAAGGCCAAAACACACCAGAGCCTCTGAAAATCCCAAGCTCAATGTCAATAGCACCAGCTCCCAATTTGCAACTATTAATCAACCCACTTCACAGGGAAGAAGAAAACCTAAAAAATTTGGGCAAGAGGGCTCTGTAGCCATTGATAGAGGAGAGCTCAAAAACTCAAAAATCCAAATAAATATCATCCAAAAACCCAAAATCCAAACTAAAATCACCCAAAATCACAACTCGAAACCTACCTCAAATCCCTCAGAAGAACTCCGCTTCCAAGCTCAGTTCGTCCGCTCGCACGGTCCGCGTGTGATCCACTCCCTCAGATGCAAAGCCTTTGCAAGCACAAGCGGGCTCTCAAGGTGCTCAAGCTGCTCAGTTGGTGAAGCTCTTGTTGCTGCTTGGCTTCTTTTTCAGCACCAGAAAAGGGATGGAGGGGGTGAGAGGTAGAGTTAGGGCTCAGCTGCAGAAGGGGATAAGCTAAAAAAAACCCCTTTGCTTCCTCTTTTTATAGAAAAATAGTTTTGGGTACAATGGGCTTGCGGAACAGCGTCAAAACTAAACCGGATCCAGCAGGAAAAGATTATTTTGAGCTCCCTAAACCCCATTCGGGCGCTCGGAACTTGCGTCTAGATCAGGGTTCGAAACAACCCGAAACAATGCTCCAACACGCAGAGTTTCAGACCGTCCAAAAACACAATCTGGGCGTCCGAAACACTTGATTCGGGCGCCTGAATTCCTGGAAACTCTAGTTTCCACTAATCCCGCAACTCCGAGTCCGTTTTCGCATCAATTTCGCGCTAAAATGGCTCCCGCTCGATCCGACCATCTCCAAATATATCGGTCAGCTAACTGTACGCGTTCGCACGGCCTCAAAGTACCAGAACACTACATCAATATGAGAAATAGGACTGTTTAGTCATATGTCCTATATGCTAAGTTGGTAAGAAACAATTATTAGTATAGTCTCCTTTGATGCAAAACGAGAGGAAGAACTTGTTCTGCTACCAATTTGATTCAAGCCTGTAAGGATAAAATTATGAGATATTATTCTTGAGATTTTTGTTTAAATCATTCTTGAATAGCATGGTTAAGAAATTTATGTTTAGGGCCGATATTTTGTTTGATTAATTGTCGTAAAGAGCCTTAGGATGAGATAAAACTTCAACAAGTTAGTGAGATGGGAGAATTCTAGTTCTTTCTCAAAGTATGCTTTGTAAATTAGGAAGATGATGCCTATGTTCACCTCAATGAGATCTCAATATTAGAGATAACATTATTTAGTAGAACAACTGAAATATGTAATATGAAAACTGTTATATTTCGTTCAGTTTTAGGCAATATGAGAGAGAATTTGCTCGATGTCAATTTGATGCTAGTCTATGAAGTATAGATTTCTAGATTTGGGGTCTTGTGTGTGTGCTAACAATGGATAAAACATTTGATTTTGTCATTGTTTGGCTTCTCTTTCGCTCTGAAAAAACATGCTTTTCATGTCACGCCCCGGGCTATAGTGGAAGCCCCTAGGTATGCCAACAGACCCGCCTGTCGTATGCACGGGAAGCCCCACACACACGAAGCGTCAACCACCTATAATAACAAATCTTAGGAGCCCACAACTACACAATCCTAGGAGTCTACAACTAATAGGCATCAGAGTATGATAGAAACTGAAATATAAAGCAACACTGTACATACACATCCAAAATACATAATCCATCTCCTAGATACAATGATAAATAAATACAACCAACACTGGCTTTTACCGGTCCAAATATGTACAGGTTGCTACCAAAAATAGGAGTACAACTACTAGATCCTCCACTAACTCAGTCGACTCGAGTAGGAGATGCTATCTATTCCGTGATCCTCTTATCTCGATTAGATGTAGCTGGAGTTGAGGGCTCTGAAAAATAAACAACAAGAGGGTGTGAGAATTACTGAACCATAGTCCCCAGTGGGTACCATCACCGACGACAACCACCTACCCACTAGGTCTACTAAAGGAAAGAATAGTAAAAGGAGCTGGATGAAAGTTGGATATAAACAGATGTTGATGAACAAACTACCACTATCATGCCTCTATACTATTGATGTTGAAAACTATAAATCATGGCTAGCATGCGTAGACTACTACTGGATACTCAAAACTATAACCCAATCCCACCGTTCGACTCGTAAGTCCGGTCAAGCTTGTGCCCTCCTAAGGCCACGACACTACTCATGCAGGTGGCTCATCAGCACGTAGGCTGCCCCCGATGATCAATCACCACTCCCGCAGGTGGTTTGTCGGTACAAGGGCTGCTATAACACAAAATCGCTAGGCCAAACTCCGAAGCGGCACTTGAGAGGTGTGACCCTACCGAGTATAATAGTGCATCTATCTGTCAAGCTCCATGTGGCTCCTACAGGCTATAATCCAATGTGGATGATCAACCAAATCATAGTCAACACTAGCATGGTGCCCTCCGCACAATTCGATACATGCAACAGTGTCCCAAACCATCATACCGACCCACGGCAAGTAACAAGTCACAATTGTCCATGAACAGTCACTCCCAAATCCCAAGCATAAACTCAAACTAACAGATTATGCAAGTAATAATAATATGCTGCTATCATGCTAATAGTGAATGGGATCTATAGGAGTTCAATTAGATGGCAATTAAATCTAATTTTCAGATTATGACAGTTGATAAAGGAATTAAATTCATGCTGCTAGTGACCTCCACATAATAATAGAATCATTTTCTACTACCAAATCACCGATAAATACTATGCTGAATTTTACAATAGACATAAGAGGAAATTCGTTGTTTTCGGTAAATTAAACTCACCTGAAAATGCTAATCCAACAAAGGAGATGAACACAGATTTCACCTTCAATTGATGATATCCCGATTGCAGATCAAATTTTGAAAATACACAAGATCCTTGCAGCTGATCAAAGAGATTATCGATGCGCAGCAAAAGAATATTTGTTTTTGATGGTCACTTTGTTTACTTCTCTGTAGTCCACACACAATCTTAGTGAATCATCCTTCTTCTTTACAAACGACACCGATGCTTTCCAAAGTGACACACTGTGTATCACAAACCCTTTCTCCATCAAATCCTGTAGTTGCGCCTTTAGTTCTCGCAATTCAGTCGGTTCCATCCAGTAGGGTGTGTTCAAGATTAGCGTAGTTTTAGGGACTACGTTAATCAAAAACTCAATCTCCCTATTTGGCGGTATGCTAATCAACTTGAGGAAACATCTCCGGGAACTCTCGGATTATAGGGATATTCTCGAGTCTCGGCGCTGTCGTAGGCACCTTGACTATAGCGCCAATTAGGCCACGCATCTTCTTCTCATCATCTGTCTTTCCCTCGATGTAGAGATTATCGTGGCAAACAGAGTACTCCTGTAACCCCTATAAACAAATTTCTCATGACCTGGCTCGCAGAAAACTATAGTCTTCTCTTTACAGTCTATAATCGCAAAATAGCAAGTGACCCAGTCCATCGCTAGCACCACACCAAAATCCTGCAATTGTCTCAAGACCAGCAGATTTGCAAGCATGATCCACTGCCTTAACTGCAGCGGACACGACACACACCACTCCTCCGCATGCAATACATGATCAGGAATATGCACCTCTCGTACATGTGGTAATGTCCCTATTTTTAGTCCATGCAGTAATACAAATGTTTGACTAATGAAGGAATGTGATGCATCGATATCAAAAAATGTTCAAGTTCTAATGCCTTTAATTAAAATGATACCTGCAACACATTGTCGACCGCAACTGAGTCCTTGACCTGCGCCGCATAAACCCAGCCACTCGGCGCCTGCTGCTGTCGATCTTTCGAGCGTGGTATTGAAGCTCGATTCGCTTGAGCGTAGGTAGGTGGGGCTCCCATCATCTGTCGAGGGGTGGGAGTCAATGCTGTTGATAGGGTTGGTGAGGCTGCTCGGAGACGTGGACCATCTATGTCCCTCCTATCCTGTCACGCCCCGAGCCCCTCGCTGGAATCTTTTATTTTTTTAAAATCAGAGCTTTGCGGAAAATTATTATTATTTTTTCAGCTTAATTTCGGAACGTACAAATCCGCCATAGACAGAGTTTCCCCCTATATTTACACGGCGTACTTGTTAATGGTAACAATCACAATAAGCATTCACAACGCACAAATATTTTAAGAATTTTTTTTTGAAAATCGTTCCCTACACGGAAATATTTTGATTTAAAACCGATTATCATGAGGGGTAGAAAACCAACTGAAAGTACTATTCAAAATCCAAGTAAGTATATAGCGAAAATCATGTCCAAGAGTATTTGAAAAGGCGTGAGGCGCAAAAAGGCACAAAGGCCTTTCGAAGTTTAGGTGCGAGGCGCACCGTGAGGCGCGCGCCTCAAGAAGGTGAGGCACACTTCTAATAAAAATAAAATATTCTTAACAAGCCTAGTTTAAATTAATATTTTACATTTAAAAAAATTCAAAATAACCATAAAAAACAAAATAACCATAAGAAAATAAAAAAAATCACATTTATAAATGTTCTCAAACTAAAAAGGAAAAAAAATTTCTTTCTCAACTTTCAACTTAAAAACACTTGATGCCTTATTGCCATTGGGGGAAGAGAGACCGACCAAGAAAAAAAAGAAAGAAAATGTTCAAAGTAGGATTTTTTTTCAATCTCTTAACATTTTATTATATATATTGAAAAAATTTAAGACCGGAAAATCCAAAACCTAGACTCATTAAGTTTGAATATTACGAGGCGCGTCTGAGTCGCTGAGTAGGCGCCAAGGCGCGCCTTTTTAAACACTCTGTCCAACTCAAAATCACGACTAACTGAACAACGAAACTAAATAAAATATAAATAATCAAACTGGGTAGTTACTAGCTCTAACTGTTTTAGACCTCACGTCGCGCCCACATTCGTCTTACCGACCGTAACACCTGTGGAGCAGGGAACATGAGAAACCAAATCGAAGGTTTTCCGGTGGGGACAACCCACCATGAAGATAAGTCGTGCTTACCGAGAGAATAATATATTGAGAGATATAATGGGTATATATGGTAATGTAAGGAACGGTAAAGTAAAGCACAGTAATCAAAATAAGAAATATGCCACTACTGCAATGCCATAATGCCAGCTATCCACTATTTGCCATGCACATGCCAAACCTGAACCATGGGTAGCCACAACCTCCATCGGCCCATCGACCTCCTACAAAGCATGTCACAATAACGCACCAACCTGATCTATGCGCCCTATCGACGACTCACCCGAATAAGCGCACCCCTCGCCAATGGCCAAATCGACATAGTGACCATGAATACACCGATCCATGCGCCCTATCGACGACTCATCCGGATTAGCGCACCCCGCGACGGTGACCATAGATACATACACTCAAGTGCGGTGACGCCGTCAGCATGAAGTCGACCATCTCGATCAAACTTCATGTTCGGGACCCCCTTCTTGATCGAGTTAGGCCCTCGATCAAATTTTAGTTCCGTGACCCCCTTCTTGATCGAGTCGAAACCTCGATCAAACTTCAGGTCCGTGACCCACCTTCTTGATCGCATCGGAACCCTCGACCGAAGCTGACAAGAATGCAATATGCCATATGCAAAACCACCGAACCTAAAGATCCAATATGCTCAAATAAATGATAACCACCGTATATGTCAAAATGAGCCTATCTATATGTAAGATAAGAATAGGAATAGAGGAAATAAAACCAATATAAGAATGAAAAGAGATGATACGGCTCACCAACTACCAGCATGTAATACCCACCATAGAGATAGTGTAGTGCACCGACTCCGTGGAATAGCGAAGTGCGGTGAAATCGTTTGTAACGTGTTCAAAATATGAATACACTTGAGTTCGGGTCGTTTCGGATCGAAGCGGGAGCCTTCGGATCGAAAAGCGAGTCGACGGCGCGCAAATCTGAAGCTTCAGACTTGTGAGGCTTCGGGTTGCATTGAGTACCGGTACGCATTAAGGGGTACCGGAACTGATAGAGGGGAGGCCAATAGAGGGCTCTCGGGTTGGAGAATTCCAGGAAATGTTCTAAGTCCCTGGGTACCGGAACCAGCTGTTGAGTACCGGTACCCGAAGCTCAGATTGGCTGGGGTACCGGAACACAAGAGTGAGTACCAGAACCCTATACAAAATTGGAGATTTCGTAGGTTTAGTACCGGAACACAAAGGTTGGTACCGGAACTAAAAGGCCGTGTACCGGTACTCAAGCCCGAGTACCGGTACTCAATGCCAGGAAATTGGGACAGAGAGATGAATTCTTTTGTAAGTGGGGGTAATTTGGTAAATTCACCCCCCCAGCTAATATAAGCATAAAACCCCTCTCTCACTCTCTCTCCTTCATTCCCTCACTCTCCCATTTCTTTCCCTCTCTCTCTCTTGTGCGTGCGGCTCCTGGGAAAAAGCAGCAGGAGAAGCAGCAGCGGCAGCAGCAGCTCGGGCTGGGGGGCTTGGGTTGAGGGTGCGAGGCTCGGGGAAGCTTGGGAAACTTGAAGGGAACTTCAAGAGGAGTTCCACATCAAGCTCCAACACCTCTTTTCTCTTTTCTCTTGGGTAAGAACACCAAGAGAGAGGTAAGAAAAATTTAGGGTTTTCTGTTTAGGGCTCCTTTTGGGTCCAAAAATGTTGGGAAAAATCCCAAATGGGGTTTTCTTCTATTTTTAAGGTTCTTGTGTGAAGATAGAGAGATCAAAACCCCTCCTTTGTGAAGGTGCCCTAAAATGGGGATTTTTGCTCTTCTCTTTTCCTTGGTCAAAAGAGAACCTATAAAACGGGGATGTGAGCAACAATTTAGGGTTTTCCCCACGTGGTAATTTTAGAGGTTTTAGAAGAGATAAAAATGATCTCTTATGATTCTAATTCCTATTTTAGGAATTTTCTTGGAGAAGAAGGAGATCAAATCCAATCTTCTTGCAAAGAACGTCAAGGTGGGGGATTCTTCCGAAAATGGGTGATCTCTCCCCCTTTGTCTTTTGATTTTCTGACCTAGAAGCATGTTAGTAAGCATGTTAGGGTATTAGGACCATGTATGTGATAATGATGGTCTAACCCTAAAAGAACATTATGATAAACCTGTTATAGGTTAATTGTGCATGAGTTTAAAGAACAAGGATAAAGGTTGCATGACTATGTTAGGGTATAACCCTAGAAAATTAGGTGGAAGAAAGTAGAGAAAAATGTATGATGGTTGCAAAACTAGGAGAAAACCTAGATTAAGGGTTTAACGAGTGGCATGGTAACCTAGGAATTAAACCTAGAGGAACGAGTGGCATTGTCTTAGGAAATAACCTAAGGTTGCAAATAGAGTATTCAACATAGAGTCAAGGAACTCTAGGTTTATGTTAAGTGTAAATAGAGTTAATGAAACTCTAAGTTAAGAAGAAAATGCAAAATAGAGTCAATGAGCTCTAGGTTGTGCATAAGATGGAATTTAGGTAAAGGAAACCTAAGATGAACTAGTAGAGTTAAAACTCTTGAATAATGAATTAGAGTCAATGTAACTCTAAGTTGAATGTGAAACGGGAAGAATAGAGTTAAGGAACTCTAGGTAAAGGATGAAAATGCAACTAGAGTAATGAACTCTAGGTTAAGGTGAGAAAATGGGTAATAGAGTCAATGAACTCTAGATTTAGTGAAAGATGAATAAGAGTTAATAAACTCTAGGCCTCTGTTGAATGCGAAAAGAGTTAATAGATTCTAGGCCAAATGTAACTGAAAGTTAATAATGTCCTTGGGACATAGTAAACCCTAAGATTGTGAACATAGGGTTCGGGATGAGAATAAGTAAAGAGAAGAAATGAAAAGAGATTAAAAGTTAAAAGGATTGGCTACGATAGGTGGTACCTACAACCTGTTCTTGTTTGATTGGGATTGTATGTATCCATCTTTTGGAACTCTCGGACCCTGCATGGTTATGCTTTAAAAAGAAAATAAGATAATGTTGCAACATATCAAGATGTTGGCTGGGAGATGCCGATCACCCTCGACTCCCTATGTTGTGGTGGGAGATGCCGATCACCCTCGACTCCCTATGTAGTGCTTGGAGATGCCGATCACCCTCGACTCCAAGTGACTAGTGGGCACGGTGATGCCGATCACCCTCGACGCCGTGGGCCTGCAGTGTGAAAGTAAAGAAAGATAAAGAAAAAGTGAAAGTGATAAGCTAAAAGCTTAATTAAATGAGAAAGATAATAAAATGGGCGCACCTTCGGGGGTGAAATGTGGTCCTGTGGGACGTAAAGGGCAGGTCCCTCTCCCCGGGTGCACCTGTGACGTAAAGGGCAGTGTCCCTCTCCCAGGTGGCGACCCGAAGGACACATTTTCCCCGTTGGGCGGGGTAGCACTTACGGGTGCTATCGGCAACCTTAGAGATTCTCGTCTTGTGGTAGCATGTCTGCCGGGCTGGGGCCCTCTGGGCAAGAATCTCCAAGGGTTTAGCAATTTGAATTAAAGTACAAAAATGTGAAAGAGTAAAGAGAAAATAGAGTGGTCGAGGTGGCCGGGTTAGTATGACCCTTTTGTAGCGGCATAGTGGCCGAGTTTTGGATAGTGGCCCAGAGGGGCAAGATTGATAGCGGTGAGACAGGGTACATACACAGATAGTGTAGTTTTATTCATACATGTATGATCATGTTAGTTAGCATTTGCAGTTATTTTAGCATAGATTATCTTGCTATCCTGCTTCCATTGGACCAAGTGGTGTAGATTATTCTTTCTCGGTGGTTGAACCCACTGGGAACTTTTAGTAGTTCTCACATCCTTGGGTGACCATTTTTTCAGGTACAAATACAGGTGCAGTCAGCGAGGCATGCGACAGGGGCAAGGGCCCAGCAGCATAGAGACCTAGAGGGTCTAGCAGGTGTACCCTTTTTATATTTTTGAGTGAACTATGTATTGTGAGGAAAAAGAATGTAAATTGTAATATTGATAAGATTCAAGTTGAGAGATAAAAATTGTAATAACTTTTATGTTATGGTTCACTCATGTATGCTTTCATTTATGGTTTAAACTTGTTGTTCAATGAATGAAAGTTTTAGTTAGTAGCTGATTTTACTCTGATATTGTATCTCATCATACGCATTGCTTTGATTGGAGTTGTTGTTACCGTTCATTTCGGGTATAGAGAGGTCATGCCCGATTGGCGGGTCTGTTGGCGCACCCGAACCGACCAAATTGGCGGCCTCGGGGCGTGACAGATAGAGAGAATAAAACCAACTTATGCAAGAAAAGGAAGATGATACACGCTCACCGACTGTAATAAGGAGTACCCACCTCAAACGATCAAACTCACAGTTATTAAACATTTTTCTTGATCATGTTCCCTGTCCAAATCCGAATCTACAATAAGTCCAACACCTAACAGCTCAATCACTGTCCAAATATACAATCTAAAGTTATTGGAACCACCGCGCCAACCGTGCCTCAGAACGGAAAAATTGGGACTCCGAACTTTGCCGATTTGGTTCCCGGGATACCCTACCGGTTACGTAACCAACTAATGACTTTAATACTGTATTTAGAGGCCTTCCACAACCTAAATCCCAGCAAACAAAGCCACTATACCGCTGCATACCGTAGCAAACTGCGTGATCCAAAGTCGCGCACCGAAAAGGTTGATTTTTGCGTTTTACGATCCAGTTTTGCCCCGAAATATTTCAAAACACTTTCAAAACCCACCGGCTTTCTTTTGCTGTCCCGGAACGCTCGTTTTCAAGTATTGGTACAAGCACACAATTAGATGCGTTTTGAAGCCGAAAGAACCAAAAACTAACTTATCGGATTCCCGAAAACACTCAATTTGATTATCGGAAGTTTCTTAAGTCCAACCCTCATCACCAACTTCACGTAACATCACCAACTTCAGCCTAACAAGGCTTTGGGATAACCCCTAAATATCTAAAACTTAAAAACCGAGAACCTTTACCAAAACACGGTTTCCCGCTCGGAGGTTTTATAGAAAATTGCCCCGGAACCCGTGTTTCGTTCCTTAAAGCGTCTAGATTTTGGACAAATAGTCTGTTGATCTCAAACAACGGTGACTAACCAAAAACATCCGTGCTGAAAACCCAAAACACCAATCGAATCCAAAACATCAACTAAAATCTAAATTTACCAACTAAATCTCAAGTTTACCGACTCAAAACGCCTAAATCAAGAAGATCGAGAACGTACCTATTCCATGACTTTTTTAATCCAATAAACTACGTTGGATCGACGTGTACAACGCTCTGGAACCCGTGCTTGCTATCTAGAAGATCGCCGGAATCAAAATCCTGAAGAACGAACTGAATCTTTGATTATCTTGATTTAAACGGAGTTTGTTCTTCGTATTCTTGAATCCGATCGATCCGAGACTTTCAACCAAACAAGATCTGTCGAGGATCAACCAAGGATGATGCCACTCGAGTCTCCTTGCTGCTGGAACCGTGCGAGAGAAAGGCTAGCAGCTTGCATCCTGGACTGCACAAGAACCCAACTTGCACCTCAAATCCTGCCGTGTGCAGATTCTTGCGCAGCCTAACCACAGGCCAACAGTGATCCAGGGTCGAAACCACGCGAGATCTATGCGAGATCGACGCAAGAGGTGCTCATTTGATTCAAACTGCTGCTGGAAGCCGCTGGAGCTTCCTGCACAAGGTGCTGCCAAGAATACTCCAATCGACCAGAATCTTGATTCCATCACTTGTGCAGTCTTCAAGGCGCAGTAAACCAGCGATGTCACGCCCCGAGGTCGAAACTGCGTTCCGGGCTCGCTAATAGATCCGCCACCCATACGGGAAGCCCCGCATAGGCGAAGCGCTAAACCTGCAAAAGATAGAGTCTAGCAACTAACAGATATCAGAGCTGAAATAAAAGCTGCTAAAAGAAATCTCAAATCCACTGTACAACTGTAAACATCCAACAACTCACAAAAAAGTAAACTAAATTAATACAATCCAGTGTACAAGATAATAACCCACAATCCGGGTAGGTACATCTATCTCACCAAAATATAATTACGGGTAAGGATCTAACTCGCGACTCTCTGACCTCGATCTGACGAACCAGCCGGTGCAAGGACTGAAACAGAAGCCTCTGCAAAAGAACACCAACAGCGGGTGTGAGAACTACATCAACAAGTAGTTCTCAGTGGGTACCGTCTCTAAGACCAACAATCTACCCACTAAGTCTACTAGAGGTAAGATAACACTATAATGTAAGAAAACATATATGTAAGTTAAAAAGGAATCTGCAGCTACTATGCCTCTATCTACTATGCTCAATAAATAACAAGATAAGAAAGTGCAACCACTCGCTCACGAGGTGCTAACAAATACCCAATCACAACGACTGCCTCATAGGGTCTAGTTGCCTGCGCCCACCTACTACCACCATCCACACCGGGTAGGATTTACGTAGGGCGTCCTACAAGGACTGCATCGACGTCGCGTGAACACAAAGTAACAGGCCCAGTTCCAGAGCGGCACTCGAGCGGAGCGATCCCACCGAGGAATCAGCGCATCACAGTCGAGCTCAATACGGCTCATACAGGCTATAGTCCAATCCTACGATCAACCCGATCGTCAAGCTCACAACTCACAACAAGCTCATAACACAGGCCGGAAACACTCAACGACCCGGGACCATCGTCAACCCAAACGGCTTTCGATACTAGAACACCCAGACCACAACTACCAAACTCTACTCGGTCCTCAGGCACGAGCATAACATGCATCCTACACTACCCCAACCACTCAACCCACTACTCGGGGCGAGGGTAAAACCACTAAGTCAGGAGAGATGCAACAATAGAGTAAAGAGTCTAGAACATGCTAGCAAACCATTGTTAAGAGTTTTCTAGGGTTCAGGGTCTCAATATGCAACATATGACAGTGGTGCTAATCAAAGTTCCACAGCTTACTAAATACTATCAGATAATTAAAAACAACTATATCTAATATGCAACAACTATCTGATAGACGTAGAGGGGAGTTCACTGTTTTTGGAAGAATTCCAACCCACTTGGCAACTCCAACCAGGGAATAAACCAAAGCGCGGCGCGGCACAATCCTCATTGCCAGGGGGATCCTCGTGCTGCCGAAACTCGAAATCCTCAACCCTCTGCCAGAAGCACAACACAAGCACCACAAGCCCACACTATCAAGCTCTTTGTCCAAACACACAACACCAAGCATTCAACTCAAAACTCAGCTCAGTTCAAGCTCACAGCACCAAGCCAAAACTCAAGCTGAACCAAACTCTCTGGCTCAAAGCATCACCTCACAATCTCTGCCTCAGCCCAGCACAGTGCACGCACACACAGATAACATAGCTGATCCTCAACTCTGCTCCTACAGCTCCTTCACAGCATGAATACACACACACGCACAACATAAGAAGAGAGTCCCACCAACAGGGGCAATTTCAACATCCTCAGCTTAAATGAGGAAAGAGTGCCGAAAACTACAAAAAGTTCGAAAACTTGAAAATCAAGTGCCTATCTTGAATCCCACAGAACAGAGGTTCCAGGCACAGGTTCTCCACCTCTGGAGCAAGCCATTCGAGGTTCTCGGCCTATCCGTGAAGCTTCGACACGAAGAAGTTGAAGGTAGAAGTTCTCGAGTGTTGATGCTGCCGCTCAGCTCCGCTCACAGGGAAGGGGGGAGATGGAGGAAGAAGATGGAGGAGAAGGAGGAGGCCTCTGGATGTCCACAGATGTGAAAGTGGGTGTGCTGCAGTGTGCTGGTGGCTAAAAAGTCCACTAGAGGTAAGCCGAGCCGCGGAACAAACCAGTGAGCTAACCTGTCCAGCCGCTCAAAAACACGTTTCGAGGGCTCGACTATTCATCGGGGTGCCCAATCTTACGCGGCTACAGTAGCGGGCGTCCGATCTGCTACAGTGAAGGGCCCGAAAATGCGTAACAATGTATCCATCTACCTAGGCATCCGGAAGGCACGTCCGCTGTTACAGTACCACGCCCGGAAGTCTACCTGCTCTCAACCACTCCTACCAACTGCACGGGCGGCACGAATCTCGAAAAAATCTCATCCATTCAAACTCCGGACTGCTACAGTAACTTTCAGGCGTCCAACCAGGAGGGTCCGCAAGCATGGAATGGTTTCGGGCGTCCGAAACATGATTAGGGCGCCCGAAACATCGGGAACTTCAGTTCCCATTCATTTTGCGGTTTAAGTCTATTTTCACGTCTATTTCGCGCTAAATGGCTCTCGCTCGATCCGATCATCTTTAGATGGGTCAGTCGTCACAGTAATGATGCGCCCAAACAGTTACTTAAGCTTTCGGTACTCTACAAGCGATCCGAGGGTTATTATAAACAAGATTGATATGAGATCAACCTAAGAAAGAAGTCCCTCGAGTCCCTTTACTACTGGAAACCGCAGGGAAAGAGAATTGCAACCTGGAGCCTGGACTGCACAAGAATCTGACCTGCAAGATTCATGCACGTGTGCAGCTTCTTTTGTGCGGCTTGGGAGCAGGCTAGCAGCGATCCGGGGGTTGAAACCAAGCGAGAACGATGTCAAGAAAGAATCCTTCAAGTCCCCTTGCTGCTGGAACCTGCAAGGAAGAGTTCTTGCTTCTTGCGGCCTGAATTCTTCAACCCGCACCCAAGCTGGCTACCCAGTCCGTACGGCCTTCTTGGTGCTACGTGGTGCAGGCCAGCAGCGCTCCGAAGCCTCTCCTCGACGAGTAGATGACGATCGGGATCCCTCATCCCCTTCCTCTTCTTCTCCAATGTGAGTCGGATCAAGAATCGTAAAGAAAAAGAAAAGAAAAGAGAAGAATAAGAAGAATTCGTCGGAATCTTCGCCGGAGTTGCTTGGATCGCCGGGGAAGATCGTAAGAACTCCTAGATGAAGATTAGAAACCTCTGGATCTGAATTTTCTAAAAATTTCTTGCCTATAACGCAGATTTATAAGCCTCATATATGCATAATTACATATAAACCTCCCAAACTTAATCCTAATTAAAATATGACTCTTCTAATGGATACTTATCACTAAAAGATTTTATCGTATAGATTTTCTCATAAATCCATACATAAAATATAAGAATTTTAATTAAAATTTAAATTTCTGCCGATAAGCGATCCATCGGAAAATACTCTTAACCATATATCTACGATACTTGAATCCAAAAACTAACTCTACCATTAAAATCGTTCATTTATGTGACGTTCTTGTTTCATCGGGTTTCGTCTCCGTTCAACCACATTTGTCAAAACGCGACTTAAACGCCGTAAACTTAAATTTTTGGAAACTAAATTTAATTAAATCCAAATCAAATTTTACTAGATTCTACATATCCACAGCGGAAACACTGTGACGCCCCACTTCTCAGGGGGTCACCTATCCTAGAACTACTCTAGCTCTAGCACGCTTAACTCTCATAACCTCTTGGATCTTGCTACCATCCAAAATGCTATAGCCGGGTTAAGAGATTTAGTCCTATTATATCATTTATATATAGGACTAATTCAAATTTCGGGGGTGTCACATTCTTCCCTCCTTTAAGCCCTGACGTCCACGTCAGGCTCAAGCACACTCACAAGCACCAGGCGATGTGAGACTCGTCTCGCTAGCCTTAGCCGACCTTGTGGGGAGCTGCACTCCACCCACAACGGTCATTAGCCGGGGAGCCTCGCTCTACCCGCTATATAACCCTGGCTCAGCCGAGACTCATCTCACATTTCCGGCTGGTGAATAGCTCTGATACCAATTGTGACGCCCCACTTCCCAAGGGGTCACCCATCCTAGAACTACTCTAGCTCTAGCACGCTTAACTCTCATAACCTCTTGGATCTTGCTACCATCCAAAATGCTATAGCCGGGTTAAGAGATTTAGTCCTATTATATCATTTATATATAGGACTAATCCAAATTCCGGGGGTGTCACAAACACAGTCCCTCCAGCTGTGCACAGGTTCGAGGCTAATGCGGCCGTCCACAAATCACACATCTATTTGGCCGCTGCTGTCACTGCTGTCGCTGGGATCCACCAGACCTGTCCCGGAAAGGACCCACGACCCTGAGAGCGCGATCGTGGATGCCTCGGCGGTCTCCTCGAATTGGTCTGTTCCCCATCATTCGGTTGTGGTCGCTTTCTCTCGGTCCCGCTCTAACTCTGCCTGCTCCCTTATCACAACCACGCCTTGCTTCACAAGCCATCTCGGTAACCTCATCCAAGGTCTGGAGGTACTGCGCCTGTACCAACATGTCTGACTGCAACCTCTTCTCAAACAAGTAAACCCTGCGTGCTTTATCCCGCACTACAAAAGGAACACAGCTCAGGAGACAGTTGAACTCCCTCGCATTCTCCTTAACTGTTCGGTCACCCTGTTGCAGCCGCTTTAGATACCTCTAACCTCTGCTTCACGCTTTCCTTTCATCTTTACCCTAAGTTAAGACTAGGGTTCCAAGATACTCCAAGGACACCAATCTCGTCCCATGCCACTCTAACCTAGAGTTCAATGACTCTATGATGAGACTACCATTTCCACCTTAGGTTTACCCTTAAGTTCAATGCCACTTATTTTGACCTAGATTTTTTCTAGGTTATATGCCACACATGTACAACCTATCACTAGGTTTTGTTTACATATAATTCTTAGGGCTAAACCCTAGCTGCTCAAGGATCTTATTGTCTCTACACATCTATCCTCACAATAATACTTCAAATCATGAAAAGCAAATCAAAAGAGATGAGTTCATCATTTTTGGTGAAATCCCCCACCTTATATGTACTTTTGCAAGAAGAGTGGCTCGATCACTCGAATCTCCTAGAAATTTTCCAAAAATGGGATAAAGATCAACAAGAGATCATTCTTATCTCTTTTAAACCCATAGCTACAAGAAACCCCCAAACCTTAAATTTCTACATACCTTCTCAAGCCTTCAAGCCAAGGATTAAAGTGCCGTGGCACGGGGGTGTGCCGACGAATGCTTGGCAAGGTACGGCACAGGCACGTCTCTGTGCCGACATGTGGCACGCTTGCGTGCCGATGGATACGCATGACCTCCCAGTGGCACGCTTTGGCATGTTTTTTTTTTTTTTTTTCAATAAATTTTTATAATGTTATTTTGAAAGGATTAGTCAAATAATTATGAATATTGACTATATATAGCTTACTATGCTAATCAATTAATATAGTGGTAAGCTTTTTTAAATGTAAAAAAATATTATACCTCATAGAGAATAGAAATTAAAATATAATAATAAAATTCACTAGTAAAATTCATTCAAAAAAGTTAGAAAAAGAATAATATGGTGAGAAAATCATATCTATCAACTTTGAAAATTCTTTTGATTTTATTATTTTTTTCAACAGGTGAAAATTATAAAATATAAAATCATAAAAAGTTATATTTTTTTCTCAAAATTTTTCAAGATCCATATATTGATTCGACGAGGGATCATATGATGACTAGAGCAACCAGAATAGAATCACAATTATATCGACAATTTCTTTTTATTTTTACTTTTTTTAAATTGAAGAAAATAATTTATTTCAAAACTTCTAGAAAAATTGTGAGAATTGATCAACTTTTAAAATTAGTTTGATTTTATCTTTTTTTCTCTTGACATTTAAAAAAATATAAAAGACAAAATTAGAGAAATATTTTTTTTCAAAATTTTAACGTATATTTGCAAGATTGATCCATATTGATTCGACGAGGGATCGCTTGTTATTTAGATTAACTATAATAGGATCGTAATTGCTTTGATAATTTCTTTCTATTTGAATCTTTTAAAAATATTTATTAAAAATTTGAAGAAAAATATTTTTTTATTAAAATTTTTAAGAAAAATCATTAGATCTATCCATAAAAATTTAGCAATAAATTATATGACAAATAAATTAAACAAATTTAAGTATTAATTGATTTAATTTAGCTTTTAATTTTATCAATATTTTCAATTTTTTAAATTCAAAAATAAAAATTTGGAAGTTAAAATTATTTTTTTTTTGCAAATCTTATATAAAATACTAGATCTATCCAAAATAATTAAAATTTTGACTATATAATAATTAAATCAAGTAGATCTATTTTCAACTTTTTATAAACTACAAATAAAAAATTATCTAATTTTATATTTTTTTAAAAAAGAATTTTTACAAATTTAAAATATTCAAAAAGGAAAAAAAATCACATGGGGGATATAAAGGCTAGCTCCCAAAAAAAATCACCAAAAAAAAAAAAAAATCAAATTGGGGACATAAGGACCTAACAAAAGAAAAAAAATCTAGCAAAAGAAAAAAAAAACGGATGAGAGTCACAAAGGCCTATCAAAATAAATAAATAAATAAATAAATAAATAAATCTTTGAGAAAAAAAACTCACAAAAAAAAAAAATCAAAACTACCTAGAGAGAGAGAGAAAGAGAGAGAGAGAGAGAGAGAGATGGCAGCCGTCGGAAGGGGGGGAAGGGAAGGGGTTCACACCAAAAAAAGAAAAGAAAAAAAAAGGGAAAAAAAGGGCCACGGGCGGCACCATGCCGCGATACCCACGCGAGTATCGCGCTGTCTCGCGTGATACCCGCGAGGGTATCGCGGCACGGGGGGTGCTGTGGCACCCCCCCAGTATCGTGCCCCCATATTCGGGGCACGGTACGTGCGGCACGTGGCGACACTTCAAACCTAGCTTTAAGCCCAAGAGAAATAGAGGAAAGACTTCTTTCTTCCTCCCAAAGCCTTTCTTGATGTTCTCTAGTTCTTCTTCTTGCTGTTTTGAAGACCAAACCCCAAGCCACAGGGTCCTCCAAGTAGGGACATAAATGGATACGAATACCAGTATTTTATTGAATCCGATCTTGAACGGAGCGGATTTAACCCTATGTAAATGGATTCGGATATAATATATATATAATATATATATATAAAATCCGACGGATTCGGATTCAGATATGGATATTAAAAAAATATCCGAACTCGAACAAATTTTATATGATATGATATATAAAAAATTTCAAACCATTAGATCTCAATTTAAGGGTTAAGGGAGATCCTTATACTTTATAACCCAACCCTAAATAATAGTAGTTAAAAGTTAAAAGCTCAAAATAAAAGGTGGTCTCCTCTCTCGTTGCTCTCTCCCTCTCCCCACTCCCCACTCCTTCCTCACTCGGCCACTCCTAGGTTCCCAGCGACCTAGCAGCCCTCGTGCCGTGTGGAAGTGGAACCCCCAAGCAATGCCCAGCCGCGCCATGTGGAACCCCCAAGCAACGCCCAGCACTAGATCTGATTTCCCTTTGCTTCTTTCCCACAAACTCAAGAACCAACCGCAAACTCAAAACCTAGAAAAGAAAAAGGTAAGATTTTTTTTAACTATTTGACTATTTGGAAATTGTACTGTTGTTTTTAACTATTTGAGCTTGTACTTTTCATATCGGATATTGTTATTATATGGCATGAATGTTTAATATTGTATTTGAATATGTATTTTGAAAATTTAGATTTTAGTGTAATATGCTTTCAAATTTAATAAATATTGTTTTTGGGTTTGGAATCGGATTTTCGGGTTTGGGTTCGGGTTTCGGATTTTTGGTTGGGTTTGGATTTGGATATGAATTTTTAAAATCCGTCGGATTCTGGTTCGGGTTCGGAGTTCAAGTTTGATAGTCAGGTTCGGATTTGGATTTTTAAAAATCCGCCTGAAATCCGATCCGTTGACATCCCTACCTCCAAGTGTAGGCTCCCTCCTCTCATTCTTCTATTTTTTCTTCTCTTTCTCTGGAAGAGAACGCAGAGAGAGAAAGAGAAGAAATAGAGTGAGAGAGAGTGAGAGGGAAAGAGGGGTTGGTGGGTCTTATGTTAGGGGAGTAGGCGGCTGGAATAGTGGGTGAAATGATATTTTTGCCCCTATTTAAATCCCTTATTCCTCACCTAACCCTGTCAGTCACCGCGCAATTCGGCGCCCACGATCTTGTTTCGGGCATCCGAATCTTCGTAGCTACAGTCCTGTTGGGCTTCTAGGGCGCCTGCAGGACCTTCAGGGCATTCGAAACCCCTTTGTGCGCAAATGGGTAGCTATCGGGTTGAAGATCGGCAATTACGGACCCGGGCGCCCTCGCCCGCGCCCGCCACCGTAGCTCCGGGCGCCCGCTGGACACCTCGGGCGTCCGAAAGCCCTTGCGTACCAGAAACCAACTCTCGGGTTGGGAGTCCGAAAGTACGGACATGGCGTCCGCCCCAGCGCCTACTATTGTAGCGCCGGGCGCCCGCACCCTGTTTAGGGCGCCCGAAAGTGGCCAGAAACTCTGGATTGAGTTCTTCTCATCCGTTTCTGACTCAACTTTGGTCCAAATACATTTTGGTTCGTACCAAACTTGCTCTAAACTCTTTTTATCATGTTTTCAAACATGTTCAAGATGACTTAGCAGGCACTTTGCCAATTTAGCAAAAGCCGGTGCACCACAGAAGTGGGTTCGACTTAAACTAAATCACTGAAGGTATGAGCCAAGTCGAACCGGACTACAAACCGAATCGACCTAAACCGAACCATAAAGGATTAAAAGTTGAATCAACGTCGGTTCAACTTGAAATGAATCACAGAAGGTCTGAGCCAAATCAAACCGAACTACAAGCCGGTTCGACCAGAATTGAACTATAAATGATTTAATTTGAACCAAAACCGGTTCAACCCAAACCGAACCATAGGAGGTCCAAGCCGAGCTGAATTGAACTACAAGCTAGTTTGACTCGAACCGAACCATAGAGGTCTGAGCCACAAGCCTGCTCAACCTGAATTGAACCACATGAGGTTCAAGCCGAACCGAATCAAACCACAAGCTGGTTTAACTTAAACTGAACCATAAAGTATTCAACTTGAACCACAAACGAGTTCAACCCGAACTGAACCACAAGAGGTTTGAGCTATTAGCCGATTCAACCCGAATTGAACCACAGGATATTCAAGCCGAACCGGATCAAACCACAAGCTGGTTTGACTTAAACCGAATCATAAATGATTAAACTTGAACTACAAATCGATTCAACCCAAACTGAACCACAAGAGGATCGAGTTAAGCCAAACCAAATCATAAGCCGGTTCAACCCAAATCAAATCTGGACGTAACCATATGTTGGTTGAACTTGAACTAAACAACTTGAACTGAACCATGAACTAGTTCGACCTAGCAAATCAAATTCGAAGGGCTTTGAACCAAACAACGAAGAGTTTGACTCACATCAAACTCAAATATGTTTTAAATCAAAGCACAAGGGTTTGACCCAAACCAAATGCAAAGGGGTTCCAAGTTGAGCCGAACCATAAGAGCTCAACTCGAATCAAACTAAAACGGATCTCTAACCAAACCATAAGTGTTGGAGTTGGACCCAAACCAAACTGAACTACAAGAGAGTCCAAGTTGAGGTGAATCATAGGTAGTCGACCCAAATCAAATTTAAAGGGGTCTCAAACTAAAGTCATAAGGGTTCGATTAAACGAAGTTTTTGGGTCCTGAATCAAAGCATAAGGGTTTGACCCAAATCAAATTCAAAAGGGCCAAACCAAGCGAAAGCCTAAGGTGACTCAACCCAAATCTAATACAAAAGATTCAAACCAATTCAACCTGAACTCAACCTAAACAAATGTTCAGACCAAATTTCAGGGATAATTAGAATCAAGTAAACTGGCTCCGCTCGAATAGAAGCAGATCAAGGGTTCAAATCGAGCTGAATTCAAATTATTCGGCTAAGTCAACTTAATCGACTCACAAGTCAGAATCAAATCGACTGCCACGTCGTTAAACTCAGCATCTCAACTTCAAATCGACTGCCACGTCGTTAAATTGAACATGTCAACTTCAAATCAACCGCTATTTCGTTAAACTGAGCACCTCAACTTCAAACCGATTGCCACGTCGTTAAACTGAGAACCACAACTTCAAGCTGACCGCCATGTTGCTAAACCGAGCACCTCAAATTCAAGCCAACTGCCACGTCGTTAGACTAAACACCTGAACTTTAAACCGATCGCCACATCATTAAACTGAGAACCACAACTTCAAGCCAACCGCCATGTCGTTAAACTAAGCACTTCAAATTCAAGCCGACTGCCACATTGTTAAACTAAGCACCTCAACTTCAAACCGACCGTCATGTTGTTAAACTGGGCACCATAATTTCAAATTGATCGCCATGTCGTTAAACTGAGCACTACAACTTCAAACCAACTGCCAATACGTTAACCGCTATGTTGTTAAACTGAGCACCCAACTTCAAACCGACTATCAAGTCGTTAAACTGAGCACCTCAATTTCAAACCAAAACTAAGCACCTCAATTTCAAACCGACTGCCATGTTGTTTAATTGAACCCCTCAACTTCAAACCGACCTCTATGTCATTAAATTGAGCAAATCAAGTTCAAACTCAACTCCAACTAACCGTCACGTCATTAAATTGAGTATGCCAAAGTCAAATGACTGAAAAGTTGTTAAACTAAAAGAACCCAATTTGATCGCCAAGTCGCTAAATTGAGCAAATCAAATTCAAACTCAATCCATCTTGACCGCCAAGTCGTTAAACTGAGCAAAACAAGTTCAAAATCAAACTTAACCCAATTTGACTATTAAGTAGTTAAAAATAGCTAATCAAGTTCAAACCCAACTCCAATTTTGATCACCATGTCATTACAATGAGCATACAAACCTCAAATGATCTCCACATCATTAAATTGAGCAACTTAATTCAACCTCAAACCGAGCGTCATATTGTTAAACTGAGCAACTCAATTCCAAATCGACTACTATGTCATTAAATTGAACAATCCAACTTCAATTTGACTTCCAAGTCCATAAACTGAGGATTTCACTCATATACAATGGGGATACTCCTCTGCTTAAGCCATGTATTTAAAAATTATATCAATAAATGTTCATCTTTATACTCTAGTCCTTTTATATTGTCATCATTAAATTTGGTCTCTTAATCGAGAGTTCCTTAATACTGCGAGTGTGGAGTAATTAATAGTAGATTCTTGAGCCTGCTGGAAGTCACGTACTTATAAACTTGATTTCAAATTAAAACTTAAGCAAATTTGATATGTAGCATGAATGACCACTCGTCGGCATAGAACTGCGGTAGGTCGGGCCGTTCGTGGCAGAACACGAGGCAGCGTGCGGGAGGGGCGCTAGAGCAAAGCGCAATATTATTACTTATTTTTTTTCCTACACTAATAATTTTCTATTTTGGTGTTTTTATTTTTCGCTTTTATGCGAGCCCATTCTACACTCTAATAAGTTTCTATTTTGATATTTTACTAATTAAAAAAATAATTCTAAGTTAAATAGAATTTTCTTAATTATGTTAATTTTAAATTATGTTTTCTACTAGATATTTTAAATATATTTCATTGATAAAATATTAAAATTAAAGTTTTGGTAGTGTTTTATCGATTTATGATATTTTAAAATAGCTGGTTCTCCCCGAAATGCGTTCAGGCGCAGCAGTTGACTGGGCATCTAGGGGTAAAGCACTGTTTTGGTGCGGGCCGCGAGAGCGGTACCAAATCGAGGCAAACTCTGAATACTAGATATGACTCAAAAATAACAGGGGTCAAGGTCAGCCAGTGAGACGATGGGGGATAAGCTTCATCGTCGAGAGGGAAACAGCCCGGATCACCAGCTTCAGATGAATGTTAGCTAAACAACGTTCAATTGCAAACAACACTTATATGACAAATTACCAAACACTTTACAGTTTTTTTAAACCCTTCAGCTTTATTTCTTACAGCACTTCTACATACAATTGCAGTATTTTCTACAACTTGGCCTAACAGGCCCTTAATCTGAGAGGGGTGAGATCCAAGCAAGGAATAAAGTGCCGTGGCACGGGGGCGTGCCGTTGTCCGCCTGGCACGGTACGACACGGGCACGCTTCTGTGCCGACACGTGGCACGCTTGCGTGTCGATGGATACGCATGACCTCTCAGTGGCACGCTCTGGCACGTTTTTTTATAGTTTTTTTGTTCCTAATAAATTTTTATAATGTCATTTTGAAAGATTTAGTCAAATAATTATGAATATTGACTATATATAGCTTACTATACTAATCAATTAATATAGTGGTAAGTTTTTTTTAAATGTAAAAAAAAATTATACCTCATAGAGAATAGAAATTAAAATATAATAATAAAATTTACTAGTAAAATTCATTTAAGAAAGTTAGAAAAAGAACAACATGCTGAAAAATAACAACATGAGCAATAAATTATATAACAAATAAATTAAACAAATTTAAGTATCAATTGATTTAATTTAACTTTTAATTTTATTAGTATTTTTAATTTTTTAAATTAAAAAACAAAATCTTTAAAGTAAAAATTATTTTTATTGCAAATCTTATATAAAATACTAGATCTATCCAAAATAATTAAAAATTTAACTATATAATAATTAAATCAAGTATATCTATTTTAACTTTTTATAAACAAAAGATAAAAAATTATCTAATTTTATTTTATTTTTTTAAAAAAGCTTTACAAATTAAAAATATTCAAATAAAAAAAACTACGTGGTGATACAAAGGCCAATCCCCAAAAAAAAATCACAAAAAAAAAATCGAATGAAGAACATAAGGACCTATCAAAAAAAAAATCTACCAAAAAAAAAAAAAAGAAAAAGAAAAAAAAAAAAAAAAGATGAGAGACACAAAACCCACGAAATAAATAAATAAATAAATCTTAAAAAAAAAAAAAACTCAAAAAAAAAAAACAATCAAAACTATAAGTGTGAGAGAGAGATATATATATATATATAGAGAGAGAGAGAGAGAGAGAGAGAGGATGTAAAAAAAAAAAAACAAAAAAAAAAAAGGAAAAAAAAAAACGGCACAAGCGGAACGTGCCGCGCGATACCCTCGCGGGTATCGCGGCACGGGGGGCGTGCTATGGCAACCCCCCCGTATTGGGGGCACGGTACGTGCCGTACGGGGCGGCACTTCATACCCTGGATCCAAGTGATTTGATATCATAGGTGCTGTATTTGCATTAAAATCCCAAAAGAGAAGGAAATGACAGTCTTTACAAGGAGAAAGGGAAAAACAAGAGATGACATAAGAACACCTAAAAGGCTAAAAGAGCTCATCATTCATGTGTGTTCACCGAGCAACGACATTTTCTTTGTTCCTGGCTGACTGTGCTTTCTATTTTCATGGAGTCGTGTTTCATTCTGACCTTCTCTTCGCATTGTCTTTTCCAATCCTAATCTTGTGACTATCCTTGTAAATCCAGGTTGTCCTATTTTTCAATTGTATTATGTCAACGTTTGTTGGATAAATCATGTGGAAGTAGGAATGATCTATTTTCTTGAGAGCAGTTTCCTTCCATCTTTTGGCATTTACAATATGCAGGATGCTTTCTAAGTTTTTGATGCTCAATCAATTGAAGTCAAATATGCTCTCAACTTGATCGATTGACGTTTTAGTGCTTTAATATATAAATAAACTTTACTACTTTCTACCTGTGTTTTAGAGCATAAAGTTATTTTCTTCGTGGCACAATATAGTTTGAGGGGGAATTCAACATATAAAAGGTAAATATATTTCAGACTCAACCTAATAGCTATTAAAAGAAATCATGTGATTCATGTGATTCATGTTATTACTTTGTATTCTCTGCTTAGCAAATGAAATTTGTTTGTTGTCTATTTTTGCATCTAATGATTAGACAGTTTGTCTCAGTTAAATATTAATGTTTTGAAAACTGAACCAGTCATTGAACCGGAAAGAGAAGAGTTTTGAGGGTCAGAGGTTCAACCGGAGTTGATCTGGCGTCAAACTATAAAAATATGTTAATATAAGAAGATAAATTATATATGTAAATGTATTTTAAATTTAACTCATTTAACTACTTTAGTTATAACATTTTTGCATTTTTTATCACGCCTGTTGCTTAGCCTTCTCGGGTTGAGTCAATGGAGACCTAATAATCAGTTGTAGGATCAATTCTCCCTTCATACCATTGATATTTTTGTAGTAAATAACCAAATTTGCATGTTTATTTGAACCGGATTTGAATTGGCTGGTTCAGTGGTTTCACAGTTAACGAACTAGTTCATCTGGTTTGGGCCGGTTCAATCTGGTTTCTCCTATACCTGGCCTGGACCTAACTAGCCATCGGACCGGTTTGTGGTCAAACCCGGTTTGACCGGATGGTATGGTTTGGTTTTCAGAACCTTGGTAAATATAAGGATGATTAGTATTTCTTAACATGCTTTTCTTCCCTTTGAATATATTGAATAAATTCATAGGGCTAAACTTATTTTCTTGTATGTTTTGCAGTGTTGAATGGCTACGGAGTGACCCAAGGAGAACAGCAGTGGGTCTAGATTTGGATCTCGAGGCGCTAAACTGGTGCCTCGAAAATAATGTAGTGAAAGTTGGGGCTGATGGATATTCACGAATAAATCTTTTTCATGGTAATGTTTTGCAGCCAAGTAGGGCCTGCCTAGTTAAGCATAAAGTCGAAAATCTTGTGAACGGTATAATTTTAGATGAGCAAGATGATTTGTCTAAATTTGTAGATCTTGCTGCACCAACAAACTCAACCAGTTCAACTATAGTAGGGGTTGCGTTGCCCAATAAAGACATTGTATGTGCATTCAACTACAGTTGTTGTTGCCTCCAAAAACGTAGAGACTTAGTTTTGTACTTTAAACATGCTTTAGAAGCTTTGTCTAAGAATGGCGGCATATTTGTTATGGATTTATATGGAGGTACGTCCTCAGAACGCAAGCTACGTCTCCAGAGGAGATTCTCCAACTTTACTGTAAGTATTGTAGAATTATATGGCCAACTAGTAGTTTACATTAAAATGTTTATAAATATAGCTAAATATTAAAATTATAACGGAGCATATTAGATATTTTCATAGAAAGATATGCTAATGTACATCGTGGCCTGCGATTCAGTATTCATTTGTCTTAGTTTGGTACCAAATTTTTGTTTTATAAGATTGATAGTTGCTTCCAATTGAAGTTTGTGATAGGATATCATGCCCGGTAAAATTACAAAGAGAAGTGTAAACAACTAAAATAGTTGGAAATTTCATGCAATGCTATGGTATAATATTAGAACTACTGAATCTTCTTTGTAAGCTGACATCTTTGTGGTGTAAATTTGCAGCTTTGTACATAGTTGTTTTGCATTTATTTTTTCGTATTATTTGCTATTTGTGCAGTATATTTGGGAACAAGCAGAGTTTGATGTAGTACATCGTCGAACAAGAATCAGTCTTCATTTTCATCTGGAAAAGAAGCAGGCACTACGGCATGCATTCTCATATGATTGGCGCTTGTAAGTTGCATCAAGCATACAGATTTATGTACCTCCACCATGAACTAATGCTAAGTTATTGTATATCTGATTGTTTGTATGCTATTTTGTTCAAATGAAAATGAATAAACTAATTGTTCAAATTCCTTGTTCTTTCAGATGGTCATTACCAGAAATCAAGGATTGTTTAGAGGAGGCCGGATTCAAATCCATGCATATCTGGATAAGGAAGATGCCAAACACACAGGAAATTGAAAATACAGAAGAATTTAATGCTGGCGCTGACGTCAAGTATGAAGAATTTTCATCTTTTCAACAGCAGGATGCCTGGAATGCATACATAGTTGGCATAGCAAATGTCTAGTTGGTTGTTTGAAGCTACAAGAACCTCAAACTGGTTTCGAACGTCCATCATTCAGATTTCAGAGATCTTTTTTTCTTTTAGTTTTGTAGAATTGACTATTTGCTAGATATGCTCCTGTACTTGGTGATGGATATTTATATGATTTAGCAATCAATGAATTTTTACTTTTTGGATTTAGTTTTTAATAAATTTTGTGCATATTTGAATATTCATCAACAATTTTTAGCTTCTAGGCTGAACTTGTTACATCACATTTGAAACTTCAACATCAGCATCAAACTGTCGTATGAATAGAGTTGATATAGTGTTCCACTAACAATAATGGTGTTGTTGAATTTTCTTCAGTGAGTAGTTCGTATTGGCCAGTAACTTCCTCACCTTCATCGTCTTTTGCACCTTTTATTCCAACCTTGTTGTAGGTAGTAAGAACATTGACACTGATTAAATTCAAATACTTTTAAAACAGCTATATTTTATTTTTCATATTACACTCGTGCAATATGAAATGAAAGTATTTGTCTGGCACTGTACAGAATAGATAATCAGTCCAATGGCAACAACACCAAAAGCTAGATAGTATAACTAATCCACCTGTAATGGATTTTAAACTTAGTGAGGCACAACAATGTCACACTATGTAACATCTGGCACCGGGCAGAGGCAGGGAGGTGTCGGTATTGTAGGGGGGTCCGACAGAGGCGAAGAAGAAGAAGTGAAGAGGGGTTTAGGATGGAGAACTACAGGGCAGGGTAGAGTAGATAGGAGCGGAGAGGATATGGGCAGAGATCTCCTGACCTCGTGGCATCCAGCTAGTTCGGGCGAAGTGGGACTACGGGCATGGGCATGGGGGATCCGAACCAGGCAACCAATCCATGAAGCAGGAGGCGGGCCCAGACCGAGCCTAGCTAGCAGCGGGCCGCCCATCACATAAGCAGCACAGGGAGGAGGAAGCGGGCTACCCACTGGGTGATACGAGGCATCCAGGAGGCCCAGTAGCAACAGTAGCATAATAGTACTTTACATTTTTACTAAGCAATAGAGTCAGAGTCTTAAGTATGTAATTAGGGAGGTCTATAAGAACTTAGAATTGTAAGCAAGAATTATGCAGAAAATAGTTCTTTCTTTCCAAGTTTCCTCTATCTCCATTCTCCTCCTTCTTCTTCCTCACCTCCCTCAACTCTTCTTACCTCAACCCTATTTCTCTTCTTTTCCCCCCAATTCTCTCCACATTCACCTCACAAGACGATCCATCATCCTCCCCGCTGTACCGGCCCCAGAGAATTCTCATCCTCGGCGGTTGCGGTTTGTCCGGATATAACAATTCTGGTATCAGAGACGTTCGGTCCTAGGAGTGGGGCGAGCGACCACAGCTGGAGCAAGCGAGAAGAGTTCTGAAGGAGGAAAGCAACCACAGAAATTAATCAAGACAAAGGGGCATCTGGCAACACGCCACTTGGTAAGCATCCTTGCTGTACTTACCCGTTAATCACAGATAGCAACAAGGCAACCAGAGTAGTGTAGGTGGATAGAATCACTGGGCAATTCCACTAAAAGAAGCAACCCACATGCCCCAGTAGACATCACAGGCATCCACCAACAGTTGCTTTAGAAACAGATCCAAGCACACAACCATAGGGAGGAGGAAAGGAAACAAGTTAAAATTCCCGGGAGCGGCAGACCTGGAAGAATATCCCATGGCAAAGGGCACGAGATTAAGGGATATTAGCGAGCACATCAACTTGTTGGAGGAAAAGCTACAACACCTCACCAACGACTGCGTCACTCGGATCGAGGAAAGAGTGCGGCAGTACACCGAGGACTGCAACAAGCAGATTGGGGCATTAGTACAACAAATCGACGAAATACAGCACGAAGGGCGACAGTGGTATGAATCACTACAAATCGAGGCAGCAAGAAGACATGAACTCATGCAACAAGAGGGAAACAGGAGACACCAACAAGTGATAGAGCTATTAACAGCCCAAGCTTCATCTTAGGCCCCAGAGCACAACCCCACACTAAGAATCTGAGAAGGTCAACAGACCACGTACAACAAAGCAAGTAGCAACAGCTCACCGAGAGTAGAAGCAGACAAGGGGAAGGGGATATTGCCCACACCAATGAGAGGCCCCGACTTACCAACGGGGGAATCAAACCCAATAGGGAATCGAAATCAGTACCATATACTGTTTCCAAAATTGGGATTTCTAGTTTTTAACGGAAAATAAGTCTAAGAATGGGTCGACAAGTGCGAGCAATACTTCGACATCCACCAAATTCCGGAGCCTCAATGGGTCGACATCACAACGATGCATTTTACGGGCAAGGCCCACCGATGGAAACAAGGCTACCTCGTGGACAAACCAGGCATCATGTGGGCGGAGCTCACCGAGGCTGTATACAAGAGATACGATAGAATAGGGATGAAGAAGTTAGTAAGAGAATTTAATAAGCTAGTACAAATCCACGCAGTGGAAAAATACCAAGAGAAGTTTGAGGATTTGAGAGCTAGAATGCTGTATATCAACCCAACATTGAGCGAAGACCATTTTATACAGAGCTACATCAGCGGGCTTAAGGAGGAATTGATACCTTTTATAGATCTCTCGAATCCGACCACATTGGATGAAGTATATGAGCAGGCCAAATTGTACGAGCAGGCAATAGCAGTTATGTCGAGGAGGAACAAGCTGACTGGTAGAACCACAGGAATCACCTCACAGGGGAGTGTTCCCAGCAAGCACATGAACCAGGGAGCATCAACTTACCACCAGAAAGACCACTCTTGGTCACAGACTCCCAGCAGGCAGGTGTTTGAGCAACGGAGAGCAACAGGATTATGCTACAAGTGCGGAGATAAGTTCCAACCGGGACATAGGTGTCAACCCAAGGCCCTAAACAGTCTGAGTGCAGCTTGGGAAGCTGACGAGGTCTTCGACGAGAACCTCTTGCAAGCAGAAGAAGAGGAGGTGACAGAGGACCTAAGGTCTGTGGAGGAAGAAGAAACCGAAGAGGGGGGATGGCTTCATTCAACCTATATTGGTCGAGCTATTGATGCAACCAAATTTGCGACCTCACTATAGCCAAAAACAAGGGGTGGTGAGGTACAAGGGGAGGATCTACGTGGGCGACCAGGGTGACTTACGAGGAAGACTTTTGGAACTAATGCATGCCTCCTCATTGGGAGGGCATTCCGAGATGAATCATATATATAGGAGGATTAAGCAACTCTTCTTTTGGCCGGGCATGAAGCAAGAGGTGGAAGAAAAGGTTAGAAATTGCGAGGTGTGCATAAGAAACAAGGTGGATGGAACTCCCTACGCTGGACTATTGCAACCACTGGCAATTCCGACACAAGCATGGCAAGAGGTTAGCCTAGACTTCATCGAAGCTCTATCCAAATCAGAAGGGAAGGACACCATTTTGGTGTTAGTGGATAGACTGACGAAGTACTCACACTTTGCAGCCCTAGCTCACCCCTACTCCGCGCAGGAAGTGGCGAGGGCATTCTTTGACACAATGTACAAGCTACATGGGCTACCGAAAGGTATCGTGTCAGACAGGGACAAAGTCTTTACGGGCGAAGTGTGGCAGGGGCTATTTAAGATGTTGGGAACCAAATTGCAGATGAGTACCGCATATCACCCATAAACGGATGGGCAAACGGAGAGGGTCAATCGCTGCCTGGAGACTTACCTCCGTTGCATGTGCTCCCACAGCCCCCAAAAATGGCATAAGTGGCTCTTGTTGGCCGAGTGGTGGTACACCACTCCTCAATAGGGATGACCCCGTTCCAAGCACTGTACGGCTACCCGCCCCCAGCATACCCGGTGGTGAGCCTAGAGACCTCTGAGAATCAGGCCGTTAAAGAGTGGGGCAGGGGGAGAGAGCTAACCACCAGGGTTTTGAGGGACAGACTCAAGGAAGCTCAGAACCGCATGAAGCAAAACGCGGACAAAAAGTGGGTGGACAAGGAGTAAAAGGTGGGGGAAAGAGTCTACCTGAAGCTATAACCAGACCGATAGAGCAGTGTAGCCATGCGATGACACATCAAGCTAACTTCGAAGTACTTCGGGCCCTTCCAGATCCTGGAGCGGGTAGGGCCGGTGGAGTACAGGCTGCAATTGCCTGAAGGAACCAGGATACACCCGGTCTTCACTATGTCTCTACTAAAGAAGGGGTTGGCCAAAAATCAGGTGGCCGTGCCCTTGGCACCCCTGGCCGATGAGGAGGTGTAGTGACCCCGACCCCCGTGCAGCTTTCCCCATGACCTATGGAGTGGAACACCTATTACTGGTGTGTCGGACCCGCAACGCGTCAAATGGACGCGTTGGACGGACTCAGTGAGGTTTCTGGATCAAGCCTGTCCTTCGGCTGCTTTCGCCGAATTTTAGAAAGGGTTTCAGGCTAATCCGAGACCGGATTTGGATTTAGCGCGAAAAAACGTCGAAAATCAGCTATTTACTTGTATTTTTCGGAGTCCGAATGCCCAAAAACGGACACTCGGAAGTTTACCGCGCGTTTCGGTGCATGGGGGGAGCTGTGGACCGAGGAGTGACACGTGGCGGCCTCTGGTTGGTCGGCTCACGCGCGCGAGGTCCATGGGAGTGCGCGGGGAGCCGTGGACCAGGGCGGCGGGCCACGTGGCGTCTCGGGGTTGGATGGCTCACGCGGCTCGGTCCACGCAGCGCTGCGGAGGCGCGGTCCATGGAGTAGGTGCGTGCACTGGGTGCAGCGAATCCGGACCGTGGACGCGTGGCAGCCGTGGATTGGAGGGGCAGGTCGGGGCAGGTTGGGGCAGGCGGGGCGGCATGGCGCCCACGCGGGGGGGCGCCACGTGGTGCCCCGCCATTCGCGGGCGCCAACTTCCCCCTCCCCCGTGTCGGGCCACGCGGCGTGGTCCAATTGGCCGCGCCGCGCTGTGGGGTGTACCGGGACGCGTGGCGCGCCCGGGTTAATCCGGGCACAACCACGTGTGTTCCCTGTTTGGCGCCCGATTAATTCGGGCTCCCGAAATCGTACCCCAAAGGGGAATTTTCTACCCCCCTTTAGGCTATAAATAGGTGGTTTCCTTGGGCCTTTTGGCCCTTTTCCCGAGCCCTTCTGGTGTTGAGCCCTCAAGCAACCTTGTTCTTCATCTTGTGCTGCATCTTGCGAAGGAGTTTCAAAATTTTTGGAGGGCGCAGCATCGACGTCTTCGGCGATTCGGCGCAGTGCGACGTTTCTTCTTCGGTGGCCCATTTCCGTCACGTTTCGGTCCACGAGGTCCATAGAGCTACTCCAACGGAATTTTTGGACAATTTTCAGCGTCGGTTTCACGAGAGGTAAATCTATGTTTTTCATGTTTTCCACTCCTCCCAGATTTGGGTTTTTATTGGGGTTTCTGGAACATCTTTGAACCCCTTTCCTGCTGGTGGTTTTTGCTGGACAGCGGAGGCTTGTAGGATTTTTATCTTTGCACTCGGGTATCGGATTTTGGCCTGTGAGGACTCGATTGACATCTACTCTTCGTGAGGATCGCCGTCATATTTTTATTGGAATTTTTGGAGATTATCTCGCAGGTGGTAATTAAGCTTCTTTGGGACAGATTTTTCAGCAGTGTGTATGTTATGGGAATTTTGACTTATTGCAATGTTGGACCATATCTTTGTACCCAGGAGGAGTTTTTGGATGTTTTTGGGCCCGTTGGAATCGTGGGAATCCGAGGATTTGTCCCCATTCAGTTTCAACCTATTTGGATCTTGGGTTGACGCGCGCTTCAAGTGGGTTGCTTCGTCTCCAAAACTGGTGGACGATTCTCTAACTCTATATTTGTTAGTGTGCATGCATTATGTGAGCAGTATTAGAAAGCATGTGGTATCAGATAGGAATTTCTAGTGTGGTGATTCTGATCAGGTTGATTATTACTTCCTATATGTGTTGATCAAGGTTCGAAGTGCCGTGGCACGGGGGCGTGCCGCTCGCCGCCTGGCACGGTACGGTACCGGCACGCTCCCGTGCCGACACGTGGCACGCTTGCGTGCCGATGGATACGCATGACCTCCCAGTGGCACGCTCTGGCACGGCTTTTTTTTGTTTTTTTTGTTCCCAATAAGCTTTTATAATATTGTTTTGAACTGTTTAGTCAAAAAATTATGAATATTGACTATATGTAGCTTACTACACTTACCAATTGACATACTGATAATTGTTTTTAATATATAAAGTACAACTATATCTCATAGAGAATAGAAATAACAATATAATAAATAAATTCTAAATAGAAATAACTATATCTCATAGAGAATAGAAATAACTATATCTCATAGAGAATAAAAATTATGAATATTGACTATATATAGCTTACTACACTCACCAATTAACATACTTGTTAGTTGTGACTCAAAATCAGAATCGCTTCGATATTATGATTCAGGTTCGCCGACGGCTTCGCGGTGCGACTTCGAAATTTTGTGGATGTCTGTGGTGGAAGCGAAGGGCTCGGGCCGCTAGGCCCGAGCCCGAAGCCCACCACTGACATCGGACGGGGGGTGCGGGGTACGGATCCGATCCGCTAAGGAAAAACCCTAATTTCTCTTTTATTTGCCCTAGAAACTGTGTACATGTGACTAAAAAAAAAAAAAAAAAAAAAAAACACCTAACTATGTCTGTTTTAAAAAATACAGAAAAAAATCTAAAGAAAAAACCAAAAAAAAAAAAAAAAAAAAAAAAGGAAAACGGGCCGTGCCGGCCGGCACGGGCCGGCACGGCACGCGATACCCACCAGGGTATCGCTCTGTCTCGAGCGATACCCTGGGGGTATCGTTCGAGACGGGGGGGGGGGGGGGGGGGGGGGTCCGAGACCCCCCCTGTACCGTGCCCCTCTTTGAGGGGCACGGTACGTGCCGCCCGTGCCGGCCCGGCACGGGCGGCACTTTAATCCTTGGTGTTGATTAAATATTAGTATTGAATGTTTCAGCCAGACTAGTAGAAAACTTCAACTTGGGCTAGGTTTATTTATGCTTTAGACATCCACACTTTACATTATATTCCTGGACATAGTGTTTTGCTCGCCCGGGTAGTGGGTTGAGTGGTCGGGATTTCTCTTAGTGTGGGATGCATGCTACACTCGTGCTTGGGGGCAGAGTGGAGTCTGATAGATGTAGCTGGTCTTATATATGTGGTGGGAGCCGTTTGGGTAAACGGTGGTCCCGGGATGTCGTGTTTCTCTGTTTTATGTGTCGCCACTGTGTTAGTGGCAGTAGTATACCAGTGATAGCAGGACCTTGAACCCAGAACATTTTTGGACACACAAGATTTTAGTCAACTAATATTTTTCTTCCAAACATCGAAGGGTCGTCGGAGTCTGTTCTTGTCTGATTGGACGAAGGCATTAGCCTTTCGGGGTTTGGGAATAAAACTTGTTTTCTAACTGTTTTTCCTAAAAGAACTAAAAATCATTAAAAATGGGTTTTCCTCAAATCAAGATGGTTTTTCAAAAAGGAACTACTTTTAGTCCTCACCCCGCGTGGGTTTGAGTGAAAAATGGTTTCAGTAATAAATGTCACATTTTTTCTGTAAACTTCCCCACTCGAGAGGATTCGAGTGGTCTGGGTTCTAAGGGCTGTCTTTTACATTGGGTCGAGAACAACGAGAGGCTATGCCTAGAGCCTGTTCTTATTTGATTTGGATTGTAGGTTCTAGTCTTTCGGGGTTCCCGGACCCTTCATTGTTGTCGGCTGCGGAGTATACCCAGCTAGTGACTTTGCATGTGGAGTTGATGTCCTATTTAGGGAGCTGTTGGGTTGACAGCGGTCCCGACTGTTCGAGTGTTTCCTGTTAGTGAGTTAGAGAGGTGATTTGGGTACTGTCGATCTTGTTGATCGTGGATTGGACTGTAGCCTGCATGAGCCATATTGAGCTCGACAGAGATGCGCGATACTTTCCTCGGTGGGGTCGCGCCCTCGAGTGTCACTCCGGAGCTGGGCCTGTTACTTTGCTATCGCGACATGTCGACGCAGTCCCTCTGGCTGGGCCAGTTTTGGCAGTCACGGATGCCCTACGTAAGTCCAGTCCTCCGTGAATGTAATGGCAGTAGGTAGGCGCAGGTTTGACTGGACCCTATGTGGCAGTCACTGTGATTGGATTGATTGAGTATTGTGGGTTAGAGTCGATGCATCATTTTCATCTATATCACCCTTTAAGCATTGTAGATAGAGGCATGATAGCTATAGATTTCTTTCCAACTTATCTTTCCATTATTACAGTTTTCCTGTTATCTTATGCCTCTAGTAGACTTAGTAGGCAGACCGTCGGGCTTGGTGGTGGTACCCACTGAGAACTACTGTTGGTTGTAGTTCTCACACACGCTGGGGGTTTCGCCCTTTTTTTTTCCTCTTTCCTCTCCTTTGTTTTGTAGAGTCTTCTGCGGGAGTAGCTGATCCCTCTGTGGCTGTTCGAGGTAAGGGAGTCGCGAGCTAGTTCCCTACCCGTCCTTGGAGTATAGTTGTACCCCTTTTTAGATCTTGTAGTACAGTCTACTGGATTTTAGTAGTTAGTTTCTTTTGAGAGTTTTATTTTTGAGAGACTTATGTAGTGAGGTTCAAACTTGTACTATTTGACAGTTGTATTACCTTATTTCACTAGTTTACTTTTCAGCTCTGATATATGTATAGCTTTAGTATCATTCTTTTTGCAGGTTAGACGCTTCGTCTATACGAGGCTTCCCGTATGGGCGGCGGATCTGTTGGTGGGCCTGGGTCACAGTTTCAACCCCGGGGCGTGACAGATTAGCGTGGTATCAGAGCTTAGGTTGTAGGTCATTGTGGACTTAGAAACCCTAGGCTTGTGGTTGGACCGTAGGATGTCTACGTGAGAGTCGTGATTTTTTTTAGCGAGAGTCCTGATTGAGTTTTATACCTCTCCCAAGGGACGGGATGAGTGATTGACATGTTTATTCTTCTAAGCGATTATATTGGCTGCAGACAACATAATGCTATGGAATGGATGACATGTCCTAGACTTTCGCTGGATTGGGTCGAATGGTTGCTGTGTCCTGATGTTTGTTATTGTGTAGTGTACTACGATGCCCCTGAGACATCGTGCAGTGAGGAGGGCACATCCCACATTTGATGAGTAACCCGAGCAGCGGGAGGCAGAGCTATCAGAGCAGAGCGAGACCCAGGAGTTATGGGCCCAGATGGCACAGATGTTGGAGGCGTCCGACGCCAGGAGGAGGCCATGGAACGTTTGATGAGCCTGTCGGACATAGAGCACAGCCAGTTACAGCACTGCCTGAGTGTCCTCCAGCACTTTCTTCCCATGCAGTGGCATATCCAGCTGTACCAGTGGCACCGATTGAGCGAGCAGCCCCCGTCGTGCCGACGAGTAGTGCCGAGGCACCGAGGCAGGGTGGATAGCTGATAATAGATGAGCTTAGGGACATCATCGATCGATGGAGCCAGTCCCGGCAGTCTGATCCACCCCGATTCACAGGATTGAGTTTGGAGCCGTGGGAGGCAGAGTCATGGATCACAGCGATGGAGCGACTCTTCTAGACTCTTTTTATCGAGGAGAGGTTTCAAGCTTTTCTGGCGACGAATTTTCTGGAGCACAATGTCGAGGCCTGGTGGCTGCGAGTTCGACCTATCGGTCCGCCTGGGACCCAGCTGCTTACTTGGGCGGAGTTCCGCAGCCTTCTTCTTGGAGTTTTCTTCCCCGAGAGTGTTAGACAGAGGCTGGAGGAGGAGTTGAAGAATCTCCGACAGGGAGACCGTACAGTGCTGGTGTACATTGAGGTTTTCAACCGGTTGTTGGCTAGTGTACCACGCGCGGCCAGGGATGAGGCGCATCGGATCTATATGTTTGAGCGAGGTTTGCGCCGGGATATTTATCAGTTCGTCCGTTCGCGCAGACTGTAGACTCTGGATGCCTCGATGGAGCAGGCCCTTTATATGGAGCGAGGGAATGAGGTGATGACTGAGCAGGACATGGCCCTAGGTGGGAGTTCGGGCGTGAAGCGCCCAGTGCCTAAGGACGGGGGACAGACGAGTGGGTAGGAGCCGCCGAGACCACCACGATCTCACCCTGAGGATCGTGGGTTTCAAAGGCGCCAGAGATCTGGTGGACCCCCGCAGCAGCCGTAGTATCAGCAGTATCAGCAGCAACAGCAGTCTCAGCAACAGTACCCCCGGCAGCAACAGTATCGGCATCAGCGATAGGAGTGGTGCGTCATCTGTGGTTGTCACGCCCCGGCGTCGAAACTGCGACTCGGGCTCGCCAACAGATCCGCCGCCTATACGGGAATCCCCGTATAGACGAAGCGACTAACCTGCAAAAGATCAACTATACTATACAGATATCAGAGCTGAAAGTAAACTGCTGAAAATGAAAATATATACAACTCAAGATCCTCCCCAAAAACATAAGTCTCTCAAATTGTAAGATAAAATACAACTCTATACCTCATTACAAAGGTCTCTCAAAAGTAACACTCTCAAAACATAAAAAGTGGGTACAACTACTCTCTCTGGAGGACGACTGGTAGGGACCTATCTCACGACTCCCTCACCTCGATCAGCAGGATCAGCAACAGGAACAGCAGGAACTGAAGCAGAAGTCCCTAGGGAAAAGACACCACGACGGGTGTGAGAACTACATCCCACAGTAGTCCTCAGTGGGTGCCGCCAACAAGCCCGACGGTTTGCCCACTAAGTCTATTAGAGGCATAAAGTAACAAAGTAATACTGAAAGAAAAGGGCTGGGAAAGAAAAGCTCTACAGCTACTATGCCTCTAACTAGATGCTCAAAAAGTGGAACAGATGAAAACATGGTGCATCTACTATCCCTCAACTCAGATCACCCAATCTACCTGACTGCCTCCTCGGGTCCAGTCAAACCTGCGCCTACCTACTGCCGTTACATCCACGTAGGACCGGACTTACGTAGGGCGTCCGTGACTGCCAAAACTGGCCCAGCCAGAGGGACTGCGTCGACAAGTCGCGATACAAAAGTAACAGATCCACCCCGGGCGTGGCACTCGAGGGGAGCGACCCCATCGAGGAAAAAGGTATCCGCGCACTCTGTCGCTCAAAGTGGCACTGCAGGCTATAGTCAAAATCCACGCTCCCTCTCAGAACGGAAAGACTCAGGATCCTCAAACATCTCGCACAACGGCCGGAGCACTCTCGACGACTCAGCTGATCAGCTCACTCGAATCTCAAGACACTAGCAAACACCACCAACTCACAGCACAAACACACTGGCTGGATATACTCCACAGCCGGGATCGACCCACAACTCAGGGCTAACAAAACTGGTCGGACAACACTCAACGACCCGGGACCACCGTCAACCCCAACGGTTCCCAACAACACAGGCCGGAAGATACTCGACGGTCCGGGACCACCGTCTACTCAACGGCTCCCCACGATAGAACATCAAACTCACAGATAACACAAGAAGGACCGACACCATAAGGGTTTGGAAAACCCGATAGGTCGGTGCTTAGAACCCTATCAAACAAGAACAGACTCTAGGCTCCGCCTATCGAAGTTCCCGACCCCCTTGCAGTTCGGGAACACGACAACCACGGTACAACACGCAGAAGACACCAACCAGGGCCCGAAAGTTCCGGAAGACCAACACCTACAACCCTATCAACAAGAACAGGTTCCAGGCTCGGACCCCGTGGCTTTCATCCCGACAAAGGAACGGCCCCTAGAACCCAGACCACTCGAATCCTCTCGAGTGGGAAAGTTTACAGGAAAAAAATGACATTTGTTACTGAAAACCATTTTCACTCAACCCACGTAGGGTGAGGACTAAAAGTAGTTCCCTTTTTGAAAAACTATCTTGATTTGAGGAGAAACCTATTTTTAATGATTTTTAGTTCTTTTTAGGAAAAGCAGTTAGAAAACAAGCATTTATACCCAACCCTTGAAGGGCTGATGCCTTTGTCCAATCAAACAAGAACAGACTCCTGCGGCCCTTCGATGCTAGAAAGAAAACATTGGTAGACTAAAATCATGTGTATGTCAAAAAGGTTCTGGGTTCTAGGTCCAGCTAATACTGGTACACCACTGCCACTACCACTGTAGTAGCAACCAACTCGAAGAACACAACATCTCGGGACCACCGTCTACCCAAACGGCTCCCGCCAGAACTCAACGACTAGCTCTATCTACCAGACTCCACTCGGCCCCCAAGCACGAGTGTAAAATGCATCCCACACTAAGAGAACCCGACCACTCAACCCACTAACCGGGTGAGGAAGATACTATGTCCAGGAACAGAAGAACAGTGTGGATGTCTAAAGCATAAGTAAACCTAGCCCAGATGAGGATTTTCTATTAGTCTGGTTACACATGCAACATATGACGGGGTGCTAGGTCAAGTTCCAAGATAACTATAATTTAACAGATGGTAGGAAGCAAAGATCACATGCAAAACAAATAACACAAGGAGTATCAACTCTCACATCCTACCATGCTACATAGAACTATCATGCATGATCCTACATCAATAGAATTACTGAACAGTCCAAAGGTCTTGAAGAAGATGCTAACAGACCAAAGTCCAACAGCTGATAATACCCCGAAATCAATATATCCAGATCCAACGGGTCCAGCAATACCCACAAACTCTCCTGGGTACAACACAGGGTTCACAGTTACACTATATTCCAAAAAGTAACCAAATACACACAATCTAAAAAATCAGTCCCAAAGATGCAATTATTTCACCAACTGAAAGGGCTCCGAAAAATTCGATAAAAATACTACTGTGATCCTCGCGTCGAGACCTTCGAAACGGGTACCTGCACGTCCAAATCTGAGCCCCGTAGGCCGAGTTACAAATTCCACAACACAGGGTGCCCACAACACAGGGTGCTCACAACCACACAACAACACATCTGTAATTCGATGCACAGTTAAGGGAGAAAATTATACCTCCAGGCAAGCCTCAGAAAAATCTCAGAAAAATACAGTAATAATGCTCACGACACGTAGATGCAAAAGGTGTATAGGAGCGTCTCAATCCGATGTCCGAGCGCGGAGATATCGCCGAAAGACCGAACCGCTGTCCAAAACTCAACCACAGCAAATAGCGTCACAGTAAACTCAGAAAAACACCTCGAAAAGCGCAAAACGAGGGGAAGCAGGAAATACCAAGGTCGTAGCTCTGTCAGTCGCCGTTCCAATGGCGCAAGAATCGCCTGAAAAGGTGGTCGGGGTAGGCCGAGAGAGCTCTCGCACCGAAATGCGACGAAAGGGAACACAGACGAAGAAGCGTCGCGACGCGCCGAAGAAAATGGAAACCTCAAAGTGCGTGCCACCAAAAATCTCGGGAATCCACAGATGGAAGAAGCTCAGGAAAAGGAAGAAGTTTGCTGAAGGTTACACCGCGAGAATCCAAGCAGGGAATGTGTTCTTGGAGCAAGAACAGGGCCTATTTATAGGCTGGGAAAACAATTGGATTAATACCCAATATATCCCTGGTTTCGGGCGCCCGAATCTTTCGGGCGCCGAAAACTGGGTGCACAACACCAGCCAATCAGCGCCCGGAACGTCACGGGTGTGCCACGTCAGCGCAAAACAGCGGACAGCAAAAGCCGGCCGCTAGCCTTGCGCCGCGTGGCCCCACCCGGAAGACGACACGCGACCGCCCACGCGCGGGAACAGCGCGTCAGCGCGCCCACTTGTGCGCCTGCGGCCGCCGCCCGCGCCTCTGCACGCACGCATCCCGAGGCGCTCCCCAGCCTGCTTCGTGGGCCGAGCGTGCTTCACCGCACCAACCACACGCCGCCACGTGTCACCCTCCGGTCCACCGTACACCGCGCTTTTCCCGTGGACCGCGCCTGCTGCGCAGGCCAACCGGGAGCCGCCACGTGGCCCGCGCCCGGGTGCACGCTCCCGCTGTGGACCGAGCGGCTGCGCCTCAGCCAGCCGCCGCGCTCCGCCGCCCGCCGCCGCCACCGGCGCCTCTCCGGCTGCCGGAATAGCACACCCACACCTCGAAATCCGTGTTTTCGCGTCCGGGCCCCGAAAAACACGAGTAAATAGTCCATTTTAACCGTTTTCGCGTGCTGAATCCAAATCCGAAGTCCGTTTCGCCCAATTCCACTTCTAAAATTTCCCAAAGGCCTCCGGTGATGCAAACTTACTCCCAATTTACACCATAAATCCATTTCTTCGGCCCGACACGCGCACAAACACTCCCGAAGGCCACTAATCCATTAGTAATCTCTTAAGTGGGGATTCGGGTCCTCACATCCTCCCCCACTAAAAGAAAGTTTCGTCCTCGAAACTAACACGGCTCAAAAAGGGAGTCCAAAGCCAAGGATAAGTATCCATCAACACCGTCTCCAGCTTCCCAGTCGCTACGTGCACTCCGCGAATCGAGTCCACACGGGCAAGGAGTCCAAAAGCTGGAAAACCTCAAGAGTTCCAAAAAACAGAGGACAAGGAAGAACGACCAACTCTACTCGTCCAAAACTACACGAATTACGCCAACACAACCAACAAGAAGGGTAAAGGCCCCACCAGAAGGAAAGTCGTCAACCCCAACTCTCAATTTAGAAAACGGCTGAAATTAACGAAAAGTCCGAAAATTCCGAAATGACCAGTGCCTTCGCCCCAATCAAACAAGAACAGGTTCGGGCACCTTCTCCATTTCTGGAGCAGTCTTTCGAAGTTTTCATCATGTTCGAAAATTTCAGCACAAGGCGAGAAAAGGGAGAGAAGTGTTGAAGTCGTTCCTGCCGTGGCTACAAAACGGAAGCTATGAACTAACCGTGACCCCTAAGGACACAACCTCTAGTCCTAATCATCACCAACGATCTAAAGGTAGCACCTAGCCCCAAACCGCTGAAGCCATAACTGTAGGAAGGATACGCCAGCAACCCGAGAAAATGAACTCCTCCTGTCCAACTCGCGGAAGGGTAACAGCTCTAATTCCACTATCAGTCGTAACACGGCACCGCACCAACCGGTCCAACCCGTGTGCTCAATCAAAGTCTTGGAGCTGTCCCTGAATCTTCACACCTGCCGGTGAAGTCCCAAGCCTCAACTGTACTGATCATGCACCCCAATCCTCTTCTACTCATAGGATACTGGGAAGAATCCAATCGCTAAAGCAGGTAGCAAAAATTCGTAACCCACACCCATGCAAAGATGCAGATGCAGATGCTTTACTAATAATGCAGAAGGATGCAGCGGTACCGAATACTCAACTCAGCTAACTGAAATAAAATCATACCTGCGGCGACACGATCTGCTGCTGGGGTGCCCTCCACCAGGGCTGCATGCACCCGTCCACTGGGTGCATTTTATTAGATGCAGATGCTTTACTAATAATGCAGAAGGATGCAGCGGTACCGAATACTCAACTCAGCTAACTGAAATAAAATCATACCTGCGGCGACACGATCTGCTGCTGGGGTGCCCTCCACCAGGGCTGCATGCACCCGTCCACTGGGTGCTGAAGATCGTAGTCCCGTCTGTCCCGACGTCGTGGCCCCCTCTATCTGATGGTGTGCCGGAGGGGCTTCCGCTGCATGAATAGGCAAGGGGGGTGCTGTCGCGATAGGCCGCACTGACAGAAAGGCTCGGGGGCAAGCTGCGCGGAAATGTCCCAACTCTCCACATAGGAAACACCGTCTCTTCCTCTGGTCACACTGCGACGGTGGATGAGGCCCGCCACAGATGACACACCGCTCCTGTCGCTGGTGCCGAAACTGCTGCTGTCGGGGGTACTGCTGCTGAGACTGCTGTCGCTGCTGGTGTTGCTGATACCGCGGCTGCTGATACCGCGGCTGCTGTGGGGGCCCACCTGATCTCTGGCGCCTCTGAAACCTACGACCCTGAGGATGAGATCGTGGAGGTCTCGGAGGTCCCTGCCGACTCGTCTGTCCCTCAACATCCCGTGCTGGGCGCTTCGCCCTCGAAATCCCTGCAGGAGCTGGAGCCACCTCGGCCGTCACCGCCTCTCCGCGCTCCGAACTCTGCCCCGAAAAACGATGTGGATCAGACTGATGGAATCTCGCCAACATATCAACCACCTCTCGCTGCTCTGCGGGGGTCAACGGTCCTGCCGTCCCGAACGGCTGTCTACCGATAAATGGTGCAACTGGGGCTGCCTGCTCTGCTGGTATAACTGGGGGCGCCACAGCTGGCAAAGAAGGTGCGGGGAAACTCCCTCGGGGTGCTACAACTGGCTGTACCCTCTGCTCCAACATAAGCATCATCCGACCTATGGCCCCCTCCTGGCGCCGCGTAGCCTCCTCCTAGCGCCGAACAGCCTCTGACAACTGGGCCATCTGAGCCCGAAGCTCCTGCACCTCACTCTGCTGACCCTGTGCTGACTCCTCCTGCCCAGGCTCATCGGAGGAGGAAGGCTGAGAACGCGTCTGTACCCTGCGTCGAGGAGGCATCGTGCTCACCTGCAATACACATGCAAACATCAGGACAGTACCAAACAACACTCGACCCAATCCAACGAAAGTCTAAGACATGTCATCCATTCCATAGCATTATGTTGTCTGCAGCCAACATAATCGCTTAGGAGAATAAACATGCCAATCACTCATCCCGTCTCATGGGAGAGGTATATAACTCAATCAAGACTCTCGCTAAAAGTCACGACTCTCCCGTAGTCATCCTAATGTCCAACCACAAGCCTAGGGTTTCTAAGTCCACAATGACCTAAAACCTAGGCTCTGATACCACCCTAATCTGTCACGCCCCGGCGTCGAAACTGCGACCCGGGCTCGCCAACAGATCCGCCGCCCATACGGGAATCCCCGTATAAACGAAGCGACTAACCTGCAAAAGATCAACTATACTATACAGATATCAGAGCTGAAAGTAAACTGCTGAAAATGAAAATATATACAACTCAAGATCCTCCCCAAAAACATAAGTCTCTCAAACTGTAAGATAAAATACAACTCTATACCTCACTACAAAGGTCTCTCAAAAGTAACACTCTCAAAACATAAAAAGTGGGTACAACTACTCTCTCTGGAGGACGACTGGTAGGGATCTATCTCGCGACTCCCTCACCTCGATCAACAGGATCAGCAACAGGAACAGCAGGAACTGAAGCAGAAGTCCCCAGGGAAAAGACACCACGACGGGTGTGAGAACTACATCCCACAGTAGTCTTCAGTGGGTGCCGCCAACAAGCCCGACGGTCTGCCTGTTAAGGATTTTAGTTTTGGCGTATTTCGTGAAAGTATTTAAGTCTTGAAGATTGAAGATAAATAAGCTTGGATCATATACCTCAATCTCAAGAAAGAAGAATTCAAATGATCAGGTAAGTTTAACTAAACATTATTGGTGATCTGAATACTTCTTATAATGTAGAAACACTTGGATGGGTTTTTAATCGCATAAAAATCAAAAACTGGACAAGTTACATGTTTAGGATCCGGAACAGGGAACTACAGTCTGGACCCCGAACGTTGGTAGTTCATGCACAAATCCTGTCACGCCCCGGCGTCGAAACTGCGACCCAAGCTCGCCAACAGATCCGTCGCCCATACGGGAAGCCCCGTATAGACGAAACGACTAACCTGCAAAAGATCAACTATGCTATACAGATATCAGAGCTGAAAGAAAACTGCTAGAAATAAAACAATATACAAACCAAGACCTCACCAAAAAACAACAGTCTCTCGAGCAGTAAAAAATAAATACAACTCTATACCTCACTACAAAGTTCTCTCAACATGAACTCTCAAAAGTAATAAGGGTACATCTACTCTCTGGACGATGACTGGTAGGGAACTATCTCGCGACTCCCTTACCTCGATCAGAAGAAGCAGCAACAGGAGCAGCAGGAACAGGAGTCCCTGTGGGAAAATACACCACGACGGGTGTGAGAACTACGTCCCAAGTAGTTCTCAGTGGGTGCCGCCAACAAGCCCGACGGCCTGCCCACTAAGTCTACTAGAGGCATAAAGTAACAATATAATACTGAAATGAAAGGGCTGGAAAAGTAACTCTACAGCTACTATGCCTCTATCTAGATGCTCAAGAAAAAAAAACAGATGGAACATGATGCATCTACTAACCCACACAGTAAACTCACCAAATCTAAACTGACTGCCTCAAAGGGGCCAGTCAAACCTGCGCCCACCTACTGCCGCACATCCTCAACAGGACGGGTCTACCGTAGGGTGTCCGTGACTGCCACTAACTGGCCCAGTCAGAGGGACGGCGTCGACAAGTCGCGATAGCAAGTAACAGGCCTAACTCCGGAGTGGCTCTCGAGGGGAGCGACCCCACCGAGGAAAGTATCCGCGTATCTCTGTCGAGCTCAAATATGGCTCATGGAGGCTATAGTCCAAACCACGATCAACAAGATCGACCAACAACACCAACTCTCAACCACAGGCTGGAAAACCACACAGCTGGGGCCACCGTCCACCAGACGGCTCCCACAACAGAACACTAACTCACAGGAAAGACCGACACCATAAGGGTTCGGAAACCCGATAGACCGGTGCTAAGAACCCTATCAAACAAGAACAGACTCTAGGCTCCGCCTATCGAAGTTCCCGATCCCCTTATAGTTCGGGAAAGCAAAACCTCGGCACGACACGCAGAAAACACCAACAGGGCCCGAAAGTCCCGGGAGACCTACACCTACAACCCTATCAAACAAGAACAGGTTCCAGGCTCGGCCCCCGTGGCTTTCGTCCCGACAAAGGAACGGCCCCTAGAACCCAGATCACTCGAATCCTTTCGAGTGGGGAGATTTACAAGAAAAAGGTGACATTTGTTATTGAAAATCATTTGATTTAGAAGAAATCCATATTTAATGATTTTAGTTCTCTTTAGAAAAACAGTTAGAAAAATAAGTGTTTTACCCAAGCCCCGAAGGGCTGATGCCTTTGTCCAATCAAACAAGAACAGACTCCAGCGGCCCTTCGATGCTTGGAAGAAAGCATTGGTAGACTAAAAATCATGTGTGTGTCGAAAAGGGTTCTGGGTTCTAGGTCCGGCTATCACTAGAAAACTACCGCCACTAACACAGTGGCGACAACCCAAACAGGGGAAAACCAGATCTCCCGGGTCCACCGTTTACCCCAAACGGTTCCCGGTACAGACAAGCGAACCACTGCATCTACCAGACTCTACTCTGCTCCCAAGCACGAGTGCAAATGCATCCCACACTAAAGAAGTCCCGACCGCTCGGCCCACTACCCGGGCGAGGATAACACTAAGTCCAGGAATGAAACATAAAGTGTGGATGTCTAAACATAAATAGCCCTAGCCCAAGTGAGGGTTTTCTACTGGTCTGGTTACACATGCAACATATGACGGGGGTGCTAGGTCAGGTTCCAACATAACAAATATTTAACATGATAGAAGGAAGCAAGAGATCACAAGATCGACAGATAAAACTAGGAACAACAATTCCTACACTCTAGCATGCTACCAAAGTCCAATCACTATCATGCATGATTCTATATCCATAGAATTAGAGCACAGTCCATAGATCTTGAAAGCAAAGCCACCCACCTGAAGGTGCACAGCTGTCCAGGGTCGTACAGCTGAAAATACCAGGAAATCCAAATCTCCTACTCCAAAAGATCCAGCAACACTCGTAACTCTCCTGGGTACAACACAAAGTCCACAAATACACATCAATTCAAAAACTGCCCATAAAACATACACAGAATTTCAGTCCCAAAGATGTCCCTTTTTCACCTGCTGAAAATGGCCAGAAAAATCCAGTAAAAATATCACAGTGATCCTCGCGTTGATATCTTCGAAACGGTACCCTGCACGCCCAAATCCGAGTTCCGAAGGTCAAGATACAAATTCGGCAAGGCGGTGTACTCGAAAGATTTCTGCACCAAAACTGTAGCACTGAATACAGGAAAAACGGGATTTTCACCTCCAATAGAAACTCTGTAAAAATCCAACGAAAATACGAGCTTGTTCCTTGTGATCTGTAGATGAAAAACTTGTATAAGCATGCCTCAATCTGACGCTCGTACGCAAAGATATCGCCTCCCCAATCCGCTGCTGTCTCAAAATTCCTCACAGAAAAAGGGGGACCACTGTTACCTCGGGGTCCGAGCCAAGAAGTCAAAATACGAATGCGCAATCAAAACGAAAGATGAAGCCCTACCTGTTAGGAGTGTGTCGGCGCAAGAATCACCAAAAACCAGTGTCGGGGTAGCCCAGGGTAACCTTTACACTGAACTTGCGACGAAGAGGAACACCGAGAAGGAAACGTCGCTCCGCGCCGTAAAATCCAAAACCTCGGGATGCGTGCACTCAAAAATTCTGAAACTCTGCAGCAAGAACCAGCACTCGAAGATGAAAATCTTCACTGAAGGGAGCTCGGGGAGATGGGGCTTCGAAGTGGCAAAAATGGCTAAGTGAAACTCCCTCGGATTGCATTCAAGAAGAAAACCAAACCAACAATTCACAAAATACCTTCCACGTCCCCGAAACAGGAAACACCCGTAGAAGTCCACCTAGAGCTCGCCACGTGTCCACCAAAGTCAACAGCGCACAGTGCCGCGCACGTCAGCGCGGCATGGCGCCCGCGCGCGCACGCGGCCCGAGGCACCGACACCTGCTCCGTGGACCGAGCGTGCTAGACCGCACCAATCCAAAACCGCCACGTGTCCACCCCGGTCCACCGTGCACCCGACCCGCAGCATGGACCACGCGCACCAAGACCGGCCAATGCCATCACGCCATGTGGCATGACCACGGTCCACCGTGCACCCCGCCAAGGCCCATGGACCGTGCCTGCTGCGCCGGCCAACCGGAGCGCGCCACGTGGCCAGCGCCCGGTGCACGCCTCCCGCGGTGGACCGCGCGCCTGCGTTGCCGCCCGCCGCCGCGCTCCGCCGCCGCCGGCGCCGTTCCGGCCGCCGGAACAATAACCCTTGCCTCGAAAAACGTGTTTTCGCATCCGGGCTCCGAAAAATTCAAGTAAATAGTCCATGTTGACCGTTTTCGCGCGCTGAATCCAAATCCGAAGTCCGATTGGCCAAATTCCACTTCTAAAATTTCCCAAAAATTCCCGGAAAAGTAAACTTGATCCGTTTTTCATGCCGGGTCAAATCATTGGTTCCAATAAGCGCGCAAAACCCTCGATCACCCTAATGGGCTTCGAGAAAAGCAAACAAGCTCCAATTTCACCCCGAAATTCAATTTTTGGGCCCGACACGTGCACAAACACCTCCCGAAGACACTAATCCAACCATAACCCTTAAGCGGGGATTCGGGTCCTCACATCCTCCCCCACTAAAAGAAAGTTTCGTCCTCGAAACAAACACGGCTCAAAAGGGGAGTTCCAAAGCCAAAGGTAAGTATCCATCAACACCGTCTCCATCTCCCCAGTCGCTACGCACACTCCGCGAAGCGAGTCCAAAAGCTGGAAAAGAACTCAAGAATTCCAAAAGACAGGGGACAAGGAAGAACGACCAACTCTACTCGTCCGAAACTACACGAATTACGCCAACACAACCAACAAGAAAGGTAAAGGCCCCACCAGCAGGAAGGCCATCAACCACAACTCTCAATTTAGAAAACGACTGAAATTAACGAAAAGTCTAAAAATTCCGAAAGGACCAGTGCCTTCGCCCAATCAAACAAGAACAGGTTCGGGCACCGTCTTCATTTCTGGATGCAGTCTTTCGAAGTTTTCGTCCTGTTCGAAAATTTCGGCACAAGGGCGAGAAAATGGAGAGAAGTGTTTGAAGTCGTTCCTGCCGTGGCTACGAAACGGATGCTACGATGAAACCGAGACCCCTAAGGACACAACCTCTAGTCCCAAACAAACAAACAAACAGACCAACAAAACAAACAACAATGCTCCCGAGGTGGCGTCTGTCCAAAGCCGCTGAAGCCAACGTCGCAGGAAGAAAACTTCGGCAACCATGGGGATGAACTCCTCCTGTCCAACTCGCGGAAGGGTGACTGCTCTCATTCCACAGTCAGCCTTGCACGGCACCGCACCAACCAGTCCAACCTGTGTGCTCAATCCAAGTCCTAGAGCTGTCCTTGAATCGTCATATCAGCAGGTGAAGTCCCAAGTCTCAACTGCATTGATCACAACCCACTAGGCTCCCCCAACATGCACAACACCAACATGAACATGTACCTCTAGTGCACGGGGTAACAACTCTACCTCCAGTCCAGACAGGAAAGCCAAAAAACACCCAACTCAGACTGCTGTAGAGAATCATGCTCGCGACAACCTGGTCCACTGCCGTAGCGCCCTCCAACCGGCGGTACAGACTCATCCGCTCGATGTAGGTGGTCGTCGCTCAGTCTGCCTCTGCTCACACTAGGGTGACAAATGCGGTACTCTGTAGATAACCAATCCATGCTACCGCCGCGCCACTCTGATGTAGGTGCTGACGCTGCCATCGTGGTCCACCCGATCTCTGGCATCTCAAAAATCCGCTACCCTGGAAAAAGAAATCAGCACTGTCTCTGCCGGCCGATCTACTCTCCAACACCCAGCGCGAAACACCAAAGTCTAGAACTCGCTTCTGGCGGCAGATCCCTATCCAAAGGAACTGCAGCGCCACGCTCCATACACCACGCCTACTCCATCGAAGCGTCAATAATCCGTAATGGAGGACCAACTAAACTGGAAGGTAACCTGGCGCAACCTATTCCCAGTCAAACATATCCTATGCGCCTCGTCCCTCGAACCCTGGAGCGTGCAGTTCAACAACTGTATAAACTCCCTAGAGCAGGGAGGCTCTCAACTAGTCTCTCCATCACCACCAACCCCAATTCTGCCAACAAGGGCTCCAACTCAAACCTATGAATCGGGATGGTTCAGACTGTCGGGACTGACTTCATCGATCAACGATGTCCCTACGCTCAGCTACTATCCACTATCCATCCAGCCTCGGTGCCTCGGCACTACACGTCGGCACGGGGGGGGGGGGGGGGGGGGGGGGGGGGGGAGCTGCTCGCTCAATCGGTGCCACTGATATAGCTGAACATGCCACTGCATAGGAAGAAAGTGCTGGAGGACACTCAAGCGGTACAGCAACTGGTTGTGCTCTCTGCTCCAACAAGCGCATCAAATGTTCCATTGCCTCCTCCTGGCATCGGACAGCCTCTGGACAACTGTGCCATCTGAATCCATAACTCCTGGGTCTCGCTCTGCTCTGATAGCTCTGCCTCCCGCTGCTCGGGTTACTCATCAGATGCGGGATGTGCCCTCTTCACAACACGACGTCTCAGGGGCATCGTAGTCCACTGCACAATAACAAACATCAGGACACAAAACCATACGACCCAATCCAGCGAAAGTCTAAGACATGCCATACCATTCCATAGCATTATGTTGTCTGCAGCCAACATAATCGCTTAGGAGAATAAACATGCCAATCACTCATCCCATCTCTTGGGAGAGGTATAAAACTCAATCAGGACTCTCGCTAAAAGTCACGACTCTCACTTAGTCATCCTAATGTCCAACCACAAGCCTAGGGTTTCTAAGTCCACCATGACCTACAACCTAGGCTCTGATACCACCTAATCTGTCACGCCCCGGCGTCGAAAACTGCGACCCAAGCTCGCCAACAGATCCGCCGCCCATACCGGGAAGCCCCGTATAGACGAAACGACTAACCTGCAAAAGATCAACTATGCTATACAGATATCAGAGCTGAAAGAAAACTGCTAGAAATAAAACAATATACAAACCAAGACCTCACCAAAAAACAACAGTCTCTCGAGCAGTAAAAAATAAATACAAACTCTATACCTCACTACAAAGTTCTTCAACATGAACTCTCAAAAGTAATAAGGGTACATCTACTCTCTGGACGATGACTGGTAGGGAACTATCTCGCGACTCCCTTACCTCGATCAGAAGAAGCAGCAACAGGAGCAGCAGGAACAGGAGTCCCTGTGGGGAAAATACACCACGACGGGTGTGAGAAACTACGTCCCAAGTAGTTCTCAGTGGGTGCCGCCAACAAGCCCGACGGCCTGCCCACTAAGTCTACTAGAGGCATAAAGTAACAATATAATACTGAAATGAAAGGGCTGGAAAAGTAACTCTACAGCTACTATGCCTCTATCTAGATGCTCAAGAAAAAAAAAACAGATGGAACATGATGCATCTACTACCCACACAGTAAACTCACCAAATCTAAACTGACTGCCTCAAAGGGGCCAGTCAAAACCTGCGGCCACCTACCTGCCGCACATCCTCACAGGACGGGTCTACCGTAGGGTGTCCGTGACTGCCACTAACCTGGCCCAGTCAGAGGGAACGGCGTCGACAAGTCGGCGATAGCAAGTAACAGGCCTAACTCCGGAGTGGCTCTCGAGGGGAGCGACCCCACCGAGGCAAAGTATCCGCGTATCTCTGTCGAGCTCAAATATGGCTCATTGGAGGCTATAGTCCAAACCACGATCAACCAAGATCGACCAACACACCAACTCTCAACCACAGGCTGGAACACCACACAGCTGGGAGCCACCGTCCACCAGACGGCTCCCACAACAGAACACTAACTCACAGGAAAGACCGACACCATAAGGGTTCGGAAACCCGATAGACCCGGTGCTAAGAACCCTATCAAACAAGAACAGACTCTAGGCTCCGCCTAGCGAAGTTCCCGATCCCCTTATAGTTCGGGAAAGCAAAACCTCGGCACGACACGCAGAAACACAAACAGGGCCCGAAAGTCCCGGGAGACCTACACCTACAACCCTATCAAACAAGAACAGGTTCCAGGCTCGGCCCCCGTGGCTTTCGTCCCGACAAAGGAACGGCCCCTAGAACCCAGATCACTCGAATCCTTTCGAGTGGGGAGATTACAAGAAAAAGGTGACATTTGTTATTGAAAATCATTTGATCTAGAAGAAATCCATATTTAATGATTTTAGTTCTCTTTAGAAAAACAGTTAGAAAAATAAGTGTTTTACCCAAGCCCCGAAGGGCTGATGCCTTTGTCCAATCAAACAAGAACAGACTCCAGCGGCCCTTCGATGCTTGGAAGAAAGCATTGGTAGACTAAAATCATGTGTATGTCGAAAAGGGTTCTGGGTTCTAGGTCCGGCTATCACTAGAAAACTACCGCCACCTAACACAGTGGAGACAACCCAAACAGGGGAAAACCAGATCTCCCGGGTCCAGCCGTTTACCCAAACGGTTCCCGGTACAGACAAGCGAACCACTGCATATACCAGACTCCACTCTGCTCCCAAGCACGAGTGCAAATGCATCCCACACTAAAGAAGTCCCGACCGCTCGGCCCACTACCCGGGCGAGGATAACACTAAGTCCAGGAATGAAACATAAAGTGTGGATGTCTAAACATAAAATAGCCCTAGCCCAAGTGAGGGTTTTCTAACTGGTCTGGTTACACATGCAACATATGACGGGGGTGCTAGGTCAGGTTCCAACATAACAAATTATTTAACATGATAGAAGGAAGCAAGAGATCACAAGATCGACAGATAAAACTAGGAACAACATTCCTACACTCTAGCATGCTACCAAAGTCCAATCACTATCATGCATGATTCTATATCCATAGAATTAGAGCACAGTCCATAGATCTTGAAAGCAAAGCCACCCACCTGAAGGTGCACCAGCTGTCCAGGGTCGTACAGCTGAAAATACCAGGAAATCCAAATCTCCTACTCCAAAAGATCCAGCAACACTCGTAACTCTCCTGGGTACACACAAAGTCCACAAATACACATCATTCAAAAACTGCCCATAAAACATACACAGAATTTCAGTCCCAAGATGTCCCTTTTTCACCTGCTGAAAATGCCCAGAACAAATCCAGTAAAAATATCACAGCGATCCTCGCGTCGATATCTTCGAAACGGTACCCTGCACGCCCAAATCCGAGTTCCGAAGGTCAAGATACAAATTCGGCAAGGCGGTGTACTCGAAAGATTTCTGCACCAAAACTGTAGCCACTGAATACAGGAAAAACGGGATTTTCACCTCCAATAGAAACTCTGGAAAAATCCAAGGAAATACGAGCTTGTTCCTTGTGATCTGTAGATGAAAAACTTGTATAAGCATGCCTCAATCTGACGCTCGTACGCAAAGATATCGCCTCTCCCAATCCGCTGCTGTCTCAAAATTCCTCACAGAAAAAGGGGGACCACTGTTACCTCGGGGTCCGAGCCAAGGAGTCAAAATACGAATGCGCGATCAAAACGAAAGATGAAGCCCTACCTGTTAGGGAGTGTGTCGGCACAAGAATCACCAAAAACCAGTGTCGGGGTAGCCCAGGGTAACCTTTACACTGAACTTGCGACGAAGAGGAACACCGAGAAGGAAACGTCGCTCCGCGCCGTAAAATCCAAACCTCAGGATGCGTGCACTCAAAAATTCTGAAACTCTGCAACAAGAACCAGCACTCGAAGATGAAAATCTTCACTGAAGGGAAGCTCTGGGAGATTGGGGCTTTGAAGTGGCAAAAAATGGCTAGTGAAACTCCCTCGGATTGCATTCAAGAAGAAAACCAAACCAACAATTCACAAAATACCTTCCACGTCCCCGAAACAGGAAACACCCATAGAAGTCACCTAGAGCTCGCCACGTGTCCACCAAAGTCAACAGCGCACAGTGCCGCGCACGTCAGCGCGGCATGGCGCCCGCGCGCACACGCGGCCCGAGGCACCGACACCTGCTCCGTGGACCGAGCGCGCTAGACCGCACCAATCCAAAACCGCCACGTGTCCACCCGGTCCACCGTGCACCCGACCCGCCAAGCAGCATGTGACCGCGCGCACCAAGACTGGCCAATGCCAATCAGCCACGTGGCCAATGACCACGGTCCAACCGTGCACCCCGCCAAGGCCCATGGACCGTGCCTGCTGCGCCGGCCAACTGGAGCGCGCCACGTGGCCAGCGCCCGGTGCACGCCTCCCGCGGTGGACCGCGCGCCTGCGTTGCCGCCCGCCGCCGCGGTCGCCGGCGCCGGCGCCCGTTCCGGCCGCCGGAACAGTAACCCTTGCCTCGAAAAATGTGTTTTCCGCATCCGGGCTCCGAAAAATTCAAGTAAATAGTCCATGTTGACCGTTTTCCCGCACGCTGAATCCAAATCCGAAGTCCGATTGGCCAAATTCCACTTCTAAAATTTCCCAAAAATTCTCGGAAAGTAACTTGATCCGTTTTTTCATGCCGGGTCAAATATTGGTTCCAATAAGCGCGCAAACCTCGATCACCCTAATGGGCTTCCAGAAAAGCAAACAAGCTCCAATTTCACCCGAATTCAATTTTTGGGCCCGACACGTGCACAACACCTCCCGAACGCACCACTAATCCAACCATAACCCTTAAGCGGGGATTCGGGTCCTCACAAATCCAGTCCTGAACATCCTTGTTTTGTTCCGGACCCCGAATGTGGATTTTGTGAAACTGCATGAACAGTCCGGACCATAGGATTTTTTCCGGACCCCGAACATGGAGTTTACTGAAACTGCATGAACAGTCCGGACCGTGGATTTCGTTCCGGAGCCCGAACCTTGATTTTCAGGAATTCTCTGAAAAACAACGACAGTCCTGAACGAGCCTAATCCGGTCCGGACCGTCGTGCGGGAAAAATTCTGTTACAATCAGTTTTTTGATTCTTATCCTCTTCCAATGGTTTCTAACCTATAGTAAACCCTAATTCTATCTTTTAGGGTAATCCACACTAAGTTTTATCTCTGGGAAATGACGGATAAAAATTAACAGAGAAAAACTTAGAGATCCACATATAGAGAAGAAAGGAAATAACTAGATTTAATTCTATGTTTCTTCATCTATATTAATTATTTGATTCTAGGTTTTCATACTCAGATTTTGAGTAGAATCAATTAATGAATACTTAGATGGCATTTTCGATCTATCTTTGATCTAAGTATTCGGCGGATCATCACTACCACCACAAAACAACGATTTTCCCCAAAATCGGCGCGTGGATTCGCGTGGCCTTGTGGATTCAAGGTGCAACCGCTCTCGTGGATTCGGAGCGAGGTACGTTCGTGTGATCGAGACGTACTACCAGGTGGAGACCGTGGATTCGGTCGGTCACGTCGTGGACTCGACGTTGGACTCCGTGGATTCGGCGTTGGACGCAAATCGTGGATTCGAGGCGCGTTGCGGAGTGAGCGGAGAAGATCAACTCGGAGCGTATGGAAAAAGGGTGAGTCGTCTGTGAGTGCGTTATATCACCTTTGTACGTGTTATAATCTTAGTTGATTTCACCGTGTTATCGGTCCCGTGGTTTTTTACTCCTGTTTTGGAGTTTTCCACGTAAAAATCTTGCGTGTTACTTTCATTTCCGCATTGGGTTTTTATTACGCAAAGATTTTTGAGTGTTTATCGTTTACACCATTCACCCCCCCTCTAGGTGGTTTTTCCCCTATTTAGATCCTTATTATAGGTGACCCAACAATTGGTATCAGAGCGGGAATAGGGTTGTAAACAATGGTTGAAGGTGGAAACATCAACAGACCTCCGTTCTTCGATGGAACACTATGCCTACTGGAAAGTACGGATGAAAGCCTTTTTAATTTCCATCGACGAACGGGTGTGGCAATCTATCGAGTTAGGATGGTCAAATCCAACTGAAGTTATTGTTGATGTTCACACCATGAAACCTAGGTCGAAATGGACCAAGGAAGAGATTGACTGATCTTCTTACAATGGCAAAGGAATTACGCCTTATTTAATACTTTGTCACAAACTGAGTTTCTCTCGCGTCTCGGCATGTGAGACTGCGAAAGAAATCTGGGATGTTCTACAAGTACACATGAGGGAACAAACCTTGTGAAGATTCAGAAACTGCAAATGCTTACGAGCAAGTTTGACTCTATTTTCATGGCAGAAAAATAATCTTTCACAGATTACTATACGCGATTGCAACATCGTGAATACATGTGCTAACTTGGGAGAGAAAATTCCAGAATTTAAAGTTGTAAGAAGATTTTAAGGACTCTTCTGAAAGATTTCGTTCCAAGGTTACGGCCATTGAAACTATTAAACACCCGGACGAAATCCGTGTAGAAGAATTAGTTGGTGCACTTCAAACTATGAAATGACTTTCCTACTACTATTCTTCTGGAAAAGCATCTTCTTCTAAGTCTTCAGGTTTTGCGTTGAAAACAACAAAGAAGAAGACGCGGATTCTTCCTCCTCAGACGATGACGAGAACCTATCTATGGAGGACTTGAGAAGCAACTTGCTCTCTTGACAAGAAAATTTCGCCGAAACTTTCGAAGGGGTAATTCAAGTAAAACTTCATCCTTCGTAAAGTCGAAGAAAGGCAAAGGTTCTTCAAGCTACAAGTCAAGAAAGCAAGAGAGTTTTTCAAGGATAAGAAAGCTCAGAGGACAAGTCCAATGCTTCAAGTGCCGAGGTGTATGGCCATATCTCAACGGAGTGTCCAATAAAGAATCCGTCAAAGAAGAAGCGATGCAAGCCGTCACTTGGGATGACACCTCAACGTCAATGAGTCATCTTCCAGTGATGAAGAAAATAACGCAATGGCGTTCCACGCGTCCACAACTTCACCTTTCGTGTGCTTTATGGCAAGTACATCCGATTCCTTGTCCATCTCCTCCCAAGTTGAAAAGAATGCAACGGACAACGAATCGAGCAACTCCGAAGGTGAAGACTTTGCTTTTGCCTACCATAAACTTTTAAAGGATTCAAAGAAACTGGCAAAGCAAACAAGGGTTTGAGAGGGAGATTGCAGGATCTCGAAGAAGAAGTAAAAAGGGCAACTTCTTCTCTCTCAACCGGTCTGAAGTGGAAAGGGATAACTTGATAAAAGCAAATGCTCCACTTCAAGAGAAAAATGAGCATTTCGAGAAGGAACATGTAAAATGGTTGATAAAGCTGGTTACTTCTTGAGCTCTACTCCGAGGCTCGACAGGAAAAAATGGAAATGACGAAGACCATTTTCCAACTTAAAGATGATTTAAGCAATTTTCTTCTGGAAGGAGCAAGTTGGATAAGATGCTTGGTCTTGGTCAAACAAACCGTTTCGGCCTTGGATACAATCGAACTGAAGACAATCCTAGTTCGGTTGGGACAGTTTTTTGTGCCCCAGTCGGTAACTCCTCCTCCGACGATGGAATTCACTGCAATCAACGACAACAACCTTACCTCACCTACTTCGGGATCGTCAAGTACAAAGCATGTTTTTCGTTGTGGTTATGCAGGGCACATAAGAAGAAATTGCAAGATGGGCGAAACGAACAAATCAAGCACCTCTTGCAACTACTACCCAATAAGTTCACTCCCCCGGAAATCAAAGAAGGATTTTTCAAAGAAGAACATTGGTAGTACATCAAACAGACAACGACGTCAAGGAAAAGCGATGAATCTCAAGACGCTTTCACCTAGGATAATAACTTCACGAACCTTGCCGTGCCGACTACTCCAAACTCAAAGGTTTGGGTACGCAAAGGTGAATTCCCTTGTCTTTGAACCTCGTTGTGTACTAATCTGCCCTTGGAATTACTGCACATGGACTTAATGGGCCGACTCGTCGACCATCTTGGGAGGTAAATGGTATATTTTTCTTTTGGTTGATGACTTCTCTAGATATTCATGGGTACATTTTTAAAAGAGAAAGCGATACTTTCGACTCTTTTCATGAGGTTGTCATCGTATTATGATTGAAAGAAATGAAAAGATCGTTCGGGTTCGAAGTGATAGAGGTGGAGAATTCATTAATTCTAAATTTATTGATTTTTGCACTTCCAATGGCAGAAAACATGAATTCTCAGCACCCTATACACCTCAGCAGAATGGTGTAGTCGAGCGCAAAAATAGGGTTGTTCAAGAGATGGCGCGTGTGATGCTTCATAGCCGGAAACTCCCGGTA
>CM055074.1:23632874-23697392 GCA_029204045.2 Tillandsia leiboldiana | reverse complement strand
AAAGAAAAATCCTTCAAAAAACTCGCTGGACAAGTTCGAGGTTCTGACTAATCTGTATTGTTTGTTCTAACTTTTAATCTCTTTTGCGGTTTTAGTTTAGTTCTCTATCTTTTTTTTAAAACATTGATCCCTTGTTATTTTGTAATTTTGGCTACTTAGTGACAAAAAAAGGGGGGAAGGGGAGAGATGATAAGACAATTGGAACCCGGTGTACAATTGTTTGGAGGAGAACTTTGAACTTGAAACTCTGGTCGGTAAGTCTCAAAGAACTTTGGTTTTGTAATTGTGATTTGCATGATGCCTCGATAACTATTTGACTATTATGTTACGGAATTTAAGTTGGCGTATTTCGTGAAATCGGTTAAGTCTTGAGATTGAAGGTTAAAGAAGGTTGGATCATATACCTCAATCTCAAGAAAAGGAAGAAGAATTCAAAGGATCAGGTATGTTAACTTAATAGTTTTGGTGATCCGAATACTTCTTCAGTGTAGGAAAAACTTGGAGAACTTGTTATTGCATAAAAATTAAAAATGGACATGGGACATGTTCAGGATCCGGATAGGCTTCTTCAATCCGGATCCCGAAGGCTTTCGTTCATACACCAGTTCAATCCGGATCGTAGCTTCCTTTGATCCGGATCCCGACCACTGGGTTTACCATATTATTAACGATCCGGATCAGGCTTCCATCCGGATCCCGAACGTTGGTGTTTGGTTGAAACTGTATGAACGATACGGATCAGGCACTTCGATCCGGATCCCGAACCTTCGTTTTTCTGGAAACTGTTTTCTCGCTACTGCAATCCGGATCGCCGAACTCCGATCCGGATCGTGAATGTAAAATTCCAGAAAAGGTAGTTTTTGATCCTTATCTTTTCCAAGGGTTTCTAACCTATAAATAGACCTATGATTCATTTTCTAGGGAAGTAAGAAAATCCGTACAAAAAGACCGTCATAATCTTATATACGCCTAAGATCCACATATAGAGAAGAAAGAAATCAAGAGATTTAATCTTATGTTTCTTCATCTATATTGATTGATTTGATTCTAGGTTTTCATACTCACATTTTGAGTAGAATCAAATCAATGAATACTTAGATGGTAATTTCCGATCTATTTCTAATCTAAGTATTGCGGCGGATCATCACCACACAAAAATCAACGATTTATCCCAAATCGGTCGCGTGGACTCGCGTGGCCTTGTGGATTCAAGGTGCTACCGCTCTCGTGGATTCGGAGTGAGGGTACGTTCGTGGATTCGAAGCGTGCTACTGGGTGAAGACCGTGGATTCGGTCGGAACGTCGTGGACTCGACGGTGGACGCCGTGGATTCGCGTTGGGCCGCAGATCAGTGGATTCGAGAAGCGTCGTGGAGCGAGGCGGAGAAGATCCAACTAGGAGCGTATGGAAAAGGTCGAGTCGTCTGTGAGTACGGTATATCACTTGTACGTGTTTAATTCTAGTGGATTTCACCGTGTGATCGGTCCCGTGGTTTTTTACTCTGGTTTGGAGTTTTCCACGTAAAAATCTCTGCGTGTTATTTATTTTTCCGCATTGGGTTTTATATCGCAAAGATTTTTGAGTGTTTATTGTTTACACCTATTCACCCCCCTCTAGGTGTTTTTTCCCCTATTTAGATCCAATTATACATAACCCAACAAGTGGTATCAGAGTGGGAATAGGGTTGTAAACAATGGTTGAAGGTGGAAAACATCAACAGACCTCCGTTCTTCGATGGAACAAATTATGCGTACTGGAAAGTACGGATGAAAGCCTTTTTATTTCCATCGACGAACGGGTGTGGCAATCAATTGAATTAGGATGGACTAATCCAACTGAATTTATTGGTGATGTTCGCACCATCAAACCTAGGTCGAAATGGACCAAGGAAGAGATAGATTTTCTTCTTACAATGGCAAAGGGATTAATGCTCTATTTTAATGCTTTGTCTCAAACAGAGTTCTCTCGCATCTCGGCATGTGAGACTGCGAAAGAAATCTGGGATGTTCTTCAAGTTACGCATGAGGGAACTAACCTTGTGAAGATTCAGAAACTGCAAATGCTTACGAGCAAGTTTGACTCTATTTTCATGGCAAGAAATGAATCGTTCACAGACTATTACACACGATTGCAAGATATCGTAAACTCATGTTCTAACTTGGGAGAGAAGATTCCAGAATTTAAAGTTGTAAGAAAAATACTAAGAATTCTTCCTGAAAGATTTCGTTCCAAGGTTACAGCCATTGAAACTATTAACACCACCGGACGAAATCCGTGTAGAAGAATTAGTTGGTTCATTACAAACTTATGAAATGACATTTCCTACTAACTATTCTTCGGGAAAAGCATCCTCTTCTAAGTCTTCAGGTTTTGCGTTGAAAACAACAAAAGAAGAAGACGCGGATTCATCCTCCTCAGGCGATGACGAGAACTTATCTATGGAGGACTTTGAGAAGCAGCTCGCTCTCTTGACAAGGAAGTTTCGCCGAAATTTTTGAAGGGGTAATTCAAGCAAAACTCATCCTTCGGAAAGTGGAAGAAAGGCAAGGGTTCTTCAAGTTACAAGTCAAGAAAGCAAGAGGGTTTTTCTAAGGATAAGAAAGCACAGAAGGACAAGTCCAATGCTTCAAGTGCCGAGGATACGGCCATATCTCAACGGAATGTCCAAATAAGAATCCGTCCAAGAAGAAGGCGATGCAAGCCGTCACTTGGGATGACACCTCATCGTCAAATGAGTCATCGTCAAGTGATGAAGAAGATAACGCAACGGCGTTCAACGCGTCCACATCTTCACCCTTCATGTGCTTAATGGCAAGTACATCCGAGTCATTGTCCAACTCCACTGTTGAAAAGATTGCAACGGACGATGAATCGGATAATTCGGAAGGTGAAGATTTTGCTCTAGCCTACCATAGACTTTTGAGGGATTCAAAGAAATTGGCTAAGCAAAACAAGGGGTTGAGAGGGAGATTGCAGGATCTCGAAGAAGAAGTAAAAAGGGTAACTTCTCTCTCGACCGATCTTGAAGTGGAAAGGGATAATCTGATAAAAGCAAATGTTTCCCTTCAAGAGTCAAATGAGCAACTCGAGAAGAATTATATAGATATGGTGAACAAAGCGAATTACTTCTTGAAGCTCAACGGCGAGGCTCGACAGGAAAAATTGGAAATGACAGAGACCATTCTCCAACTCAAGGATGACTTACAGCGATTTTCATCAGGAAGGAGTAAGTTGGATAAGCTTCTTGGTCTTGGTCAATCAAACAAGTTCGGCCTCGGATACAATCGAACTGAAGACAATTTTAGTTCGGTTGGGACAGTTTTTGTGCCTCAGTCGGTATCTCCTCATCCGACACCGGAATTCACGACAAGCAACGACAACAAGCCTACTTCACCCTCTTCGGAATCGTCAAGCACTAAGGTATGTTTTCGTTGTAATTTTGCAGGGCACATAAGGAGAAATTGCAAGATGGGAGCCAAACGCTCAACTCAAGTACTTCTTGCAACGACTACCAAAAGGGTGATTCCTCGGAAATCAAATGCAAATTATTCGAAGGAAAATAGCCTCGGTAGTTCATCAAACACGACGACGACTTCAAGGAAAAGCGATGGATCAAACAAGACGCTTTCACCAAAGGTATCAACTTCACAATCATTTCCGACGTACACCAAAACTCGAAAGGTTTGGGTACGCAAAGGTGAAATCTTCCCTTGTCTTGTTACAAATATTTCCTTGCATGCATATGATAATTCGTCTTGGTATTTGGATAGCGGCTGTTCCCGTCACATGGCCGGTGACAAAAACTGCTTTCAAAACTTTGAGAAAATCTCCGGAGGACTTGTAGTTTTCGGAGACGGTCAGTCTTCCAAAATTGTTGGAAAAGGAACAATAGCTATTCCAGATGGCCCGATTCTGAATAATGTGTTATTTGTTGATGGGCTTAAGACTAACCTCATAAGTATCAGTCAACTTTGTGACAATGGTTTTTCTGTTAATTTTTCATCTGTTGAATGCATTGTAACTGATAAGGATCATGTTTTCTTTTTAAAAGGGGTTAGATCTGAAAACAATTGTTATGTAGTTTCCAATAAAATTTCTGAAATTGTAACTTAGCCTCTTTGAATAATGAAACACTTTGGCATGAAAGGCTAGGACACATAAATTTTAAGGAACTTGCTAGAATTTCGTACAAAGACGTGGTCAAGGGGGTTCCTAAACTTTCACTTAATCAAAACATTGTGTGTGGTGGTTGTCAAAAGGGAAAACAATCTAGGACTGCACACAAGAACTTGAATCACGTCGGTACCAAACGGCCCTTGGAATTATTGCATATGGATCTTATGGGGCCGACACGTCAACCATCCTTGGGAGGTAAATGGTATATTTTCTTATTGGTTGATGATTTCTCTCGGTATTATGGGTAGCATTTTTAAAAGAGAAAGCTGATACTTTTGATTCTTTTCACGAGATTTGCCTTCGTATTATGATTGAAAAGAATGAAAAGATCATTCGTGTTAGAAGTGATAGAGGTGGAGAATTCATAAATTCTAAATTCATTGATTTTTGCACTTCCAACGGCATTAAGCATGAATTCTCAGCACCCTATACACCTCAACAGAATGGTGTTGTCGAGCGCAAAAACAGGGTTGTACAAGAGATGGCACGTGTTATGCTTCACAGCCGGAATTTATCGTTATATTTTTGGGCTGAAGCTGTGAACACTGCAATCTATGTTATTAATTGAGTTTATTTGCGCCCGGGAACGTTAAATACACCATATGAGCTATGGTGTGGTAGAAAACCCAACATCAAATATTTTCGCATCTTTGGGAGTCGATGTTACATTTTACGTGACCGCAAAAATCTTGGAAAATTTGACTCTCGAAGTGACGAAGGGATTTTCTTGGGGTATTCTACAAATAGTAGAGCATATCGGGTATTTAACTTGGAATCTAAAACGATCGTAGAATCTATAAATGTTAAAGTAGATGAAGCTTTCCACTTTGCATCTGATAAATCTACCCCTGATATCTCTCTTGATGATGATACTCCTGTAAATGCATCTTCTCATGATAATACTTCCAATATTAATGATGCATCTAATGGTTCTTCAAGTCTATCTGATGTGCAGGAATCATCTCATGTACCTCCGAGTACTCCATTACATCAAATGTTACGCATCTCCAAGGATCATCCTGAATCGAACATTATTGGAGACCCACAAGAAGGAGTCAAAACTCGGAGACAGTTGGTTTGTGGATTCGCTTGTTACGTTTCCATGATCGAACCAAAGAATATCGATGAAGCTCTTCAGGATGACTACTGGATTGAAGCAATGCAGGAAGAGCTCCATCAGTTTGAACGCAACAAAGTCTAGGAATTAACGACGCCTCCGAAGCAACACAATGTGATCGGTACTAAATGGATTTTCAAGAACAAGAAAAATGAGGATGGTACCATCATCAGGAATAAAGCACGTTTAGTTGCTCAAGGCTACTCTCAAATAGAAGGTATAGACTTTGATGAAACGTTCGCCCCTGTAGCTAGACTCGAGTCCATTCGTATCTTATTCGCTATTGCTTGTCACTTTAAAATAAAACTCTTTCAAATGGACATTAAGAGCGCGTTTTTAAATGGGTTTTTAAATGAGGAAGTTTATGTGGCTCAACCGAAAGGTTTTGTAGACTGTAAACTACCTAACCATGTTTTTCGTTTGAAAAAGGCTCTTTACGGTTTAAAACAAGCACCGCGAGCGTGGTACGTAAGGTTGACAAAGCACCTTTTGGAGAAGGGCTATACTCGAGGGGGAGCAGACAGGACTCTCTTTGTGAAGCATTATCAGGATAACTTCATTGTTGCACAAATCTATGTCGATGACATTGTTTTTGGAGCAACAAAGGATAATGATGCTTCTAAATTCGCAGAAACCATGGAAAACGAATTTGAGATGTCTATGATGGGCGAACTGACATACTTTCTTGGATTGCAAGTGAAACAAAATGGTGAAGGCATCCATCTATGTCAATACAAGTATGCTAAGGAGTTGGTAAAGAAATTCGGATTAGAAGATTCTAAAGATTTTCCTACTCCTATGGGAACTAGCAATAAGGGATTAGGAAGTGAATCTCTTAGTGAGAATGTAGACGAGAAACTTTATCGAAGTATGATTGGAAGTCTACTTTACCTCACAGCTAGTCGCCCGGATATATCCTTTAGTGTTGGGATTTGCGCGAGATATCAATCAGCACCAAAGGAGGTTCACCTGAAAGCGGTGAAACGGATCATCCGGTACATCAAAGGAACCATTAATTTCGGAATTTGGTATCCTATGGGAACAAGTCTAGATATTATTGGATACTCAGATGCCGATTGGGCAGGATCTGTGGATGATCGGAAAAGTACGAGTGGTGCATGTTTTTATCTTGGCCATTGCCTTGTTGCATGGCATAGTAAAAAGCAAAACTGCATTGCACTCTCGACTGCCGAAGCGGAATACATCTCAGCGGGTAGTTGTTCAACTCAACTCATTTGGATGAAAAGCGTGTTGAGCGACTTCCGGATTTCAGCAACTTCGGTAACTGTTTTATGTGACAACACTAGTGCTATAAACATTTCAAAAAACCCTGTGTTGCACTCTAGAACAAAACACATTGAACTTAGATATCATTTTCTTAGAGAGCTAGTTGAATCAAATATTCTTCAAATTTTCTACATTTCAACTGAAAATCAATTAGCTGACTTTCTAACAAAACCTTTGGATCAAAAACGTTTTATTCATTTGCGTAAAGCAATTGGAATGCTTTCCTTGAAATAACCTCTTTTTGAAACTCTTGTTTAGGTTAGGTTTTGTTTTTGTGTTTTTGTTCATCATCTATGCTTAGACATAGTACATTAATTGAGCATTAGTTTTATTGACTTTAACTGCATCCTTTTATATATTTAGAAATTTATTATGCCTTGGATATCATAATATTTCATTTGATGCAATGATCATTTATGTCAATTAACTCATCTTTGTTTTGATCAAAGTCAATTTCTCTCTCAATGATCTCTTGGTATAGTTATTATCTTATTTAACTGTTTAGTCGAGTATGAAATCAGATCAATATTTGGCTGAATACTTTATATCTTAAATAATTGATAGCCAATTGAGGGGGAGTCAAAGAAAAAGTATTATGCTCAAAAGATGTGGAAAGAGTTACATCCCAATGAGGAGTGTGAAAACTACCACCACATGGAGGAAAGAGCTACCACCTCGGTCGTCCGAGTACTGTGTGCAGCTACCACATGTATACCAAGCAAGGTTTTTCAAGTTTGATTAAATAAAATGCATGTTGAAATACTTGACTCTGTCAAAATTTCAAGGTTGGTATAAGGTGGGAATTTTAATGAAAGATGCTCAAAGAGCCACTCTCTTCAATAAATTGACTAGATATATTATCTAACTTATCTGGGATTTCAGACATCTACTGATCTTTGTATTTCATTTTCTTTACCGAATTGATGATTTGATAAAGGCATTACACATAAGATCAAGTTAGATGTAATTGAAGTTGTTCAACTTTAAGGGATTTAATTTTTATAAATTTTCGTTTCATTTGTTGGATGTTATTGATAGATTTGGCATAATCTACTTCTTGTTGTATGAAACGATGATTTTCGTTTAAAGTTGATACACAAAAGTGCTTACAATCTTTTTCTGGTTTTTCTAGATTTTCTCTGAAATTTTCTAAAGAAAAAGTTGGAGCCGATCCGGATTGGACCTGCCGATCCGGATCCCGAACGCAGATATTCCTCTGCGGGCAGACGATCCGGATTGGACTTGCCGATCCGGATCCCGAACGCAAATTTTCTCTGCGGGTAGCCGATCCGGATCGTAATCACGAACTGATCCGGATCACGGCTAGGGTTTTATATAGAACAAATAGGTTTTGATTTCTTTTACTCCAATCTTTTGTTCCAAAGTTTCCAGAGCTTCTCTCTCTAGAATTCGTCCATCTTGGAAGCTTTCAAACTCAAGTTCTTCGACTCCAAGTAAGTTTTATTGATCAAAATCTCGGTTTTTCACAGTTTTTCATATTCTTCCTCAAAACGTGATGAAATTCTTGTATCTATTTCGTTTGTGGATGGTTTTTGATCAAATTTCTTTTGAAATAAGAACTCTGGGTAGATTAGTTTTGATTATATGCTAGGTATTCTCAAGATAAACGGATTTTTGGGCTTCGATTTTAAAAATTTCGGTTTTAGGGCATATAATGGGAATTTTCGAAAATCATACAATTGATCTATTTTTAAAATTCTTTTTGCAAAACTAATTTGATTCTTAGTCTCTCTACACGATAATGATTATTTGGGTATAATTTTTCAAATTTTTGAAAATTAACAATTTTTTCGTGTTCTTGAGTTGTTGCTCACAGGATTTCTTATCACTAGAAACCAATAGCAATGGTGATCACCTGGATCATTTTTCTTTTGGCTGCTATGGTACATACGAGAGACACTGTCAAGCCCAAGAGGGCTAAGAAAGCGAAGAAAGCAAAAGATGATTCCGATACAGAATCTGAAACGGAATCAATTGATTGGGATGAGCTTCAAGTTGAAGCAACAACTGTTCCTACTGCTTCAAAAGGAAAAGCGCCTGCGGAAACATCAAAGGCTCCGCCTACTGCTGCTGAAAAGGGCAAAGCTCCAATGGAAGAAACTTCTGGGAAGACAAGAAGAAAAAGTGTTGCTCGCAAAAGAGGGAGTGCTCGAGGAATTTCCATTGAGCAACCAGCTGATAGCCAACCATCTCCACAAGACTTTATCAGCTCTGCTAGGATAAAGGATTTTGAGAACAGGGAATGCATTGGCGAAAGGCATGTTAATGTCAAAGCCTTGAAGGAACGATCTCCGCCATTTGGGACTCTGTATGACCAGACAGGTCTTGCTCCCATTTGCGATTTCCCCGAGACCACTGGGTATTGTCTTCACTCAGTGAGGATGTTCTATCAAAATGCTTGCTATCTCGTTGATCAGGAGAGCGGACGTCGAGACTTTCAAACATTGGTCAAGAATGTTAAGATTAAAGTAACGCCTCAACTGATTGGAGAGGTATTAGGGATGAAGGCCCGAGCTGATGGCGCTCATTATCTGAAGAATCAAGTCTTCAACACCAACTCCTGGAGAGTGGTAGTGGATGGCATCTGTCTTCCCGATCTTCCGTCAGCAGGAAACTCAGTCTTTTCAAAAGAGCTACGACCTGAGTATCGCTACTTAAACTTCATTGTTTGCTATAACGTCCTTCCAAATATGAACACGAAGGTTCTTCGGTGGGATAGGATGTTATTCCTTTATCTTCTTGGAAACCCCACAGCAGCAATGGGAGCAAACTTAAACATTCCTTACACCATCTGGGCGAGGATGGCACGCTATGTGGAACATGCTCACCCTTCAGAGAGACTACCTTATCCAATGATCATTATGCGCATTCTTCGCAAATTTAAAGCTGACACAAGTGCGAGTTCCTACATGCACAGTCTAGGAACGATCAATGAAACGACAATTGTAAAGTCTCTCTCGACAAAGCAAGACGAGCCCATATTACCTCCTCACCGACAACGAGCACAACAACAACAAGCGACAACCTCTGCACCGGCAGCGACTCCTACAGTCCAACCAGCACATGCAGCACAACGAGCACCTCCATCAACTTCTGATGATGATGCATCAGTTACCTCAATCTATAAAGAACAGCAAAGGCTCTCCAACGAGCAAGAACGTATATCAAATGAACTTATTGAGGTAAAGGAAGAAATAAAGAAGGTCAACAAGAATCAGTCATCAATGAACAAGCGATTAAAGAAAATCTTCCAAATTCTAGGCTGTATCAGTTCAGATGAGTCTGAATAATCCGTATCCTTCTAATTTCTTTTTCTTATGCAGATTTTTAATCCTTCTCTTGTGCAGGTTTTTAAGTTTTAGTTTTTAGTTTTTAGTTCTCAAACTTTTGGTACTTGAACTGTTAACTATTCTCTCCACTTTGGCTAACTTTTGTGACAAAAAGGGGGAGAGAGAAGTATAAACAATGATACAATGTTTGCTTGAAACTTGAAACAGGTAAGTATAACCTCAACTTGAAAGGTAAGTAGAACTTCAACTTTTGGTTTTCATTTGTGTTTGAATGCATGCCTCGACTAACTATTCGACTAACTATTTGGGCATGTAATATAACTAACAAGTTGATGTTCACTAACATGACATTTGGATTTTGATTGCATAAAAGATATGTTGGTGTTTTAACTATGATCAAATTACATATCTGAATGTATAAATGTCATGGTAAGTATAAATGAGTATAAACTTCATCTCTGTATGTGGTTTTTGAATGATATAAAATTCTTGAGGTATCTAACGATTTCTTTTGTCAAGAATGATTTCTTTTGCAGAGAGTACAGATGCCTAAGTCTAGAGTCTGTTTTAGGAGTTTAACTCATGTATTTTATTTTGGATCTCCATTGTAAATTTTTGTTGTATGGTGATAGCAACAAAAATATCTTTTTGAATTTTCTTGAGTGGATCTATGTTTTGTCACGAAACCGCCAAAGGGGGAGATTGTTACGGAATTTAAGTTGGCGTATTTCGTGAATTCGGTTAAGTCTTGAAGATTGAAGGTAAAGAAGGTTGGATCATATAACTCAATCTCAAGAAAGAAGAATTCAAAAGGATCAGGTATGTTTAACTTAATATCTTTGGTGATCCGAATACTTCTTATAGTGTAGAAACACTTGGATGAACTTGTGATTGCATAAATATCAAAAACTAGACATGGGACATGTTCAGGATCCGGATCAGGCTCTTCAATCCGGATCCCGAAGGTTGTTCGTTCATACACCAGTTCAATCCGGATCGTAGCTTCCTTTGATCCGGATCCCGAACACTGGGTTTACCATAATTTATTAACGATCCGGATCAAGCTTTCCAATCCGGATCCCGAACGTTGGTGTTTGGTGAAATTGTATGAACGATCCGGATCAGGCACTTCGATCCGGATCCCGAACCTTCGTTTTTCTGGAAACTGTTTTTCTCGCTACTGCAATCCGGATCGCCGAACTCCGATCCGGATCGTCGTCATGTAAAATTCCAGAAAAGGATAGTTTTTGATCCTTATCTTTTTCCAAGGGTTTCTAACCTATAAATAGACCCTATGATTCATTTTTCTAGGGTAAGCCGCTAATCCAAAAAGCCGTCATCTTATATACGGCCTAAGATCCACATATAGAGAAGAAAGGAAATCAAGAGATTTAATCTTATGTTTCTTCATCTATATTGATTGATTTGATTCTAGGTTTTCATACTCACATTTTGAGTAGAATCAAATCAATGAATACTTAGATGGTATTTCCGATCTATTTCTAATCTAAGTATTCGGCGGATCATCACCACCCAAAAATCAACGATTTATTCCAAATCGGCGCGTGGACTCACGTGGCCTTGTGGATTCAAGGTGCTACTGCTCTCGTGGATTCAGAGCGAGGTACGCTGTAGTAGCCGCTGGTTTAAAATGTTTTTGGGTCTACTTTTGGTTTCGTTTATTTCGCATTTCGTTTCGGGGGCCGGAGGGTGATCTAATAATTCCTTGTTTCCGGGCAGACCGTCGGGGCTCGCGGGTATTTTTAGTCAATAAAGCTCGCGAAACGGAGAACGGCGGCGCAGTCGGTTTTGAATTCCGACGCCGGAATCTCCCAGAATAAATTCCGGAAGGTGGCTAGCGGTTCAGGTGGTCAGCACGGTTTTTCAGGCGGACCGGACCCTGGTTCGCACCCGACTTATTACCTGCTTTTGACTTGAAATGGGTTCATTCCCATTCCTCATCCTAACCGCTCCCGCCATCCTAACCGCTCCCGCCTTTTTCCTATCGTGGGGAAACAGGGGTACGACGGTTACAACTCCCTACAACTTCCCTCACCTTAGGCGTACGCAACCCCAAGCGCAAGGAGGAACCCACTTCCCCAACCTTTCTTTTTCCCAACCGATCGAGTGGAGAAACAAGGCGGAGCGGGTGAGGAGAGGGAAGATCGCCGGCATACCCTTCGTTACCGGGCACGCAAGAACAGGACGATCATCCCCTAGATCAACCCTAGCCGACGAAACCAAGGTGAGCATAGCTTAGGGTTCTTGATTGGGTTTTTTCTTGGTTCTCTTAGGCAAAAAGGGAGGAGGAGGGTCGGCGCCGTCATCGGAGTCGGCGCCGTCACCGGAGCCGGCACGCACGGAGCCACGCATGCGGGCGGCGCCGCATGAGGGCGGCGCCGCGTGCATCCGCATGCGGGCGGCGCCGCATGCGGGCGGCGCCGCATGCCCCCGCATGCGGGCGGCGCCGCATGCTCCCGCATACGGGCGGCGCCGCATGCGGGCGGCGCCGCACGCGCCCGCATGCGGGCAACGCCGCATGCGGGCGGCGCCGCGCGCACCCACATGCGGGCAGCGCCGCATACGGGTGGCGCCGCATGCGGGCGGCGCCGCACGCAGGTGGTACGCCGCCCAGCCGCGCGGGGCCGGGCGCGTACGTGTACGGCTTGTGCGCGAGGGGGAGGGGGGGCGCCGGGTGTTCTAGTCTTTAATCTTGCGGAGTCTTGAATTACTGACTCCTGTATGACAGTTTCTTGTAGGTCCGGGCGCGCACCCCGAGACGCGGGAGAACCTAGCATCGGTCAGGAGCGCGACAACGAAAAGGTGGGTTTTCGGTCGAGGCATAGTATAGTGTTAGTATTCCGAAAGGGATGTTATTTAAATGTTAATCGGTACTAACGCTGACGGTTTCTATGATTTACTATATTACCCCGTGTCTTGGTTACTATGCTCAAGTTGCGACACGCGCACCCGCGGTCTGGCCACCGCAAGGGGTGCTCTTTTCCGGAAAGGCAGTCTACGACCTGTGTTACCCACGAGGGGATGTAGTGGGGCCCCCGTAGGCGTGGGGTTCGAGGCACCAAGGTGTGAGCGGTGCGACCTGTCGGGATTGGTGCCCGACGAGGTCAGGTGTGCGACCTGCCGGGATTGGTGCCCGATGAGGTCAGGTGTTACAGGTGTTACCGGGGTTACAGGTGTCACAGGTGATACAGGTGGTTGCGAGTTACCTTTATGAGTAGAGTGGTTGCTCCGGCTAGTCTTACTTTTGTGGCTTGGTATTACTTTACTGCTTTAGTATGTTTCATCATGATAGTGTCGCTGACTACCCACTCTGTGACAGGTACCTCCAAGGGTGAGAGGTAGGCGACGGTGAGGCCGAGGTGGGGAGCAGTCGGGCTGTGGGAGCCCTAGTCTGCCGTTTTCTTTATTTGCTCTGCATTTCATTTGGTATTGTAGGTTACTGTGTGGTTCTCGATACCCTTGTGGGGTCGTGTGGATGTTGATTACTTTCGTTCTGGATATGCACTACTGTTTCCTTTATTATTCCCGTTTGGCCGTTTTCTAAACAAACCAACTAGAAATCAAGAGAAAAAGGACTTCGAAAACCTTTTTCAAAAATCTAGGGTCGGGTGGGCCCGTTTTCCAAACCCTGTGGATTTATGCCGTTTTCCTAATCTGTTTTCGAAACCTAAGGCCGTGTGGGCCTGTTTTCAAAATGGTGAGTTTATCCTTTCAACTTGACTGGCCACGGGCATTGTTTAGTCTTCATGCACAGTTAGATCCCCGAACTGTTGTGATTAAATGGGAAAATGATTGCTTGTGTTTGACTGTTGTAATAGCCGCGACGCCGTGCATATACAGAGGAGACTCTGCCCGATTTTCGAGTAAATCTGTATATGCGGCGGGTCTGGGCACGCGCCGGGGAAGGAGGTTTTTAACAAAAAATTTTGTACGCGCCTTACGCTTACTTTTGTGTATCGTTTCCGCTAAAATAAAACCCCCGGGGCGTGACAGATTAAGATGGTATCAGAGACTTTGCTTTAATCACAACAGTGACGGCCCAACATCCACCGAGATATCACACTTAACTACGAATAAATGAAATGTGTAGGACGTAAGGGTGTAGGACGCGAGTGAACGTGGGGAGGGGAAATTAGTGTGATTTATTTACGCTCGGTTTTCCTGGGTATGCTGGGACTGATGTGTTTCCTTGGTGTGCACAGATAGAAGCCCGTTTTTGGGTGGGTAACTGCTGCCGGACATGGACCTTGCGGCAGAGGCGAACCGCTTACTACGCAACCAGCTGCGCGACGTGGCTGGGCAGCTGCTAAATCTCGCGGAGCGCGTGGGTATACTGACCCAGGAGCTTGAGGGTGTCGACCACGCCCAGCACGGCACTGGTGGTGTTAACCCCCGTGGGATACCACCAACTGGCGTTTCCACCTTTCAGGGAGCGGTCAACTTGGCCGTGCGTGCGGAGCTAGAGCGTACACGACGGGCACACCCCTACCCCGGCGCGACAGGGGACCCCTACCAGAGCGGCAGAGCAACCAAGCGCCAGAGGAAAGGGTCGAAACCCGGGCAGGCGACGAGGGAGGGACCTGAACCACCAACGCCATGTGTCATTTGTGATGGTGCGCATCCAATGATGAATTGCCCTTGGCGGGACGAACATTGCTTCCGGTGTGGCAGGCCGGGCCACACACGTTACGAGTGCCCCCGGAATCCGGGCGTCACCAGACCCCCGGCACCGAGACCTGACGACCTACGCCTGACGGACTCTTCTGATACCGAGTCCCCACCCCGCCACGCCGAACGTGGCTAGCCCAGAGGTTGTGGACGGACCTCCCCAGCCGCCCTGGGGAGCAGTGATGCAGAATCCTAGAACCGGGAATCACAGGTAATATTTTTTTTTCCTTTACCACTTTTTGGTTAAGCCTCGACTTTCATCTTCCGTTTTTGCCTTTTTCTTTCTCCGTGTACTGTGCGGTTGTGTCGGGGGGGGGGGGGGTTTATGGGTTAGGAGTGGGGTTACTTCCCTAGTCAGCCTTAGGAGTTGTGGACGCCATGTCACGGGGAGGGAAGGCGGGTCGGGCGCCAGGTAAGAACTCCTTACAAATGGTTCCGAGGAGAGAACCCTACCTAGTTTGTTGGTCTGTTCAAACCCCCGGTGGGGGGAACTTCGCGGGAGTGGCCCCTACAGCGACTGTAGCAGACGAGGTGTTACCACCCCCCGACGACGGCATCAGAGGCGGTGTCTTGAGTTACGGAAGGATTACGACCTAACAATCCAATACCACCCCGGGAAAGCAAACGTGGTAGCGGACGCTCTGAGCAGGAAGGGGCGATTGGAGGGAGGATCGGTAGGTGCGATAACTGAGCAGAGCAACTTGATCGCGGAATTCTCACGACTAGGGTTGGAAGTAGTGCCAGTAGGCACGGTTGCGCAACTTCTAACTTTGGTGGTCAAGCCAACACTGCTCGAGAAGATTCGAGAGGGACAGCAGGCGGACTCGCACTTACAGCTCGTAAGAGACAAGATCTCACCGGATCAGGAAGGTGACTTTTCAGTGGAAGGCGACGGCACTCTACGGTTCCGCGGGCGGATTTGCGTGCCGGATACCCCGGAATTGAAGAAGGAAATCCTATCTGAGGCACACAGCGCCCCTTATGCAGCGCATCCAGGAGGCACAAAGATGTACAGGGACCTCAAGCAGACCTTCTGGTGGCCCAAGATGAAGAGGGATGTGACTCGATTTGTAGCTCATTGCCTGGTGTGTCAACAGATAAAGGCGGAACATCAACGGCCGGCGGGAAAGTTACAACCCTTACCGGTACCGGAGTGGAAGTGGGATCATATCACCATGGACTTTGTCACCGGGTTCCCACGTTCACAGCAAGGACATGACACAATATGGGTTGTGGTGGACCGGCTAACTAAGTCAGCGCACTTTCTGTCGATTCACACAACCTGGACCAGAGAGCGGTTGGCTCAAGTCTACCTCAGCGAGATTGAGAGACTGCATGGAGTACCGGCATCGATCACATCAGACAGAGACACGCGTTTCGTCTCAAAGTTTTGGCAGAGTCTGCAACAAGCCTTGGGGACTAAATTGCAGTTTAGCACAGCCTTCCACCCTCAGACAGACGGGCAGTCGGAGCGAGTGATACAGACGCTAGAGGACCTGCTTCGGGCCTGTGTACTCGATTGGGGAGTTGGTTGGGAGCGTTACCTACCACTTGTAGAATTCGCGTACAACAATTGCCACCAGGCCAGCATCCTGATGGCACCCTACGAAGCCTTATACGGGAGACGCTGCCGATCCCCGATCTGTTGGGACAACTTGGGAGAACGGAAGTTCTTGGGACCCGATTTGGTGGAAGAAACAGAAGAGAAGGTGCGCCTCATCAGACAGCGCTTACTAACCGCCCAGAGTCGACAAAAGAGCTACGCGGATCGGAGACGACGCGACTTAGAGTTCCAGGTGGGAGAACACGTGTTTTTGCGGGTCTCGCCATCCAGGGGAATCAAGCGATTCGGGTTAAAAGGCAAGCTGAGCCCGCGGTTTGTGGGGCCATTCGAGATCCTGGAGCGGATTGGCCCAGTGGCTTACCGCCTTGCCCTACCACCGAACCTCAACCGGATTCACGACGTGTTCCACGTTTCGATGCTCAAGAAATACCTCCCCGACCCGTCGCATGTCCTGGACGTCTCGACACTCGAACTGAAGGAGGACCTAAGCTTCAAGGAAACCCCTGTGCGAATACTAGCAAGAGAAAGCAAGACGCTTCGAAACCGAGTCATCCCCTATGTGAAGGTGCACTGGAACAACCACGAGGAGCGGGAAGCGACGTGGGAACTGGAGTCGAAGATGAGGGAGGGCTACCCCTATCTCTTCACCGCGAACCAGGATTGAGTTTCGAGGACAAAACTCGTTTTAAGAGGTGAGTGGTGTAGTAGCCGCTGGTTTAAAATGTTTTTGGGTCTACTTTTGGTTTCGTTTATTTCGCATTTCGTTTCGGGGGCCGGAGGGTGATCTAATAATTCCTTGTTTCCGGGCAGACCGTCGGGGCTCGCGGGTATTTTTAGTCAATAAAGCTCACGAAACGGAGAACGGCGGCGCAGTCGGTTTTGAATTCCAACGCCGGAATCTCCCGGAATAAATTCCGGAAGGTGGCTAGCGGTTCAGGTGGTCAGCACGGTTTTTCAGGCGGATCGGACCCTGGTTCGCACCCGACTTATTACTTGCTTTTGACTTGAAATGGGTTCATTCCCATTCCTCATCCTAACCGCTCCCGCCTTTTTCCTGTCGTGGGGAAACAGGGGTACGACGGTTACAACTCCCTACAACTTCCCTCACCTTTGGCGTACGCAACCCCAAGCGCAAGGAGGAACCCACTTCCCCAACCTTTCTTTTTCCCAACCGATCGAGTGGAGAAACAAGGCGGAGCGGGTGAGGAGAGGGAAGATCGCCGGCATACCCTTCGTTACCGGGCACGCAAGAACAGGACGATCATCCCCTAGATCAACCCTAGCCGACGAAACCAAGGTGAGCATAGTTTAGGGTTCTTGATTGGGTTTTTTCTTGGTTCTCTTAGGCAAAAAGGGAGGAGGAGGGTCGGCGCCGTCATCGGAGTCGGCGCCGTCACCGGAGCCGGCACGCACGGAGCCACGCATGCGGGCGGCGCCGCATGCGGGCGGCGATGCATGCTCCCGCATGCGGGCGGCGCCGCGTGCATCCGCATGCGGGTGGCGCCGCATGCTCCCGCATGCGGGCAGCGCCGCATGCGGGCGGCGCCGCACGCGCCCGCATGCGGGCAGCGCCTGTAGTAACCGTAATTTTTAAAATCCAAAATTTGAGTTTAAATAATTTTCTGGATTATTTAAATGGCAAAAATAGGAAATTAATAGTACAATAGTGGCCCTAAAATACCGACTTTTGATCGGAGCCTGATCTCGGAAATCCGAGATCGCCATTACGATCGTCTCGTCGAAACATAGAAGTTTCATATTCATATGTTTTCGATCCGACGGACGGATCTTCCTGAAATCAGTAAAGAAGCGGGCGGGTCCCACAACTTAAGTTGTGAATAGTAACCCTATATTTTAATTCCCTTTCGATCACTATTGGCCGATTTACTATCTGGAACCCTGACATAGGGGTATGAGTAGTCGAACCTAGCTAATTTCAACGTTCTAAGCGCAATGGCACTGACGGATTTCGCGTTTGGCGATCCGGGTGCATCGAAGTGCATGCGTCGATTTGCGACCTACAAAACTAGATGGCCCGAGATTTTATACGAGTGCCAAATTGAACAAACAAATAGGCTACTTGACAGGTCTCGACGAGCCGGACGTCGTGGCGAAGTCTGTTTCGCAAAACGGCGATCGGATTACCTCGAAATGCGCGAAAAGTGCAGCATTTTGCAGAAAAACCCGTAATTTTCTGCTCCAAAGAATATGCGGCTTACAGATGAGGGACTTGACAGTAAAAGGACTAACTTTTGTTAAGGACTTATGTCCAAATACTGTTAGTTGAAGGGGTTTTGTGCAAATGTGCAATTAACACATGCACACACGTGTTGGAGTATTTCCGAACCCCTGCCTCTTCCTCTTCGATAACTGAAGCTCCACCAGACTCTTCAGCTCGCAACCGCCGCGGCCCTTCAGCTGCCGAAACGGCCGGCCACTCGGGTCGCCGGAATTTAGTTAGAAAAGGTTATAAATAGTAGTCCTCTCTTGAGCTGTGACAAACCAAAGCCATAGGTTTAGCTAACCTTCTTCTGAGAGCTTCACTAACAAGCAGCAACCAAGCCCTGGTGAGCCCTACCCCAGCCACCGCCGAGCGCCGCCGCAGCCATTTTCTTTTTCTCCTCTCTCTCCGACTAAGTGTGAAGTTGGACCAGACCTCTTCAAGGTCGGATTGGGAGGTGTCTGAGGAGTCCCTGGTGCTTGAAGGACCCTGCTGGAAGTTGCCGTGGCCGCGCGTGCAAGTGGGACCGAGATCCGGCTTCCTCTTTCTTCCCCGAGCTCGGCCAAGGTGAGGGTTTCAAACCAGTGTATGTTAGCCCTCTAGACCACGTGCAGTCAGTTTCCTAGGCCCTAAGCATCATCCCAGCAAATCCCCGAGCCCTCATGCACCACGGTTGGCCGGCGGCCACAATGGGTCGCCGGAAACCTAATCTAACTTCGCCTCGGAAAAACTCCGCAAGTGATGGACCAAAATGGCTCAAACTTGGTAGGCATGGACTGTATGACCCTTTTATTATTTCTGCAAAGTTTGAGAAGTTTTGGTTGAGTATTTTGGAAGAAAATCGAAACCCTAGTTTCGGGTTTTTATACATGTTGGCCGAACTTCGTGCTCCGGCTCCGGCGAGCTTCTCCGTCGCCGGCCATCTACCCAAAAGTGTTTATGGGACCAAGAGGATCTCAACCATGCTTTTGCATGGCTCCCATGCAGCCCGAATGAGGGTCGGCCATGGATGACCCGAAATTGGAACCCAACGTCGCCGCCGGCGATCCGGCCACCTCCGGCCGGGAAGGAAGGGTCGGGAAGCTTTGTATGAACCAGAGGAAGCTTCCATATAAGTTGGAAGACTTCTTATGGCTTCTGTAAAAATCCGCCATTAACGAGCCTGAGCTCCAAAATGGAGCTTTACTCCCCGCGCCGCCGCCGCACCCCCGTTGCTTGCACGGGTTCAGGTGAGTTCGAGATGTGATTTAGCTTCTATTTGTCCATGTGGTTGGGTTCCAGATGCCATGCATGATCAGTCACGAATTTCAAAGCATGTTGGTCATCTTCTTCCTCCCTGTTCCGCGGCCAACTGGGCATATAGCCTGCTCCAACTGCAGGGAAAATGCTCCTGCAACTTAGAGAAACAAATCCTTCCAAGTTATTTTGGCCCAGTTGCTGTGGTTGCAGAGAGTGAGCTCGGGAAATGGCATGTGTGTGTATGTGTGAATAATGCACACCATGTGTTTGCTGTAATGTCTCAAAGAAGAAAAAGATGGATTTTGGCTTCAAGTATAATATGAAAAATTCTTAAAATAATCCCCTGAGCTTGATGCTCACTTCAGATCAAAGTTGATCTTTGTGGATTGATGTTTGGAGCGTTATGTGAGTTGATTAAGAGCAAGGTCATGGATCTCTTTGATCCAGCAGATTCTGGGCTGCCAAACAGTGAGCCTGGGTGTTCTGGAGTTCTCAGGAGACTAATGCTTCAATTTATTTCAAGTTTGCACAGATAGGTTAAAAGTTATAGTATAAACAAGCTCTAAGTTAATATTATGGGCCGAGGTCTGTTCCGGGTTGTTTGCGAAGCCGCGACAGTGAGCTCCTGACTAATTTGGGGTCACTGAACGCGATGCTCGCGTCGGAATTAAGTTTTGATGAGCCGGAGAAACAAAAAATGCATATAGGCTGTGTTGGAAGAGTATTTTATGGCCCGAAGTTTTCCTCGGGTCCCGTGCTGCTGTAAATTGGTGAGCACGGTGTTCAGCAAGATAAATGTCACCTGCTGGAAGTTACGGTTCGTTAAAATGAATCTTCAGTTGAAAGAACGAGCAAAAATAGTGCTAAAAAGATTATGTTGGTCTAAGTGTGATTGTCAAACACTGAGGTTAAGTAAATAAAAGGGTTAAGTTGACTTGAAATAAGTTAGAGTTAAAATCAATCCCTGATCAATATGTTTGATTCAGGTCTGTCCAGTTTGCATCTGGTTCTGAGCATACAGTCGATTCAGTCTTGTCGCCTGCGATTTGACAGGTGGGTTTATCTTCGGTCCGGGCTTTATCATTTCGGCCCTCTGTGTACGGTATTGGTTGGACCCCTATTTTTGATAGCTTAAACATTACTTTGAGCCTGCCTTCCTTTTGATTCAGTTTATACTGCTTCATGCCTGAGTTATAACTTTTATCAGTTATCTATTGCTTTACATAGTGCTTCCAGTATTCATATCATTATTCTGGACATTGCCATGCCTGATTGGTCATTTGCTAGGTTATATACCTGATTATCAGTACATCCTGATTATATCTGATCCATGATATTTAGTTGCTGCTTAATCTTGCATATGAGTTGAGACTCAGTTGATTCTGATATTGCATCCTTGATTGGATTGTGTTGAGCTTGCTTTCCTGTTGATCAAATATTACACTGCTGAACACATAATTTTAATCAACTAAATGTTTTACTGAACGTCGTAGGGTCGCCTGAGTCTGTTCTTGTTTGATAGGACAAAGGCATTGCTCTTCGAAGTTTGGGCCTAAAACCTGTTTTCAAAATAGTTTTCTCAAAAATATGTGTTTAGTTTTGTATGTTTGGTTGGTCTGTATGATTGAGTTGAGATTTGCTGTTGATCTTATGTTGAGTTGAGATTTGCCTTTGATCTTGCATATGAGTTGAGATTGAGTTGATTAGTTGCTAATCATTCCTGCATGAAAGTTGAGATTCAGTTGATTGCATCCCAGTGGGGATTTCCCGGCTTATTGCCGATTACCCGGTCAGTGGACCGTGAGTTTGAGCATTTGCATTTGATCGCCCGCACCGTTGTACTTCACGAACATGGCCGGGGTCGCTCCCCGTGGAAATGTTCTTTACCGGTAAAGTGGTTAGCAGTGGCAACCCGTGACCCTTTGTGAAGGGAATGTCAATCCGCTGGTGCCAGCTGGGCAAATTCGCCTGAGGTTTTGTGGAACCAATATGGTGGCTTGTGATTGGATAATTTGATATATCATCTATTTGATGCATACGTTGCTTTTAGTCTGCTTTTGTCTTATCTCATAATTCCTGATATTCATTTGTTTGATACATGCCTATACAATTATTCAGCATGCTTGGTTCATTATATTCCTGTCAAGATTATACTAATTCCTGTTGGTTATTCATTCGCTTCATAAATGCTTACCTAATGTGATCTTTACTATCCGCTAGTATTGTATACCAGTAGGTACGATCTGCTATTTCTCGGCTCGTCGTGCCCACTGGGATACACTCCGGTGTGTCTCACACCCTCGGGTGACTGTTTTTCAGGTCAAGCGGGTGTTGGGATGTCGGGACGTATTGGCGAGGTATCGATATAGAGGTTGACCCTGGACAGCCGAAAAGTTATGTAATAGATGTTTGAGAGAAAGGAATTTGTATTTCAGTTGTATATTTGTAAAGATAGTTGTAAGGTTTTCTTGTAATATTATTTGTAGTACGTAGTTAGTACTCTGATGTTGTTGCTAAGCTAGCCGTGCATATATAGAAAAGGCTCAATTCCAAAGGGGATTGAGACTCTTCTATAAATGTGGCGGTCTGTCATTGCCCTGGCTGTTTTTGCAACTCTGATTAAAAAAAATTTATACACTGGTTTTTGGAACTCGGGGCGTGACAGATTAGATGGTATCAGAGAAATAGGAATACGATGCCTAGGTTTGGTTAGGAACGAACCCTAGGATGACTGGTATTCACGAGAGAGCGCTGGGTTTTGGTACAGTAGTTTGGAGTTTAGGAGTGTTTCGTGATTCACGTTTGGGAATCGTTGTTAGTGAAGGGTTAGCCGCGGTCATTGTTTCGACTGTGGGCTTAATACTTTAGTGGAGCCAGAGGGCTCAGATCAGTACATGCGGTTCAAAGGTTGACCACGATTCTTGCAGTAATTGTTTGATTATGGCATAGCAGCAGATGGCTGTAAATATTGCACCATCCCTACTATTTGCTTAGAGATTTCATAAAATGTTGATCTTTCGATGACCCCGTGTCATAGTTCAGTGGCCTTTGTGCCGTTGGTAAATCCTGAATATGGAAAGATTAAAAGTTTGTCCTATGTGTCCAATTTAATAAGAAGATAGAGAACGTTGAAATATGACTCCAGTTTCTTGTGATTAGACAAAGTGGCATTCCTGACCACGTGATGGTAGTGACCTTTGGTAGAGGTCATGTCATTGGCATAGTGACTGTGTAGGGAGGTATGTGATGTACCTTCAGATGTGAGTTGTGCCTCCAACTAGTGGTTGGCGACAGATCTATGGTATTTCGCCTTTCTTTTGGTAAGCACGTTGGCTGCAGACAACGTACTTTCGAAAGAACCGAGGAAATACTCTGCCCTGTAATGGGGAATATCATATTGGGTTTAAATGAGTAGCCTGAGAGTTAACGACGCGTTGTGACTGATTGTACCTCTGCGAACCTTTTAGAGGTTTAATAGTGGATTAGTTAAGTTTAAGTTTCGGGGACGAAACTTCTTATAAGTGGTGGGTGATGTAGTAACCGTAATTTTTAAAATCCAAAATTTGAGTTTAAATAATTTTCTGGATTATTTAAATGGCAAAAATAGGAAATTAATAGTACAATAGTGGCCCTAAAATACCGACTTTTGATCGGAGCCTGATCTCGAAAATCCGAGATCGCCATTACGATCGTCTCGTCGAAACATAGAAGTTTCATATTCATATGTTTTCGATCCGACGGACGGATCTTCCTGAAATCAGTAAAGAAGCGGGCGGGTCCCACAACTTAAGTTGTGAATAGTAACCCTATATTTTAATTCCCTTTCGATCACTATTGGCGGATTTACTATCTGGAACCCTGACATAGGGGTATGAGTAGTCGAACCTAGCTAATTTCGACGTTCTAAGCGCAATGGCACTGACGGATTTCGCGTTTGGCGATCCGGGTGCATCGAAGTGCGTGCGTCGATTTGCGACCTACAAAACTAGATGGCCCGAGATTTTATACGAGTGCCAAATTGAACAAACAAATAGGCTACTTGACAGGTCTCGACGAGCCGGACGTCGTGGCGAAGTCTGTTTCGCAAAACGGCGATCGGATTACCTCGAAATGCGCAAAAAGTGCAGCATTTTGCAGAAAAACCCGTAATTTTCTGCTCCGAAGAATATGCGGCTTACAGATGAGGGACTTGACAGTAAAAGGACTAACTTTTGTTAAGGACTTATGTCCAAATACTGTTAGTTGAAGGGGTTTTGTGCAAATGTGCAATTAACACATGCACACACGTGTTGGAGTATTTCCGAACCCCTGCCTCTTCCTCTTCGGTAACTGAAGCTCCACCAGACTCTTCAGCTCGCAACCGCCGCGGCCCTTCAGCTGCCGAAACGGCCGACCACTCGGGTCGCCGGAATTTAGTTAGAGAAGGTTATAAATAGTAGTCCTCTCTTGAGCTGTGACAAACCAAAGCCATAGGTTTAGCTAACCTTCTTCTGAGAGCTTCACTAACAAGCAGCAACCAAGCCCTGGTGAGCCCTACCCCAGCCACCGCCGAGCGCCGCCGCAGCCATTTTCTTTTTCTCCTCTCTCTCCGACTAAGTGTGAAGTTGGACTAGACCTCTTCAAGGTTGGATTGGGAGGTGTCTGAGGAGTCCCTGGTGCTTGAAGGACCCTGCTGGAAGTTGCCGTGGCCGCGCGTGCAAGTGGGACCGAGATCCGGCTTCCTCTTTCTTCCCCGAGCTCGGCCAAGGTGAGGGTTTCAAACCAGTGTATGTTAGCCCTCTAGACCACGTGCAGTCGGTTTCCTAGGCCCTAAGCATCATCCCAGCAAATCCCCGAGCCCTCATGCACCACGGTTGGCCGGCGGCCACAATGGGTCGCCGGAAACCTAATCTAACTTCGCCTCGGAAAAACTCCGCAAGCGATGGACCAAAATGGCTCAAACTTGGTATGCATGGACTGTATGACCCTTTTATTATTTCTGCAAAGTTTGAGAAGTTTTGGTTGAGTATTTTGGAAGAAAATTGAAGCCCTACTTTCGGGTTTTTATACATGTTGGCCGAACTTCGTGCTCCGGCTCCGGCGAGCTTCTCCGTCGCCGGCCATCTACCCAGAAGTGTTTATGGGACCAAGAGGATCTCAACCATGCTTTTGCATGGCTCCCATGCAGCCCGAATGAGGGTCGGCCATGGATGACCCGAAATTGGAACCCAACGTCGCCGCCGGCGATCCGGCCACCTCCGGCCGGGAAGGAAGGGTCGGGAAGCTTTGTATGAACCAGAGGAAGCTTCCATATAAGTTGGAAGACTTCTTATGGCTTCTGTAAAAATCCGCCATTAACGAGCCTGAGCTCCAAAATGGAGCTTTACTCCCCGCGCCGCCGCCGCACCCCCGTTGCTTGCACGGGTTCAGGTGAGTTCGAGATGTGATTTAGCTTCTATTTGGCCATGTGGTTGGGTTCCAGATGCCATGCATGATCAGTCACGAATTTCAAAGCATGTTGGTCATCTTCTTCCTCCCTGTTCTGCGGCCAACTGGGCATATAGCCTGCTCCAACTGCAGGAAAAATGCTCCTGCAACTTAGAGAAACAAATCCTTCCAAGTTATTTTGGCCCAGTTGCTGTGGTTGCAGAGAGTGAGCTCGGGAAATGGCATGTGTGTGTATGTGTGAATAATGCACACCATGTGTTCGCTGTAATGTCTCAAAGAAGAAAAAGATGGATTTTGGCTTCAAGTATAATATGAAAAATTCTTAAAATAATCCCCTGAGCTTGATGCTCACTTCAGATCAAAGTTGATCTTTGTGGATTGATGTTTGGAGCATTATGTGAGTTGATTAAGAGCAAGGTCATGGATCTCTTTGATCCAGCAGATTCTGGGCTGCCAAACAGTGAGCCTGGGTGTTCTGGAGTTCTCAGGAGACTAATGCTTCAATTTATTTCAAGTTTGCACAGATAGGTTAAAAGTTATAGTATAAACAAGCTCTAAGTTAATATTATGGCCCGAAGTCTGTTCCGGGCTGTTTGCGAAGCCGCGACAGTGAGCTCCTGACTAATTTGGGGTCACTGAACGCGATGCTCGCGTCGGAATTAAGTTTTGATGAGCCGGAGAAACAAAAAATGCATATAGGCTGTGTTGGAAGAGTATTTTATGGCCCGAAGTTTTCCTCGGGTCCCGTGCTACTGTAAATTGGTGAGCACGGTGTTCAGCAAGATAAATGTCACCTGCTGGAAGTGACGGTTCGTTAAAATGAATCTTCAGTTGAAAGAACGAGCAAAAACAGTGCTAAAAAGATTATGTTGGTCTAAGTGTGATTGTCAAACACTGAGGTTAAGTAATTAAAAGGGTTAAGTTGACTTGAAATAAGTTAGAGTTAAAATCGATCCCTGATCAATATGTTTGATTCAGGTCTGTCCAGTTTGCATCTGGTTCTGAGCGTACAGTCGATTCAGTCTTGTCGCCTGCGATTTGACAGGTGAGTTTATCTTCGGTCCGGGCTTTATCATTTCGGCCCTCTGTGTACGGTATTGGTTGGACCCCTGTTTTTGATAGCTTAAACATTACTTTGAGCCTGCCTTCCTTTTGATTCAGTTTATACTGCTTCATGCCTGAGTTATAACTTTTATCAGTTATCTGTTGCTTTACATAGTGCTTCCAGTATTCATATCATTATTCTGGACATTGCCATGCCTGATTGGTCATTTGCTAGGTTATATACCTGATTATCAGTACATCCTGATTATATCTGATCCATGATATTTAGTTGCTGCTTAATCTTGCATATGAGTTGAGACTCAGTTGATTCTGATATTGCATCCTTGATTGGATTGTGTTGAGCTTGCTTTCCTGTTGATCAAATATTACATTGCTGAACACATAATTTTAATCAACTAAATGTTTTACTGAACGTCGTAGGGTCGCCTGAGTCTGTTCTTGTTTGATAGGACAAAGGCATTGCTCTTCGAAGTTTGGGCCTAAAACCTGTTTTCAAAATAGTTTTCTCAAAAATATGTGTTTAGTTTTGTATGTTTGGTTGGTCTGTATGATTGAGTTGAGATTTGCTGTTGATCTTATGTTGAGTTGAGATTTGCCTTTGATCTTGCATATGAGTTGAGATTGAGTTGATTAGTTGCTAATCATTCCTGCATGAAAGTTGAGATTCAGTTGATTGCATCCCAGTGGGGATTTCCCGGCTTATTGCCGATTACCCGGTCAGTGGACCGTGAGTTTGAGCATTTGCATTTGATCGCCCGCACCGTTGTACTTCACGAACATGGCCGGGGTCGCTCCCCGTGGAAATGTTCTTTACCGGTAAAGTGGTTAGCAGTGGCAACCCGTGACCCTTTGTGAAGGGAACGTCAATCCGCTGGTGCCAGCTGGGCAAATTCGCCTGAGGTTTTGTGGAACCAATATGGTGGCTTGTGATTGGATAATTTGATATATCATCTATTTGATGCATATGTTGCTTTTAGTCTGCTTTTGTCTTATCTCATAATTCCTGATATTCATTTGTTTGATACATGCCTATACAATTATTCAGCATGCTTGGTTCATTATATTCCTGTCAAGATTATACTAATTCCTGTTGGTTATTCATTCGCTTCATAAATGCTTACCTAATGTGATCTTTACTATCCGCTAGTATTGTATACCAGTAGGTACGATCTGCTATTTCTCGGCTCGTCGTGCCCACTGGGATACACTCCGGTGTGTCTCACACCCTCGGGTGACTGTTTTTCAGGTCAAGCGGGTGTTGGGATGTCGGGACGTATTGGCGAGGTATCGATATAGAGGTTGACCCTGGACAGCCGAAAAGTTATGTAATAGATGTTTGAGAGAAAGGAATTTGTATTTCAGTTGTATATTTGTAAAGATAGTTGTAAGGTTTTCTTGTAATATTATTTGTAGTACGTAGTTAGTACTCTGATGTTGTTGCTAAGCTAGCCGTGCATATATAGAAAAGGCTCAATTCCAAAGGGGATTGGGACTCTTCTATAAATGTGGCGGTCTGTCATTGCCCTGGCTGTTTTTGCAACTCTGATTAAAAAAAATTTATACACTGGTTTTAGGAACTCGGGGCGTGACAGCGCCGCATGTGGGCGGCGCCGCGCGCACCCACATGCGGGCAGCGCCGCATGTGGGCGGCGCCGCGCGCACCCACATGCGGGCAGCGCCGCATACGGGTGGCGCCGCATGCGGGCGGCGCCGCACGCAGGTGGTACGCCGCCCAGCCGCGCGGGGCCGGGCGCGTACGTGTACTGCTTGTGCGCGAGGGGGAGGGGGGGCGCCGGGTGTTCTAGTCTTTAATCTTGCGGAGTCTTGAATTACTGACTCCTGTATGACAGGTTCTTGTAGGCCCGGGCGGGCACCCCGAGACGCGGGAGAACCTAGCATCGGTCAGGAGCGCGACAACGAAAAGGTGGGTTTTCGGTCGAGGCTTAGTATAGTGTTAGTATTCCGAAAGGGATGTTATTTAAATGTTAATCGGTACTAACACTGACGGTTTCTATGATTTACTATATTACCCCGTGTCTTGGTTACTATGCTCAAGTTGCGACACGCGCACCCGCGGTCTGGCCACCGCAAAGGGTGCTCTTTTCCGGAAAGGCGGACTACGACCCGTGTTACCCACGAGGGGATGTAGTGGGGCCCCCGTAGGCGTGGGGTTCGAGGCACCAAGGTGTGAGCGGTGCGACCTGTCGGGATTGGTGCCCGACGAGGTCAGGTGTGCGACCTGCCGGGATTGGTGCCCGACGAGGTCAGGTGTTACAGGTGTTACCGGGGTTACAGGTGTCACAGGTGATACAGGTGGTTGCGAGTTACCTTTATGAGTAGAGTGGTTGCTCCGGCTAGTCTTACTTTTGTGGCTTGGTATTACTTTACTGCTTTAGTATGTTTCATCATGATAGTGTCGCTGACTACCCACTCTGTGACAGGTACCTCCAGGGGTGAGAGGTAGGCGACGGTGAGGCCGAGGTGGGGAGCAGTCGGGCTGTGGGAGCCCTAGTCTGCCGTTTTCTTTATTTGCTCTGCATTTCATTTGGTATTGTAGGTTACTGTGTGGTTCTCGATACCCTTGTGGGGTCGTGTGGATGTTGATTACTTTCGTTCTGGATATGCACTACTGTTTCCTTTATTATTCCCGTTTGGCCGTTTTCTAAACAAACCAACTAGAAATCAAGAGAAAAAGGACTTCGAAAACCGTTTTCAAAAATCTAGGGTCGGGTGGGCCCGTTTTCCAAACCCTGTGGATTTATGCCATTTTCCAAATCTGTTTTCGAAACCTAAGGCCGTGTGGGCCTGTTTTCAAAACGGTGAGTTTATCCTTTCAACTTGACTGGCCACGGGCATTGTTTAGTCTTCATGCACAGTTAGATCCCCGAACTGTTGTGATTAAATGGGAAAATGATTGCTTGTGTTTGACTGTTGTAATAGCCGCGACGCCGTGCATATACAGAGGAGACTCTGCCCGATTTTTGAGTAAATCTGTATATGCGGCGGGTCTGGGCACGCGCCGGGGAAGGAGGTTTTTAACAAAAAATTTTGTACGTGCCTTACGCTTACTTTTGTGTATCGTTTTCGCTAAAATAAAACCCCCGGGGCGTGACATACGCTCGTGGATTCGAAGCGTGCTACTGGGTGAAGACCGTGGATTCGGTCGGACGTCGTGGACTCGACGTTGGACGCCGTGGATTCGGCGTTGGGCGCAGATCGTGGATTCGAGAAGCGTCGTGGAGCAAGCGGAGAAGATCAACTAGGAGCGTATGGAAAAGGTCGAGTCGTCTGTGAGTACGGTATATCACCTTGTACGTGTTTAATTCTAGTGGATTTCACCGTGTGATCGGTCCCGTGGTTTTTTACTCCGGTTTGGAGTTTTCCACGTAAAAATCTCTGCGTGTTATTTATTTTTCCGCATTGGGTTTTATATCGCAAAGATTTTTGAGTGTTTATTGTTTACACCTATTCACCCCCCTCTAGGTGTTTTTTCTCCTATTTAGATCCAATTATACATAACCCAACATAACTATTTGGGCATGTATTATTACTAACAAGTTGTTTGATTACTAACAAATTTATGACATTTGGATTTTATTGCTTAGAAGATATGTCTATTTCTGATTATGATCTTAATACATATCTGAGTTCATAAATGTCATGGTGAGTATAAACTCTATCTCTGTTTGGTTTTTGAATGCAAAAATTTCTTGAGGTATCTAACGATCTTTCTTGTCAAGAATTACTTCTTTTTGCAGAGAGTACAGATGTCTAAGTCTAGAGTCTGTTTTAGGAGTTTATCTCGTGTATTCATTTTTATTTGGTTCTCAAACGTAAATTTTTGTTGTGTGGTGATAGCAACAAAAATATCTTTTTGAATTTTCTTAAGTGGATCTCCGTTTTGTCACGAAACCGCCAAAGGGGGAGATTGTTAAGGATTTTAGTTTTGGCGTATTTCGTGAAAGTATTTAAGTTTTGAAGATTGAAGATAAAGAAGCTTGGATCATATACCTCAATCTCAAGAAAGAAGAATTCAAATGATCAGGTAAGTTTAACTAAACATTATTGGTGATCTGAATACTTCTTATAATGTAGAAATACTTGGATGGGTTTTTAATCGCATAAAAATCAAAAACTGGACAAGTTACATGTTCAGGATCCGGAACAGGGAACTACAGTCCGGACCCCAAACGTTGGTAGTTCATGCACAAATCCAGTCATGAACATCCCTGTTTTGTTCCGGACCCCGAATGTGGATTTTGGTGAAACTGCATGAACAGTCCGGACCATAGGATTTTGTTCCGGACCCCGAACATGGAGTTTACTGAAACTGCATGAACAGTCCGGACCGTGGATTTCGTTCCGGACCCCGAACCTTGATTTTTCAGGAATTCTCTGAAAAACAACGACAGTCCTGAACGAGCCTAATCCGGTCCGGACCGTCGTGCGGGAAAAATTCTGTTACAATCAGTTTTTTATTCTTATCCTCTTCCAATGGTTTCTAACCTATAAGTAAACCCTAATTCTATCTTTTAGGGTAATCCACACTAAGTTTTATCTCTGGGAAATGACGGATAAAAATTAACGGAGAAAAACTTAGAGATCCACATATAGAGAAGAAAGGAAATAACTAGATTTAATTCTATGTTTCTTCATCTATATTAATTAATTTGATTCTAGGTTTTCATACTCAGATTTTGAGTAGAATCAAATTAATGAATACTTAGATGGCATTTCCGATCTATCTTTGATCTAAGTATTCGGCGGATCATCACCACCAACAAAACAACAATTTTTCCCAAAATCGGCGCGTGGATTCGCGTGGCCTTGTGGATTCAAGGTGCAACCGCTCTCGTGGATTCGGAGCGAGGTACGTTCGTGTGATCGAGACGTACTACCTGGTGGAGACCGTGGATTCGGTCAAACGTCGTGGACTCGACGTTGGACGCCGTGGATTCGGCGTTGGACGCAAATCGTGGATTCGAGGCGCGTTGCGGAGCGAGCGGAGAAGATCAACTCGGAGCGTATGGAAAAAGGATGAGTCGTCTGTGAGTGCGTTATATCACCTTTGTACGTGTTATAATCTTAGTTGATTTCACCGTGTTATCGGTCCCGTGGTTTTGTACTCCTGGTTTTGGAGTTTTCCACGTAAAAATCTTGCGTGTTACTTTCATTTCCGCATTGGGTTTTTATTACGCAAAGATTTTTGAGTGTTTATCGTTTACACCTATTCACCCCCCCTCTAGGTGGTTTTTCCCCTATTTAGATCCTTATTATAGAGGTGACCCAACACTGCCCACTAAGTCTACTAGAGGCATAAAGTAACAAAGTAATACTGAAAGAAAAGGGCTGGGAAAGAAGAGCTCTACAGCAACTATGCCTCTAACTAGATGCTCAAAAAGTGGAACAGATGAAAACATGGTGCATCTACTATCCCTCAACTCAGATCACCCAATCTACCTGACTGCCTACTCGGGTCCAGTCAAACCTGCGCCTACCTACTGCCGTTACATCCACGTAGGACCGGACTTACGTAGGGCGTCCGTGACTGTCAAAACTGGCCCAGCCAGAGGGATTGCGTCGACAAGTCGCGATACAAAAGTAACAGATCCACCCCGGGCGTGGCACTCGACGGGAGCGACCCCATCGAGGAAAAAGGTATCCACGCACTCTGTCGCTCAAAGTGGCACTGCAGGCTATAGTCAAAATCCACGCTCCCTCTCAGAACGGAAAGACTCAGGATCCTCAAACATCTCGCACAACGGTCAGAGCACTCTCGACGACTCAGCTGATCAGCTCACTCGAATCTCAAGACACTAGCAAACACCACCAACTCATAGCACAAACACACTGGCTGGAGATACTCCACAGCCGGGATCGACCCACAACTCAGGGCTAACAAAACTGGTTGGACAACACTCAACGACCCGGGACCACCGTCAACCCCAACGGTTCCCAACAGCACAGGCCGAAAGATACTCGACGGTCCGGGACCACCGTCTACTCAACGGCTCCCCACGACAGAACATCAAACTCACAGATAACACAGGAAGGACCGACACCATAAGGGTTTGGAAAACCCGATAGGTCGGTGCTTAGAACCCTATCAAACAAGAACAGACTCTAGGCTCCGCCTATCGAAGTTCCCGACCCCCTTACAGTTCGGGAACACGACAATCTCGGTACAACACGCAGAAGACACCAACCAGGGCCCGAAAGTTCCGGGAGACCAACACCTACAACCCTATCAACAAGAACAGGTTCCAGGCTCGGCCCCCGTGGCTTTCGTCCCGACAAAGGAACGGCCCCTAGAACCCAGACCACTCGAATCCTCTCGAGTGGGAAAGTTTACAGGAAAAATGCGACATTTGTTACTGAAAACCATTTTCACTCAACCCACGCAGGGTGAGGACTAAAAGTAGTTCCCTTTTTGAAAAACTATCTTGATTTGAGGAGAAACCCATTTTTAATGATTTTTAGTTCTTTTTAGGAAAAACAGTTAGAAAACAAGCATTTATACCCAACCCCCGAAGGGCTAATGCCTTTGTCCAATCAAACAAGAACAGACTCCAGCGGCCCTTCGATGCTAGGAAGAAAATATTGGTAGACTAAAATTATGTGTATGTCAAAAAGGTTCTGGGTTCTTGGTCCAGCTAATACTGGTACACCACTGCCACTACCACTGTAGTAGCAACCAACTCGAAGAACACAACATCTCGGGACCACTGTCTACCCAAACGGCTCCCGCCAGAACTAAACGACTAGCTCTATCTACCAGACTCCACTCGACCCCCAAGCACGAGTGTAAAATGCATCCCACACTAAGAGAACCCGACCACTCAGCCCACTAACCGGGTGAGGAAGATATTATGTCCAGGAATAGAAGAACAGTGTGGATGTCTAAAGCATAAGTAAACCTAGCCCAGATGAGGGTTTTCTATTAGTCTGGTTACACATGCAACATATGAGGGGATGCTAGGTCAAGTTCCAAGATAACTATAATTTAACAGATGGTAGGAAGCAAAGATCACATGCAAAACAAATAACACAAGGAGTATCAACTCTCACATCCTAGCATGCTACATAGAACTATCATGCATGATCCTACATCAATAGAATTACTGAACAGTCCAAAGGTCTTGAAGATGAGGCCACCCACCAGAAGATGCTAACAGACCAAAGTCCAACAGCTGATAATACCCCGAAATCAATATATCCAGATCCAACGGGTCCAGCAATACCCGCAAAGTCTCCTGGGTACAACACAGGGTTCACAGTTACACTATATTCCAAAAAGTAACCAAATACACACAATCTGAAAAATCATTCCCAAAGATGCAATCATTTCACTGGTTGAAAGGGCTCTGAAAAATCCGATAAAAATACTACTGCGATCCTCGCGTCGAGACCTTCGAAACGGGTACCTGTACGTCCAAATTCGAGCCCCGTAGGCCGAGTTACAAATTCCACAACACAGGGTGCTCACAACCACACAACAACACATCTGTAATTCCATGCACAGTTAAGGGAGAAAATTATACCTCCGGTTAAGCCTCAGAAAAATCTCAGAAAAATACGGTAATAATCCTCACGACGCGTAGATGCAAAAAGTGTATAGGAGCGTCTCAATCCGATGTCCGAGCGCGGAGATATTGCCGAAAGACCGAACCGCTGTCAAAAACTCAACCACAGCAAACAGTGTCAAAGTAAACTTGGAAAAACACCTCAAAAATCGCAAAACGAGGGGAAGCAGGAAATACCAAGGTCGTAGCTCTGTCAGTCGCCGTTCCAATGGCGCAAGAATCGCTTGAAAAGGTGGTCGGGGTAGGCCGGGAGAGCTCTCGCACCGAAACGCGATGAAAGGGAACACCGACGAAGAAGCATCGCGACACGCCGAAGAAAATGGAAACCTCAAAGTGCGTGCCACCAAAAATCTCGGGAATCCATAGATGGAAGCAGCTCAGGAAGAGGAAGAAGTTTACTGAGGGTTGCACCGCGAGAATCCAAGCAGGGAAAGAGTTCTCGGAGCAAGAACAGGGCCTATTTATAGGCTGGGAAAACAATTGGATTAATACCCAATATATCCCTGGTTTCGGGCGCCCGAATCTTTCGGGCGCCGAAAAACGGGTGCACAACACCAGCCAATCAGTGCCCGAAACGTCACGGGTGTGCCACGTCAGCGCAAAACAGCGGACAACAAAAGCCGGCCGCTAGCCTTGCGCCGCGTGGCCCCACCCGGAAGCCGACACGCGGCCGCCCACGCGCGGGAACAGCGCATCAGCGCGCCCACGTGCGCGCCTACGGCCGCCGCCTGCGCCTCTGCACGCACGCATCTCGAGGCACTCCCCAGCCTGCTCCGTGGACCGAGCGTGCTACACCGCACCAACCACACGCCGCCACGTGTCACCCTCCGGTCCACCGTACACCGCACTTTTCCCGTGGACCGCGCCTGCTGCGCCGGCAAATCGGGAGCCGCCACGTGCCCGCGCCGGGGTGCACGCTCCCGCTGTGGACTGAGCGGCTGCGCCTCAGCCGGCTGCCGCGCTCCGCCGCCCGCCGCCGCCGCCGGTGTGACACCCCCAGAATTTGGATTAGTCCTATATATAAATGATATAATAGGACTAAATGTCTTAACCCGGCTATAACATTTTGGATGGTAGCAAGATCCAAGAGGTTATGAGAGTTAAGCGTGCTTGAGCTAGAGTAGTTCTAGGATGGGTGACCCCCTGGGAAGTGGGGCGTCACAGTTGGTATCGGAGCCATTCACCAGCCGGAAATGTGAGATGAGTCTCGGCTGAGCCAGGGTTATATAGCGGGTAGAGCGAGGCTCCCCGACTAATGACCGTTGTGAGTGGGGTGCAGCTCCTCACAAGGTCGGCTAAGGCTAGCGAGACGAGTCTCACATCGCCTGGTGCTTGTGAGTGTGCTTGAGCCTGACGTGGACGTCAGGGCTTAAAGGGGGGAAGAATGTGACACCCCCGGAATTTGGATTAGTCCTATATATAAATGATATAATAGGACTAAATGTCTTAACCCGGCTATAGCATTTTGGATGGTAGCAAGATCCAAGAGGTTATGAGAGTTAAGCATGCTAGAGCTAGAGTAGTTCTAGGATGGGTGACCCCCTGGGAAGTGGGGCGTCACAGCCGGCGCCTCTCCGGCTGCCGGAACAGTACACCCACACCTCGAAATCCGTGTTTTCGCATTCGTGCCCCAAAAAACACAAGTAAATAGTCCACCTTAACCGTTTTCGCGCGCTGAATCCAAATCCAAAGTCCGTTTCTCCTAATTCCACTTCTAAAATTTCCCAAAGGCCTCCGGTGATGCAAACTTACTCCCAATTTACACCATAAATCCATTTCTTGGGCCCGACACGCGCACAAACACTCCCAAAGGCCACTAATCCATCAGTAATCTCTTAAGTGGGGATTCGGGTCCTCACAGTGGTGGGCCCCATCCACCGTCGCAGTGTGACCAGCGGCAGGGACGGTGCTTTCTATGTAGAGAATTGGGACATTTCCGAGCAGCTTGCCCCCGAGCCATTTTGTCAGTGCAACGTATCGCGACAGCACCCCCCTTGCCTGTTCAGGAAGCGGACGCCCCTCCGATGTTCCGCCAGACAGATTGGACCACGACGTCGAGACAGACGGGACTGCGATGACCTTTAGCGCCCGGTGGGCGGGTTTACGCAGCCCAGGTGGAGGGCACCCCGGCAGCGGATCGTGTCGTCGCAGGTATGATTTTACTTACATCCAGCTGAGCTTGAGCATTTTGGTACTGCCGCTTTTTTCTGCATATGTTAGTAGAGCATTTGCATCTCTGCATGGGTAAGAGATAGGATTATCACTACATGCATTAGCGGTTAGACTCTTGACGGTATTGTAGTGCACCGACCCCGCGAAATAGCGTGGTGCGGTGAAAACGGCTATAGCACTTTTAAATTGTCAATATAAATGAGTTTGGGATGTTTCGGATCGAAGCAAGAGGCTTCGGATCGAAAAGCGACTTGGCGGAGCACAAAAAGTGAAGCTGCAGCTTAAGGAAGCAGTTGGTGACATTGGGTACCGGTACGCCTCCTTGGGTACCGGAACAAATTAACTGGAACCAGCTAACCGAGAGCCTCGGGTAGGGAAAAAGAGCAGGAAAATTTCTAAGTCCTTGGGTACCGGTACTGGTGGTTGAGTATCGGTACCCCAAACCCAAGTTAGCTTGCGTACCGGTACTGAGAGTTGGGTACCGGTATCCAGTGTTGCGCAGGGCAGAATTCTACTTGGGTACTGGTACTGGAAACTCGAGTACCGATACCCAGCCTCTAGAACTCAGGGATAGTGAGGTAAATTCTTTTTTTTTTAAGTGAGGGCAGGATGGTAATTTTATATCCCTGAATTCCCAACTACTCCCCTGCACAGCATTAATTCCCTCTCTCTCTCTCCCATTGAATACACCACCCACCCCTTCTTCTCCCTGTTCGAACCAGGAGAGGAGAGAATGAAAGAAAGAGGGAATGAGGAGAGTGAGAGAGTGAGAGCAGCAGCAGCAGTAGCAGCCCTCTCTTGGGCTGTGGCCTGTGGAGCTTCAAGGGAACTCAAGAGGAGCTTCATCTTCCTCTTCTTCTCATCTCCCTAGTGCAGAGAGCATCAAGAGGTGAGTTCTTGAGATAGGGATTCCATTTTTAAGGGCTCTTTATGGGTTCAAACCATGGGGAAAACTCCCAAAATGGGGTTCCTACCTATTTTTAGGGTTGTTCATGAAAAGAAAAGAGATCAAAACCTCTATTTGATATATCATATTCAAATGGGGGTTTTACTTCCCTTTCTTTCTTTTGGTCAAATGAACTATGGAAAAAGAGCTAAGAGAAAACCTAGGAATTTCCTTTTGATGGTTGTATGGATAAGAGGAGTATTAAATGATGCCATTATGGTTTCATTAATGTTTAGGGCTTCTTGTGAATTAACAAGAGGGTGGACCATTTTTCTCCAACCAAGAGCAACAAGGTAGGGGATGCTATTCGAACAAGGGTGACCTCTCCCCTTGTCTTTTGTTTTCATTAGAAGCATGTAAATAAAGTTTAGGGTTAAGTAAATGGAGAACTATGATAATGGATAAATAACATAGGAGAAAACCTAGATTTAGGTTTACTGTGTGGCATCAACCTTAGGGTTCACGAGTGGCATTGTGTAGGAGTAAGGTTAAACTTAGAGTTGAGTCTCTAAGGGTCATTGAGGTTAAAGGTGTGAATGAATAGATCCCTAGAGTTGGTCTTAGGGAGTTGGGCAAATTAACCCTCACTTTAACTTCAACTTGAATAGAGAAAGTAAGCGATGAAATTTTAAGTCCAAGGGGCTCATGGTTACCTTGAGGCAAGGACCTAGGGTAAAAGATAAGAGTGTGAAAAGAAATTGCTTAATAAGCAATAAGTTAAAGGTGTAAGTGAAGGTAAATTGCCAGTGGCAATAGGAGCTAAAGGCCCGAATGAGAAAGGAAAAAGAGAGCATATGTTAAGTGTAAAGTTAAGGCAAATGCAAGATGTACAATGAGGCCGGGTGCCAAGAAGGAAAGAAAAGAAAAGAAGAGAAAATAAAATGAGCGTGCCTGTGGGGGGTGAGATGTGGTTCTGCGGGACGTAAAGGGCATGCCCTCTCCTCGGGCACACCTGTTGGACGTAAAGGGCAGTGTCCCTCTCCCAGGTAGTGACCCGAAGAACACATTCTTCCATAGGGGCGGGGTAACACTCGCGGGTGTTATCGGCAACCTTAGAAGTTCCTGTCTTATGGTAGCTTGACTACCGGGCTGGGGCCCGATGGGCAGGAATTTCTGAGGGTTTAGTAACTTTAACTAAAACAAAAAGAAAAGAAAAGTGAACGGTCAAGTTATGTTTGTTTAGAATGGCTCCCTTAAATAGTTTAGAACTATAATGTCGTAAGAAATTGATTATTCCTGTTGACATTAGTAGTATACAGCTTTAATTATCATAGTTGTACTTTATTTTATTGCTTCCATTAGACCAAGTGGTGCAGGACATTTTTGCTCGGTGGTTGAACCCACTGAGAACTTGGTTGTAGTTCTCACACCTTTTGGGTGACATCCCCACAGGTCCAGGTACACCAGGCGAGGTGCGTGATAGGGGCAAGGGCCCAGGCATTTTGGCTTCGGGAGGTTTCATTTTTAGGCCATGTGGTTTCAGCCGCTGGAGTGTCGGTAGACCCGACGAAGATAGATGCCGTTCGGGATTGGCCTAGACCTACGACAGTGACAGAGGTCCGGAGCTTTTTGGGCTTAGCAGGATACTACCGACGGTTCGTAGAGGGCTTTGCGAAGCTCTCTACTCCTCTCACCCGATTGACTAGGAAGGGGACCAGATTTATTTGGACTGAGCAGTGCCAGCAGAGCTTCGAGGAGCTGAAGCTGAGGTTGATATCAGCACCTATTCTTGCATTACCAGTGATGGGAGAGGGATTTGTAGTCTACAGTGATGCCTCCCGTAGCGGCCTCGGTTGTGTGTTGATGCAGCATGGTAGGGTAATTGCTTACGCCTCGCACCAGTTAAAGGATTATGAGAAGAATTACCCTACGCATGACTTGGAACTAGCCGCGGTCGTCTTTGCTTTGAAGTTGTGACGACACTACCTATATGGGGAGCATTGTGAAATATTTACCGACCACAAGAGTCTGAAGTATTTGTTTACTCAGAAAGAGCTCAATTTGAGGCAACATGTAATGTCACGACCTATCCTGTTTGTCTTTAATCCCTTTCGGGATAAATTGGTTGTTAAGGGGCTTAGTTTATCGAGTTTCTTAAGTCGATCATTGCACTGTGCGGGTATTTTTCTATGATAGAGCCCGAAAAACGGTGAACGACATTTTGATCGGATCTGAAATCCGACATATGGATCTTCCGGAATGGGATTTTGAAGGTCGCAGAATCCATAGTGTGCACCGGAATCCGTGCTAAGAGTTTGGAACGCTTTTTGAGGAGATGGCGATTTTTATCTCTTGTAACTAAAATTAAGAATATCCTTAGAATATCGGATAAGGGGATTTTTCCTTCTTACATACATGTGAAAAAGGAAAAATAAAAGAATTAAATTAATTATAAGATATATTTATACCCCGTATACCGGAAGGAAAAAAAACCCTAGTTTTTAAAAGATCGCCTCCTCAAACCCTTCCCTCAAGTGTGTGTCGAAGACCAAAACGAAACCCTAGTTCGGAGATAGAAATGAGAGAAAAGAGAGCGGATCTTCCACCTCCTTCGATCAACGTGCCGGAAGCCGGGAACGAGACGTCACCGTCATCGGAGAGGGGATCTTCCACCTCATTCGATCAATGTGCCGGAAGCCGGAAACGAGACGTCACCGTCGTCGGAAGGAGGATCCGAATTTCCCACCACCGCAAAGGGCGAGATCGGGTCATCTTCTCCAGTAGATCAAGGTATGTGGCTTTTATTTTTGTGTTTCCGTCGAGGTGTCGTGGTTTCGTCGCCGTCGCGTCGCCGCCGCAGCGCTCGGGCGAACCGCCGCCGCCACCGCGCGGGACAGAACCGCGCGGGAATTACCGCAGACACCGCGCCCGCGTGGCCTGCTGCCGCGCGGGGTGCCACCCGCAGGCGCAGGCGGCGCGCGCCCGCGCGGGGCGCCGCGCGGCCTTGTGCCGTGCGGGGCGCTGCCCGCGCGGCCTGCTGTCGCGCGGGGCGCCGCCCGCAGGCGGCGAGCGCCCGCGCGGTCTGCTGTCGCGCGGGGCGCTGCCCGCAGGCGGCAGTGCCCGCGCTGGCAGGTGCCGCGAGGGGTGCCACCCGCAGGCGGCGCACGTCGCGCGGCCTTGTGCCGCGCGGGGCGCCGCCCGCAGGCAGCGCGCTTATGCCGCACGGGGCGCCGCCCGCAGGCGGCGAGCGCTCGCGCGGCCTGTCGCGTGGGGCGCCGCCATCAGGCAGCAGCGCCCGCGCTGGCAGGTGCCGCACGGGGTGCCGCCCGCAGGCGGTGCACGCCGCGCGGCCTTGTGGCGCACGCGGCGCCGCCTGCAGGCAGCAGCGCCCGCACGACCCGCCGTCGCGTGGGGCGCTGCCCGCAGGTAACAGCGCCCCCACGGGCAGGTGCAACGCGGGGCGCCGCCCGCAAGCGGCGAGCGCCCGCGTTGTCTGCTGCCGCGCGGGGCATCGCCCGCAGGCGGCGAGCGCCCGCACGGCCCGCTGCCGCGCAGGGCGCTGCCCGCAGGTGACGCGCGCCCGTGCGACTTGTTGTCGCGCGGGGCGCCGCCCGCAGGTGACGCGCACTCGTGCCACTTGTTGTCGCGCGGGGCGCCGCCCGCAGGCAGCAGCGCCCGCGTGGGCAAGTGTCGTGCGGGATGCCGCCCGTAGGCGGCGCGCACTGCGCGGCCTTGTGCCGCGCGGGGCGCCGCCCGTAGGCGGTGTGCACCTGCGCGACTTGCTGTCGCGCGGGGTGCCGCCCGCAGGCAGCGGCGCCCGCGCGGGCAGATGCCGCGCGGGGCGCCGCCCGCCGGCAGCGCGCCCGCGCGACTTGCTGTCACGCGGGGCGCCGCTCGCAGGCGACGATGCCCGCGCGGGCAGGTGCCGCGCGGGGCGCCGCCCGCAAGCGGCGCGCGCGCCGCGTGGCCTGTCGTTGCGCGGGGTGTCGTCCGCGAGCGGCGACGCGTGAGGGAGTTCGGCCACTCGGGGGACTGTTTTGCAACGTCCGCCGCGCGGGGGGTTGTCTAGCCCGCCGCCCAGTCTGCGTTGTCCACCCGTGCGTTTCCTAGTTCGAGTCGATACTCGGGTGGGCTAGGTGTTAAATTTGGCTTTTCTAACGTCGTTGTTGGGACTTTTAGGTGTCCGAGAATCGTGCAAGGGCGCAGGACGGTTATAGGCGTTCCGTCGACGCGACTTGAGGTGGGTACTTTTGTTGTGTTTTGAAGTATGGTGTCATCTCGTAATATATGAGAGTAGAGTAGAGGTGCAAATTGTTATCGTCTAACCCCTTTCCACATTAATATCCCTCTTCGTTACTATCTGTTGCGACTGAGCGTCGCGGTGCTTTAAGTTACACAATGGCTGCGGTCATTCAGTTCTGGTTTTGCTTACATGCTCACCGGCGGTCTGGCCACCACACAGGGTGTGTTTTTCCGGAAAAATGGTACGCTGACCCGTGTACCCCACAACTAGTGATGATGGGGACGCCTCGCGGTTACTTACGGTGCTGCACAAGTACCGTGGAGGGGTTAAAGCAAAGGTGAGAGCAAGTTGCTCACGGTGACTCGAGGTCTTTAGACCTTTTGGCAGGTGCTTGGTTTCGATTTACAGGGAATGCGGGGGATTCATGAGGGAAAGTTGGATGCTCGGGTTTATCGGTTTGCCTTCATTTACCGCTTTGTATTTGTTTACATCTACTCTTCTTGTCACTGACTTCCCACACTGTGACAGGTTAGGTCGAGGTAGGACCCAGGACGACGGTGAGGCCGCGAACAAAGAGTGTTAGCCCGTTTGGGGCTAGTGACACTTCCTTTTCTTACTTTCGATTATCTTGGTCATTTGGTTAGTTAGTTTGCTGTTGCCTTTATTGTGGAACTACGTGGATGTTGGATTGAGCTCTTGACTTAGTGTTGAACAATCTTTAATAGGTTTCTATTAGTATTGCATGCGGTATGTTTTCAAGTGGAAGAATGATTGCGAAAACGGTTTCAAAACTAGGTGTCGTGTGGGCACTGCTTTCCAAACCCGTGGATTTATCCTTTCAAGTTATGTTGCCGCTTAAAAGAGATTTGCGAAAACGTTTTTAAAAAACTAGTGTCGTGTTGACACCGATTTGGCAAACTGGTGGCTTTATCCTAGTTCAATCTTGTGTTAATGTTAGTAGTTGTAATAAATTATAATTCCCCTCTTTGGCTCTCAACGTGACTGTGTGGTTAAAGTATGTATTGTGATTGTGACGCCGTGCATATACAAAGGAGACTACGTCTGTTCGCGGGGTGAATTTGTATATGTGGCGGGTCTGGCACGCACCGGAGGATGAAGTTTTCAAAAAGAGAAAAAATGTATACGCTTTTCCGCTTAACTAGAACCTCCGGGGCGTGACACAACGCCGGTGGCTAGAGCTGTTGAAGGATTATGATTTGAGCATACAGTATCATCCCGGCAAGGCCAATGTGATCGTAGATGCCTTGAGTAGGCGAGCAGCGCAGTCGTTGAGTATGATGGTTACTCAGCAGATGCCACTGAGAGAGTAGTTGAGGTGACTCAAGATAGAGGTCGTGTCCCTTGGGGATTCTGCAAGACTTATGTCTTTAGTCTTGCAACCTACTCTGTTGGATAGGATTAGAGAGAAACAGAGTGTGGACCCCTACCTTGAGAGGATCAGAGACCAGATTCAGCATGGTCAGTGTAGGGACTTTACTGTTGATGCCGCGGGAGTATTGAGGTACAGGGACCGCATTTGTGTGCCCGTGGATTCAAAGATTCGAGAGCTGATTTTGAGAGAGGCTCACTATACACCTTACACCCTTCACCCGAGGGGAACTAAGATGTATAGAGATTTGAGGACACAGTTCTGGTGAATTGGTATGAAGAGAGATATTGGAAGGTTTGTTGCCTCATGTCTAACTTGTCAGCAAGTTAAAGCTGAGCACCAGGTTCCAGCTGGCAAGTTACAAAGCCTTCCAATACCTGAATGGAAATGGGACCGTGTGACCATGGATTTTGTTGCTGGTTTACCGAGGTCACGGAGTGTAGTTGATGCTATTTGGGTGATTATGGATCGATTGACCAAATCAGCCAATTTTCTACCTATACAGTTGAGTTGGACTTTAGAGAAGTTGGCACAGCTATATTTGGACGAGATTGTGAGGCTGCATGGAGTACCAGCATCGATTGTGTCGGATAGGGACCCGAGGTTTACTACGCATTTCTGGAGGAGCCTGCAGATAGCCTTGGGGACCCAGCTTCATTTCAGCACTGCCTTTCACCCACAGATTGATGGACAGTCTGAGCGGACCATTCAGACTCTTGAGGATATGTTGAGAGCATGTGTCCTGAGCTTTAGTGGTAGTTGGGATCGACATTTGAGATTGGCTGAGTTCGTGTACAACAATAGCTTCCAGGCGAGCATTCAGATGGCACCCTACGAGGCATTGTATGGACGAAAATGTCGATCGCCATTATTTTGGAGTGACGTGGGTGAAAGAAAGACCTTAGGACCTGACTTGCTAATCGAAGCTGAGGAAAAGGTCAAGGTCATTCGGCGACATTTGGTGACCGCCCAGAGCCGGCAGAGGAGTTATGCCGATAGGAGACGGCGGGACTTGGAGTTTCAGGTTGGGGATCATGTTTTCCTGAAAGTCTCGCCATCCCGAGGGATACGCCGATTTGGAGTGCGGCGAGAGCTCAGTCCGCAGTTCATTGGCCCGTTTGAGGTGTTCGAGCGCATTGGACCAGTTGCTTACCGAGTTGCGCTACCGCCACGTTTGGTAGGCACCCATGATGTCTTTCATGTACCCGTCATGAGGAAGTATGTATTTGACCCCTCGCACGTTTTAGACTTCACTTCCTTGGAGTTGGACGAGGATTTGAGTTATCAAGAGCGACCGATGCGAATTCTTGCCCGTGAGGCTAAAGAATTGCGTAATCGGGTCATACCTTTTGTGAAGATCCTGTGGAGCCATCATGATGAGAGAGAGGCCACTTGGGAGCCTGAGGATGAGTTGAGGATCTCCTATCCCCATTTGTTTGAGACACCCTCTTGGGGTATGGTTTTCTTGTTTTGTGGACGAAACCCTTTTAAGGAGGGGAGGATGTAGAGTACCGGGACTAAGTATCTGTTCGGGTGTACCCATGTGAGCATCTGGAGATGCTGGGACAGTGTGAGTGCCGTTGGAGGCGCAAATGGCGCGAAAAACGGACTCGGGACTGCAAAATCAGTTGAAATAGAGGGTTTCAGAATTTTTCGAGCGCCTTACAAAAATTTTCGGATGCCCAAAAAATATTTTGGAATTCTTTTGAGGACACCTGAAAAAAATACTGCAGTCGGCCGAGGTTTGGTTGACTTCTGATTTTTTTTTCTTGACGTTAGGTGTGATCCGAGTCGCGGTGGAGTTTTTCGGGCGTGTTCTGTGACGGAGCGGGGCGATTTGGGTGCGCCGGGCGTTTTGCGTGCGGAGGTATCGGGCGCCCAGACATTTGTGGATTTTTTTCCCGCGGGAGCAGGTTAGCGGGCTATTTTTTTCCCCGCAGGCGCAACACACCCCCATGAGGTTTGGGCTGCACGTGGGGTGCTAGGTGGTACTTGGAGGTGTCAGGGACTTAGTCCACATATGTCCCATCACCTCTCTCTCTCCTCCACCTATGCTAATTAATCCCATTCCTTCTTGCTTTTCTTTCTTCCCCAGCAGCAGCCACAGATACAAAAAAAAAAAAAAAAAAAAAAAAAAAAAAAAAAAAAAAAAAAAAAAAAAAAAGGAGAGAAGGAATCTAGGAAGTGCCATTGTTGCACCCGCACAGAGCAATAGCTCCCCTGCCAGCAGAGTTGTGGAGCTTCCCCTTCGCGCCGAAGCAGCGGAATCCGACCGAGAGCGCGGCCGCGAGCTTGGACCATCGCGAGAGAGAGCTCAGACTGGAGCCCTGCGCACGCGGAAGCCCATCAGAGGTGAGTTACTGCGCTATTCTGAGGTTTTAGATTTTTTGCAGAATTGGAATTTTGAGGTTTTGAGTTGGGTTTCCTTTCCCTTTGCTTTCCTCCTTGTGCTGTGCGGGCAGCTGGATGCTGCGTGAGCCGAGGAGGCTTGGTGCCGCTCGGTTCACTGCGCGGAGCCGGCGGTGAGCAGGCGCGCGGGCACAGCACCAGGTCTAGGTGCTGCGGGGACTAGGGGGGTGGACTGCCCTGTCCACTGCATGGAGAGACGGCAGGGAGCGCTCGGTTGGAGCTCGCGCGCAGGGGCGCTGCGCGCGGCTGGCGCGGGCGCGTGCCGGGGCTGGTTGTTTGCCCAGTGGACGTGTGAGTTTCGGTGCTAGCCGAGCTTGATTTGTTTTTTTTCTTTTCCTCTTTCTTCTCTATGCTGGGAGGTGCAGCGGAGGGTCACGCGGACTGCGATGGTGGAGGAGGCTCGGACGGTGCACACGCAGGCGGATAGCACCATTGGTGAGTATTGGGGGATTTCCAGGTTTGATGGTTTTCGTCGGATTTTTGGATTTTGACTGAGAGTTGGTTCTCCCATCTTTTCTTCTCCCCTACGTGGTGTGTAGCAGCTGCATGCTGTTGGGTGCTACGCAGAGCCGAGGGGAGCACGGGTTGTGTGCGTAGTGAGCGTGGTAAGGCTTAAGTTGTTGGTGCCTTGTGGTGGTTGTGGTGTTGGTGGTGGACTTGGAGTGTGTTGAGAGCACTTGGTGTGTGCTGTGGGCTTGTGGTTAGTGTGCTGCGAACTTGTGGCAGAGGGAGCGCGACTGAGTGCCGTGGGTGCGACTTCGGTAGATTTTTATCATTGAGTGAGCCCGCACTTCACCGACTTCACGTTTGCCTGCGAGAAGCGTTTCAGGTGGGTTAAAAATTGTTCCAAGCTTTGTGGAATGCCCTCTAATGCTTCTGTATGCATATTCTTCATGTCTAATGTGTATCTTATATTAGTCTGTAAATCTGATAGTTGCCTGAAATATTGCAGAATGATAACATGTACCCCTAGTTATTTTTAGTAGATTTCTAACATCATTGGACACTAGCCGGTATAGTTAGTTGGTTTTCGAACTGCATCTGAACCGTTTTAAAAATCGCCGCACTGGTTTTAATGGAAAATTGACTTTAAAAATAGTTTTAAATAATTAGATCGCCCAGGGGGGTTGGATGGGGTTCAGGGTGCATGTACTCTCGTGCCTGAAGGCCGAGTGGATTTTTACTTGACTCCATGGAGGGTTTCTAGTGTCTTGGGGGTTTCATGGACATTATCAGATTGAGTCGTGGAGGGTTCTCCGACCTAGACATGATTGTGAAATTTTTGGGGCATACGAGTTTCCGATCTGTTTGATCGTGGATATCGCCTGCAGATGCCGCTTATTATGTCAGATGAGACACGCTCGTTCCTCAGTGGGGTCGCTCCCCTCGAGTTGCCGCTCCGGATGCGATGTTGATGCGCCTGATGAGGTTGCTGTGCGTGGAACTTGATAGTCCGATTGGACACCCTACATTGATACACGAGGGACCCTAGTTGATACACTAGGGGGCGCAGGCTTGACTGGACCAGATTTGGCAGTCACTGAGATCGAGTTGATGTGAGCGAGGAGATGCATTGCATGTTCTTAATCGAGTTTTCCTTTGAGCATGATACATGAGGCATATTAGCTGTAGTTTCATTTCAGCTTATTATTTATCTGTTCGCCTATCTGTTTTGCCTCCAGTAGACGTAGTGGGCATACCGTGGATATTGGTGCCGGTACCTACTGAGAGCTACCTGTTGGTGTAGTTCTCACACCCACTGTTGTGACAGGTTTTCCAGAGGTTGCTGTTCCGGCTTCTGCTCATGCGGAGACAGCTAATCGAGGTTAGGGCGTGGCTGAGTAGCTCCTTACCCGTTTATTTTGAGAGTTAGAGGTAGAGGTACCCTGTATTCCTTTTTGAGATTCCACTTTTGTACTGGACAGTCTGTGGGACCATGTATTATTTTGTATTTTGGATTTATGTTTTTATTCAGATGTTCAATATTTAGTTCTGTAGCTAGTTATTTTATTTCAGCTGTGATACATGTTTAGCTATAGATCTAACTTGTAGGTAGACGCTTCGTCTGTGCGGGAATTTCCGTACAGATGGCGGATCTGTTGGCGAGCCCGGGTCGCAGTTCCGACCGTGGGGCGTGACAGAAGGACACGTGGCAGCCCCTGATTGGCCGGTGCACCAGGCGCAGTCCACGGAAGCGGCACGAATAGGTGGGGTAGGTGGCGTGGCAGGCGGGCAGGCGGGGGCAGGCGCGCGTGGCGGGCGTGCCGCCATGTGGTTGGCGGGCTTCAACCACCCGCGCCCGCTGTCGGGACATGCGACGCGGCCCGGTTGGCCGCGCCCCGTTGTCGCGTGGGTCGGGACACATGGCGCGCCCGGATCGATCTAGACGCTGCTTTTCGTGTGCCCTGTTCGGGGCTCGGAAGTTTCAGGCGCCCGAAAATGTACCCAGAAGTCTGAATTGGGTTTTTTTTTGGGTTTTCGCCTATAAATAGGCCTTGGTTTCCTCTTTTTTCAAGTTTTTTGGAAACCTCTTGGAGCCCCCTTTGGCTGAGGCACTCTTCCACTTGTCCACCGTCTTTCGAAGGAGTCTTGGTATTTTTGGAGGCCGCGACATCTGTGGGTTATGGGATCCAAGGATCTAAATAGGGAAAAACCACCTAAAGGGGGGGTGAATAGGTGTAAATAATAAAATTCAGAAATTTTTGCGTAAAAATAACCCAGTGCGGAAAAATAAATAAAGTATGTAAGATTTTACGTGGAAAACTCTAATCCAGGAGTACAAAACTACGGGACCGATCACACGGTGAAATTCACTAAGATTAAACACGTACAAGGTGATATAACGCACTCACACGACTCAACCTTTACCGTACGCTCCAAGTAGATCTTCTCTGCTCGCTCCACAACGCACCTCGAATCCACGAAGGCGTCTCGACTTCGAATCCACGAAGCCTAACTCCGAATCCACGAAGTTTTCAACCGAATCCACGGTTATCAATGAATCATGCCGAATCCACGAACACGCCTAACTTCGAATCCACGAAGTCGTTCAACCGAATCCACGGTCACCAATGAAGCATGTCGAATCCACGAACACGCCTAACTTCGAATCCACAAAGTCGTTCACCTTGAATCCACAAGGCCACGCAAATCCACGCGCTGATTCTCCTTTCGAAAATCGTTGTTTGTTTATTGGTGGTGACGATATTTGAATACTTAGATCAATATAGATAGACTAGGAACCACCATCTAAGTATTCATCGATTTGATTCTTCAAAAGAAAAGAGATTGAAAAAAAAACCTCGAATCAAACCGATAAATATAAATAAAGAAAACCTAAAATAAAACGGTGTTTACCTTTTCTTCTCTATACGTGGATTACCTTTTGATTCCGATTAGAAATAATAGGAATTTAGGAATTTTTGGAATTACCCTAAATGATGATCTTAGGGTGTATTTATAGGTTAGAAACGTTTTGGAAGAAGATAAGAATAAAAAAAACTCTCAACAGAATTTTTCCTGCACGGCGGTCCGGACTGGATTTCATCTGATCCGTACTATCGTCATTGACAGGAAAATTTCCAGAAATAAGGTTCGGGGTCCGGACTGGATGGGTCTGATCCAGACTGTTTCATGCGTTTCGCCAAAAATCATGTTCGGGGTCCGGACTGGATAGGGGTTGATCCGGACTGGTTTTTCGCATGAACCAAACCATGTTCGGGGTCCGGACTGGATCTGCCTGATCCGGATCCTGAACATATAAAATGTCCAGTTTTTGACTTTTATCCAATAAAAATTATTCCAAGTGTTTCTAAACTATAAGAATGTATTCAAATCATCACAAATATTTAATTTAACGTACCTAATCATTTTGAATCCATTTTTCTTGAGATTGATGTATGTGATCTTCAAGTTTTTAACTTCAATCTTCAAGACTCAAAACACTTCACGAAATACACCAATACAAAAATCCTTAACAACATCGATGTTTTCGGCGACTCGGCGTGCTTCAACATTCCTCTTTTGGTGGCTTCTTCCGTCGTAGTTCCGTCCGCGGGCTCCGTTGAGCTGACTCGGATGAATTTTTAGCCAATTTTTGCGGCAGCATTTCCACAAGAGGTAGACCTTCGTTTTTTGTGTTTACCATTTCCCTCCATTTTGAGTTTGTACTGGGGTTTTCGGAGCATCTTTGAACCCCTTTCCATGCTGTGGATTTTTCTGGACAGCAGAGCTTGTTGGATTATTCTTGACGACCGATATTATGTTTCGCAGTTGCTTTCCCTTCTGTCTAGTTTAGCAGTTGTCCCCTTTTTGACGGTGCGATGGCCGTAGGAGCTGCGTATCGGTTTCTTGGACATTTAGCAATCCAGGTGGGTTGCTCGTTCCCCCAAACTCATCGGACTCCCTTCTATGTCTATTGTTTTATTTAGAGCAGCATGCTAGATGTAGCATTATGATCTATACTCTTGCTAAATTGATCTGGGACATTGACTAGCACCCCTGTCACATATTTATAGCATATCAAACCAGAGACCTTAGAAAACCCTCCACTCTAGTATTTTATCCGATATAACATTTCCTACACTACATATATCCTTTATTCAGCTATGATTGATGCTATGAGGCAGATGATGTGTCACGCCCCGGAGTTGAAACTGCGACCCGGGCTCGCTAACAGATCCGCCGCCCATACGGGAAGCCCCGCATAGACGCAGCGTCTAACCTGCAAAAGATAAAATTATAACTATACAAATATCAGAGCTGTAAAATAAACTACTGAAACATAAATGTACAACTCCAAATAGTACAGATCTGAACCTCACAATACATAAGTCTCTCAAAAATAAAACTCTCCAAAAGTAACTATCTACTAAAATCCAGCAGACTGTACTAAAGATCACCAATGAGGGGTTACTGCTACTCTACAAGACAGGTAGGAATCTAGCTCGCGACTCCCTCGCCTCGATCAGCAACAGAAGGATTAGCAACTCCCGCAGAAGACTCTGCAAAACAAATGAGAGGAAAGAGGAAGGGGGGGAGAACCCCCAGCGGGTGTGAGAAATACACCAACACATAGTTCTCAGTGGGTACCGCCACCATGCCCGACGGTCTGGCCACTAAGTCTAGTAGAGACATAAAGTAACAGATGCAGTACTAAAAGGGAAAGGCTGAAAATAATTCTACAGCCACTATGCCTCTATCTAAATGCTCAAAAGGTGATACAGATGAAACATGATGCATCGACTCTAACCGAATATACTCAATCAACCCAATCAGAGTGACTGCCACATAGGGTCCAGTCAAACCTGCGCCCACCTACTGCCATCACATCCACGGAGGACTGGACTTACGTAGGCGTCCGTGACTGCCCAAAAGGGCTAGTCAGAGGGGCTATGTCGACAAGTCGCGATAGCAAAGTAACAGGCCCAGCTCCGGAGCGGCACTCGAGGGGCGCGACCCCACCGAGGAAAGTATCCGCGCATCTCTATCGAGCTCAATATGGCTTATGCAGGCCATAGTCCAATCCACGATCAACAAGATCGACAGTACCCAACATCACACCTCTAACTCACGGGCTGGAAATACTCGACAGCCAGGACCGCCGTCAACCCAACGGCTCCCCAATTGGACATCAACTCAACATGCAAACTCACTAGCTGGGTACACTCCACAGCCGACGACAATGAAGGGTCCGAAAACCCCGAAGGACTAGAACCTGCAACCCAAATCAAATAAGAACAGGCTCTAGGCATAGCCTCTCGTTGTTCTCGACCCAATGAAAAAGACAGCCCTTAGAATCCAGATCACTCGAACTCTCTCGGGTGAAGAAGTTTACAGAAAAGGTGACATTTATTACCGAAAACCATTTTCACTCGAACCCACGTAGGGTGAGGACTAAAAGTAGTTCTTTTTTGTAAAACTATCTTGATTTAAGGAAACCCATTTTTAATGAATTTTAGCTATTTTAAGAAAATTAGTTAGAAAACCAGTTTATTCCCAAACTCCGAAGGGCTAATGCCTTCGCCCGATCAGACAAGAACAGACTCCGACGACCCTTCGACATTTGAAAGGAAAAATATTGGTTTACTGAAATCATGTGTCCAAAAAGATTCTGGATTCAAGGTCCCGCTATCACTGGTACACCACTGCCACAAACACCGTGGCGACAAAGAAATCAGAGAACTCGATGACCCGAGACCACCGTTTACCCAAACGGCTCCCGCCACTGGTACAAGACTACCTACATCTACCAAACTCCACTCGGCCCCCAAGCACCAGTGTAACATGCATCCTACACTAAGAGAAAAGCCGACCACTCGGCCCACTATCCGGGTGAGGAAAACACTATGTCGAGGGATAGAATGTAAAGTGTGGATGTCTAAAGCATAATAAACCTAGCCCAAGTGAGAGTTTTTTACTAGTCTGGTTAAACATGCAACATATGACAGGGTGGTAGGTCACGTTCCAATAATAGCATTTAGTTTAACTAAAGCAAGATTAGGGAACATTAACCAACATGATCTCAATAACGACACAAGAAAGACAACATCTCTCTCTCTATATGCATTCTAACACATCCCGCAATCATGCATGCTTACTATTCAATAGAATTAATGAACCGTCCACCGGTTTTGGAGACGAAGCAACCCACCTGAAAGTGTGCGTCGATCCACAGCAGTAAAAGACTCATCGCTGTCCAATATCCTCTATCCCTGCAAAACCTCCAAAATCAGCGAACAACTGCGGAACGGATCGCACACGGCGTAAATGGGTATTTCCAAAAACAACATTTGCTCTTTTGCGTAACAGCATGGAAAAAAGGAAATTTCACCTCTGCGCAGTCCTCCAAAAAATTCAAAAAAATCACGGTTGTGATCCTCGCGACGAGTAGATGCAAATCGAGTATTTATACACCTCGTTCCGACACCCGTGGGCAAAGATAACCCACAAACACTCCACCGCTGTCCCAAAATCTGCCGTAGAAAATGGGGTCAAAAGAAGCCTCGAGAATCCCGCCAAAAACCCAAAATGAAGCGAAGCAGTAAACACGAAAAACGTAGGCCTACCAGTCATGGAAACGATGCCGCAAGAATTGCCCAAAATTTGCTTCGGGGTAGCACAGGGGACCTCTCGGACTGAACAGCGACGGAAATGGCCACCGAAAAGGCTATGTCGAAGCGTGCCGTGTCGCCGAAATCGCCGATGTCGCGGTCTCCAAAAATCCCGGGAATCCTTCAAGAGATGGTGGACAAAGAGAGGAACAAGTTTGCTAAGGGGTGCTCTCAGAGAAAATGCTCAAAAACCTAGAAAGAATGAGGGGGAGGGCTATTTATAGGCTCACCCCAAAGGCCCACTCTTTCAAGAATTTGGGCCGAAGATTCGAGCGCCCGAAAGATTCGGGCGCTGAATCCCATGCCCACAACGCCCGTGCGACGAGCGCCCGGATTCTCCCGGGTGCAACACGTGTCCCGAACAGGGAACAGCGGAGCCCGGCGAACCAGGCGCTGCCGCGTGGCCCTGGCGGAGTGGCGGGGTGGGTGGCGTCCGCCAATGGCAGGGCGCCACGTGGCGCACGCAAGTGCTGACCCGCCCGCCACGCCAGCCGCCCGCGCCAGTCTGCGCCTGCCACGTCGCAGCCCCTGCCATGCGTGCGTACGACGTTAGCCCCGCGCCCCCGCGTGAAACGCGCGTGCATGAGCCGGCCTATCCGGGGCAGCCACGTGGCCCGCCCCGGTCTATGCACCCGGCCGCACACCTCCGTGTACCGCGACGCGTGCACCGGCCAATCCGCGGCCGCCACATGTCACCCCCGCCGGTCCACGGCTCCCCCGTGCACCAAAATGCACCGAAAACTTTTGGGTGTCCGTTTTTGGGCGTCCGGACTCAGAAAAATACAAACAAATAGCTGTTTTCAAGCGTTTTTTCATGCTGAATCCAAATCCGGCCTCCGATTAGCCTGAAACCACTTCAAAAATTCAGCGAAAGCAACCGAAAGACAGGCTTGATCCAGAAACCTCACTGAGTCCGTTTAGCACGTCCATTTGACGTGTTGCGGGCCCGACACACCACTAATAGGTGTTTCATACTGCGGATCACGGGGAAAAGCTACACGGGGATCTGGGCCACTACATCCTCCCCGACTAAAAAATAGTTTCATCCACGAAACTAAAACGTACCACAACCACAAAACCAACACGTCCTAATCTACTCGAAGTACGCAGTCACAACCAAACAAGAAAGGTAAAGGCCCCACCACCAGGAACGTCATCAACTCCAACTCTCAATTTGGAAAGCAGCCGAAGATAACGAAAGGTCCGAGAATTCCGAAAGGCCGGTGCCCTAGCCCAAATCGAACAACAACAGGTTCGGGCACTATCTCCATTTCTGGAGTAGCATTTCAAAGTTTTCGTCCCATTCGTAAATTTCAGCATAAAGGTGAGAAAAAGGGAGAGAAGTATTGAAGCCGCTCCTGCTGTGGCTACGAAAACGAAAGCTACAATCTAACCGTGACCCCTAGGGACACAACCTCTAGTCCTAATCATCATGCACACTCTAGTGGTGGCGTCGAAGCCATCGCTGCAGGAAGGGTACTCCGACAACCTGTGAAAATAAACTCCTCCTGTCCAACTCGCGGAAGGGTCACTGTTCTCATTCCACAATCAGTCGTTGCATGACATCGCGCCAACCAGTCCATCCCGTGTGCTCGGTCAGACTCTTGGAGTTGCCACCAAACCGTCACGCCTGCCGGTATAATCCTAAGCCTCAACTGCCTAGTGATCGTGCTCCACAACCTCCTCTACTCGTAAGATCCAATCAGGAATCTAAACCACTAATACATGTAGTAATAATCATATCTCTTATCCATACAGAGATGCAAATGCTCTACTAACATATGTAGGAAATGTGGCAGTACCAATATGCTCATACTCAACTGGCTGTAAGTAAAATCATACCTACGACGACACGATCCGCTGCCGGGGTGTCCTCCATCTGGGCTGCATAAACCCGCCCACTGGGCGCTGAAGGTCGTCGCTCCGTCTGTCTCGACATCGTAGCCCAATCTGTCTGGCAGTATACCGGAGGGGCATTCGCTTCCTGAACTGGCATGGGGGAGCTATAGCGATAGGTCGCACTGACAAAATTGCTCGGGGGCATGATGCTCTGAAATGTCCTAACTCTCCACATAGGAAGCACCGTCCCTGTCTCTGATCACACTGTGACGGTGAATGTGGCCCACCACAGATAACACATCGATTCTGTCGCTAATGCTGATTCTGATGCTGAGACTGCTGGTACCGCGGCTGCTGTTGGGGTTCACCAGATCTCTGGCGCCTCTGACTCCCACGATCCTCAGGGAGAAATCGTGAAGGTCTCGGAGGCCACTGCCAGCTCGTCTGTTCCCCGTCAACGGGTGCTGGGCGCTTCGCCCCTGGTACCACCGCGGGGGCAAGAGTCATCTCCTCCATCACTACCTCCCCGCGCTCCACATACAGTGCCTGCTCTATCGAAGCATCCAGAGTCTGCAGTCGGCGCGAACGGACAAACTGATAAATATCCCGGCGCAAACCTCTCTCAAACATGTAAATCCGATGCGACTCGTCCCTAGCTGCATGGGGTACACTGTCCAATAACCGGTTGAAATCCACGATGTACTCCTGTACAGAGCGCCCCCCCTGTCGGAGATTCTTCAACTCCTCCTCCAACCCCTGTCTGACACTCTCCGGGAAGAAGGCTCCTCGAAGAAGGCTGCGGAACTCCGCCCAGGTAAGTAGCTGGGTCCCAGGCGCACCAACAGGTCACACTCGCCGCCACCAAGTCTCAGCATTGTGCTCCAAGTAGTTTGTAGCCAGAAGGACCCGAAACCGCTCCTCAATGAACAAACTCTAAAAAAGTCGCTCCTTGGTCGCGATCCACGACTCTGCCTCCCACGGCTCCAAGCTCCGCCCAGAAAAATGAGGCGGGTCGAACTGGCGGAATCTCATCAAGCAGTCAATCACCTCACGCTGCTCTGCAGGGGTCAACTGTCCCGCCAGCCCTGACGGTTGTCTACTGGTAACCGGCGCAATAGGGGTTGCCGGTGCCGCTGGTACAACAGGGGGTGCCATGATCGGCGAAGAAGGTGCGGGGGAACTCTCAAGGGGTGTTGCAACCGGCTGCGCCCTCTGCTCAAACATGTGCATCATCCGGTCCATGGCCTCCTCCTGGCGTCAGGAAGCCTCCTCCTGACGTCGGACAGCCTCCGACATCTGGGCCATCTGTAATGTACCGGATTTTGGTATATAAATAAATGTAAATAAAAATGGTATGAAATACTATTTTTATGAAAGTTAGAGAAGTAAAGAATAATTTGGAAGCGAATTGGGCCCAAATCGGGATAAAAATGAGAGATCTAAAATTTTATTTGAGAGTGGGCCCAGATTTTTAGCAGAAAATTCACGGTGTCAGAAAATTCTGAGAAAATTACGGGAGGTCCGTAAATATATTTTATGGCTACAGAAAAAGTTTCGCGTTGATCGGATGCCCGGATAGTGAGAACGGGGTCCGCCAGCGATTCTGGATACAGCGAGACTTTTGGTGACCCAGAAATGGCCCAAACTGAAAATTTAAAATATCCCGTGATAAATTAAGCTGAGATGAGCCTGCCTGTCAAATTTGAGCGTAAACGGACACTCAGAAGGGCTCCGCAGGCAAGTATCAGATCAAAATTAGACTAAATAGTAAATTACTTGTGGGGGGGCATTTATGCATAAAAGGCTAACTTTACCTTTTCACCTTCTTCTCCACCCGCACGCAGCATAGAGGAGTTCTCCAAGAAGAGCTTTCTCTCTCCTTCTCCCATCACTCTCTTTCTCTAGATTTCTCATTCCAATGCGCACGAAATTGCGGGGCGATTTGCGAGGAGCCTACAACGAGCGAGGGTGAGCTTTTGAACCAAGAAAAGCTCAAAATCTTGGCTCTTTGAGGTGAGTTTTGTGAAAAAAAAAATTATTTTTTCCGTAATTCCTTTAGATCTATAATCTATTTGATCTTAGAAGAATTCTTGTCGAAGAAATCGGCGAAATCGTGGAGAAATCGCGATGAAATTAAAGAAGTTTGAACCTAGGGCTTAAAACTTAGAATCTTAGTTTTTTAGGGTTTTGATCTAAATTGATCATGCAAATCCCTAATTAGAGGTTGGAGAAACACACTCAAAAGAGGTGAGTGAAACTTAGAGTTTTATTTTAATGATTACTGGTGGAATTCAAAGAGAATAAAAATTATTTTAAATAAAATGATCTCTACTTATAGAATTTTTTGTGGACCTACAAAAGAGCATTTTGGGAGTATTCCAAGTGGACTCCAATTCCTTTCTACCTTCTCTTTTGAAAAAAAAGTTCTAAAAGAAAAGGTAAGAGCAAAACTAAGGTTTCTTTTTTAAGAGTTTGCATGAAATTTAAAAGATCATAGAGATGATTTTCTTTATGTTTCATATCATGTGTAGGGTTCTCTTGAGGATCAAAGAGACCAGGAGAGCAATTTTTGCTCTCTTTTGAGAATAAAGAGAACACTCAAGTTCCTCACAAGAATCACGAGGTGGGGGATTCTGCCGAAATTGGGTGACCTCTCCTCTTGCTCCTTTGCTTTTCGATTTAGAAGCATGATAGTAGCATGTTAGAGGTGTTAGGGAATTATGATAAATATCCACGCGTAGAAGTAAATATTGTTCTATGAATGAGATGAAAATAATTGCATGCATGAAAGTGGTTAGCTATTCTTGATTGTGATCATGTAGGGTATAACCCTAGGAATCATGCAGGACATAAGGGAAAAGAGCATGTTGGTAATAAAACTAGGAGAAAACCTAGTTTATGGGTTTAATGAGTGACATCAACTTAGGAGTTGATCCTAGGATTTAACGAGTGGCATTGTCTTAGGTGATAACCTAAGGACATTGGATAGAGTGATCAACATAGAGTCAAGGAACTCTAGGATGAGCATGACCTGGAACTTAGGTAAAGGAAACCTAAGGTTGAATATATAGCACTTAACATAGAGTTTATGAACTCTAGGACAAGTAAAGCATGGAAAAACATAGGGTCAATGTACTCTAGATTAATGTGAAAAGAGAAAATCATAGAGTTAATAAACTCTAGGGATAATGAAAAGTGGAACTTAGAGTTAATGAACTCTAGGGTAAAAATGATGTGGGGTTAAAAATAGAGTTAATGAACTCTAGGGATAAGTTGAATGCAATTAGAGTTAATAAACTCTAGGCCAATGTAAAGTGAATGTAGAGTTAATAACTCTATGCAAGGAAAATCGAAATGGTTAATGTCCTTGTGACATAGTGAAACCCTAAGGTTAATTATGAACATAGGGTTGCAAAATGAAAACAAGCAAGTAGGAAAAGTTAAAAATGGGCTAAGGAGCTAAAGAAATCGCCAAGTGGCAAGGTAAAGTGTAAATGTAAATGAACAAGGAGTTCAAATCTAAATTGGTGTTAGAGACACCCAAACTATCCTAGAGTAAAGAGTTTAGGCACAAATGCTAACGGGAGGGTTGAGCATATGTCACTCCCGGGTAGATGAGTGCCAAGGTGCTTTAAACTCATCTGAAACCAAAAATGTAAAGATAATGCTTAAAGTGCAAAGAAGCTGAAGGCTTAATTGAATAAAAGAAAGTAATGCTTAAAGAAAAGTAAACCACATTGGGCCGAGCACTACGGGAGGCGGTGCTACAACCTGTTCTTGTTTGATTGGGGTTGTAGGCATCCGTCTTTTGGAACCCTCGGACACGGTAAAGAAAAGTCTAAATGGCTAATGGGAGGGTTGAGCATATGTCACTCCCAAGTGAATTAAAGAAAATGGGCAAGTTGCCAAAGGGGAGGGTTGAGCAGATTTCACTCCCTAGTGAATGAGTGCCAAGGTGCTTTAAACTCATTCGAGACGAGAGGGTTGAGCAGATTTCACTCTCGAGGAAAATGAGTGCCAAGGTGCCTTAAACTCATTTGAGGCAATGAGAAAAGAAAAGAGAAAAAGAAAAGCTATCGATAACCTTGGACTATCTCGCCCTATGGTAGCATGACTGCCGGGCGGGGGCCCGTTGGGCGAGGTTTTCCAAGGGGCGAGTAGCTTGAGATAAAAATACAAGAATGTGAAAAGAATAAAGAGGTAATAGAGTGGCCTAGGTGGCTGGGTTAGTTTAACCCTATATACAGCGGCATAGTGGTCGAGTTTGTGGTTAGTGGCCTAGTTTGGCTGGACAGAGTAGTGTTGAGTCGAGGAGTATACACAGATAGTGTAGTGACATATTATATGCATATCAGCATTTTAATATTGATGTTATAGCTTTCCTAGCATTCTATTATTATTGCTTTCATTGGACCAAGTGGTGTAGGACACTTTTTCTCGGTGGTTGAACCCACTGGGAACTTTAAGTAGTTCTCACACCCTTGGGTGACCATTTTTCCAGGTACATATACAAGTGCGTCGAGCGAGGCACACGACAGGGGCAAGGGCCCGGCAGCTTAGCGACCTAGCAGTCTAGAGTCGCCAGTTCACACTTTGTGTTTTTATTTTGAGTGAACCTTGTATTTGTGAGGAAAATGATGTAAAAGAATTGTAATATTTTAATTGCAAGTTGAAAGTTGTAAAATGTAATAAATTTATATTATGGTTCACTCATGTGGTTGCTTTCATTATCGTTTAAACTTGTTGTTTAATGGATGAAAGTGTTTAGTTAGTAGTGGTTTACTCTGATATCATCCCTCATTGATTGATTGTTTTTATTGAGATGAATGTTGCCGTTCCTTTCGGGTATAAAGAGGTCATGCCCGATTGGCGGGTCTGTTGGCGTTCTCGAACTGTCCAAATTGGCGGTCTCGGGGCGTGACAGATTAGAGTGGTATCAGAGCCTAGGAATAGTCCTAGGTGGTTAGCAAACCTTAGGGAGACCCTAGGGATTAGCACGAGAGAGTGCGTGGATATTTGGGCGAAAGTATTCGATTGGTACGTGTTGATTCCCAAGAAGGATATTGGGATTGATCGAGGGTAATGAGCTTTCATTCTTCGGACTATTACGTTGGCGGCCGACAACGTAATGTTGGAGATGAAAGGGAGTGCCCTCCTATACTTTCGCATGATTGGGTCGACGAGCTGTTTTACGGTGTTTAGTTACACGTTGTCCAAATTGTGGAATTTGGGCTGATCAGTTCTTTGTGGTGTGCAGATTTAGCAATGACACCACGACGGGAGACGCGCTCCACTCGACTTGAGCCTGGAGAGGGCTCTGGGTCGAATGAAGTACACGAGTTGCGAGAGCAGTTGGCTGCGCTTGTCGGCGTGGTCCAGCAGCAGGCGGAGATCTCTCGCCAACAGGCAGAGCAGATTGATAGGCTCCAGGGGCTGTTAGCGCAGCAAGCTGAGGCTGCGCGGACGGCGCACGAGCACGCGGCATCGCCATGTGTAGGGGCGACGGTTGAGGGTACGACAGTGGCCGCCGAGCCTATGTCAGCATGCCCTGCACGACCAGTTGGGGTCATAAGGGAGGTGCCCCACCGGGTTGACTCAGTTGCATTTGACGCTGAATATGTGGCCCAGAAAGCGGAACAGGATCGGGCGATGGAGAGCCTTGCAAGTTTTCAGAGGTTCAACCCGCCTATGTTTACCGGCAAGGATTCGAACCCTATGGTCGTGGAATCCTGGGTTGACTCCATGGAGAAGTTGTTCTCGAACCTACGGGTACCGGATCGGGATCGAGTCGCTAGGGCGGTCCCCTTCCTCGATGGAATGGCATACCGCTGGTGGAAGGCAGAGCTTGAGGGGCGGGCTAAGGCCGGCTTGCCTACACCAATGTGGGAGGAGTTTAAGGAACTCATTTTTGCAAAGTATTTTCCCGACAGTGACAACCAGCAAATGGAGGAAGATTTTCGGACTCTTCGTCAAGGGAGTCGCTCCGTGCAGGAGTACGAATACGAGTTCGCTCGCATCGTTAGCTGCCTTCCCTCCGTTGTGCGCAGCGAGTGGGACAAGACTAGATGTTTTGAGCGGGGCCTACGGCCCAGTATTTACTCAAAGGTCCAACCGTTCAACATCGCGACCTATCGAGAGATTGTGGATCGCGCCCGCTTGGTGGAGCGGGGTGAGGCCGTGATGCGCCGGGAGCGAGAGGCTTACGGGAAGGACATGGAGAGCATAAGTCTCCGGGTGGCTCTAGAGGTCCGGTTGACTATCAGTGGCCCCTTGAGCAGCAACGACAGCAGTGGCACTCTAAGGAGTTCCAAAGGCCTGTGGCACACGGGTGGTGCGTCATTTATGGTGGACCGCATCGAGCGTCGTGGTGCAGAGAGCGCCATGGAAGGTGTTATAAATGTGGCCAGCCGGGCCACGTGTCCTCAGAGTGTTTTGAGGGTGTGCCTTTATCTTGGGCGACTGCAACGAATCAGGGTGCCCCGTGGCAGGATTCGGGGGCTGTATTGGCCCTACCAGCAGAGCGACCAACTACGCCAAGCCAAGTGTCGGGTGGGCAGGCTTTCTCTACTTGGGTGATGGAGGATGAGCCAGCTATAGACGACGACGTCATGGCAGGTATGTGTTAATTAATGCAATTGCATATAAATCATAACCATTATGAGCACTACATCCTAGCTAGGCTGGTTGTGTTAGTTGTGCGCGAGTAGGCGCCAGCTAGTTTGTAGGCGAAATGCGACCGATTAGGTTCAGCTGTGACTCGGTGGGAAACCGACTCACAAGACAATGGTGATCGCTATGTGGTAAAAGCCAAGTGTTGTGTCCTAATATTTAGGGCAAGAAAGACTTGTGGACCAGGTGGCGATAATTCACCTCTGATGACGGTAGTAACCGTGTGACATGTTGATTGTGGCTAAATTGCCGCATAGTAGGGTTGGTGAGGCCCGGAGTAGGCTTCAAGATGCGAGGACCTCTCGATAGAGCGGGAGTTTTATGGCGCCGGTTTGACGGATCGGTGTGACGACAAGGGTTGCCACCGTAGGATTCGCGTGTTAATCACCGGAGTTGGTGAGTTGTTGTGGCGTCTCAACCCAGACTGGGGGAGAGCACATAGACCATAGGTGTGTTTAAGCAAATCACTTAACACTGTAGATTCTGCGAGTTAGCGTGGGGGCGTGGGATGCCCAACCGTTTGGGTGCTCGTGGAGCACATGTGCGGTTAGCCAGAGAGAGCTGGTTGGGTGGCACGTTAGCTTTTGCTAAGTGTGGCCAGAATCAATAGAGAGTTCGGGTCGTAGATTGACGACTAGCGAGAGAGTATTGCTCGGATGAGCGTGGTAGTCGCGAGGCGACGATTAGCGGGTTCGCTTGGGGACGATCCGTGCCTGGACCATATATGTGGACTGTGGGCCTGTAGCCCAATGGGCAGGCGCAGTCGGCTGTGAGAGACAGCGGCCCGGGACCTGAGGGCGGGGCATGATAGAGACTTGGTCGGGGCGGTAGTCCGAGCGATGACCCGGGAACGTGGAATGCCACGTGTGAGCCTTGAGGCTGTTAGCACACTGAGAGTGTGGATGTGACCAAGCCGTAGTGCTAGTGATGATTGAGATGCCGTAGCTCCTAGTGGGAGTGTTGGTGCAGTAATCCTAAGTGAGGATCTACCCGTATGACGATTGGGTCTGGGTACTAGCGAGAGCCGTTGCACAGTGTTAGACTAGTTTTGGGCTATAGGCCCATATTGGACCGTGGTTTCTGAACCTGTTAGTAGCCCGAGATAACGGGTTAGCTGATAACCCGTGGACTCAGAGCGCTTGTAGCGTGTGTGGTAGCTGAGAACTCGTGGATTGGCCGTTGCCCTTCACATCAGGCAGCGGAACGGCACGAAAACGTGGAAAGTGTAATAGGTTGCAGATGCAACCTCGTTGTAAAAAAAAAAAAAAAAAAAAAAAAAAAAAAAAAAAAAAAAAAAAAAAAAAAAAAATGATGATGGCGGAATTAAAGTGGAGATTTCGCAAGAAAAGACTTGGTCATTCATGGCAATTGAGAGAGCAAGTGCTTGAATGTGTCTTTCACTCGCATAGTGAAAGTGATCAGACACGAGGTCTGAAATTTCTCTGAGTGGAGATAGGGATCCATGAATGGGATGTTCGTATAGTTTTGGTGGACTGGCGATGTGATGCCGGTGAGGATGTGCGGTGAGCCAGCGTTCAGGGGCGTAATCCCTCTTATTCGATTAATTTCGAATTGAGATGCGATTTAAGTTTCGCGGACGAAACTCTTTTAAGGGGGGTAGAATGTAATGTACCGGATTTTGGTATATAAATAAATGTAAATAAAAATGGTATGAAATACTATTTTTATGAAAGTTAGAGAAGTAAAGAATAATTTGGAAGCGAATTGGGCCCAAATCGGGATAAAAATGAGAGATCTAAAATTTTATTTGAGAGTGGGCCCAGATTTTTAGCAGAAAATTCACGGTGTCAGAAAATTCTGAGAAAATTACGGGAGGTCCGTAAATATATTTTATGGCTACAGAAAAAGTTTCGCGTTGATCGGATGCCCGGATAGTGAGAACGGGGTCCGCCAGCGATTCTGGATACAGCGAGACTTTTGGTGACCCAGAAATGGCCCAAACTGAAAATTTAAAATATCCCGTGATAAATTAAGCTGAGATGAGCCTGCCTGTCAAATTTGAGCGCAAACGGACACTCAGAAGGGCTCCGCAGACAAGTATCAGATCAAAATTAGACTAAATAGTAAATTACCATTATTGTGGGGGGGCCTTTATGCATAAAAGGCTAACTTTACCTTTTCACCTTCTTCTCCACCCGCACGCAGCATAGAGTTCTCCAAGAAGAGCTTTCTCTCTCCTTCTCCTATCACTCTCTCTCTCTAGATTTCTCATTCCAATGCGCACGAAATTGCGGGGCGATTTGCGAGGAGCCTACAACGAGCGAGGGTGAGCTTTTGAACCAAGAAAAGCTCAAAATCTTGGCTCTTTGAGGTGAGTTTTGCGAAAAATAAATTTAGTTTTTCCGTAATTCCTTTAGATCTATAATCTATTTGATCTTAGAAGATTTCTTGTCGAAGAAATCGGCGAAATCGTGGGGAAATCACGATGAAATTAAAGAAGTTTGAACCTAGGGCTTAAAACTTAGAATCTTAGTTTTTTAGGGTTTTGATCTAAATTGATCATGCAAATCCCTAATTAGAGGTTGGAGAAACCCACTCAAAAGAGGTGAGTGAAACTTAGAGTTTCATTTTAATGATTACTGGTGGAATTCAAAGAGAATAAAAATTATTTTAAATAAATGATCTCTATTTATAGAATTTTTTGTGGACCTACAAAAGAGCATTTTGGGAGTATTCCAAGTGGACTCCAATTCCTTTCTACCTTCTCTTTTGAAAAAAAGTTATAAAAGAAAAGGTAAGAGCAAAACTAAGGTTTCTCTTTTAAGAGTTTGCATGAAATTTAAAAGATCATAGAGATGATTTTCTTTATGTTTCATATCATGTGTAGGGTTCTCTTGAGGATCAAAGAGACCAGGAGAGCAATTTTTGCTCTCTTTTGAGAACAAATAGAACACTCAAGTTCCTCACAAGAATCACGAGGTGGGGGATTCTGCCGAAATTGGGTGACCTCTCCTCTTGCTCCTTTGCTTTTCGATTTAGAAGCATGATAGTAGCATGTTAGAGGTGTTAGGGAATTATGATAAATATCCACGCGTAGAAGTAAATATTGTTATATGAATGAGATGAAAATAATTGCATGCATGAAAGTGGTTAGCTATTCTTGATTGTGATCATGTAGGGTATAACCCTAGGAATCATGCAGGACATAAGGGAAAAGAGCATGTTGGTAATAAAACTAGGAGAAAACCTAGTTTAGGGGTTAATGAGTGACATCAACTTAGGAGTTGATCCTAGGATTTAACGAGTGGCATTGTCTTAGGTGATAACCTAAGGACATTGGATAGAGTGATCAACATAGAGTCAAGGAACTCTAGGATGAGCATGACCTGGAACTTAGGTAAAGGAAACCTAAGGTTGAATATATAGCACTTAACATAGAGTTTATGAACTCTAGGACAAGTAAAGCATGGAAAAACATAGGGTCAATGTACTCTAGATTAATGTGAAAAGAGAAAATCATAGAGTTAATAAACTCTAGGGATAATGAAAAGTGGAACTTAGAGTTAATGAACTCTAGGGTAAAAATGATGTGGGGTTAAAAATAGAGTTAATGAACTCTAGGGATAAGTTGAATGCAATTAGAGTTAATAAACTCTAGGCCAATGTAAAGTGAATGTAGAGTTAATAACTCTATGCAAGGAAAATCGAAATGGTTAATGTCCTTGTGACATAGTGAAACCCTAAGGTTAATTATGAACATAGGGTTGCAAAATGAAAACAAGCAAGTAGGAAAAGTTAAAAATGGGCTAAGGAGCTAAAGAAATCGCCAAGTGGCAAGGTAAAGTGTAAATGTAAATGAACAAGGAGTTCAAATCTAAATTGGTGTTAGAGACACCCAAACTATCCTAGAGTAAAGAGTTTAGGCACAAATGCTAACGGGAGGGTTGAGCATATGTCACTCCCGGGTAGATGAGTGCCAAGGTGCTTTAAACTCATCTGAAACCAAAAATGTAAAGATAATGCTTAATGTGCAAAGAAGCTAAAGGCTTAATTGAATAAAAGAAAGTAATGCTTAAAGAAAAGTAAACCACATTGGGCCGAGCACTACGGGAGGCGGTGCTACAACCTGTTCTTGTTTGATTGGGTTGTAGGCATCCC
>CM055074.1:23597613-23632774 GCA_029204045.2 Tillandsia leiboldiana | reverse complement strand
TCTTCCTTTTCGCTAAGACGCCACAACATGTGGATGTTATCTGTCTTAATCATGTCATGCTGGGTTTGTTGGTACGATTATTTTTAAAAAAATATTGTGGATGTAAGAAAAGAAAATTAATATCTAGGCACGTTGAAACTAACAAGAGACCAAAGCATATATGTAAGAATATATTATATATATGATAATAATTATACTATATATATATATATATATAATATATATATATATATAGATATAATATATATATATTCTATAGATATATATCTAGATATATATAATATGTAGGCATATCAAGCCAAGCAGGAAAAATACTTATTATGCTTACCCGCAGTCCTCCCACACAATGTTTAATTTTGCATTTGAGTACACATAGATGGCATAAATAGGCTAGCACATATACAACATTAATTTTGGTTAGAGAGAGGAGAGGGATGTAACGGTGAGCGGGGTAGAGGAATCGACGGAGAGAGAAGATTAGTCCGCGAAGAGTGAGAGGGCGGAGAGGAATAGGGGAGAGGGATAGAGGGGAGACATTTTAATTTGGATTGGAGGGATATGGAGGGATCGTAAGCGGGTGAGGTATAGAGGAATCAACAAAGAAGGAGAAGATCAGCGAAGAGGGGAGAGGGGAGAGGAAACACCCCAGTCCCCAGCATGCGTGCGATAAAGTCGGAAAGGGGAGGGTGCATGCGAAAAAAGGCGGAAAGAAAAAACCGTGAGTTAGGACGATTAGGTTTTTTGGTTCAAAAACCTCGTCAGACGATTCCGGTTCAAAAAATTAAAAGGAGAGATTTAAGAAAAAAAATTAAGATGAAAGAATTTAAGAAACAATTGCCAAGGGTTTAAAAAAAGTTTAGGATTTAGAGAGTTAAGAAAAAATTAAGAAAAGAGAAGGTTTAAGAAAAATAAAAAGGCGCGAGGTATTGAGGAGTAATCGGCGAAAGGGAGAGAACACTTTATATAAAAAATTTATAATTATAAATTCACATTTAAATTTTAAATTAAACATTAACTAAATGTCTGGATATTAATTTTAAAATTAAAATTTAATATGTAAATTAATTGAAAATTTAGACTTATTTAAATTTTGAAATCAAAATAAAATTCATTTTCAATTTGGATTCAATTTTATTTAAATTTAAATTCAATAATTTTTGAGCTCAAATTTTGAAATGTGATTGAAATTTTCTAATATAATTTTTACTTTAAATTTAAATTTACAGCAATCTATTTCAAATATCAAATTTAAATTTAAATTCAAATTAAATTTTTTATTTGCAATTCTGATTTCTATTCAATTTTAAAATCATAATTGAAGTTTTAAATTTGTATCCGAAAGTTACTTTCAAGTTTTGTAGATCAAACTAAAATTCAAATTATAGGGCGAAGAAAGGGGAAAGGCCCAAGTCATTTACAAAAAAATTAATATTTTAAATTCTTTTATTTCATTTTTTAACCTTTTGAATATTAATATTAATATAACCTTATGAAATATATATTTAATTTATAAAAAAATTTAGATAACTCTTTTAAAATAATTTTTTTTAATTGAGAGGTTTAAGGAAAAATTAAGAGAGAGAGGTTTGAGGAGAGAGGTTTAAGTAAATTTGCCACGTGTTAGAAAAAGCTTGAGTTTATGAAAAAAAAATTATCAAAATTTTTTAAATAATTTTTATTACGAAGAAGAGGGTTAAGGAAAAAATTAAGAGGAGAGTTGTTTAAGGAAAATTTAAGAGTAGAGAGGTTTGAGGAGTTTTGAATTCAAATTAAATATTTGAACTCAAATTTTGAAATGTGATTGAAATTTTAATATAATTTAGATTTTAAATTTAAATTTATAATCAATCTAATTTCGAATATCAAATCTAAAATTTAAATCAAATTAAATTTTTATTTCAATTTTGCTTTCTAATTCAATTTTAAAATCATAATTAAAGCTTTAATTTGTATTCGAATTTCAACTTTCAATTTTGTGTATATCAAACTAAAATTCAATTATAGGGCGAAGGAGAGAGGCAAAGGACCAAGCCTTTTTAATTTTTTTTTATATCTTAATTCTCTTTATTTTATTTTAACCTTTTTAATATTAATATTATAAATATATATTTTTTATGGAAAAAAAATTAAATAAAAATTTTTAAAATAATTTAATTAAGAGGCGAGAGGTTTAAGGACAATTAAGAGGAATGAGGTATATCTCAGGAGAGAGATTTAAGAAAAATTTGTGACGTGTTGAAAAAAAATAAGTTATACGAAAAAAAAATTAGATATTTTGTTTTAAAAATAATTTTCCTCCTCTTCTTCGACTCTTTTTACTTCATCACTCGCTTCTTCTTAGAGAGAGAAAAGAGATATACATACATAGACATTTCATATATAATAGAGAGAGGCGACTGGGTTCCATGGCTCGCGAAACCCTAAAGCTCCCGATCGAGCCGTGGTGTGCTCCTACCTTCGCCGCCACCACCACCGCGGTGAGGAGGAGGCTGCGATGGTGGAGGTGAAGTGGCGTTGCGGCTAGGGTTTGTCCAGAGACGCCGTTGTTTCCTCCGCTTCCAAGAGCAAGTTGTCCATCCTCGACGAAGAAGTGGAGGGGATGAGGAGGAGGAGAAGGAGCGCGGGAGGAAAAAGCATCGCGATGGAGAAGAGGCTTTGCGGGCGAAGAAAGAGAGAGAGATAAGGAGGTGGTTGCTGTAAGCAGGGTTAGGGTTTATCCAGCGAGTGACGTCGTTTCGTTTTGTGTGACCAAAGCACGCTTATCATCCTCACGAGGAGCGAGGAGCTGACGAGCGAAGTAGGTAAATTACAAGGGAGATGATTCTTCCGATCAAGATTTGGATTTAAGAGTCTCAGATTGTAATTAGCTAATGAGGGTATGAAGAGGTGGAGGTTATTGAGTCCTTGATTTGAAGAATAAAACAATGATGAGATAGATTGTGATGGTGATGATGATGGTTGTGGTGGGAACGGTGGTGGCCGAAGCGACCAAGGAAGGTTGGAGATCACCAACAGAGACCGTTGGTGGCTTCCTGCGTTACAAGCAGAATTTAGTCTCTACGGAAGACACAAAAAGGTGGAGAGAACAGAACAGGTTCTCCTACCTTTTTTATTTCAAAGATTTCTCTGATGATAGCGAGGGAGGAAAAAGTGTCACGACGGAGAGGAATAGCGTTGGGGGGGCAGAGAAAGAGGAGGAGAAGGAGGAGGTGGAAGCATGGCTAGGGTTTATTCGGGGCGAGTATGCCATTTCGTTTGTGCGACGACAAAGCAGCTTATCATCCTCGATTGAGGATAATGAGGACGAGAAGCGAGGGAGGGGAAATTGCGAGGGAGATGATTCTTCGATTGGAGATTTGGGATTTAAGATGTCTCAGAATTGTAGTTATGCTAATAAGGGTAGAAGAAGGTAGAGGTTATTTATGTGTCCTGATCTTGAAGAAAAAAACAACAATGATGATTGTGATGGTGATGATGATGGTTGTGGTGGTAACGGCGGTGTGCCGAAAGCGACCAAGGGAAGGTGGAGGATCGCAAAGACCGTTGGTGGCTCTTGCGTTTGCAAGTAGAACTCGGTCTCGTATAGGAGAATAAAAAATATTCTCCTACACTTCTTATTTCAAAGCTTTCTCTGATGATTTAGAGGAGCGAGAAGGAAGAAAAAGTGTCGTGACGGAGGAAGAGCATTGGGGGCGGAGAAGGAGGTGGTGGAAGCAGCGCTAGGGTTTATCCGGCGAGTGACGTCGTTTCGTTTGTGCAACCGAACAGCTTAGAGCGAGGGTCAATCGGAGATTTGGGATTTAAGATGGTCTCAGAATTGTAGTTATGCTAATGAGGGTATGAAGGAGGTGGATGTGATGATCGGATCTCCGCAGAGCTTTTGCAGTGTGCTAAGTGGTTTTTTGGAGGCCTTTATGTGTGATGGAGATGGTTACGCGCGAATCGGACCTCAGGATTGGATCCCATCAGCGTGGAAATTGGATCAAGTTTGCCTATCTGAATACCTTTGTCGAAATTTAAAGTGGAATTTGGCAAAACGGACATCGGATTTGGAAGCAGTGCGCGAAAACGATGAAAATCAACTATTTACTTTATTTTTTCGAAGTCGGCGGGACGCCTCTACAAACGGACTTTCAATCTAACTTTCAATCTAAAATTTAAATTTAAATAAAATTTTAATCAAAATCATCAAAGCAAATTAATTAAATTCACACTTAAATCTGAAGTTCAAATCAAAATGCTAAGCTAAAATTTAAAATTCAAATCTTCAGATCTAATCCCGAACTCTAACAATCCAAATTTCAATTAAAATTCAAATTTAAATCTGTTTAAAGCATAAACATAAAATTTAATATTCAATTTTTTTAAAAAAAAATAATATTCAAATCAAATCTATCTCTGAAACCAAATTCAAACCAAACTTTAAATTTAAACTAAAACAAAAATACAAATTTCAACATAGACTTTAAATGCAAATTTAAACTTAATCCATGTAAACTCAAAGCAAATTAAAATGTTAACTGAATTGAAATTTAAACCAAAACGGAATTAAATTCAACTCAAGCTCAAAACTTAATTAAAATTCAATTTCAAAATGAAAATTAATTCAAATTTAATTTTTAAATATTAGATCTAAAGTTTAAACTTAATTCAAAATTATATTAATTTAAATTTAAATATAAAATTTAAATTATTGAATTCAAACTTTCAAATTCAATTGTGGCCAAGTCAAGTCCAATTCATGTATTTGCATGTCTTCCAAACTCAAATTCAAGTCCGATTCAAACTTGAACCTGATCCTTGATCTAAAGCCGAAGCTAAGCCCAAACTCCAAATTTAAACCCAATCCCAATCTTATTATATACCCGTTACAGGCCCAAGTTCCGCTGAGCGCAAACCTAATACCACCCTAAAACTGAATTTAATCCAGATTTGCCCAAGTTGGGCCAAGCCTCATTCCAAACTCGATCCAAGTTTTGACTTGAATCACAAAAGCCTAACTCAACCCAAACTTAATCAACTAAAATCAAACCCAAACCTAAATCCACATCATATGAAATATGTTCAAACTCAAAACCAAATCCTATCGTCGAAAACCACATTAATAAAAATTTTCGAATAAAAACTCCAAATCATAATAGCCTAAACCAAATCCAATATTGGATGTAAACCACACGAGTCAAATACAACCCAAGTAGAATCCAAGTCATATGAACCAATACTAAAACCTTATACTCAAGCCCACATCATATCAATGGAAATCAAAATCCCAATCAAGACCAAATTCAATTATATGAAATATAATCCAAACTCATCGACCGTCATGTGCGTTAAATTGAGCAACCCAAATTTCAATCGACCGTCATGTCGTTAAACTGAGCAATCTAAATTCAAATCGGCCACAATGTCGTTAAATTGAGCAATCCAAACTCAATCGACCGTCATGTCTTTAAACTGAGCAACCTAAATTCAAATCGACCGCCATGTCGTTAAACTGAGAAACCTAAATTCAAATTGACCCGCCATATCGTTAAAACTAAGCAACCCAAACTTAATCGACCGCCATGTCTTTAAACTGAGCAATCCAAACTCAATCGACCACGATGTCTTTAAACTGAGCAACCTAAATTCAATCGACCGCATGTCGTTAACTGAGTAACCCAAATTCAAATCGACCGCCATGTCATTAATTTGAACAACCCAAACTCAATTGACCACCATGTCTTTAAACTGAACAACCTAAATTCAAATCGATCGCCATGTCGTTAACTGAGCAACCTAAATTCAAATCGACCGCCATGTCGTTAAACTGAGCAACTCAAACTCAATCGACCGCCATGTCTCTAAACTGAGCAACCCAAACTCAATCGACCGCCATGTCTTTAAACTGAGCAATCCAAACTTAATCGATCACCATGTCTTTAAAACTGAGCAACCTAAATCTAATCGACTGCTATGTCTTTAAACTGAGCAACCTAAATTCAAATCGATCACCATGTCGTTAAACTGAGCAATCCAAACTCAATCGACCGTCATGTCGTTAAACTGAGCAACCCAAATCTAATCGAATCGACATGTCTTTAAACTGAGCAATCCAAGCTCAATCGACCGCCATATCGTTAAACGATTATTTTTTTTATACTCTATTCATGTATACTGGGTATGTCCCTGGTTAAGCCATATAATTGTACAACAATCTATATAATAAAATTTATATTTATTTGATTCCAGTCTATTTATTATCAGTATTTTCGAGGTCTCTTAATCGAAGGTGTCCTAATATGTTATGGGGTATTAACAGTAGATGCTTGCATCTATTAGAAGACATAAATCCGCAATACCTAATACATATATATTTAAATATTAATCTGAATCATGAATACTACCCCATGGACTAAACAAAATTGTGAACCGTTCGAGATGAGTCATTCGTGGTCGCAGACAATATATATTTGTAATGTACCGGATTTTGGTATATAAATAAATGTAAATAAAAATGGTATGAAATACTATTTTTATGAAAGTTAGAGAAGTAAAGAATAATTTGGAAGCGAATTGGGCCCAAATCGGGATAAAAATGAGAGATCTAAAATTTTATTTGAGAGTGGGCCCAGATTTTAGCAGAAAATTCACGGTGTCAGAAAATTCTGAGAAAATTACGGGAGTCCGTAAATATATTTTATGGCTACAGAAAAAGTTTCGCGTTGATCGGATGCCCGGATAGTGAGAACGGGGTCCGCCAGCGATTCTGGATACAGCGAGACTTTTGGTGACCCAGAAATGGCCCAAACTGAAAATTTAAAATATCCCGTGATAAATTAAGCTGAGATGAGCCTGCCTGTCAAATTTGAGCGCAAACGGACACTCAGAAGGGCTCCGCAGACAAGTATCAGATCAAAATTAGACTAAATAGTAAATTACCATTATTGTGGGGGGCCTTTATGCATAAAAGGCTAACTTTACCTTTTCACCTTCTTCTCCACCCGCACGCAGCATAGAGTTCTCCAAGAAGAGCTTTCTCTCTCCTTCTCCTATCACTCTCTCTCTCTAGATTTCTCATTCCAATGCGCACGAAATTGCGGGCGATTTGCGAGGAGCCTACAACGAGCGAGGGTGAGCTTTTGAACCAAGAAAAGCTCAAAATCTTGGCTCTTTGAGGTGAGTTTTGCGAAAAATAAATTTAGTTTTTCCGTAATTCCTTTAGATCTATAATCTATTTGATCTTAGAAGATTTCTTGTCGAAGAAATCGGCGAAATCGTGGGGAAATCACGATGAAATTAAAGAAGTTTGAACCTAGGGCTTAAAACTTAGAATCTTAGTTTTTTAGGGTTTTGATCTAAATTGATCATGCAAATCCCTAATTAGAGGTTGGAGAAACCCACTCAAAAGAGGTGAGTGAAACTTAGAGTTTCATTTTAATGATTACTGGTGGAATTCAAAGAGAATAAAAATTATTTTAAATAAAATGATCTCTATTTATAGAATTTTTTGTGGACCTACAAAAGAGCATTTTGGGAGTATTCCAAGTGGACTCCAATTCCTTTCTACCTTCTCTTTTGAAAAAAAGTTATAAAAGAAAAGGTAAGAGCAAAACTAAGGTTTCTCTTTTAAGAGTTTGCATGAAATTTAAAAGATCATAGAGATGATTTTCTTTATGTTTCATATCATGTGTAGGGTTCTCTTGAGGATCAAAGAGACCAGGAGAGCAATTTTTGCTCTCTTTTGAGAACAAATAGAACACTCAAGTTCCTCACAAGAATCACGAGGTGGGGGATTCTGCCGAAATTGGGTGACCTCTCCTCTTGCTCCTTTGCTTTTCGATTTAGAAGCATGATAGTAGCATGTTAGAGGTGTTAGGGAATTATGATAAATATCCACGCGTAGAAGTAAATATTGTTATATGAATGAGATGAAAATAATTGCATGCATGAAAGTGGTTAGCTATTCTTGATTGTGATCATGTAGGGTATAACCCTAGGAATCATGCAGGACATAAGGGAAAAGAGCATGTTGGTAATAAAACTAGGAGAAAACCTAGTTTAGGGGTTTAATGAGTGACATCAACTTAGGAGTTGATCCTAGGATTTAACGAGTGGCATTGTCTTAGGTGATAACCTAAGGACATTGGATAGAGTGATCAACATAGAGTCAAGGAACTCTAGGATGAGCATGACCTGGAACTTAGGTAAAGGAAACCTAAGGTTGAATATATAGCACTTAACATAGAGTTTATGAACTCTAGGACAAGTAAAGCATGGAAAAACATAGGGTCAATGTACTCTAGATTAATGTGAAAAGAGAAAATCATAGAGTTAATAAACTCTAGGGATAATGAAAAGTGGAACTTAGAGTTAATGAACTCTAGGGTAAAAATGATGTGGGGTTAAAAATAGAGTTAATGAACTCTAGGGATAAGTTGAATGCAATTAGAGTTAATAAACTCTAGGCCAATGTAAAGTGAATGTAGAGTTAATAACTCTATGCAAGGAAAATCGAAATGGTTAATGTCCTTGTGACATAGTGAAACCCTAAGGTTAATTATGAACATAGGGTTGCAAAATGAAAACAAGCAAGTAGGAAAAGTTAAAAATGGGCTAAGGAGCTAAAGAAATCGCCAAGTGGCAAGGTAAAGTGTAAATGTAAATGAACAAGGAGTTCAAATCTAAATTGGTGTTAGAGACACCCAAACTATCCTAGAGTAAAGAGTTTAGGCACAAATGCTAACGGGAGGGTTGAGCATATGTCACTCCCGGGTAGATGAGTGCCAAGGTGCTTTAAACTCATCTGAAACCAAAAATGTAAAGATAATGCTTAATGTGCAAAGAAGCTAAAGGCTTAATTGAATAAAAGAAAGTAATGCTTAAAGAAAAGTAAACCACATTGGGCCGAGCACTACGGGAGGCGGTGCTACAACCTGTTCTTGTTTGATTGGGGTTGTAGGCATCCGTCTTTTGGAACCCTCGGACACGGTAAAGAAAAGTCTAAATGGCTAATGGGAGGGTTGAGCATATGTCACTCCCAAGTGAATTAAAGAAAATGGGCAAGTTGCCAAAGGGGAGGGTTGAGCAGATTTCACTCCCTAGTGAATGAGTACCAAGGTGCTTTAAACTCATTCGAGACGAGAGGGTTGAGCAGATTTCACTCTCGAGGAAAATGAGTGCCAAGGTGCCTTAAACTCATTTGAGGCAATGAGAAAAGAAAAGAGAAAAAGAAAAGCTATCGATAACCTTGGACTATCTCGCCTTATGGTAGCATGACTGCCGGGCGGGGGCCCGTTGGGCGAGGTTTTCCAAGGGGCGAGTAGCTTGAGATAAAAATACAAGAATGTGAAAAGAATAAAGAGGTAATAGAGTGGCCTAGGTGGCTGGGTTAGTTTAACCCTATATACAGCGGGATAGTGGTCGAGTTTGTGGTTAGTGGCCTAGTTTGGCTGGACAGAGTAGTGTTGAGTCGAGGAGTATACACAGATAGTGTAGTGACATATTATATGCATATCAGCATTTTAATATTGATGTTATAGCTTTCCTAGCATTCTATTATTATTGCTTCCATTGGACCAAGTGGTGTAGGACACTTTTTCTCGGTGGTTGAACCCACTGGGAACTTTAAGTAGTTCTCACACCCTTGGGTGACCATTTTTCCAGGTACAGATACAAGTGCGTCGAGCGAGGCACACGACAGGGGCAAGGGCCCGGCAGCTTAGCGACCTAGCAGTCTAGAGTCGCCAGTTCACACTTTGTGTTTTTATTTTGAGTGAACCTTGTATTTGTGAGGAAAATGATGTAAAAGAATTGTAATATTTTAATTGCAAGTTGAAAGTTGTAAAATGTAATAAATTTATATTATGGTTCACTCCATTGGTTGCTTTCATTATCGTTTAAACTTGTTGTTTAATGGATGAAAGTGTTTAGTTAGTAGTGGTTTACTCTGATATCATCCCTCATTGATTGATTGTTTTTATTGAGATGAATGTTGCCGTTCCTTTCGGGTATAGAGAGGCCATGCCCGATTGGCGGGTCTGTTGGCGTTCTCGAACTGTCCAAATTGGCGGTCTCGGGGCGTGACACCATCTGAGCACGAAGCTCCTGTACCTCACTCTGCTGGCCTTGCCCTGACTCATCCTGCTCAGGCTCCACGGAGGAAGAAGGCCGAGAACACGTCAGCACCCTGCGCCTGGGAGGCATCGCTCTCACCTGCGACAAAAGAAGAAGGTCAAGACCAAAACACACTCGACCCAATCTAGCGAAAGTCTAAGGCATGTCCCCTTTCCTGAAACACTATGTTGTCTGTAGCCAACATAGCCACTTACCGAGAGAAGACATGTCAATCACTCATCCCATCCATTGGGCGAGTTAAGAAACTCAATCAGGACTCTCGCTAACAATCACGACACTCACGTGAGTCATCCTAGGGTCCAACCACAAGCCTAGGGTTTCTAAGTCCACAATGACCTACATCCTAGGCTCTGATACCACTCTATCTGTCACGCCTCGGAGTCGAAACTGCGACTGGGGCTTGCTAACAGATCCGCCGCCCATACGGGAAGTCCCGCATAGACGCAGCGTCTAACCTGCAAAAGATAAAACTACAACTATACAAATATCAGAGCTGTAAAATAAACTACTGAAACATAAATGTAAAACGCCAAATAGTACAGATCTGAACCTCACAATACATAAGTCTCTCAAAAATAAAACTCTCCAAAAGTAACTATCTACTAAAATCAAACAGACTGTACTAAAGATCTCCAATGAGGGGGTACTGCTACTCTACAAGACAGGTAGGGATCTAGCTCGCGACTCCCTCACCTCGATCAGCAACAGAAGGATCAGCAACTCCCGCAGAAGACTCTGCAAAACAAAGGAGATGAAAGAGGAAGGGGGGGAGAACCCCCAGCGGGTGTGAGAACTACACCAACACGTAGTTCTCAGTGGGTACCGCTACCAAGCCCGACGGTCTACCCACTAAGTCTACTAGAGGCATAAAGTAACAGATACAGTACTAAAAGGGAAAGGCTGGAAATAACTCTACAGCCACTGTGCCTCTATCTAAATGCTCAAAGGGTGATACAGATGAAACATGATGCATCAACTCTAACCCAAAATACTCAATCAACCCAATCACAGTGACTGCCACATAGGGTCCAGTCAAATCTGCGCCCACCTACTGCCATCACATCCACGGAGGACTGGACTTACGTAGGCGTCCGTGACTGCCCAAAAGGGCTAGTCAGAGGGGCTATGTCGACAAGTCGCGATAGCAAAGTAACAGGCCCAGCTCCGGAGCGACACTCGAGGGGCGCGACCCCACCGAGGAAAGTATCCGCGCATCTCTGTCGAGCTCAATATGGCTCATGCAGGCTATAGTCCAATCCATGATCAACAAGATCAACAGTACCCAACATCACACCTCTAACTCACGGGCTGGAAATACTCGACAGCCAGGACCGCCGTCAACCCAACGGCTCCCCAATTGGACATCAACTAAACATGCAAACTCACTAGCTGGGTATACTCCACAGCCGACGATAATGACGGGTCTGAAAACCCCGAAATACTAGAACCTACAACCTAAATCAAACAAGAACAGGCTCTAGGCATAGCCTCTCGTTGTTCTTGACCCAATGAAAAAGACAGCCCTTAGAATCCAGATCACTCGAACTCTCTCGGGTGAAGAAGTTTACAGAAAAGGTGACATTTATTACCGAAAACCATTTTCACTAGAACCCACGTGGGGTGAGGACTAAAAGTAGTTCCTTTTTGTAAAACCATCTTGATTTAAGGAAACCCATTTTTAATGAATTTTAGCTATTTTAAGAAAATTAGTTAGAAAATCAGTTTATTCCCAAACCTCGAATGGCTAATGCCTTCGCCCAATCAGACAAGAACAGACTCCGGCGACCCTTCGACATTTGGAAGGAAAAATATTGGATTACTGAAATCATGTGTGTCCAAAAAGATTCTGGATTCAAGGTCCTACTATCACTGGTACATCACTGCCACGAACACTGTGGCGACAACAAAATCGGAGAACTCGACGACCCGGGACCACTGTTTACTCAAACGGCTCTCGCCACTGGTACAAGACTACCTACATCTACCAGACTCCACTCGGCCCCCAAGCACGAGTGTAACATGCATCCTACACAAAGAGAAAACCCAACCACTCAGCCCACTACCCGGGCGAGGAAAACACTATGTCCAGGGATAGAATGTAAAGTGTGGATGTCTAAAGCATAATAAACCTAGCCCAAGTGAGAGTTTTCTACTAGTCTGGTTAAACATGCAACATATGACAGGGTGCTAGGTCACGTTCCAATAATAGCATTTAGTTTAACTAAAGCAAGATCAGGGAACATTAACCAACATGATCTATGTTAAGGATTTTGTTTTGGCGCATTTCGTGAAAGTGTTAAGTCTTGAAGATTGAAGATGAATGAAGTTTGGATCATATACCTCAATCTCAAGAAAGAAGAATTCAAAAGGATCAGGTAAGTTTAACTAAATATTTTTGGTGATCCGAATACTTCTTGTAGTTTAGAAACACTTGGAAAAATTTCTTATTGCATAAAAATCAAGAACTGAACATGAGACATGTTCAGGATCCGGATCAGATTGTTCAATCCGGATCCCGAAGGTGGTTCGTTCATACACCAGTTCAATCCGGATCGTAGCTTCCCTTGATCCGGATCCCGAACATTGAGTTTACCATTTTCCTTGAACGATCCGGATCAGGCTTCGCAATCCGGATCCCGAACGTTGATGTTTGGTGAACTGTATGAACGATCCGGATCAAGCACTTCGATCCGGATCCCGAACCTTCGTTTTTCTGGAATTGTCTGACTCGTTACGACGATCCGGATCACAGCTAATCCGATCCGGATCGCCGTCGTGAAAATTTCCAGAAACGGACAGTTTTTTATCCTTATCTTCTTCCTAGGGTTTCTAACATATAAATAGACCCTATGATTCTTTTTCTAGGGTTAATCCAAGAGTCCAGAAAATCCACATAGAGCCGTCATAATCAAATATCATCTTATACGGCTCTAGATCCACATATAGAGAAGAAAGGAAATTATTAGATATTACTCTATGTTTCTTCATCTATATTGATTAGTTTGATTCTAGGTTTTCATACTCACATCTTGAGTTGAATCAAACTAATGAATACTTAGATGGTATTTCCTATCTATCTTTGATCTAAGTATTCGGCGGATCATCACCACCCAAAAAAAAAAACAACGATTTACCCCAAAATCGGCGCGTGGACTCGCGTGGCCTTGTGGATTCAAGGTGCAACCGCTCTCGTGGATTCGGAGCAAGGTACGTTCGTGGATTTAAAGCGTGCTACTGGGTGAAGACCGTGGATTCGGTCAGACGTCGTGGACTCGACGTTGGACGTCGTGGATTCGGCGTTGGACGCAGATCGTGGATTCGAGACGCGTTGCGGAGCGAGCGGAGAAGATCAACTAGGAGCGTATGGAAAAGGTTGAGTCGTCTGTGAGTACGGTATATCACCTTGTACGTGTTTAATTCTAGTGGATTTCACCGTGTTATCGGTCCCGTGGTTTTTTACTCCGGTTTGGAGTTTTCCACGTAAAAATCTTGCGTGTTCATTTATATTTCCGCATTGGGTTTTTATTGCGCAATGATTTTTTGAGTGTTTATTGTTTACACCTATTCACCCCCCTCTAGGTATTTTTTCCCCTATTTAGATCTATTATTACATATAACCCAACAAGTGGTATCGGAGCGGGAATAGGGTTGTAAACAATGGTTGAAGGTGGAAACATCAACAGACCCCCATTCTTTGATGGAACAAATTATGCGTACTGGAGAGTACGGATGAAAGCCTTTTTAATTTCCATCGACGAACGGGTGTGGCAATCAATTGAATTAGGATGGTCTAATCCAACTGAAATTATTGCTGATGTTCGCACCATCAAACCAAGGTCGAAGTGGACCAAGGAAGAGTTAGATTCATCTTCTTACAATGGCAAGGGAATTAATGCTATTTTTAATGCCTTATCTCAAACTGAATTCTCTCGCGTCTCGGCATGTGAGACTGCGAAAGAAATCTGGGATGTTCTTCAGGTTACACATGAGGGAACTAACCTCGTGAAGATTCAAAAGCTGCAAATGCTTACGAGCAGATTTGACTCTATTTTCATGGCAGAAAATGAATCTTTCACGGACTACTATACACGATTGCAAGACATCGTAAACTCATGTGCTAACCTGGGAGAGAAGATTCCAGAATTTAAGGTTGTAAGAAAGATCTTAAGAACTCTTCCTGAACGATTTCGCCCAAAGGTTACAGCCATTGAAACTATTAAACACCCGGACGAAATGCGTGTAGAAGAACTAGTTGGTTCATTACAAACTTATGAAATGACATTTACTACTAACTATTCTTCGGGAATGGCATCCTCTTCTAAGTCTTCAGGTTATGCTTTGAAAATAACAAAGGAAGAAGACACGGATTCATCCTCCTCAGACGATGACGAGAACCTATCTGTGGAGGAATTTGAGAAGCAGCTCGCTCTCTTGACAAAGAAGTTTCGCCGCAACTTTCGAAGGGGTAATTCAAGTAAAACTCCATCCTTCGGAAAGTCGAAGAAAGGCAAGGGTACTTCAAGTTACAAGTCAAGAAAGCAAGAGAACTTTTCAAAGGATAAGAAAAGTTCAGAGGGACAAGTCCAATGCTTCAAGTGCCGAGGATACGGCCATATCTCAACGGAGTGTCCAACTAAGAATCCGTCGAAGAAGAAAGTGATGCAAGCCGTCACTTGGGATGACAACTCAACGTCAATTGAGTCATCCTCAAGTGATGAAGAAGAAAGCGCAACGGCATTCCACGCGTCCACATCTTCACCCTTCATGTGCTTAATGGCAAGTACATCCGACTCGCTGTCCAACTCCACTGTTGAAAAGAATGCAACGGACAATGAATCGGATGATTCGGAAGGTGAAGATTTTGTTTTAGCCTACCACAGACTTTTGAGGGATTCAAAGAAACTGGCTAAACAAAACAAGGGGTTGAGAGGGAGATTGCAGGATCTCGAAGAAGAAGTAAAAAGGGTAACTTCTCTCTCGACCGATCTTGAAGTGGAAAGGGATAATCTGATAAAAGCAATTGTTTCCCTTCAAGAGTCCAATGAGCTTTTTGAGAAGGAACATACAAAACTGGTGGATAAAGCGGATCACTTCTCAAAGCTCTACATCGAGGCCCAACAAGATAAATTGGAAATGACAAAGACCATTCTCCAACTAAAGGATGACTTAAAAAGATTTTCTTCTGAAAGGAGTAAGTTGGATAAGCTCCTTGGTCTTGGTCAAACAAATCGGTTCGGCCTCGGGTACACTCAAACTGGAAACAGTCCAAGTTCGAGTGGGACAGTTTTTGTGCCTCAGTCGGTATCTCCTCCTCCGACACCGGAATTCATGACAAACAACGACAACAAGCCTACTTCTTTCTCTTCGGGATCATCAAGCGCAAAGGTATGTTTTCGTTGTGGTATTTCAGGGCACATAAGGAGATATTGCAAGACAGGAGGCAAACGCTCAACTCAGACATTTCTTGCAACGACTACCAAAAAGGTGATTCCTCAGAAATCAAATGCAAATCATACAAAGGAAAAGAGACTTGGTAGTTCACCGCACAAGACGACATCATCAAGGAGCAGCAATCGATCTAACAAGACGCCTTCACCTAGGAGAATAACCTCTCGACCATTACCGACGCATTCCAAAAGGTTTTGGGTGCGCAAAGGTGAAATCTTCCCTTGTCTTGTTACTAATGTTTCCTTGCATGCATATGATAATTCGTCTTGGTATCTGGATAGCGGTTGTTCCCGTCACATGACCGGTGACAAAAATAGTTTTCAAAACTTTGAGAAAATCTCCGGAGGACTCGTTGTTTTCGGAGACGGTCGATCTTCCAAAATTGTTGGAAAAGGAACGGTAGCTATTCCAGATGGCCCGATTTTGAAAAACGTGTTATTTGTTGATGGCCTTAAGACTTACCTCATTAGCATAAGTCAACTTTGCGACAATGGTTTTTCAGTTAACTTTTCATCTGTTGAATGTGTTGTAACTGATAAGGACCATGTCTTCTTTTTAAAAGGGGTTAGATCTGAAAACAATTGCTATGTTGTTCCTAATAAAATTTCAGAAAAATGTAACCTAGTTTCTTTGGATAATGAAACACTTTGGCATGAAAGACTAGGTCACATAAATTTTAAAGAACTAGCAAAGATTTCAAATAAAGACGTGGTTAAGGGGGTTCCTAAACTTTTATTTAAAAACAACATTGTGTGCGGAGGTTGTCTTAAGGGAAAACAATCAAGGGCTGCACACAAGAACCTGAACCACGTTGGTACCAAACGGCCCTTGGAATTACTGCACATGGATTTAATGGGGCCGACCCGTCAACCATCTTTGGGAGGTAAATGGTATATTTTCTTATTGGTTGATGATTTCTCTAGGTTTTCATGGGTAGCATTTTTAAAAGAGAAAGCTGATACGTTTGATTCTTTTCATGAGATTTGCCATCGTATTATGATTGAAAAGAATGAAAAGATCATTCGTGTTAGAAGTGATAGAGGTGGAGAATTCATTAATTCTAATTTCATTGATTTTTGCACTTCCAACGGCATAAAACATGAATTCTCGGCACCCTATACACCTCAGCAGAATGGTGTTGTTGAGCGCAAAAACAGGGTTGTTCAAGAGATGGCGCGTGTGATGCTTCATAGCAGGAATTTACCGCTACATTTTTGGGCTGAAGCTGTGAACACCGCTGTCTATGTCATTAATCGAGTGTATTTGCACCCAGGAACTTTAAATACACCATATGAGATGTGGTTTAGTAGAAAATCGGATATCAAATACTTTCGTATCTTTGGGAGTCGATGTTTTATTTTGCGTGATCGCGAAAATCTTGGTAAGTTCGATTCTCGAAGCGACGAAGGGATCTTTTTGGGTTATTCTACAAATAGCAGAGCATATCGGGTATTTAACATGGAATCTAAAACGATTGTAGAATCTATAAATGTTAAAGTAGATGAAGCTTTTCACTTTGCATCTGAAAAATCTACCCTCTATATCTCTCTTGATGATGATACTCCTGTTAGTGCATCTTCTCATGATAATACTTCCAATATTAATGATGCATCTAATGGTTCTTCAAGTTTATCTGATGTGCAGGAATCATCTCATGTACCTCCGAGTACTCCGTTACAACAAACGTTACGAATCTCCAAGGATCATCCTGAATCAAACATCATTGGAGACCCACAAGAAGGAGTCAAAACTCGGAGACAGTTGGTTTGCGGATTCGCTTGCTACGTTTCCTTGATCGAACCAAAGAACATCGATGAAGCTCTTCAGGATGACTACTGGATTAAAGCAATGCAGGAAGAGCTCCATCAGTTTGAGCGAAACAAAGTTTGGGAATTAACAAAGCCTCCAAAGCAACACAATGTGATAGGTACCAAATGGATTTTCAAGAATAAGAAAAATAAAGATGGTACCATCATCAGGAACAAAGCACGTTTAGTTGCTCAAGGCTACTCTCAAGTAGAAGGTATAGACTTTGATGAAACTTTCGCCCCTGTAGCTAGACTCGAGTCCATTCGTATCTTATTCGCGATAGCTTGTCATTTTAAAATAAAATTATTTCAAATGGACGTTAAGAGCGCATTTTTAAATGGGTTTTTAAAAGAGGAAGTTTATGTGGCTCAACCGAAAGGTTTTGTGGACTGTAAACTACCTAACCATGTTTTTCGTTTGAAAAAGGCTCTTTACGGTTTAAAACAAGCACCGCGAGCATGGTACGAAAGGCTAACAAAGCACCTATTGGATAAGGGCTATACTCGAGGGGGAGCTGACAGGACTCTCTTTGTGAAGCATTATCAAAATAACTTCATTGTTGCACAAATCTATGTCGATGACATTGTTTTTGGAGCAACGAAGGATAATGATGCTTCTAAATTCGCTGAAACCATGGAAAGCGAATTTGAGATGTCAATGATGGGCGAATTGACTTATTTCCTTGGATTGCAAGTGAAACAGAGTGTCGAAGGCATCCATTTGTGTCAATCCAAGTATGCTTTGGAGTTGGTCAAAAAGTTTGATCTAGAAAATTGTAAAGATTTTCCAACTCCAATGGGAACTAGCAATAAAGGATTAGGAAGTGAATCTTTTAGTGAGAATGTAGACGAGAAACTTTATCGGAGTATGATTGGAAGTCTACTTTACCTCACGGCTAGTCGCCCGGATATATCTTTTGGTGTTGGGATCTGCGCGAGATATCAGTCTGCACCAAAGGAGGTTCACCTGAAAGCGGTGAAACGGATCATCCGATACATTAAAGGAACCATAAATTTTGGAATTTGGTATCCTATGGGAACAAGTTTAGATATTATTGGATACTCAGATGCCGATTGGGCAGGATCTGTGGATGATCGGAAAAGTACGAGTGGTGCATGTTTTTATCTTGGTCATTGCCTTGTTGCATGGCATAGTAAAAAGCAAAACTGCATTGCACTCTCGACTGCCGAAGCGGAATATATTTCAGTGGGTAGTTGTTCAACCCAACTCATTTGGATGAAAAGTGTGTTGAGCGACTTCCGGATTTCAGCAACTTCGGTAGCAATTCTTTGTGACAACACTAGTGCTATAAACATTTCCAAAAACCCTGTGTTGCACTCTAGAACAAAACACATTGAACTTAGATATCATTTTCTTAGAGAGCTAGTTGAATCAAATACTCTTCAACTGTCATATATTTCAACTGAAGATCAATTAGCTGATATTTTAACAAAACCTTTGGTTCAAAAACGTTTTATTCATTTGCGTAAAGCAATTGGAATGCTTTCCTTGAAATAAACTTCTTCTTGAAACTTTTGCTTAGGTTAGGTTTTGTTTTTGTGTTTTTGTTCATTACCTATGCTTAGACATAGAATATTAATTGAGCATTAGTTTGATTGACTTTAACTGCATCCTTTTATATATTTAGAAATCTATTATGCTTTAGATATCATAATATTTCATTTGATGCAATGATCATTTATGTCAATTAACTCATCTTTGTTTTGATCAAAGTCAATTTCTCTCTCGATGATCTCTTGGTATAGTTTTTATCTTATTTGACTGTTTAGTCGAGTATGAAATCGAGATCAATATTTGGCTAAATACTTTATATCTTAAATAATTGATAGCCAATTGAGGGGGAGTCAAAGAAAAAGTATTATGCTCAAAAGATGTGGAAAGAGTTACATCCCAATGAGGAGTGTGAAAACTACCACCACATGGAGGAAAGAGCTACCACCTCGGTCGTCCGAGTACTGTGTGCAGCTACCACATGTATACCAAGCAAGGTTTTTCAAGTTTGATTAAATAAAATGCATATTGAAATACTTGACTCTGTCAAAATTTCAAGGTTGGTATAAGGTGGGATTTTTAATGAAAGATGCTCAAAGAGCCACTCTCTTCAATAAATTGACTAGATATATTATCTAACTTATCGGGGATGTTAGACATCTATTGATCCTTGTATTTCATTTTCTTTACCGAATTGATGATTTGATAAAGGCATTACTCATAAGATCAAGTTAGATGTAATTGAAGTTGTTCAACTTTAAGGGATTTAATTTTTATAAATTTTCGTTTCATTTGTTGGATGTTATTGATAGATTTGGTATAATCTATTTCTTGTTGTATGAAACGATGATTTTTGTTTAAAGTTGATACACAAAAGTGCTTACAATCTTTTTCTGGTTTTTCTTGAATTTCTCTGAAATTTTCTAAAGAAAAAGTTGGATCCGATCCGGATTGGACCTGCCGATCCGGATCCCGAACGCAGATATTCTTCTACGGGCAGACGATCCGGATTGGACCTGCCGATCCGGATCCCGAACGCAGTTTTTCACTGCGGGTAGCAGATCCGGATCGCAATCATGAACTGATCCGGATCGCGGCTAGGGTTTTATATAGAACAAAAGGGTTTTGATTTCTTTTACTCCAATCTTTTGTTCCAAAGTTTCCAGAGCTTCTCTCTCTAGATTTCATCCATCTTGGAAGCTTTCAAACTCAAGTTCTTCAACTCCAAGTAAGTTTTATTAATCAAAATCTCGATTTTTCACCATTTTTCTTATTCCTCCTCAAAACGTGATGAATTTCTTGTATCATTTTCGTTTGTGGATGGTTTTTTATCAAATTTCTTTTGAAATAAGAACTCTGGGTAGATTAGTTTTGATTATATGCTAGGTATTCTCAAGATAAACGGATTTTTGGTCTTCGATTTCAAAGAATTCGGTTTTAGGGCATATAATGGGAATTTTCGAAAATCATGCAATTGATCTATTTTTAAATTTTCTTTTGCAAAACTAATTTGATTCCTAGTCTCTCTACACGATAATGATTGTTTGGGTACAATTTTTCTAATTTTTGAAAATTAATAATTTTTCGTGTTCTTGAGTTGTTGCTCACAGGATTTTCTTCTCTCAAGAAACCAATAGCAATGGTGATCACGTGGATCATTCTCCTTCTGGCGGCTATGGTAAATACGAGAGACACTGTCAAGCCCAAGAGGGCTAAAAAGGATGAAGTCAATTGGGATGAGTTGTCAGATGATGAAACACATCCTGGAAAATCGCCACAGAAAACCTCTGTTGCATCGAAAGGGAAAGCCCGTGCAGAGACATCAACGGAAAAGGCTCCACCCACTGCTACGGAAAAAGGAAAAGCACCAATGACCTCTTCATCCATACTAAAAAGAAAAAGACTCGCTCGACGACCTGGACGAGCTTGAGGTATTGAAATAAATGAACCATGTCAAGAGAACCCAAGGAATATCTCTCAAATTGACACTGAATCAGAAGACGAAGATGATTGGGACACATTTCTTGACGAAGTACAACAAGGTATTGATGAAGAAAATAAGGTTTACCTAAAGAACAAGAAGCTACTGAAGTCTTCCTCAATACTTAAGCAGCAAGCAAAGAAAAAGAATGTGCCAAGCAATGAACCTCTTGACAACTTACATTCTTTGCCAAGAAGATCTCCTCGGAATGAAGGACAGACTGCTCCGTCAATCGTCACACAACGTTCTTCCAATTCCAGAAGAATTGACCAAAAGGGTCACCTGGAGTCTTCCCTCAAACAAGAACAAGACAAAATGACTCTAGGACTCAGAAAGATGTCCAAGGACATACATCAGATGAAACAAGAGTGTTCTACGATTACGGGATTGCTTAAAGGAATTTTGAAAAAGCTGGGTTGCACGAGCTCTGAGGACTCCGCCTCGGATGACTCAGATTCAGATGCTTGAATTGTTTGTTTAATCCTTTTCTTGTGCAGGAACTTCATTTTTTTTTACTTTCTTTTGTGCAGGTCTTTAAGTTTTAGTTTTAGTTTTTAGTTCTCAAACTTGAACTGTTAACCCTTCTCTCCATTTTGGTAATCTTTGGCTAACGTTTGTGACAAAAAGGGGGAGAGAGTTTAGAGTGAACTCTGTGAACTCTGTGAGAACTTTGAACTTTTGGTGAGAACTTAGAACAAACTTTGACTTTGGTGAAAGGTAAGTATCACAACTTCTGGTTTTTATCTTGTGAATTGTTGCATGTCCCTACTAACTATTCGACTAACTATTTGGACTTGTATTATTACTAACAAGTTGTTTGATTACTAACAAAGCAAAGTTATGACATTTGGAATCTTATTGCTTAGAAGATATGTCAATGTTTGATTGTTATCTTATTACATATCTGAATTACTCAATGTCATGGTGAGCATAAACTCTATCTCTGTTAGGTTTTGAATGCTAAATATTCTTGAGGTATCTAACGATCTCTTTTTGTCAAGAATGATTTCTTTTTGCAGAGAGTACAGATGTCTAAGTCTAGAGTCTGTTTTAGGAGTTTATCTCTTGTATTGGATCTCCATTGTAAATTTTTGTTGTATGGTGATAGCAACAAAAATATTTTTTTTTTGAATTTTCTTTAGTGGATCTGTGTTTTGTCACGAAACCGCCAAAGGGGGAGATTGTTAAGGATTTTGTTTTGGCGCATTTCGTGAAAGTGTTAAGTCTTGAAGATTGAAGATGAATGAAGTTTGGATCATATACCTCAATCTCAAGAAAGAAGAATTCAAAAGGATCATGTAAGTTTAACTAAATATTTTTGGTGATCCGAATACATCTTGTAGTTTAGAAACACTTGGAAGAATTTCTTATTGCATAAAAATCAAGAACTGAACATGAGACATGTTCAGGATCCGGATCAGATTGTTCAATCCGGATCCCGAAGGTGGTTCGTTCATACACCAGTTCAATCCGCATCGTAGCTTCCCTTGATCCGGATCCCGAACATTGAGTTTACCATTTTCCTTGAACGATCCGGATCAGGCTTCGCAATCCGGATCCCGAACTGTCACGCCCCGAGTTTAAAAACCAGCGTCTAATTTTTTTTTTTTTTTTTTTTTTTTGAAATCAGAGTTTAAAACCGGCCAGGGCGCAACAGACCGCCACATATATAGAAGAGTCCCAATCCCACTGGGGATTGAGCCCTTTTCTATATATGCACGGCTCACTTGGCATACAACCAGAGTACTAACTACGTACATCTACTAAGCAAGATTAAATTACAATATCAATAACTTCTCAATTACATTGCATTACATTTGATACAACAAATAATTAAATACTTGATCTTATCGGCTGTCCAGGGTCAAGCTCTATCTCGTGATCTCACCAACTCGTCCCGACATCTCAACACCCGCTCGACCTGAAAAACAGTCACCCGAGGGTGTGAGACACACCGGAGTGTATCCCAGTGGGCACGACGAGCCGAGAAATAGCAGATCGTACCTACTGGTATACAATGCTAGAGGATAGTAATAGATCAGGGGTTAGGGTAAAGCAGATATATAACTGGTGCTGTAAAGAAAGCAAAACTCATAATCTGGGTACAAGCATAGGAGATAATTTTAGCAGAATTTAAAACATGTACCAGGATAATCAACACATCAAGGAGTTAGGACAATCAGCAAGATAACAATGGAACTATAATCAGAGGTATCACATAGAATCATAAAAGAAGTAGATAACTAGAAGCCAGATCAAAGAATCAAAGAATCAACACATGCATCAAATAGATGAAAACGCAAAGACCCAATCACAAGCTACCATTTTGGTCTTCGCAAAGACCTCAGGCGAGGCTGCCCTCTTGGCACCACCTGGTTGACATTCCCCAAACTAGGGTCACGGGTTGCCTCAGCTAACCACTTTACCGGTAAAGAACATCGCTACGGGTAGCAAATCCGCTGATATTCGTGAAGTACAACGGTGCGGGCGAATCATATGCAAATGCTCAAGCTCACGGTCCACTGACCGGTAATCGGCAACAAGCCGGGAAATCCCCACTGGGATGCAAGGGCAAAAACCAACTGAATCTCAACACTCATGCAGGAACACTCAGCAATAAATGTCAACTCATATGCAAGATCAAGGCAAATATCTCTCAACAGAAGCTCACAGATAAACTCAACTCAACCACACAAACCAACCAAATGATACAAAACTTAAACACATATTTTTAAGAAAACTGTTTTGAAAAGTCCAAACCTCGAAGAGCATTGCCCTTGTCCTATCAAACAAGAACAGACTCAGGCGACACTACGAAGCTTGGATTTAAGTCCAAACCTCGCAGAGCAGTGCCTTTGTCCTATCAAACAAGAACAGACTCCGGCGACCCTACGAAGCGGGGTAAAACCTCAGTTAAATAAATCTATGTGCTCAGAGAGGTATCATTTGATTAGCAGAACAAACAGGCTCACTAATCAACCATGAAAATGTCCGAGTAAAAGTATAAATACTAGAGGTGCTATGGACAATCATGTAAGACAAAATAGAACAGATAACAGGCATAGATCAGGCAGATAGCAGATATAATATAATCAAAGAAAGGCAGGCTCAAAGTAATCAGATTAAGCTATCAATCAACAGGGGTCCAACCAGTATCGCACCCCAGAGGGCCGAACTGATAAAACCCGGACCGAAGATAACCCACCTGTCAATGCGCAGGCAATTAATCTGTAATGCTATATGTGCTCGAATCCAGATGCAAACTGAGTCAACCTGGATCAAAAATGTAAATCAGGGATCAATTCAGTCCCGCTAACTCTAACCTAAACCCAGATCAATTTGAAACCCTCTTAGTTATTTTAATTGTCACCCGGATACCGTTAAATCGACGATTTTGCCGATTCTCGAACTAGTATCCGATTTCCGCTCAACGAAAGCTGATGGATTCCCAACGAAAAGCTTAGGAATCATTTAAACATTTTACTAACCAGTACACATTGTCTATTTTGCATTTAAACCCTTAAAGTTTTCAGAAATTACATTTTAGTGCCATTTGAGCACTGTTTTCGCTCGTTCTTTCAACTGGAAAATCATTTTAACATTCCGTCACTTCCAGCAGGTGACATTTTTCATGCTGAACACCGTGCTCACTAATTTGCAGCAGCACGGAACCCGAGGCAAACTTCGGGCCATAAAAACCCTCTCTAACATAGCCCAAATGAATTTTTGTTTCTCCGGGACTTCAAACACTGTTTCTAACGCGAGCATCGCGTTCAGTGACCCCAAATTAGCTAGGAATGCACTGTCGCGACTTCGCCAACAGCCCGGAACCATGTTTTATTTAAACATTTCACTAAAAGGTTGATTCTACTACATCTTTTAATTTAAACTTCAAACAAGAACATTTTGTATATCAAAGTTGGTCTGGGCACTGCCAGGACCTCAGTGCTCACCCTGGTTGAGGCCCAGGTGGGCTGGTTCAAGCAGAACCAAGGTCAAGCTTACACCCTAATTCACAATGCACCAAACTTTAATCCACTCAGTTTCTGTTTGAACTGAAGTGAGCACAGAGCTCAGGGGACTATTTGGAGCAAGTTTCATATACAAAGTTTTGTCAAATTCCAACTCTTTCTTCTCAGTGGCATTTAATCAAACAGCTGGTATGCATCTCTCATACACACACACACATGCAAAAATCCGAATTGGGTTCTCTGCACAGCGGGTATCTGGGGCAATATGTTTCGAAGCAAAATGTTCTACTGAGTTCAGGGATCATTTCTCATCAACCTGGAGCAAGCCAAACCTTCTCGGGTTGGCCGGAGCTCGGGAAGAAGATGAGCTCCAACCTTGAAAATCGTGACTAAACAACCAATGGTTCTGGAATCAAAATAAAAGCACAAGCAGGTGCTATTTACCTCACTGAGACTTTCCATGCATGTGGCTGGCCCCGGGGTGCGGCGGTGGCGGCTGGGGAGTGAGCTCGGTTTCGAGCTCCTCCACCTCTAATGGCGGAATTTTACAGAGGCATTATGAAGCTCTCTAACTTGCATGGATAGACTCCTTGTGGTCCCAGCAAGCTTCCCGACCAACTCACCCCGGCCGGAGATGGCCTGAGCGCCGGCGGCCGCAACTTGGTGCAAATTCAAACCCAACTCGGCCGCGCCTTCCTCGGCTTGCATGGGAGCCATGCAACAGCATGGTTGGGAACCTCTTGGTCCCAACAAGGATCCTGGGCAGGTGGCCGGCGTCGGAGAGGCCCGCCGGCGCCGGAGCATCAAGCTCGGCCGAGTGCAACAAAAAGCCCGAACTAGGGCATAAAACTGCCATTAATTGGTTCAACCATACTCCACCAAATTTGGTGGAGTTGGTCCTCTCCTCCTACAGTCCAAGCACACCAATTTTGGTGCGTTTATATTCAGTGGTTGCCGAGTTCTTTAGGGGCGGAGCTAGGTTAGGTTTCCGGCGACCCATTGTGGCCGCCGGCTAACCATGCTGCATGGGACCTCGGGGCTTTGCAGGGAGGAAGCTAAGGACCTAATAAGTCCACTGCTAAAGGTCCGGGGTGCTAGAAACCGTTGGTTAAGGACCCTCACCTTAGCCGAGCTCGGGGAAGAAGGAGGAAGCCGGATTCTTGGTTCCCTCACTACGCGCGGCCAAGGCTTGCTCCAGCAGGGTCCTCCAAGCACCAGGAACTCCTCAGACACCTCCCAATCCAACTTTGAAGAGATCCCGTCCAACTTCACACCTCGTCGGAGAAGGGAAGAAAGAGGAAGGTGGCTGCGGCGGCGCTCGGCGGCGGCTGGGGTCGGGTACACCAGGGCTCGGTTGCGGCCTCTCTATGAAGCTCTCAGAAGAAGGTTGGCTAAATCTAAAAGCTCTGGTTGATCTCTCCTTCACGCACTTAAGGAAAACTCCAATATAGGCTTCTAACCTTTAACTCCGGCGACCCGAGCGGCCGGCCGTTTCGGCAACTGAAGGGCCGCGGCGGTTGCGAGCTGGAGAGCTGGTGGAGCTTCAGTTACGAAGGGGAAGAGGCAGGGTACACTCCACACGTGTATACAAGTGTTTAAATGCACATTTTGCACAAAACCCCCTACACAAAGATCCTAAAACTCTAAGGTCCCTCTGTAGGTGACAAATGTACCCAGCACCCCAACTTATAAGCCTCATAATTTTTGGTTCATAAAAGATTAGGGTTTCTTCAAAAATACCCACTTTTTCAATGTATTTCACGCTTTTCGAGGCACTCGAGTTGCCGAAACTGAAAATGGACTTCGCCACGACGTCCGGCTCGTCGAGACCTTCAAAATAGGCTAGTCATTTGTTTGATTTGGTGCTCGTATGAAATCTCGGGCCATCTTGTTCTGTATGTCGCAAACCGACGCACGCACTTCGATGCACACGGGTCGCCAAACGCGAAATCCGTCAGTGCCATTGCGCTCAGAACGTCGAAATTAGCTAGGATCCATTACTCATACTCCTATGTTAAAGTTCTAGATAGTGGTTCGACCATTCATGATCACAAGGGGTTAAAAATTCAAAGGTTACTATTCACTTAAGTCGCGGGACCCACTTTTTGATTTCTGATTTCTGGAAGATCCGACCGTCGGATCGAAAATATATGAATATGAAACTTCTATGTTTCGACGAGACGATCGCAATGGTGATCTCGGATTTTCCAGATCAGACCCCGATCAAAAGTCGATATTTCTGGGCCCACTATTGGCCCACTAACACTCCACTTTTGCCAAAATGACAAATTTTAAATATTTAAAAGCAAACTGAGACTTTTAAATTCTAGGTTTCTACATCACCCACAACTTTTAAAAAGTTTCGTCCCTGAAACTTAACAAAACATACTTTAAAAGTTTTCTAACTATTAACTTATTACATCGTTGCTTCAACATTTCAAGCTCCCGATGGGCCTTCCCCTGACGGCTCGCCATGCTGTGTCAGTGCATAGACCCGTCCTCCCGTCACATGGCGGGGTCCCTCAGTTTGGCGCGATGAAGGACGACTTGAGGCAGCCACGCTCTGGGTTGGCGCTGGAGGCCGAGCAGCAAGAGGTGGCACAGCCAATGCTGGTGAGTTTGCAGCAGATCTCCGCGGGCAGTTAGCAGAGATATGGCCAGGCTGACCACAATTATAGCATCTTCCGTGGCGCAGGTCGCAAGTCATGGGTTGATGATCTGCCCCGCAGAAGACGCAAGGCCTCGCCCTATGTTGACGATTGAAGTTCCGAGAACCACTTGCTTGGTTCTGATTTCCTGGGGGTCTAGGGGGTCTTCTATTTGATCCAGATGATCCCTCCCCATTTCCAGCGAACTGTCGCTTCATCCCTTTTCCTTTATCCATCGCTGCCCGCTCAGCCCGAGAGATTTTCAATTCAGCCTCAATGGCAAGGCAGCGTTCGATGCATTCGTCGTAGTCGGTGATCAAATGTGAGACAACTGACGACGGATCTCGGGTCGCAGGCCTTGAGTGAATAATCTAACCTTGCGACGCTCGTCCTGCACCGCTTGTGGCACCAAGTCAGCAATTTTCGTAAATTCTTCTTCGTACTCCCTCAGGGTGTGGTCTCCTTGGCGCATGTTTTCCAAGTCCCGCTCCAACGCTTCTCGTGCTGTCTCCTTTAGGTAGCGGTGGTACAGAGCCACCCTAAATTGCTCCCACGTAGGCTTAGGGGCTTCAGGAGAAAAATTGTGGCGTTGGTAGCGCAGCCACCACATGCTTGCGCTGACACCGAGGCAATGTACCCCCAGTGTCACTTTGTCTTGCTCCTCAGTGTCCAAGTCTCTAAACAGCTTCTCCATGTGGTTAAGCCATTCTTCAAGGGCCCAGGGGTCCTTTTCACGGCCTGAGAATTCTTGGGGCTTGAATTTATTAAACTCCAGCAGGACTCCCCTGACTCTTGATCTTTCTTCCTTGTACGTTGCTCTGGCAGCTTCCAGGGCCGCAGGACTATTAGGATCATTGCCCCCCCGCAACCCCGGGAGCATTTACAGTTGCAGCAACGGCTACAGATGTAGCCGATTCAGCCGGTGGTACTGATGCAGGAGGAACAAGAGGTCCCTCAGTCGCAGAGGCTGATGCTGCAGGTGGTGCAGGTGCAGCAGGAACATTGGCCTCCCGCTGCATATACTGTTGTATCATTGCAGCCATTTGAGCCAACTGATCCTCGAATCTTTGCATTCTGTCGGGGATCTCTGGGCCCCCACTTTCAGCAGTTGCTTGGGCAGCCCCTCGACTCGTGCCAGCCCCATGACCACGACCAGCACCACGCCGTGTGCGAGCCATAACTGCAATAGTTGATAATTAAATTTAGTACGGTCGACCCACAACTTCTGTTTTGACCTATCAGACTTAGAACACTACCCAGCGCTCTCTCGTAACACGAGTCATCCTAGGGTTCGTTCCTAGCCAAACCTAGACATTGCGTTTCCTATTTCTCTGATACCATCTAATCTGTCACGCCCCGAGTTTAAAAACCAGCGTCTAATTTTTTTTTTTTTTTTTTTTTTTTTGAAATCAGAGTTTAAAACCGGCCAGGGCGCAACAGACCGCCACCATATATAGAAGAGTCCCAATCCCACTGGGGATTGAGCCCTTTTCTATATATGCACGGCTCACTTGGCATACAACCAGAGTACTAACTACGTACATCTACTAAGCAAGATTAAATTACAATATCAATAACTTCTCAATTACATTGCATTACATTTGATACAACAAATAATTAAATACTTGATCTTATCGGCTGTCCAGGGTCAAGCTCTATCTCGTGATCTCACCAACTCGTCCCGACATCTCAACACCCGCTCGACCTGAAAAACAGTCACCCGAGGGTGTGAGACACACCGGAGTGTATCCCAGTGGGCACGACGAGCCGGAGAAATAGCAGATCGTACCTACTGGTATACAATGCTAGAGGATAGTAATAGATCAGGGGTTAGGGTAAAGCAGATATATAACTGGTGCTGTAAAGAAAGCAAAACTCATAATCTGGGTACAAGCATAGGAGATAATTTTAGCAGAATTTAAAACATGTACCAGGATAATCAACACATCAAGGAGTTAGGACAATCAGCAAGATAACAATGGAACTATAATCAGAGGTATCACATAGAATCATAAAAGAAGTAGATAACTAGAAGCCAGATCAAAGAATCAAAGAATCAACACATGCATCAAATAGATGAAAACGCAAAGACCCAATCACAAGCTACCATTTTGGTCTTCGCAAAGACCTCAGGCGAGGCTGCCCTCTTGGCACCACCTGGTTGACATTCCCCAAACTAGGGTCACGGGTTGCCTCAGCTAACCACTTTACCGGTAAAGAACATCGCTACGGGTAGCAAATCCGCTGATATTCGTGAAGTACAACGGTGGCGGGCGAATCATATGCAAATGCTCAAGCTCACGGTCCACTGACCGGTAATCGGCAACAAGCCGGGAAATCCCCACTGGGATGCAAGGGCAAAAACCAACTGAATCTCACACTCATGCAGGAACACCTCAGCATAAATGTCAACTCATATGCAAGATCAAGGCAAATATCTCTCAACAGAAGCTCACAGATAAACTCAACTCAACCCACAAACCAACCAAATGATACAAAACTTAAACACATATTTTTAAGAAAACTGTTTTGAAAAGTCCAAACCTCGAAGAGCATTGCCCTTGTCCTATCAACAAGAACAGACTCAGGCGACACTACGAAGCTTGGATTTAAGTCCAAACCTCGCAGAGCAGTGCCTTTGTCCTATCAAACAAGAACAGACTCCGGCGACCCTACGAAGCGGGGTAAAACCTCAGTTAAATAAATCTATGTGCTCAGAGAGGTATCATTTGATTAGCAGAACAAACAGGCTCACTAATCAACCATGAAAATGTCCGAGTAAAAGTATAAATACTAGAGGTGCTATGGACAATCATGTAAGACAAAATAGAACAGATAACAGGCATAGATCAGGCAGATAGCAGATATAATATAATCAAAGAAAGGCAGCTCAAAGTAATCAGATTAAGCTATCAATCAACAGGGGTCCAACCAGTATCGCACCCCAGAGGGCCGAACTGATAAAACCCGGACCGAAGATAACCCACCTGTCAATGCGCAGGCAATTAATCTGTAATGCTATATGTGCTCGAATCCAGATGCAAACTGAGTCAACCTGGATCAAAATGTAAATCAGGGATCAATTCAGTCCCGCTAACTCTAACCTAAACCCAGATCAATTTGAAACCCTCGTAGTTATTTTAATTGTCACCCGGATACCGTTAAATCGACGATTTTGCCGATTCTCGAACTAGTATCCGATTTCCGCTCACGAAAGCTGATGGATTCCCAACGAAAAGCTTAGGAATCATTTAAACATTTTACTAACCAGTACACATTGTCTATTTTGCATTTAAACCCTTAAAGTTTTCAGAAATTACATTTTAGTGCCATTTGAGCACTGTTTTCGCTCGTTCTTTCAACTGGAAAATCATTTTAACATTCCGTCACTTCCAGCAGGTGACATTTTTCATGCTGAACACCGTGCTCACTAATTTGCAGCAGCACGGAACCCGAGGCAAACTTCGGGCCATAAAAACCCTCTCTAACATAGCCCAAATGAATTTTTGTTTCTCCGGGACTTCAAACACTGTTTCTAACGCGAGCATCGCGTTCAGTGACCCCAAATTAGCTAGGAATGCACTGTCGCGACTTCGCCAACAGCCCGGAACCATGTTTATTTAAACATTTCACTAAAAGGTTGATTCTACTACATCTTTTAATTTAAACTTCAAACAAGACATTTTGTATATCAAAGTTGGTCCTGGGCACTGCCAGGACCTCAGTGCTCACCCTGGTTGAGGCCCCAGGTGGGCTGGTTCAAGCAGAACCAAGGTCAAGCTTACACCCTAATTCACAATGCACCAAACTTTAATCCACTCAGTTTCTGTTTGAACTGAAGTGAGCACAGAGCTCAGGGGACTATTTGGAGCAAGTTTCATATACAAAGTTTTGTCAAATTCCAACTCTTTCTTCTCAGTGGCATTTAATCAAACAGCTGGTATGCATCCTCTCATACACACACACACATGCACAAATCCGAATTGGGTTCTCTGCACAGCGGGTATCTGGGGCAATATGTTTCGAAGCAAAATGTTCTACTGAGTTCAGGGATCATTTCCTCATCAACCTGGAGCAAGCCAAACCTTCTCGGGTTGGCCGGAGCTCGGGAAGAAGATGAGCTCCAACCTTGAAAATCGTGAACTAAAACAACCAATGGTTCTGGAATCAAAATAAAAGCACAAGCAGGTGCTATTTACCTCACTGAGACTTTCCATGCATGTGGCTGGCCCCGGGGGGCGGCGGTGGCGGCTGGGGAGTGAGCTCGGTTTCGAGCTCCTCCACTCTAATGGCGGAATTTTACAGAGGCATTATGAAGCTCTCTAACTTGCATGGATAGACTCCTTGTGGTCCCAGCAAGCTTCCCGACCAACTCACCCCGGCCGGAGATGGCCTGAGCGCCGGCGGGCCGAACTTGGTGCAAATTCAAACCCAACTCCGGCCGCGCCTTCCTCGGCTTGCATGGGAGCCATGCAACAGCATGGTTGGGAACCTCTTGGTCCCAACAAGGATCCTGGGCAGGTGGCCGGCGTCGGAGAGGCCCGCCGGCGCCGGAGCATCAAGCTCGGCCGAGTGCAACAAAAAGCCCGAACTAGGGCATAAAACTGCCATTAATTGGTTCAACCATACTCCACCAAATTTGGTGGAGTTGGTCCCTCTCCTCCTACAGTCCAAGCACACCAATTTTTGGTGCGTTTATATTCAGTGGTTGCCGAGTTCTTTAGGGGCGGAGCTAGGTTAGGTTTCCGGCGACCCATTGTGGCCGCCGGCTAACCATGCTGCATGGGACCTCGGGCTTTGCAGGGAGGAAGCTAAGGACCTAATAAGTCCACTGCTAAAGGTCCGGGGTGCTAGAAACCGTTGGTTAAGGGACCCTCACCTTAGCCGAGCTCGGGGAAGAAGGAGGAAGCCGGATTCTTGGTTCCCTCCCTACGCGCGGCCAAGGCTTGCTCCAGACAGGGTCCTCCAAGCACCAGGAACTCCTCAGACACCTCCCAATCCAACTTTGAAGAGATCCCGTCCAAACTTCACACCTCGTCGGAGAAGGGAAGAAAGAGGAAGGTGGCTGCGGCGGCGCTCGGCGGCGGCTTGGGGTCGGGTACACCAGGGCTCGGTTGCGGCCTCTCTATGAAGCTCTCAGAAGAAGGGTGGCTAAATCTAAAAGCTCTGGTTGATCTCTCCTTCACGCACTTAAGGAAAACTCCAATATAGGCTTCTAACCTTTAACTCCGGCGACCCGAGCGGCCGCCGTTCGGCAACTGAAGGGCCGCGGCGGTTGCGAGCTGGAGAGCTGGTGGAGCTTCAAGTTACGAAGGGGAAGAGGCAGGGTACACTCACACGTGTATACAAGTGTTTAAATGCACATTTTGCACAAAACCCCCCTACACAAGATCCTAAAACTCTAAGGTCCCTCTGTAGGTGACAAATGTACCCATGCACCCCAACTTATAAGCCTCATAATTTTTGGTTCATAAAAAGATTAGGGTTTCTCTTCAAAAATACCCACTTTTTCAATGTATTTCACGCTTTTTCGAGGCACTCGAGTTGCCGAAACTGAAAATGGACTTCGCACGACGTCCGGCTTCGTCGAGACCTTCAAAATAGGCTAGTCATTTGTTTGATTTGGTGCTCGTATGAAATCTCGGGCCATCTTGTTCTGTAATGTCGCAAACCGACGCACGCACATTCGATGCACACGGGTCGCCAAAACGCGAAATCCGTCAGTGCCATTGCGCTCAGAACGTCGAAATTAGCTAGGATCCATTACTCATATCCTATGTTAAAGTTCTAGAGTAGTGGTTCGACCATTCATGATCACAAGGGGTTAAAAATTCAAAGGTTACTATTCACTTAAGTCGCGGGACCCACTTTTTGGATTTCTGATGTCTGGAAGATCCGACCGTCGGATCGAAAATATATGAATATGAAACTTCTATGTTTCGACGAGACCGATCGCAATGGTGACTCTCGGATTTTCCAGATCAGACCCCGATCAAAACGTCGATATTTCTGGGCCCACTATTGGCCCACTAAACACTCCACTTTTGCCAAAATGACAAATTTTAATATTTAAAAGCAACTGAGACCTTTTAAATTCTAGGTTTCTACACGAACGTGTGATGTTTGGTGAACTGTACTGAACGATCGGATCAATGCACTTCGATCCGGATCCAGAACCTTCGTTTTCTGGAATTGTCTGACTCCGTTACGACGATCCGGATCACAGCTAATCCGATCCGGATCGCCGTCGTGAAAATTTCCAGAACGGACAGTTTTTTATCCCTTATCTTCCTTCCTAGGGTTTCTAACCTATAAATAGACCCTATGATTCTTTTCTAGGGTTAATAAGAGTCCAGAAAAATCCAATATAGCCGTCATAATCATATATCATCTTATACGGCTCTAGATCCACATATAGAGAAGAAAGGAAATCATTAGATATTACTCTATGTTTCTTCATCTATATTGAATTATGTTTGGATTCTAGATTTCATACTCACTCTTGAGTGAATCAAACTAATGAATACTTAGATGGTATTTCCGATCTATCTTTGATCTAAGTATTCGGCGGATCATCACCACCCAAACAAACAACGATTTACCCCAAAATCGGCGCGTGGATTCGCGTGTCCTTGTGGATTCAAGGTTCAACCGCTCTCGTGGATTCGGAGCGAGGCACGTTCGTGGATTCAAAGGTGCTATTGGGTGAAGACGTGGATTCGGTCGGACGTCGTGGACTCGACGTTGGACGCCGTGGATTCGGCGTTGGACGCAGATCGTGGATTCGAGAAGCGTGCGGAGCGAGCGACGGAGAAGATCCTCTAGGAGCGTATGGAAAAGGTTGAGTCGTAAGTGTGTACGGTAAATCACCTTGTACGTGTTTAATTAGTGGATTTCTGCCGTGTTATCGGTCCCGTGGTTTTTTACTCCGGTTGGAGTTTTCCACGTAAAAATCTTGCGTGTTATTTATATTTCCGCATTGGGTTTTTATTGCGCAATGATTTTTTGAGTGTTTATTGTTTACACCTATTCACCCCCTCTAGGTGTTTTTTTCCCCTATTTAGATCCTTATTACATATAACCCAACAATCACTTCAATAACGAAACAGAAAGGACACCATCTCTCTCTCTCTACAGGCATTCTAACCACATCCGGCAACATGCATGCTTACATTCAATATAATTAAGAACCGTCCAAACGGTTTTGGAGACGACAGACAACCCACTTGAAAGTGTAATATCATAACTTTTCATGTACTGGTTTTACCATGTTCCTGCTATAAAGTATGAGTTGGAGCAAACTAAATTAACGGGGTTACTAAAAGTTTAGAATATGAGGTGCGGGATTGTTCATGATAGAGCTCAAAAATACCGGTGTGACCACTGCAGCGGTGCGCGAATGGGATCCGGTTCTGACTTATGGGTCCCCAGAACAGGAGGTTTTGTAGGATCGAGGTAACCGTCGGGTGCCGCCGGATCAGTGCAAGAGGGTCTTTGCCACACACTTCTTTTTAGGATGTGAGATAAGGAATGTTATCTTGGGGTTTAAATAATTAATGCTTAAACTATAATACCCGGTGGGGGTTTCTACGGTGCGTACACAGAAACAAAAATTACTTCTCACCCAAAAAAAAAAGGAAAACCCAGCCGGAGCGAAAAGAAAGAAAGAGGAAAAA
>CM055074.1:23442754-23597513 GCA_029204045.2 Tillandsia leiboldiana | reverse complement strand
ACAAGAGTTACATCCCAATGAGGAGTGTGATGAAAACTACCAACAATGGAGGGAAAAGAGACACCCGGTCGTTCCGAACCAGTACGTGTGCAGCGACAACATGTATAACCAAGCAAGGTTTTTTCAAGTTTGATTAAATAAAATGCATGTTGAAAAATACTTGACTCTGTCAAAATTTCAAGGTTGGTATAAGTTGGGATTTTAATGAAAGATGCTCATAGAGCCACTCTCTTCAATAAATTGACTAGATATATTATCTAAATTATCGGGGGATGTTTAGACATCTATTTGATCTTTGTATTTCATTTTCTTTACCGAATTGATGATTTGATAAAGGCATTAAATAAGATCAAGTTAGATGTATTGAAGTTGTTCAACTTTAAGGGATTTAATTTTATAAATTTTCGTTTCATTTGTTGGATGTTATTGATAGATTTGGTATAATCTATTTCTTGTTGTATGAAACGATGATTTTTGTTTAAAGTTGATACACAAAAGTGCTTACAATCTTTTTTGGTTTTTTTCCTGACTTTCTCTAAAATTTTTAAAGAAAAGTTGGATCCGATCCGGATTGGACCTGCCGATCCGGATCCCGAACGCAGCATATTCTTCTGCGGGCAGACGATCCGGATTGGACCTGCCGATCCGGATCCCGAACGCAGTTTTTCACTGCGGGTAGCCGATCCGGATCGCAATCATGACTGATCCGGATCGCGGCTAGGGTTTATATAGACAAAAAGGGTTTGATTTCTTTTACTCCAATCTTTTGTTCCAAAGTTCCAGAGCTGTCTCTCTCTAGATTTCATCCATCTTGGAAGCTTTCAAACTCAAGTTCTTCAACTCCAAGTAAGTTATTGAACAAAATCTCGATTTTTCACAGTTTTTCTGATTCCTCCTCAAACGTGATGAATTTCTTGTATCACTTTCGTTTGTGGATGGTTTTTTGATCAAATTCTTTTGAAATAAGAACTCTGGGTAGATTATTTAGTTTGATTATATGCTAGGTATTCTCAAGATAAACGGATTTTTGGTCTTCGATTCAAAAATTCGGTTTTAGGGCATATAATGGGAATTTCGAAAATATGCAATGATCTATTTTTAAATTTTCTTTGCAAAACTAATTTGATTCCTAGTCTCTCTACACGATATGATTGTTTGGGTACAATTTTTCTAATTTTTGAAAATTAACAATCTTTTCGTGTTCTTGAGTTGTTGCTCACAGGATTTTCTTCTCTCAAGAAACCAATAGCAATGGGTGATCACGTGGATCATTCTCTTCTGGCGGCTATGGTAAATACGAGAGACACTGTCAAGACCAAGAGGGCTAAAAAGGATGAAGTCAGTTTGATTGGGATGAGGGAGATGATGAAACACATCCTGGAAAATCGCCACAGAGAAAACCCTGTGCATCGAAAGGGAAAGCAAGGCAGAGACATCACGGAAAAGGCTCCACCCACTGCTACGGAAAAAAGGGAAAGCACCAATGACTTTCATCTACTAACAAAGAAAAAAGACTCTGCTGAGACCTGGACGTGACGAGCTTGAGGTATTGAAATAATGAACATGTCAAGAGAACCCAAAGAATATATCTCGAAATTGACACGAATCAAGGACGAAGATGATTGGGACACATTTCTTGAAGAAGTACAAAGTACAACAAGGTCTTGATTGAAGAAAATAAGGTTTACCTAAAGAACAAGAAGCTACTGAAAGTCTCCTAATACTTAAGCAGCAAGCAAAGAAAAAAAGAATGTGCAAAGCAATGAACCTCTTTGACAAACTACTTCTTTGCAAGAGATCTCACGGACTTCATGAAGGACAGACTGCTCCGTCAATCGTCACACAACGTTCTTCCAATCCAGAAGAATTGACCAAAAGGTCACCTGGAGTCTTCCCTCAAACAAGAACAAGACAAAATGACTCTAGGACTCAGAAAGATGTCCAAGGACATACATCAGATGAAACAAGAGTGTTCTACGATTACGGGATGTGCGTAAAGGAATTTTGAAAAAGCTGGGTTGCACGAGCTCTGAGGACTCCGCCTCGGATGATCAGATTCAGATGCTTGGAATTGTTTGTTTAATCTTTTCTTGTGCAGGAACTTCATTTTTTTTTACTTTCTTTTGGCAGGTCTTAAGTTTTAGTTTTAGTTTTTAGTTCTCAACTTGCAACTGTTAACCATTCTCTCCATTTTGGTAATCTTTGGCTAACGTTTGTGACAAAAAGGGGGAGAGAGTTAGAGTGAACTCTCATGGAACTCTTGTGAGAACTGGTGAATTTTGGTGAGAAACTTAGAACAAACTTTGACTTTGGTGAAAGGTAAAAGTATCACAACTTCTGGTTTTATCTTGTGATTGTTGCAGTCCCTACTAACTATTCGACTAACTATTTGGCACTTGTATTATTACTAACAAGTTGTTGTTACTAACAAAGCAAAGTTATGACATTTGGAATCTTATGCTTAGAAGATATGTCAATGTTTGATTGTTATCTATTACATATCTGAATTACTCAATGTCATGGTGAGCATAAACTCTATCTCTGTTAGTTTGAATGCTAAATATTCTTGAGGTATCTAACGATCTTGTTTTGTCAAGAATGATTTCTTTTTGCAGAGAGTACAGATGTCTAAGTTAGAGTCTGTTTTAGGAGTTTATATCTTGTATTGGATCTCCATTGTAAATTTTTGTTGTATGGTGATAGCAACCAAAAATATTTTTTTTTTTTTGAATTTTTAGTGGATCTGTGTTTTGTCACGGAAACCGCCAAAGGGGAGATTGTTAAGGATTTTGTTTTGGCGCATTTCGTGAAAGTGTAACGTCTTGAAGATTGAAGATGAATGAAGTTTGGATAATCATATACCTCAATCTCAAGAAAGAAGAATTCAAAAGGATCATGTAAGTTTAACTAAATATTTTTGGTGATCCGAATACAATCTGTAGTTTAGAAACACTTGGAAGAATTTCTTATTGCATTAAAAATCAAGAACTGAACATGAGACATGTTAGGATCCGGATCAGATGTTCAATCCGGATCCCGAAGGTGGTTCGTTCATACACCAGTTCAATCCGCATCGTAGCTTCCCTTGATCCGGATCCGAACATTGAGTTTACCATTTTCCTGAACGATCCGGATCAGGTTCGCAATCCGGATCCCGAACTGTCACGCCCCGAGTTTAAAACACAGCGTCTAATTTTTTTTTTTTTTTTTTTTTTTTTGAAATCAGAGTTTAAAACCGGCCAGGGCGCAACAGACCGCCACATATATAGAAGAGTCCCAATCCCACTGGGATTGAGCCCTTTTCTATATATGCACGGCTCACTTGGCATACAACCAGAGTACTAACTACGTACATCTACTAAGAGATTAAATTACATATCAATAACTTCTCAAGTACATTGCATTACATTTGATACAACAAATAATTAATACTTGATCTTATCGGCTGTCCAGGGTCAAGCTCTATCTCGTGATCTCACCAACTCGTCCCGACATCTCAACACCCGCTCGACCTGAAAAACAGTCACCCGAGGGTGTGAGACACAGGGGAGTGTATCCCAGTGGGCACGACGAGCCGAGAATAGCAGATCGTACCTACTGGTATACAATGCTAGAGGATAGTAATAGATCAGGGGTTAGGGTAAAGCAGATATATAACTGGGCTGTAAAGAAAGCAAAATCATAATATGGGTACAAGCATAGGAGATAATTTTAGCAGAATTTAAAACATGTACCAGGATAATCAACACATCAAGGAGTTAGGACAATCAGCAAGATAACAATGGAACTATAATCAGAGGTATCACATAGAATCATAAAAGAAGTAGATAACTAGAAGCAGATCAAAGAATCAAAGAATCAACACATGCATCAAATAGATGAAAACACGCAAAGACCCAATCACAAGCTACCTTTTGGTCTTCGCAAAGACCTCAGGCGAGGTGCCCTCTTGGCACCACCTGGTTGACATTCCCCAAACTAGGGTCACGGGTTGCCTCAGCTAACCACTTTACCGGTAAAGAACATCGCTACGGGTAGCAATCGCTGATATTCGTGAACGTACAACGGTGCGGGCGAATCATATGCAAATGCTCAAGCTCACGGTCCACTGACCGGTAATCGGCAACAAGCCGGGAAATCCCCACTGGGATGCAAGGGCAAAAAAACTGAATCTCAACACTCATGCAGGAACACTCAGCAATAAATGTAAACTTCATATGCAAGATCAAGGCAAATATCTCTCAACAGAAGCTCACAGATAAACTCAACTCAACCACACAAACCAACCAATGATACAAAACTTAAACACATATTTTTAAGAAAATGTTTTGAAAAGTCCAAACCTCGAAGAGCATTGCCCTTGTCCTATCAAACAAGAAAGAACAGGCGACACTACGAAGCTTGGATTTAAGTCCAAACCTCGCAGAGCAGTGCCTTTTCCTATCAAACAAGAACAGACTCCGGCGACCCTACGAAGCGGGGTAAAACCTCAGTTAAAATAATCTATGCTCAGAGAGGTATCATTTGATTAGCAGAACAAACAGGCTCACTAATCAACCATGACAAATGTCCGAGTAAAAGTATAAATACTAGAGGTGCTATGGACAATCATGTAAGGCAAAATAGAACAGATAACAGGCATAGATCAGGCAGATAGCAGATATAATATAATCAAAGAAAGGCAGGCTCAAAGTAATCAGATAAGCTATCAATCAACAGGGGTCCAACCAGTATCGCACCCCAGAGGGCCGAACTGATAAAACCCGGACCGAAGATAACCCACCTGTCAATGCGCAGGCAATTAATCTGTAATGCTATATGTGCTCGAATCCAGATGCAAACTGAGTCAACTGGATCAAAAATGTAAATCAGGATCAATTCAGTCCCGCTAACTAACCTAAACCCAGATCAATTTGAAACCCTCTTAGTTATTTTAATTGTCACCCGGTACCGTTAAATCGACGATTTTGCCGATTCTCGAACTAGTATCCGATTTCCGCTCAACGAAAGCTGATGGATTCCCAACGAAAAGCTTAGGAATCATTTAAACATTTTACTAACCAGTACACATTGTCTATTTTGCATTTAAACCCTTAAAGTTTTCAGAAATTACATTTTAGTGCCATTTGAGCACTTTTTCGCTCGTTCTTTCAACTGGAAAATAATTTTAACATTCCGTCACTTCCAGCAGGTGACATTTTCATGCTGAACACCGTGCTCACTAATTTGCAGCAGCACGGAACCCGAGGCAAACTTCGGGCCATAAAAACCTCTCTAACATAGCCCAAATGAATTTTTGTTTCTCCGGGACTTCAAACACTGTTTCTAACGCGAGCATCGCGTTCAGTGACCCCAAATTAGCTAGGAATGCACTGTCGCGGACTTCGCCAACAGCCCGGAACCATGTTTTATTTAAACATTTCACTAAAAGGTTGATTCTACTACATCTTTTAATTTAAACTTCAAACAAGAACATTTTGTATATCAAAGGTGGTCTGGGCACTGCCAGGACCTCAGTGCTCACCCTGGTTGAGGCCCAGGTGGGCTGGTTCAAGCAGAACCAAGGTCAAGCTTACACCCTAATTCACAATGCACCAAACTTTAATCCACTCAGTTTCTGTTTGAACTGAAGTGAGCACAGAGCTCAGGGACTATTTGGAGCAAGTTTCATATACAAAGTTTTGTCAAATTCCAACTCTTTCTTCTCAGTGGCATTTAATCAAACAGCTGGTATGCATCTCTCATACACACACACACATGCAAAAATCCGAATTGGGTTCTCTGCACAGGGTATCTGGGGCAATATGTTTCGAAGCAAAATGTTCTACTGAGTTCAGGGATCATTCTCATCAACCTGGAGCAAGCCAAACCTTCTCGGGTTGGCCGGAGCTCGGAAGAAGATGAGCTCCAACCTTGAAAATCGTGACTAAACAAACCAATGGTTCTGGAATCAAAATAAAAAGCACAAGCAGGTGCTATTTACCTCACTGAGACTTTCCATGCATGGCTGGCCCGGGGTGCGGTGGGTGGCGGCTGGCGGCTGGGGAGCTGAGCGGTTTCGAGCTCCTCCACCTCTAATGGCGGAATTTTACAGAGGCATTATGAAGCTCTCTAACTTGCATGGATAGACTCCTTGTGGTCCCAGCAAGCTTCCCGACCAACTCACCCCGGCCGGAGATGGCCTGAGCGCCGGCGGCCGCAACTTGGTGCAAATTCAAACCCAACTCGGCCGCGCCTTCCTCGGCTTGCATGGGAGCCATGCAACAGCATGGTTGGGACCTCTTGGTCCCAGCAAGGATCCTGGGCAGGTGGCCGGCGTCGGAGAGCCCGCCGGCGCCGGAGCATCAAGCTCGGCCGAGTGCAACAAAAAGCCCGAACTAGGGCATAACACTTGCCATAATTGGTTCAACCATACTCCACCAAATTTGGTGGAGTTGGTCCTCTCCTCCTACAGTCCAAGCACACCAATTTTGGTGCGTTTATATCAGTGGTTGCCGAGTTCTTTAGGGGCGGAGCTAGGTTAGGTTTCTCGGCGACCCATTGTGGCCGCCGGCTAACCATGCTGCATGGGACCTCGGGGCTTTGCAGGGAGGAAAGCTAAGGACTAATAAGTCCACTGCTAAAGGTCCGGGTGCTAGAAACCGTTGGTTAAGGACCCTCCACCTTAGCCGAGCTCGGGGAAAGAAGGAGGAAGCCGGATTCTTGGGTTCCCTCACTACGCGCGGCCAAGGCTTGCTCCAGCAGGGTCCTCCAAGCACCAGGAACTCCTCAGACACCTCCCAATCCAACTTTGAAGAGATCCCGTCCAACTTCACCACCTCGTCGGAGAAGGGAAGAAAAGAGGAAGGTGGCTGCGGCGGCGCTCGGCGGCGGCTGGGGTCGGGTACACCAGGGCTCGGTTGCGGCCTCTCTATGAAGCTCTCAGAGAAGGTTGGCTAAATCTAAAAGCTCTGGTTTGATCTCTCCTTCACGCACTTAAGGAAAACTCCAATATAGGCTTCTAACCTTTAACTCCGGCGACCCGAGCGGCCGGGCCGTTCGGCAACTGAAGGGCCGCGGCGGTTGCGAGCTGGAGAGCTGGTGGAGCTTCAGTTACGAAGGGGAAGAGGCAGGGTACACTCCACACGTGTATACAAGTGTTTAAATGCACATTTTGCACAAAACCCCCTACACAAAGTATCCTAAAACTCTAAGGTCCCTCTGTAGGTGACCAATGTACCAGCACCCCAACTTATAAGCCTCATAATTTTTGGTTCATAAAAGATTAGGGTTTCTTCAAAAATACCCACTTTTTCAATGTATTTCACGCTTTTCGAGGCACCTCGAGTTGCCGAAACTGAAAATGGACTTCGCCACGACGTCCGGCTCGTCGAGACCTTCAAAATAGGCTAGTCATTTGTTTGATTTGGTGCTCGTATGAAATCTCGGGCCATCTTGTTCTGTATGTCGCAAACCGACGCACGCACTTCGATGCACACGGGTCGCCAAACGCGAAATCCGTCAGTGCCATTGCGCTCAGAACGGTCGAAATTAGCTAGGATCCATTACTCATACTCCTATGTTAAAGTTCTAGATAGTGGTTCGACCATTCATGATCACAAGGGGTTAAAAATTCAAAGGTTACTATTCACTTAAGTCGCGGGACCCACTTTTTGATTTCTGATTTCTGGAAGATCCGACCGTCGGATCGAAAATATATGAATATGAAACTTCTATGTTTCGACGAGACGATCGCAATGGTGATCTCGGATTTTCCAGATCAGACCCCGATCAAAAGTCGATATTTCTGGGCCCACTATTGGCCCACTAACACTCCACTTTTGCCAAAATGACAAATTTTAAATATTTAAAAGCAAACTGAGACTTTTAAATTCTAGGTTTCTACATCACCCACAACTTTTAAAAAGTTCGTCCCTGAAACTTAACAAAACATACTTTAAAAGTTTTCTAACTATTAACTTATTACATCGTTGCTTCAACATTTCAAGCTCCCGATGGGCCTTCCCCTGACGGCTCGCCATGCTGTGTCAGTGCATAGACCCGTCCTCCCGTCACATGGCGGGGTCCCTCAGTTTGGCGCGATGAAGGACGACTTGAGGCAGCCACGCTCTGGTTGGCGCTGGAGGCCGAGCAGCAAGAGGTGGCACAGCCAATGCTGGTGAGTTTGCAGCAGATCTCCGCGGGCAGTTAGCAGAGATATGGCCAGGCTGACCACAATTATAGCATCTTCCGTGGCGCAGGTCGCAAGTCATGGGTTGATGATCTGCCCCGCAGAAGACGCAAGGCCTCGCCCTATGTTGACGATTGAAGTTCCGAGAACCACTTGCTTGGTTCTGATTTCCTGGGGGTCTAGGGGGTCTTCTATTTGATCCAGATGATCCCTCCCCATTTCCAGCGAACTGTCGCTTCATCCCTTTTCCTTATCCATCGCTGCCCGCTCAGCCCGAGAGATTTTCAATTCAGCCTCAATGGCAAGGCAGCGTTCGATGCATTCGTCGTAGTCGGTGATCAAATGTGAAGACAACTGACGACGGATCTCGGGTCGCAGGCCTTGATGTGAATAATCTAACCTTGCGACGCTCGTCCTGCACCGCTTGTGGCACCAAGTCAGCAATTTTCGTAAATTCTTCTTCGTACTCCCTCAGGGTGTGGTCTCCTTGGCGCATGTTTTCCAAGTCCCGCTCCAACGCTTCTCGTGCTGTCTCCTTTATGTAGCGGTGGTACAGAGCCACCCTAAATTGCTCCCACGTAGGCTTAGGGGCTTCAGGAGAAAAATTGTGGCGTTGGTAGCGCAGCCACCACATGCTTGCGCTGACACCGAGGCAATGTACCCCCAGTGTCACTTTGTCTTGCTCCTCAGTGTCCAAGTCTCTAAACAGCTTCTCCATGTGGTTAAGCCATTCTTCAAGGGCCCAGGGGTCCTTTTCACGGCCTGAGAATTCTTGGGGCTTGAATTTATTAAACTCCAGCAGGACTCCCCTGACTCTTGATCTTTCTTCCTTGTACGTTGCTCTGGCAGCTTCCAGGGCCGCAGGACTATTAGGATCATTGCCCCCCGCAACCCCGGGAGCATTTACAGTTGCAGCAACGGCTACAGATGTAGCCGATTCAGCCGGTGGTACTGATGCAGGAGGAACAAGAGGTCCCTCAGTCGCAGAGGCTGATGCTGCAGGTGGTGCAGGTGCAGCAGGAACATTGGCCTCCCGCTGCATATACTGTTGTATCATTGCAGCCATTTGAGCCAACTGATCCTCGAATCTTTGCATTCTGTCGGGGATCTCTGGGCCCCCACTTTCAGCAGTTGCTTGGGCAGCCCCTCGACTCGTGCCAGCCCCATGACCACGACCAGCACCACGCCGTGTGCGAGCCATAACTGCAATAGTTGATAATTAAATTTAGTACGGTCGACCCACAACTTCTGTTTTGACCTATCAGACTTAGAACACTACCCAGCGCTCTCTCGTAACACGAGTCATCCTAGGGTTCGTTCCTAGCCAAACCTAGACATTGCGTTTCCTATTTCTCTGATACCATCTAATCTGTCACGCCCCGAGTTTAAAAACCAGCGTCTAATTTTTTTTTTTTTTTTTTTTTTTTTGAAATCAGAGTTTAAAACCGGCCAGGGCGCAACAGACCGCCACATATATAGAAGAGTCCCAATCCCACTGGGGATTGAGCCCTTTTCTATATATGCACGGCTCACTTGGCATACAACCAGAGTACTAACTACGTACATCTACTAAGCAAGATTAAATTACAATATCAATAACTTCTCAATTACATTGCATTACATTTGATACAACAAATAATTAAATACTTGATCTTATCGGCTGTCCAGGGTCAAGCTCTATCTCGTGATCTCACCAACTCGTCCCGACATCTCAACACCCGCTCGACCTGAAAAACAGTCACCCGAGGGTGTGAGACACACCGGAGTGTATCCCAGTGGGCACGACGAGCCGAGAAATAGCAGATCGTACCTACTGGTATACAATGCTAGAGGATAGTAATAGATCAGGGGTTAGGGTAAAGCAGATATATAACTGGTGCTGTAAAGAAAGCAAAACTCATAATCTGGGTACAAGCATAGGAGATAATTTTAGCAGAATTTAAAACATGTACCAGGATAATCAACACATCAAGGAGTTAGGACAATCAGCAAGATAACAATGGAACTATAATCAGAGGTATCACATAGAATCATAAAAGAAGTAGATAACTAGAAGCCAGATCAAAGAATCAAAGAATCAACACATGCATCAAATAGATGAAAACGCAAAGACCCAATCACAAGCTACCATTTTGGTCTTCGCAAAGACCTCAGGCGAGGCTGCCCTCTTGGCACCACCTGGTTGACATTCCCCAAACTAGGGTCACGGGTTGCCTCAGCTAACCACTTTACCGGTAAAGAACATCGCTACGGGTAGCAAATCCGCTGATATTCGTGAAGTACAACGGTGCGGGCGAATCATATGCAAATGCTCAAGCTCACGGTCCACTGACCGGTAATCGGCAACAAGCCGGGAAATCCCCACTGGGATGCAAGGGCAAAAACCAACTGAATCTCAACACTCATGCAGGAACACTCAGCAATAAATGTCAACTCATATGCAAGATCAAGGCAAATATCTCTCAACAGAAGCTCACAGATAAACTCAACTCAACCACACAAACCAACCAAATGATACAAAACTTAAACACATATTTTTAAGAAAACTGTTTTGAAAAGTCCAAACCTCGAAGAGCATTGCCCTTGTCCTATCAAACAAGAACAGACTCAGGCGACACTACGAAGCTTGGATTTAAGTCCAAACCTCGCAGAGCAGTGCCTTTGTCCTATCAAACAAGAACAGACTCCGGCGACCCTACGAAGCGGGGTAAAACCTCAGTTAAATAAATCTATGTGCTCAGAGAGGTATCATTTGATTAGCAGAACAAACAGGCTCACTAATCAACCATGAAAATGTCCGAGTAAAAGTATAAATACTAGAGGTGCTATGGACAATCATGTAAGACAAAATAGAACAGATAACAGGCATAGATCAGGCAGATAGCAGATATAATATAATCAAAGAAAGGCAGGCTCAAAGTAATCAGATTAAGCTATCAATCAACAGGGGTCCAACCAGTATCGCACCCCAGAGGGCCGAACTGATAAAACCCGGACCGAAGATAACCCACCTGTCAATGCGCAGGCAATTAATCTGTAATGCTATATGTGCTCGAATCCAGATGCAAACTGAGTCAACCTGGATCAAAAATGTAAATCAGGGATCAATTCAGTCCCGCTAACTCTAACCTAAACCCAGATCAATTTGAAACCCTCTTAGTTATTTTAATTGTCACCCGGATACCGTTAAATCGACGATTTTGCCGATTCTCGAACTAGTATCCGATTTCCGCTCAACGAAAGCTGATGGATTCCCAACGAAAAGCTTAGGAATCATTTAAACATTTTACTAACCAGTACACATTGTCTATTTTGCATTTAAACCCTTAAAGTTTTCAGAAATTACATTTTAGTGCCATTTGAGCACTGTTTTCGCTCGTTCTTTCAACTGGAAAATCATTTTAACATTCCGTCACTTCCAGCAGGTGACATTTTTCATGCTGAACACCGTGCTCACTAATTTGCAGCAGCACGGAACCCGAGGCAAACTTCGGGCCATAAAAACCCTCTCTAACATAGCCCAAATGAATTTTTGTTTCTCCGGGACTTCAAACACTGTTTCTAACGCGAGCATCGCGTTCAGTGACCCCAAATTAGCTAGGAATGCACTGTCGCGACTTCGCCAACAGCCCGGAACCATGTTTTATTTAAACATTTCACTAAAAGGTTGATTCTACTACATCTTTTAATTTAAACTTCAAACAAGAACATTTTGTATATCAAAGTTGGTCTGGGCACTGCCAGGACCTCAGTGCTCACCCTGGTTGAGGCCCAGGTGGGCTGGTTCAAGCAGAACCAAGGTCAAGCTTACACCCTAATTCACAATGCACCAAACTTTAATCCACTCAGTTTCTGTTTGAACTGAAGTGAGCACAGAGCTCAGGGGACTATTTGGAGCAAGTTTCATATACAAAGTTTTGTCAAATTCCAACTCTTTCTTCTCAGTGGCATTTAATCAAACAGCTGGTATGCATCTCTCATACACACACACACATGCAAAAATCCGAATTGGGTTCTCTGCACAGCGGGTATCTGGGGCAATATGTTTCGAAGCAAAATGTTCTACTGAGTTCAGGGATCATTTCTCATCAACCTGGAGCAAGCCAAACCTTCTCGGGTTGGCCGGAGCTCGGGAAGAAGATGAGCTCCAACCTTGAAAATCGTGACTAAACAACCAATGGTTCTGGAATCAAAATAAAAGCACAAGCAGGTGCTATTTACCTCACTGAGACTTTCCATGCATGTGGCTGGCCCCGGGGTGCGGCGGTGGCGGCTGGGGAGTGAGCTCGGTTTCGAGCTCCTCCACCTCTAATGGCGGAATTTTACAGAGGCATTATGAAGCTCTCTAACTTGCATGGATAGACTCCTTGTGGTCCCAGCAAGCTTCCCGACCAACTCACCCCGGCCGGAGATGGCCTGAGCGCCGGCGGCCGCAACTTGGTGCAAATTCAAACCCAACTCGGCCGCGCCTTCCTCGGCTTGCATGGGAGCCATGCAACAGCATGGTTGGGAACCTCTTGGTCCCAACAAGGATCCTGGGCAGGTGGCCGGCGTCGGAGAGGCCCGCCGGCGCCGGAGCATCAAGCTCGGCCGAGTGCAACAAAAAGCCCGAACTAGGGCATAAAACTGCCATTAATTGGTTCAACCATACTCCACCAAATTTGGTGGAGTTGGTCCTCTCCTCCTACAGTCCAAGCACACCAATTTTGGTGCGTTTATATTCAGTGGTTGCCGAGTTCTTTAGGGGCGGAGCTAGGTTAGGTTTCCGGCGACCCATTGTGGCCGCCGGCTAACCATGCTGCATGGGACCTCGGGGCTTTGCAGGGAGGAAGCTAAGGACCTAATAAGTCCACTGCTAAAGGTCCGGGGTGCTAGAAACCGTTGGTTAAGGACCCTCACCTTAGCCGAGCTCGGGGAAGAAGGAGGAAGCCGGATTCTTGGTTCCCTCACTACGCGCGGCCAAGGCTTGCTCCAGCAGGGTCCTCCAAGCACCAGGAACTCCTCAGACACCTCCCAATCCAACTTTGAAGAGATCCCGTCCAACTTCACACCTCGTCGGAGAAGGGAAGAAAGAGGAAGGTGGCTGCGGCGGCGCTCGGCGGCGGCTGGGGTCGGGTACACCAGGGCTCGGTTGCGGCCTCTCTATGAAGCTCTCAGAAGAAGGTTGGCTAAATCTAAAAGCTCTGGTTGATCTCTCCTTCACGCACTTAAGGAAAACTCCAATATAGGCTTCTAACCTTTAACTCCGGCGACCCGAGCGGCCGGCCGTTTCGGCAACTGAAGGGCCGCGGCGGTTGCGAGCTGGAGAGCTGGTGGAGCTTCAGTTACGAAGGGGAAGAGGCAGGGTACACTCCACACGTGTATACAAGTGTTTAAATGCACATTTTGCACAAAACCCCCTACACAAAGATCCTAAAACTCTAAGGTCCCTCTGTAGGTGACAAATGTACCCAGCACCCCAACTTATAAGCCTCATAATTTTTGGTTCATAAAAGATTAGGGTTTCTTCAAAAATACCCACTTTTTCAATGTATTTCACGCTTTTCGAGGCACTCGAGTTGCCGAAACTGAAAATGGACTTCGCCACGACGTCCGGCTCGTCGAGACCTTCAAAATAGGCTAGTCATTTGTTTGATTTGGTGCTCGTATGAAATCTCGGGCCATCTTGTTCTGTATGTCGCAAACCGACGCACGCACTTCGATGCACACGGGTCGCCAAACGCGAAATCCGTCAGTGCCATTGCGCTCAGAACGTCGAAATTAGCTAGGATCCATTACTCATACTCCTATGTTAAAGTTCTAGATAGTGGTTCGACCATTCATGATCACAAGGGGTTAAAAATTCAAAGGTTACTATTCACTTAAGTCGCGGGACCCACTTTTTGATTTCTGATTTCTGGAAGATCCGACCGTCGGATCGAAAATATATGAATATGAAACTTCTATGTTTCGACGAGACGATCGCAATGGTGATCTCGGATTTTCCAGATCAGACCCCGATCAAAAGTCGATATTTCTGGGCCCACTATTGGCCCACTAACACTCCACTTTTGCCAAAATGACAAATTTTAAATATTTAAAAGCAAACTGAGACTTTTAAATTCTAGGTTTCTACACGAACGTTGATGTTTGGTGAACTGTATGAACGATCCGGATCAAGCACTTCGATCCGGATCCCGAACCTTCGTTTTTCTGGAATTGTCTGACTCGTTACGACGATCCGGATCACAGCTAATCCGATCCGGATCGCCGTCGTGAAAATTTCCAGAAACGGACAGTTTTTTATCCTTATCTTCTTCCTAGGGTTTCTAACCTATAAATAGACCCTATGATTCTTTTTCTAGGGTTAATCCAAGAGTCCAGAAAATCCACATAGAGCCGTCATAATCAAATATCATCTTATACGGCTCTAGATCCACATATAGAGAAGAAAGGAAATCATTAGATATTACTCTATGTTTCTTCATCTATATTGATTAGTTTGATTCTAGATTTTCATACTCACATCTTGAGTTGAATCAAACTAATGAATACTTAGATGGTATTTCCTATCTATCTTTGATCTAAGTATTCGGCGGATCATCACCACCCAAAAAAAAAAACAACGATTTACCCCAAAATCGGCGCGTGGACTCGCGTGGCCTTGTGGATTCAAGGTGCAACCGCTCTCGTGGATTCGGAGCGAGGTACGTTCGTGGATTCAAAGCGTGCTACTGGGTGAAGACCGTGGATTCGGTCAGACGTCGTGGACTCGACGTTGGACGCCGTGGATTCGGCGTTGGACGCAGATCGTGGATTCGAGACGCGTTGCGGAGCGAGCGGAGAAGATCAACTAGGAGCGTATGGAAAAGGTTGAGTCATCTGTGAGTACGGTATATCACCTTGTACGTGTTTAATTCTAGTGGATTTCACCGTGTTATCGGTCCCGTGGTTTTTTACTCCGGTTTGGAGTTTTCCACGTAAAAATCTTGCGTGTTCATTTATATTTCCGCATTGGATTTTTATTGCGCAATGATTTTTTGAGTGTTTATTGTTTACACCTATTCACCCCCCTCTAGGTGTTTTTTCCCCTATTTAGATCTATTATTACATATAACCCAACAATCTCAATAACGAAACAAGAAAGACAACATCTCTCTCTCTCTACATGCATTCTAACACATCCGGCAATCATGCATGCTTACTATTCAATATAATTAATGAACCGTCCACCGGTTTTGGAGACGAAGCAACCCACTTGAAAGTGTAATATCATAACTTTTCATGTAATGTTTTACCCTCCTGCTAATAAAGTATGAGTTGGAGTAAACTAAATTAACGGGTTTACTAAAGTTTAGAATCTTGAGGTGCGGGTATTTTTCAGTGATAGAGCTCAAAAAACGGTGAACGGCGGTGCGACCGGATCCGGATTCTGACTTATGGGTCCCCCAGAACAGGGGTTTTTAGGATCGCGGTAACCGTCGGGTGCGCCGGGATCCGTGCAAGAGGGTCTGCACTCTTTTCGAGGAGATAAGGAATTTTATCTTGGGGTTTAAATAATTAACTGATTAACTATTTAATACCCGGTGGGGGTTTCTACGGTGCGTACCCAGAAACAAAAATTACTTCTCCCAAAAAAAAAAGGAAAACCCTAGCCGGAGAGAAAAGAAAGAAAGAGGAAAAAGAGAAACCCTAACCGGAAGAGAAAAGGAAGAAAGAAGGAAAAAGCGGAGGGACCCGATCATCCCCGACGAACGTGCCGGAGCCGGAAGCGTGAACGGATCGCCATCTCCAACTAATCACGGTAAGCATGCTCTTTTCGGTTTTCGTTTCGGGGTTTAGTTGTCATTCCCGCCGCCGCCGCGAAGCCCTAGGGCACCGTCGCCGCTGTCGCCGCCGCCGTAAAGCCCTAGGGCACCGCCGCCGCCGCACCGCGTGCGGCGCCGCGCGGGGCAGACGCCCGCGCGGCCGCACCACACGCGGCGCGAGCGTGCCGCGCGGGGCTGGACCCCGCGCGGCCGCGCTGGCAGGAGCGCGCGCGGCCGCCGCCGCACCGCGTGCGGCGCCGCGCGGGGCAGGCGCCCGCGCGGCTGCACCGCACGCGGCGCGCGCGTGCTGCGCGGGGCTGGAGCCCGTGCGGGCTGGAGCCGCGCGGCCGCAGCCTGTGCCACGCGGGGCTGGCCCGCGTGGCCGGCCGCGGCGTGCGTCGCGCGGGGCTGGCGCCCGCGCGGCCGGCCGCGGCATGCGCCGTGCGGGGCCGGCGCCCGCGCGGCCGCGGCATGCGCCTCGCAGGGCCGGTGCTGGGGCCTGCGCGGCCGCGGCCTGCGCAGCGCGGGGCCGGTGCCCGCACGGCCGCGGCATGCGCCGCGCGGGTACCGCTCGGGCATGCGCCGCGCGGTGCCGGCGACCGCGCGGCCGCATTGCATGCGACGACGCGGGGGGCAGCCACGTCGCCCGTCGCGCGTCGTCGCCACCGCCGTGCCGAGTCGTTGCTAGTGTTTTTGGGTTTTGGACTCCGTTTATTTACAGATTATGTTTCCGATCTGACCGCGGTTCTTTTGGGGACTATTTTTAGGTCCGAGTGCCGATTGTGAGCGTGGTTCGGTCTCAGGTGTTCCGGTCAGCACATTCGAGGTGGGTACTTTTGGTTATTTTCGGTGTAATGTCGTTCCCGTGTATTTCGTATGATCAAGTAGATGTTTTGGTAAATTGTCTAACCCCATTGCATGTGAATCCCGTTTTAATTTCTAACTGAGGCGGCTGAGGTCGCAGAACTATTTTATATGCTCGTATTTGCTTACACACACACCGGCGGTTTGGCCACTGCACATGGTGTATTTTTTCGGAAAGATGGTAAGCTTACCCGTGTACCCCACGACTAGGGATGATGGGGACCCCTCAAGGTGAGGCGACTGCTACTTGGGCAGTAGAGGGGTTGGAGGCACCAAGAAAACGAGCGCGGTATTTGGGGTTGGGGCCCAAACTTGTTTTTAATTCTGGGGTAGGGGCCCAGCATGATTGTGACAGGGATTTAGCAGTACATGAGGGGGAAGTGAATGCTCTGGTGTATCGGTTCGTCTTTACAGTTTATTGCATTTACTTGTTTACATCTACTTTATCAGTCACTGACTACCCACACTGTGACAGGTCCGAGCAGGGGTGGGAACCGGGACGACGGTGAGGCATCGGTTAGAGGACCCTAGCCATTGAGGCTTTTAAACTTACAGTTTTATGGTTATCTCGTTTAGCGTTGGTTAGTATACTGTGCATTCTTGTGGATAGTTTATTGTGGATGTTGGATTGAGAATTTAGTGTAGGAATATCTAATTTTATCTGAGAATGTTGAGATGTATGAATGCGGCTCGTTTCCAAACACAAACATGGTTTCAAAAGTGTTTTCAAACCCAGTGTCGGGTGGGCGCTGATTTCTAAACCCGTGGATTTATCCTTTCTAACAAGGTTGCCGCTTAAAAGAGTTTGCGAAATTGTTTTATAAAATTGGGTGTCGTGTGGACACCGCTTTTCAAACCTATGGTGATTACGATTGTATGGTTAAGTGTAATCTCTCATTATTATCGTTCAATGATTGCATGGTTAAACTGTTTGTCGTGCACGGAACGCCGTACATATACAGAGGAGGCTCCGTCCGTTTGGGGAGCGAATTTGTGTATGTGGCGGGTCTGGAGCGCACCGGAGGCGAGGTTCATTTATATATATATATATATATATATATATATATATATATATATATATATATATATATATATATATATATATATATATATATATATATATATATATATATATATATATATATATATATATATATTGCGTTTTCCGCTCTTTTAGAACCTCCGGGGCGTGACAGAAAGTGCGCGTCGATCCACAGCTGTAAAAGACTCCTCGCTGTCCAATATCCTCTATCCCTGCAAAACCTCCAAAATCAGCAAACTATTGCGAAACGGATCGCACACGGCGTAAATGGGCATTTCCAAAAACAACATTTGCTATTTTGCGAAACTGCATGGAAAAAAGGAAATTTCACCTCTGCGCAGTCCTCCAAAAAATTCAAAAAAATCATGGTTGCGATCCTCGCGACGAGTAGATGCAAATCGAGTATTTATACGCCTCGTTCCGACACCCGTGGGCAAAGATAACCCACAAACACTCCACCGCTGTCCCGAAATCTGCCGTAGAAAATGGGGTCAAAAGAAGCCTCGAGAACCCCGCTAAAATCCCAAAATAAAGCAAAGAGGTAAACACGGAAAACGTAGGCCAACCAGTTGTGGAAACGATGCCACAAGAATCGCCCAAAAACTCGTTCGGGGTAGCACAAGGGACCTCTCGGACTGAACAGCGACGGAAATGGCCATCGAAAAGGCTATGTCGAAGCGCGTCGTGTCACCGAAATCGCCGATGTCGCAGTCTCCAAAAATCCCGGGAATCCTTCAAGAGATGGTGGACAAAGAGAGGAACAAGTTTGCTAAGGGGTGCTCTCGGAGAAAATGCATAAAAACCCAAAAATAAGGAGGGGGAGGGCTATTTATAGGCTCAGCCCAAAGGCCTACTCCTTCACGGATTTAGGCCGAAGATTCGGGCGCCCGAAAGATTCGGGCGCCGAATCCGCGCCCACAAGGCCCGTGCGATGAGCGCTCGGATTCTCCCGGGCGCGACACGTGTCCCGAACAGGCAACAGTGGAGCCCGGCGAACCAGGCGCTGCCGCGTGGCCCTGGCGGAGCGGCGGGGTGGGTGGCGCACGCGGGCGCTGACCCTCCCGCCACGCCAACCGCCCGTGCCAGTCTGCGCCTGACACGCCGCAGTCCCCTGCCACGCGTACGTACAGCGTTAGCTCCGCGCCCCCGCGTGAACCGCGTGTGCATGAGCCGGCCTATCCGGGGCTGCCACGTGGCCCGCCCCGGTCCATGCACCCGGCCGCGCGCCTCCATGGACCGCGACGCGTGCGCTAGCCAATCCGCGGCCGCCACATGTCACCCCCGCCGGTCCACGGCTCCCCCTTGCACCAAAATGCATCAAAAACTTCCGGGTGTCCGTTTTTAGGCGTCCGGACTCAAAAAAATACAAGCAAATAGCCGTTTTCAAGCATTTTTCCGCGCTGAATCCAAATCCGGCCTCCGATTAGTCTGAAACCACTTCAAAAATTCGGGGAAAGCAACCGAAAGACAGGTTTGATCCAGAAACCTCACTGAGCCCGTCTAGCACGTCCATTTGACATATTGCGGGCCTGACACACCACTGATAGGTGTTTCATACCGCGGATCACGGGGGAAAGCTACACGGGGATCTGGGCTACTACATGATGAGTCTGGTTGATCAGGGTAGTGTAGATGACATTATATTTGGGTTGAGACAGAGTGGATATGTTGGTAATAGCTAGTCATCTTTTGTATTGGGAGTGTCAAATCTGCTATGATTCTTGAATCATTGTGAGTTTGTTGACCCTCTTGGGGGAGTCGGTCTTGCATTATGAGTATTTTGATCTGAGGGGTCATAAATTGGGTCATATTGGTTATACTTTGTCGATCGAGTCTATTGTCGTTATCTTGGGCTCTGGTGAGCATTCAAGACGCGAGTCACTGTATTGATCCCAACATCTGAGTGAGTTATTTATGCATAGTGAGTTATTCGGTCTGAGGGACCATAGATTTGAGTATTGAGATTATCATTCCTCCTCGTCCACTTGAGTATTTGAGATTTGAGTCATTGAGAGTATTCTGACTTCTAACTTAGTTATGTGAGTATAGTGAGTTATCTGATTTGTGAGAACATGGATTTGATCATTCTGAGTACATACATCGACCCAGATTATCACTCTCCTTTGATTTCTTGAGCATCTGTGATATTAGTCGTTGAGCATACTCCGACCTTTGAGAGAGTTGATTTAATGAGAGCTGATTGGACTATAGCCTGCATGTGCTACTGTAGCGAGACATGATGCCGCGCTAATTCCTCGGTGGGGTCGCTCGCCATGAGATGTCGCTCCGGATGCGATGGTTTGGGCCTGTTGAGGCAGATTTGCGCGATGGTTGGGATTGAGAATATTCATTGGGACACCCTATGTGGTATAGTAGGGAGATACAGGTGCTTGTTAGCGAGCAAGTACACTGAGCGTGACCATTTAGTTGAACAGTCATATGGTTCTATTTTCGTCAGTGACTAGTTCTTTGCTAACGATGTGTGAAGTACTTCATGGACCTGAGGCATCATGGTTGCTTCACATATAGATTGCTACCGTTTGACTGTACTAATACTTAGACTATAATCAATATTCTACGTCTGGTATTGATTGGCTGTAGTAGTTTATATGGGGAAGCATATGAGTGCACAATAAGGAATTCGACACTCTCAATGTTGAGAGAGAACGTCCTGTGTAGATTATCAGATTCAACTCGAAAAATCCTTGGCCAGAGTACATGGTGTGTGGAAAAGGTTTCCAACATAGTTACCATATTGAGTCGATTTAGATATTCTAGTCATATGATCGAATTATAAGATTTGATGAGCAACCCTGATTTTGGTTCGATAGGGACGTTGTGTGTTGGAAGGATTTAATCATACTATAACTGTAAGCAGAAAGGTTCATTATTCATCACTATTTTGGATTATTGTGATATACTGCTAGGTTTCACTCACGGACAGTGAAAGAAGTAAAAATAATTTAAAATAAATTATTTTCATCAGTTAGAAGAGTTCTAATTCAATGTTAGAGAGTTTGATATTGGACTCTACTGCCAAATTAAATTGACCTATGCGGTCACACATAATAGGAATTGTGTACATCCAAAATGAAAGATGAGTATAATACAATAAACAGTTTAGTGATTATGATGAGAAATTATACGAAAATTTTAATCTCTAATTTGATTAGAAAATTATTAAATATTCATAGATCCTTATGAGATAATATCCTAATTAGATTAGATTTAAATATGAATATTTAATTATAATTTAATGAATATGATCCGGTTAAATTAAAGAAAGAGATAAGGTTTAAATATATTCGAAAAGTATTCTAAATTGAAACTTATCCTGAGATTTTATTGTAACTAATTTTAAGATTTAATTAGTTACTAGATTTTATCTTAAGATTTAATTAGATTGATTGAAACTAATTATAAGATTTAATTGGTTACTATAATTTATCTTAGATTTCCATTAGCTATAATCTTGTTAACTTCACATTAATTAAGTTATTCTTAGAGTGTATCAGAGTGTAGTCAGCGGCTCATCTGTTCCGTGCAACGGAAGGCGTTGGATCTACACCAATTCTGTGTGGATACTCATAGAACGTGGGCTACCTTAAAATCACGATTCATCATATTCAGTTTCAATCTTACAGTAGATCAAGAAACCTTAACTGGTTTAAGGTGATGTAATCAAGGTGATGTAATCTAAACCTTAACTGGTTTAAGGTGATGTAATCAAGGTGATGTAATCTAAACATTAGATCTGTTTAGTTTAACTTATTTTACATTATAACATGAAAATGATCCGCCGGCACTGAATTGTTCTTGTTTTATATTTCATATGTGATATGAATTTTGTTTTACAATATGCTATATTATTTTTCCAGTGCGTTTTTGTTTTCTATGCCGGATAATTTCTTACCGTACAGGCAAAAGAAAAAGACGGGGATGGCAATTATCTCGGATTCAAAAAAAAAAAAAAAAAAAAGAATCAGGCACGGGGAGGGCAAGGGCACGGGAAGAGCGACACAGCACAAGGATGCTCAGGAGATGAGCTCTGCAAAACTCAGAATTTATTATCTTTATATATATATGCTTCTTCGAGCTTCAACATGTTTTTCCGAACTATACCTTTTCTTTTTATTTTTAATCTTCTTGCTGGATCTCTGAGAGTCTTTTTCGTTCACGTTGCGCTATTTCTGAGACGTGCCAAGAGAGTAGCTCGTGCTCGTTGTATCACTAGAAGTGATCATCCAAGTCTCACAAGTGAAAAAATAATCTTGCTTCTAAGATAATAACACGCTTCGACTCACATATCTCATATGAATATTTTATTACTTTTTCAAAAAAGTTGTTTAAATATTTTCAAATTAAATTATTTTGTAAGGGGTATTTCTACTAAAAGAATGGGCAGTTTTTCCAACAAGGGATTCGAAGGCGAAAATGAAGAAGAAAGCAAAAATTCAATGGGTTTTGGAAAGATCAAAAATAAATAAATAACCCCAATATCATATTCTACATGTGTATATAAATACGCTTTTTGACTACGAGAATCCGGTGACGGACGCGTCATTTTGACCGTCCGTATAATCCAACGTGTCCTCGATGAGGAATATGATTGGTTAAGTGACAAAGAATGGATCAATTACGTTATCCACCCGGGTCCACTAGTTTCGCTAAAATGGTTTTTTTCTTTTCTCAATCCGAACTAAAAACTAAAACCTGTCGCAAATATTAAGGAAATGCTTGGTTCCTAAAAAAACCTTACATGAAAAAATTTTTCTTAAATTTTTTTTTTGAAGAAATTAAACAGCCCAGCCCCTATGCATAAAATTCAAGAGGAATTTACAAAATTACGGACAAGGCCTTGCCGATTTATCTACATACTAATATGTATGATGTATATTTTATCATGAACTAAAATGTTGATTAATTATAATTTTTTTATTTGATAGACAAGCCGCCCAGCTGAGGGAGGGAACTACACAAAATACTCAAAAAACTTTTAAAAAAACCTATTTGACAGTCGTGATGATTTATATTGTTACGAGTTGAGAGAATATTAATATCTCATATTTGATCTTCACAGAATACTGACCATTAACAAATCAAATAACAATAAATAACAATTATCTTTTATAGTCACTTGACACAACTTACACTATCAACTCAACTCTCACCAGAATTAAACAACAGAACAGAGAAAATTACGTTTGTTTAAACACCGGTAAGAATAGAGCAGGAAAAAAATGTGAAAAATAACAAAATTGTTGTACAACAGTTGATACTAGCGCAAAGCTTTAATGCGAATTCTCGACTTTACAATTGCTCAGCCACACCCGCCAAGAAAAGAGCAGTGTTTTGGTATAAGTTTTTTTGTGTACAAACACCAGCCAAGTGCAGAATAGGCCAGTGTGATCTCGAAAACACCTCTTCAAGTAGCCAATCAATGAAAACCTTTAATTAGCCTTTATGGGGCGACTGTAGTTTCCATCGTCAATGCCAAAGAATATAATGCCAACTTAGCTGCATGGAAACCATATACCTGCATGATTTCAATACTCGAGAATATAAGTATCTTGATAGAACTTAGATGACAACAATTATGGTACAAAAGAAGTTGAAAACAAAGCCTTACTGCATACCTCACGAAGATTTTGAGAGTCCAAGTGATAGATCAGAAGAGGTCCATATACAACACTCCCAAGGAAAATACAGGCATGCGATATCAACTCCAGCAAATCTGCATGTCAATTAGAACAGTAATCTGACTAAGCGGAGTCAAGCAAGATGAAAAGCTCAGGCTACATGGAAATTTCCAGAAACAAAATAATTTGTAGGAAAGGAGAGTTTATCGATTTCAGTGCTACGTAATAAAAGCAACTAATATCTTCATAGATCGATTCATGATAAATGGAATTCTCAGTGAGTGAGATTGTGCATCATCTTGAGAAAATTTTTGCGAAGAATATGAATGTTTCAGTTGGTCTCAACCAAAAACAGAATTGTGTAGGAAACTTATTTTGCATTGTAATGCACAACCAGAACAAAAATAGACAGTTTAGAGCGTCAAAATTATAATAAAACATACCTACAGAATGTTTGCTTGGTATGTCATGTACAGCTCTCCTAAGCTGAACCCTTCTGAGCCATCATCATTTCTTGAAATTGCATCCGTTTGGTATTCCTAATATTGATGATATTTTGTGGCATCAGCTCGAGATGACCATGTTCTTCAACCAACTGGAAGAATTCCTTCTTGGTTAGACTTTTCTTTTCGACTAAGTGATCAACCACGGAATCCATGAGCTTTCGGTTTCGCTGTAGAATCTGAAAGAAATAACTCCACATATTGAGTCTGGCCATATCAAATGGCGTAAGCTAGGAAGGAAAAGGGACATCTAGATATACACGGCATAAACACATACCTCTTTTGCTCGCTCATAGCAATTATTTAGAATCCGGTGAGCCTCCAAATCAATTTCCTGAAAGAATAGACAATGTCTTGAATGGTACAGATGAGGTGGATATTGCAGAATATAATATTGCTTAACATACATTAATATGATCTGCAACCCAGAAATCAGATAAACCATGATACTTCTCAGATAGGCCACCAAGAATGAAGCTCCGTGCAGCTGACCTGGCATTATCTGCTGTCTCTGCCCAAATTGTACTCAACTGCAACAAATTCAATGTCATAATTGAGGTTTTACATGTATATCGCTCTTCATTCAAACCACACCATGCCCAAAAGCAAAGCTGAGTATCTTTCCGACTTCACATTATTGTATAGGCAACTGCAGTAGAACCAACCACGGAGAGAAAGCAAAGGACAGACGAAAGAAGCTCAGTAAAGGAGAAAAAGTACAAATGTCAGCATTACTTACCTGACTCTCACCATACCAAATTTCATCGGCAGCACGAGGAGCAATTTGAACAGTAATGTGATCAAGAAGAGATTGTCGGCTGGTAAATTAAAAGCAGAGAGCGTAAAAATTCAAAATCCATTTGTCGGAGAAGTGCAAAATAAACAAGTTAAAAGACTAATCAAATATTACATCCAAAAAATTATTTGATATCTTTTGAGGTCGAAATTGACAAATATTAATTCAAAATCATAACCTAAGCATTCCTTCTGTAAACTTCATATGATCCATTTTCACTCGCACATACCCCAATTCTCTGCCAGCTCTTGGTGCGATTGTTACCTAGATAGAAGTAGCCAAACAGTTAACATATCATACCTCATACTGCATAAGGAAACCCTAAAAATAAGAATAACAAGCACTGTGGCAGCAAGATATAAGAATAATAAGCCAAAATAGAAGTATAAAAGAACAATATAAACATGGTTCACAGTAGAATGTCATCTTCCAATATCAAAAATTGTAAGAGAATACGTAAATCATTAATTTCTCAACTTCCCACTGCCACTTTTTCACCTTGATAAATTAAAATAAATTCCATTCACAAATTCCCCATAAAGCATGTTACAGAGTGATATAGTAAATCAAGTATATCTAGATGCTTAACACAGTTTTTTCTACTAAGAAAGACAACTATTTATTATGCCTCCATCAGAGGGTGGAATCTTTTAACTTGCCTGCATGATCATCACTTTACTTTGATGCAGCATTAATAACATCATTCGTTCACAGAAGAGCTAAATATTCAAGGCTTAATGGACAAGCACAAGGTGAGATTAACTCCGATGTTATTTGAGTTGATCATACTGCAGGTAGCTAATGCGCATACAAAAAATTTGAGTACCATTTTGCAGATAATTAAACAGAGAGTAAAATAGCAGGGCAGATGAAAACTCTTGATATTCTTATGATATAAGAAATACTCAACATAGCTGGCAAAGTCAGGTCATATCACATGCCAAGCAGCACATTATCATACTAAAGATGGCAAGTAAGAAGTAAATTAGCTTCAATAAAACTAGAGTAGAGTGCCGGACAATACAAACTCAATATTCTTTAGATCGGGAAAGTTCACAGCCACAACAGCCATAGCTGCCTCGTTAAGAGCTAGTCGTTTCCACATATCCAAACTCCTATCCTTCTTATCAAGCATTCCCCTCTCTTCTATTTGTGCTGCTTGCAACAAGTCATCAGTTGTTATCTGTACCAAAATCAAGTATTTATTATACAACTTCTGTACATAGAAATAGGCCATGATCAGCCTTAGTTATAAGATTTTCTTTTTTCAATTACTGCTTCCTGTCTATAGTGAATCAGAGGAAAGCGGTAGGCAGAAAGAGAAGAGAAAATGAGGCATACCTCAGATCTGCCATCTCGCATCATATTTATGGCAGCAATCTCTACTATATTTGCTAATTCAGCACCAACCATTCCTTCGGTCATACTAGCAACAGCCATATAATCTACATCATCAGCCATTGGCTTTTTCTGAGCATGGACCTATCATTTTGTAAAGGATTATTAGGTCAGAAACGCTCATGTAATGTCAGAATACTTGAAAATTGTAACAATTAAACCATTCATGTATAGTTTAGTAGACTTAAAACAGAACATGAATAATTAGTTTATTTTCCTAATCTTCTTATGCGAAGGATATGAAAAGTTACAGCCACTGATAAGTACAATTTTAAGCTGTGCAGTGGAATAACAGTAGTTTGAGTTTTGAAGAAGAAGGTTCACACGGAAGACATAATAGAGAAACAATATTTTATTTGTGTTTAACAATGCATATAGTGTTACCTTTCAATTTTTTGGCTTCCAAGAGAAGTACATGTACCTACATCTCTAACTATTTAAAAACACAATTATAAATCACTACCTTGAGAATCTCAACTCGACCTATGAGGCTTGGCTTTGGAATAAATATTTTCCTGTCGAATCGCCCAGGCCTAACAAGTGCTGGATCAAGAATATCTGGTCTATTGGTTGCAGCGATGGTGATGACTTCTCCTCTTCCTTCAAACCCATCCAAGCATACTAGGAGCTTCAGTGAGCCAATGAAGCAAAATGTCAAACATAATTGAATATTTAAGAGAGCAACAACTACCGATAAATAGATAATGAAGCATTCTGCATTGACATTTTACCTGATTAAGGGTGGCATCTCGTTCCTGTCCGCCAGAACCTTTAATCAGACCACGTTCCCTTCCAACAGCATCTAACTCATCGATGAAGACAACTGAAGGAGCCTGTGATACATAGATAATAAGAGATAGCACTTCACTAATTTTGCACAACAAGCTAGTGAAACAAATGTTATTACGCATCTACCATGTCAACCATGATAGGTATGAAAAATGCATATCCTATATTAAGATAGTGTTGAAAAGAACAGGAATTTTCTAAGTAAACCATCAAGAATAACAAAAAAGGTGATAAATATGGGCGAAAGTGCAACAAGACAAGTCTTACGTTCTCTTTTGCCTCTTGATAAAGTGCACGAACACGAGATGCACCTACACCAACATATATTTCCACAAATTGTGAAGCTGAAATTGAGAAGAAGTTAACACCTGCTTCGCCAGCAACAGCTTTTGCTAATAAGGTTTTACCCACTCCAGGAGGCCCGCATAAAAGTATGCCACCTGAACAAACAATTAATATGGCGTATGCACTTAGACATAATGGAGAATTATGATAAAGTTTTTCGTAAAAGAAAAGAGGAGAGACCTTACGCAGGTACTATAAACTACAAGCTGAGCGTTTAAATGGTTACAGGCATGATGAAACTAATAGCAGAGCACACCTCTACAATTTTTGTCAAAACATCTAAGCAACTAAACAATAAGAAAATAATTGTGTGCGCTACATCAACTAAAATTTAATGGTAATCATCAAATAACCAAACTTTTTTACTCTTTAAGCAAAATACTACATAGTTCAAAGAAGCAAATCATAGATCTTATTTTGTATGAGACACCGACCAGGAATCTTTACTCCTCGCCGCCGATACATCTCCCCTAATGTGAAAAACTTAACAATCTCCTCAAGCTCAAGCCGTATATTCCCTAGACCAGCCACATCACTGAACTTGACATCAACACCCCTCTCCATGTACTGCGGTAGCCTCTTGCTGTGAGCCCGCCGCACCCGAGCACCCGACTGCATGAATTTCATTGCCATCTTAAGATAAGGATTCTGCTCGCTTCCTTTCTCCTCATCCTCGTCATCCCCGGTCCCTTCTAGCCCCACCATTTCCCTCTCTAACTGCCTCATCTTTTTCCTCTCCTCTGCCTCCGCCTTCTCAATTTTTAGTCTATCTTCATAATCCTTCTGCTGCTTCCTGTAATTAAGCACGACCGTCCGGTAAAAGATGTAGAAGATCAAAACCCCAATGGCAGTCGCGACGTTCTTGTCCCTGGCCATGTCAGCCCACATGTTGGCCATCTGCTGGTAGTTCTTTCTCGCTTGCCGGAGAGACTGCTCATAATTAGCCTTCCTCATTTCGAGCCTCCGCTTCCGCTCATCAGCCTTCTTCTGAGCTTTAAGAGCATTCTCCATGGCTTCCCTCTCCTGCCTTACCCTAGCAAGCTCAGCTCGCCTCCTCTCCGCGAGCTCCTTCCTCGCCTTCTCAAGCTCCAGCACCCGCTTCGACTTCGGCTTAGGCTTCATCAGCAACAAGAGCTGCATCGGAATCCTCGCTAACCAGCCCAAGTAAGGCGCGGGAACATCCGGTTTCCTAACCGGGGGAGTATAAGCATTGATGCAAAGGGAATTAAGCTGCAATTGATCCCACCTCTCCCAAAACCTCTCATCTCTCTCGATCGTGGGGAGAACCGTTCTCAAAACCCTAGAATCGTCCAAAACAACAAGTACCGGGTCGGGCCGCCGGCGCAAGCTTGCCGAAGGGAGCTTGATGATGTGCTTGAGCTTCCCCTCTTCCCTAAGGCTCAAAATCTCGGTGTAGGGGATCCGATGGCCCACGGTGGGGAGTCCGCGGGTCCACGACCGGAGATCCTCGACGGAGAGGGCCTCCGCCGCGCGCTTCGGCTGGCGCTTCTTCTCCGATACCTTGGCGAGCGTCGGAGATTGAGGGAGCGAGGCGGCGATCACCGTTAGGGTTACGGAGAATTGGAGGAGCCTAATAATAGCTCTTTTGGTTCCATTCTCATCGGAACCGTAGGAGGTGTTCGAGGTGAGAGAGACAACGTAGGAGGAGGGATTGTGGAAGAGGTTTCTTTTTGATGGGGCGGGGCGGAGGCGGAGGCGGAGGTGGAGAGGTGGTAAGAAGAGGGAGCTCGAAGAGGCAAGCTCCATTGGAGGAGGAGGAGAGGATTAGGCTACGTACGGAGGTGGGGCTCCATTGGAGGAGGAGAGGATTATACTAAGTACGGAAGTGGGATTTGAGAGAAAAAAAGAAATGGAAATAAAGCACGGTGTGGGTTTTGTAATGGAAATGGAGCGCGGTGCGGGGTTCGTCATTGCAGCTACGTGGAGGTGGAGCGCGGTGCGGGGTTCGTCATTGCAGCTACGTGGAGGTGGAGGTGGAGCGTGTTTTAGATATTTCATCCGATTTCAAATTAATTTAAAATTAGTGTTGTAATCTGCCTGCAGACAGATAATAAAAATAAATAAACAATATTAATAAAATATATTTTTATAAGTTTATAAATAAATATATAAAAATAAAAATAAAAAGTATATCAAATAAAAATATTATATATGTTCGTCATTAAGAGAAAGAAGACGAAACCTAAAACACGAGTTATCGAAAGGTCTCTTCGTCTCGCCCTCTCTCGCCTCGAGCCATATCCGGTCTAAACATTTCATATTGCTTCATTAGATCCCGCAACAATGGAGAGGGTGATGGAACAACCCTCACACTGAACCCTCAACGCGATCCGTTATAAAGCGAGGAGGGTCGGGTTGAGTCGGATTGGCGTGAATTAAGATTTGGAGAACTTACTTATTATTTTCCTAAATTCTGATTCTGAATTTGAGAGGAACAAAATTATAAGATGGGTCCCACCTCCATTGAATAAAGGGGAGGGAAAGGAAATAGTCATGACGTTTTATCAAGAATGAGTTGATGAGGATGAAGAAGGGAAAAAAATATGAGATGATTAAAAAGCCTATTGATTATAGGCGTTGAATAGAAAGGAGGGGAGTGAAAAAAGAAAAAAGTCATGGCGTTTCATTGAGAAGAAGTTGATGAGGATGAAGAAGGAAAAAAAATATGAGATAATTAAAAAATATACTAATTATAGGAGTTGAATAAAAATGAGGGGAGCGAAAAAATTGAGGATCAAAATGGCAACCTAATAAGGGGATGAATTTGGTTTCTAAAATAAAATTGCAATTAATCAAGCAAATTAAAAATGGGAGGGGAAGGAAAAAGTTATGGTGTTTCATCAAGAAGGAGTTGACGAGGATGAAGAAAGAAAAAAATTATGAGACAATTAAAAAATATATTGATTATAGGAGTTGAATAGAAAAGAGGGGAGAGAAAAAGTTGAGTATCAAAATGGGGGTGAATTAGGTTTCTAAAATAAAATTACAATTAATCAAGCAGATTAAAAACCCCAAATAGAATAAAATAAGTTACAGTAATAGAAATACAAACTCAAGAAGCACACAATCGATTTGTTTTACGATTTGACACTTTGCCTACGTCCCTCGCTATTAGAATTTTGCGTAAGATAAAATTGTTACGGTCCGGAATCGAAACTGCGATCTTGGCTCGCCAATAGATTCGCCACCCATACGGGTAGACGAAGCGTAGAACCTACGAAGGATAGATATACCACATCTATATAAATATTATAGCCGAAAAGTAAACTACTAAAACCCACATCACTGTACAACTGTCATCTCAAATACATAATCATCTCAAATGCATAAGTCAACTCTCAACAGAGTAAGGTAAAATAATACACACACAGTATAGTACTATCAGCTCCAAAAACTGAAACAGGGTCCCGTCTACTCTGCTCAAGCCTGGGATGGGATTTAGCTCGTGACTCCCTATCCTCGATCAGAAGGAACTGCTGGTGCAGGAATAGGAGAGGGGACCTCTGTAAAAATAGTCACCAACGGAGGGTGTGAGAACTATATCAATCAGTAGTTCTCAGTGGATACCGTCTTCAAGACCAACGGTTTGCCCACTAAGTCTACTAGAGCCATAAGATAACAGAACTACTATAAGTGAAAAAGGGATAAGCTGGAATAAAATCTACAGCTATCATGCCTCTATCTACGATGCTCAAAGGGTGAAACAAATGATAGTATGCAACTACTCAATCTCATGGTGCTAAATCAACCCAATCGCACAAACTGCCACATCGGGTCCAGTCAAACCTGTGCCCACCTACTACCACTATCCACACCGGGCAGGATTTATGTAGGGCGTCCCACAAGGACTGCATCAACATCGCGCGACTCAAAGTAACAGGCCCAGCTCCGAAGCGGCACTCAAGGGGAGCGACCCCACCGAGGAATAACCGCGTATCTCTATCGAGCTCAATATGGCTAGCACAACTCGATATGCAACTGGCCCAATGCGCTCTAGAATCTCAAAATGGCCAATAAACCGCAGACTGAGCTTTCAACGTACACCAAATCTGCGCATCCCTCGAGACGGTGAGACTTTCAGGAAAACATGATCACCAATCTGGAACTCCAAGTCTTTTCGCCTCCTATCGGCGTAACTCCTTTGCCGACTCTGAGCTGTCACTAGATGTCGCCGAATCATCTTAACCTTTTCCTTGGCGTCCTGAAGCAAATCTGGTCCCAGTGTCTTTTTTCCACCCACGTCACTCCAATATAATGGGGATCGACACTTGCGTCCATACAACACTTCAAACGGTGCTATCTGGATGCTAGTTTGATAGTTATTGTTGTACGCAAACTCAGCCAGTCGTAGATGTCGATCCCAACCTCCACTAAAGCTCAGGACACAGGCTCTCAACATATCCTCCAGAGTCTGAATGGTGCTGTGATGACCCGGATCTTCGTGGATGTTTGTAGCGTGATCGGTGGCTTTTGGATGCCCTTTTTGTGTGATGGAGGTGTTTGCCCACAAAACGAACACGAGAAATGGACTCAGCGCGAGAAATGGATCACAATCACCTATTTGGATGCCTTTGTTGAGAGATAGAAATGGTTTCGCGCAAAACAAACACTGGAATTGGATTCAGCGTGAAAACACGATCGAAATCGGCTATTTGGATGTATTTTTCGTGATCCGGAAGCCCTAAAGCGGGGTAGAGCACCTTTACTGTAGCTCGGGCAGCCTCGAGCAGCCGCGGGTAGGTGCCGGCGGCCGCGGGCAGGCACTGGCAGTCGCGGGCAGGGGCGCGGGCAGGCGGAGGCGCGCGGGTAGGCGTGGGGGTGCGGGCAGGCACATGCCACGCGTCGCAGTGCGGCTGGCTGCGCTGTGGATAGGGTCTGGACACACTGCAGCCTCCCATTGGCTGCCATCGAATTTCTATCGGCCACTCAGGCGGAGCCATGTGGTGGGTGCTAGAGCCGTCGATCCGAGCCACGCGCGCGCGGATGCGCGCCACGTGTCCAGCATTTTCTCCCCAGCCGGTTGTGAGCTCCCGAGGTTGTACCCAGAAGCCAGTTTCAAATAGATTTTTAGACTATTTAAGGCTCTTTTCTCCTCCATTTTGAGGCTTTTGGAACTAGTTTTTCATGGAGATTTTTACAGAGAAGATTGTCACCCTCTCCACTCCATTCTTGAGCTCCTTGGAGAACTTTGGGGAGCTTCTTCATCATCTTCTACCTCAAGCTTGGAATGATCCACCATTGTTGCATTTTCAGGCCACTCCGTCGCGTTTCAGTGCAGAGCCTCTACAGGACTCATTCCTTAGAGGTTTTGGATGATTTTTGGTTTGGGATCTTCACGAGAGGTAGGCCTACAACTATGATATCCACTACTTCTCCCAGATCTTGAGTTTTCATGGCATTTTTATGTCATCTTTGAAGTCCTTGTGCACTGAGTTGAGTTTTGGACAGCACAAAGTATTTATGGAATTTCTCTTTGATTTGTGCATGGATTTTGGAGTTCAAAGGCTTGATTTGCATCTACTCTCGTAGAGGAACGCATTAGTACCTTTCTTGCTGGATTTGGAGTTTGTTTGCCCAGGTAACATTAATGATCTTTCAGCCCCTGTGTTAAGGTCTCCAACAGAATTTTATTTTAGTGTTGTTTTGATGATTAGACTTTGGGGATGCAGATTTTGATGTAATTCTTAGTTATTTTTGGGATTTTAAAGTTTGGGCATCTTCTTAAGATCAAGGTGAGCAATTCCTCTTTTGGTTTTAGTTTAAAATTCCCTTTGGATTGATCTCCACACCTCAAGTAATTACTTGCTAAAATTACAATGTGATTATGGACAACATTGGACACTTTGCTTAATTGGATAATTAAGAGGACCTTATGATGGATTTTTGAAACTTGGATGATTATCCTTGGACTGAGGAAGACTTAAAATTTCTATTTGGAGCCCTCATTTGAGGTATTATGTACATAAATTAATCCTATCTCCAAAGTAGTTGTTTTCTGAATTTTTTTTGAGAATTCTGTGCAGCTGTAATGATTTGATGATTGCGCACAATCCGGCAGTGATCTCAGAATGATTTTTGGTGCGTTGGATTTGTAACAGGCAGAGGATCGTGCACGCTGATTTCTAGCCAGATCGAACATCGGATAGACAAGTTTTAGGTGGGTTGGATTTCCTCCAAAATTAGCGGGAGACTTTCTAATTCTATCTTGTTGATTGAGAGCATGCAAGATAAAGTTATATTCCTTATATTGATTGAGTTGTGAGCATGTTAGGGTATACACCTTATGTTGATTGAGATATGGACATGATAAAGTTATACCTCTTTTGTGGATTTGGGAAGCAAGCATGATAGTGTTACCCTCCTTGTGTTGGTTGAGAGATGATCATGTTAGAGTTGTACTCCATGTTTTGGTTATGATGCATGTATGATAGAATTAGTAAAGTGATTATGACTTATGATAATGAAATTGTGGAACCTTGTGTAATAACCGCCCTCTTATTTAGTATTTTTAAATTATTTTTACTGTTTAGGGGTCCGGCGGGGGTTAAATAGTTTGTTTATTTCTGGGCAGACCGTCGGGGCTCCCGGTTATTTTTAGGTGCTAGAGCTCGCGAAATGGAGAACGGTGGCGCGATCGGATTCAAATTCCGACTCCGGGATCTCCCGGAATTTAATTTTGAAGTTTGCGATCGGTTTGGACGCGCCAGATTTCGTGCTGGTGACCTGCACGTCTTTCGAGGTAACCTGGACCTTTTGTTGGAATTCGATTGGGTTAAGTTGTGATTCGGGGGACTTGGATTTTAATTGTCCGCCTATCTGGGTTCCTCCATTGCTAGGGCAGACGCGGGCGCGATCAGAAAGAGGAAAAAGGAACCCCAACCCATCTTCTCTCTCGCTTCAAGACATCGGCGCAGAGACCCAGGCGGTGAGATGGGGAGAGGAAAAGGGGATTTTCTCATTTTGCGGGATCGATCGGGAAACGGCAGGACGATCCTCTCATTCCTTTTCCTCCAGCGGATCGCAGGTGAGCGTCTTCGTTTTGTGTAGAGTTTCTTGTTTTGCGCAGTCGGGGGGTTCGTCTCGTTGCGGGGGGAAAACGCCGCCGCCGCTGCAGTTTTTTGGGCCGCCGCGCGGGGTTGCCCACAGGCAGTGCGCCGCGCGGCAGAGCGCTGCGCGGGGCTGCTTGCAGGCAGCGCGCCGCGGGCAGGGCCGCCGCGCGGGGCTGCCTGCAGGCAGCGCGCCGCGCGGCAGGGCCGCCGCGCGGGGCTGCCCGCAGGCGCGCCGCGCGGGCTGCCTGCAGGCAGCGCGGCGCGCAGCAGGGCTGTAGAAACTCGAAATATCTTATTTTTAATAAATAGTCTAAAAGTGAATTTTGATCTGGTTTCGAATTCAAAGGACCCCTGTTGGCCAATATGGTCAAACGCCAGTGTGCAAGTTGCACGTTTTACGAGGCAAAAAGGCTATTTTCCAATCCGGACATGATCTTGGAAATCCGAATTGACCGTTGCGATCGTCTCGTCGAATTGAGCGAGATTCATATTCAGTACTTTTCGATCTGACGGTCGGATCTGCCAGAAATCGATGAAGAAGCGGGCGAATTATCGGGACCCATGTAACAGCGGCCTGCGCACAGTGTTTTTTAAGTTAACACTGTAGATGAATAGTAACCCCAATTTCCGACACCCCGACGAATGCAACGCTGACTGATTCACTGTTCGGATTCCGAACATGGTGATCCAGGTAGTCGTTTTGAATGGTTTCGTCATTTTGGACGCAATGGCACTGACGGAATTTTCGTTTGAGGATACTAGTGTCTCGAAAAGCGTGACATACAGTAGAAAACGCGGCGTTTTGCACAATAGGCCCTATAGTTTATGCTCCGTTTTGCGTGCCGCTCCTTGGAGAGGGACCTGGATGTGAGAGAAGTGTGCTGTGAGGGACTGGGCTGTAGATATGGAAAGATGAGGGGCTAAAATGCAAAATGACCAACCCTACATATATACTAGCACTTACGTCCAGGGTTCTACAAACCCTAGACCCTGAGCCCAGCCCCAGCCGCACCTCAACAGACCCTCCTCTCCTCTGCCGCGATCCCCGGACCTCCCCGCACCGGCCGCCGCCTCCCCTCGCCGGAGAAGAAGGAAACCGATTCTTCTTCATCTCGGGTTGGAAGGAGTAGGCTCCACACAGAAGCCTTTGGGCGGTTCCAAACTTCTTCGGTGAGATCCTCTGTGTAGTCGAAGCCGAGCTGTGGTGGTCCCGGCCCCTACCGCCACCGTGCGTCGCCGTGAGAGACACCACCTTCCTCCAACTTCCGGCGAAGGTGAGTTTATGGATTCTTTTTCTTCAAACTGGCACGTGGGCCATGCCAAAGGACTTTTGACATCGAGGAGACCCTCTTGGTACAGGCCGAGCCCTCGCCGCCGTCCCCGTCGTCGGCAGAGACTTGTTCGCCGGAAATTATCGTTTTTCCGACGAACTCGGTCTCTGATTTTTCCGACCGTTAAAACAGAGATCGGAACCGTTAACCCTCTTTGCCTTGACGACTGCTAGCTACCCCCAAAGTCTCGGGATGATCAGTTGAACGCTAAAGCCGTGCGAAGAAGCCCTAACTCCTGGTTTTTGTGCTTTCAACCGAGCTCCACCGTCCGGCGCCGCCGCTCACCGGAGCCGCCGGCCACCGCCACCAGAAGCCTCCTGGTACCGAGTGGGACCTTCTGGTCCAAGTGGCTCGGCTTAAAGGTTGCACCCGAGCCACCCTTTTCGGGCTCTCCTCCGGCCGCCGCCGCCTCCGGCCACCGCCGCCCGACCCAGCTTGGACCCGAGACCTCCTGGGGACCCCCTTCTAGCTTGTGCTCACCTCAGATGCAGAGCTGAACCCGAGTTGCTCCAAGAACACCAAACCGAGCCTTGGGTAGCTTTGAGTTGGTGCACCACCTTGCTCCGGCAAGCTCTCCGGCCGGCCTCCGACGCGCGCAAGGTGAGCCCTCAACCCTAGACACCCTACTGATCATGATGCTCCCTGTAATTCTTTAAAAAGATCAAGTATAATTTAAGTTTCCACATAGTTGTATATTGGACCTTTAAAGATTATGGGCCAACTTCGTGATCGGGCCTCGTGCCAGCCCAACCTTGTGAGCACGGGACCCGTCTCGTCGTAACGAACACGTTGAAATTTACAGAACGCCGTTTGGATCCCCGGATTTCAAGAACGAGTCAAAACAGCCCGTGAACTCGATGTTTTTATGCAATGTAAGATCTGTTTTGGACCAAATCGCAAATTAAACATACTAGCTGTCTCTAAATGGTATTTTCACACCCACTGGGCATCTTGTTGGGATTCTGAAGGTCCTCGTTGATCGGGAATCAGATTTTGATCGATAAATCGGCCGATTTGACCCGTTTAAGCTTTCCGCAAATGTCGTGTCGTCGAGATGGGTTTGTGTGAGTCTAGTACTGACCAGATCTTATGATACAGGGCCCAGAGTTCAGCACCAGCCTCCCGGTAGTCTAGCGGGAGTTCGGGATCGGCCTACATTCAGGTGGGTTTTATTTTTAAGTCTTAGCATTTAACCCTATCATGTGGGACGTGGTCAATATTATGTGTACTTGGGTTTCTTCGTGGTGTTTAGCGTCGGTCTCCGACGGTCGTTCTCCTTTTGATAATTATATGTTGGCGGGCTACCTTCGAGTACACGCATTATTGCCTTGATTTTGATTATACATGTTAGCGGGTTACTTTCGATCGCATATGCTACGGTTTTACTTTCGATTATACATGTTGCCGTTTTACTCTTGTTATATATTATGATGCTGACATGATGGTGGTTATGGTTACTTGGCTCGAGGCTGCAGCACGCGCACCCGCGGTTTGGCCACCGCAAAGGGTGCGCTTTTTCGAAAAAGTGGTCTATGACCCGTGTATACCCACGAGGTGACGTAGTGGGGCCCCTTATTAGTTGTGGGGTTTGAGGCGCCGAGGTGCGAGCGGTGCGACCCGTCGGTTTAGTTGTCCGACGTGGTTGGGTTTCTGCAGGTACGGTATGGGCCGTCGGTTTAGTTGTCCGACGTGTCCGGGTATTACAGGATACAGGTGTACAGGTTGCCTTTCCTCCTTGAGAGGGTGGTTGCTCCGGTTGTCTTCACGGTTTGTTTTATTATATTCTCCTGCTCTACTATTTTTGCGTCACTGACTTCCCACTTCGTGACAGGGTTCAGACGGGGGGAGATGTAGGCGGTGGTGAGGACGGGACAGGAGCAGCTGGGTCGCTGGGGACCCTGGACTGTATTTCCTCTTTCATTCTTGCATTTCATTACATTGTGGTTATGTGAGAGGTTCTCGATCCCCTCGTGGGGTCGGCATGGATGTCGGTACGGGTTGCATTTAATTATCCTCTTATGCGTTACTCTTCCTTCTGTTTCTGTTGGCCATTTAAAATGAAAAAGGGCAAAAGCCAAAGAAAAGATTGCGAAAACCGTTTTTTTTTTAAATCTAAGTGTCGTGTGGGCACTGGTTTCAAAACTCTGTGGATTTATGCATTGCGAAATGGATTTCAAAACTTGGGTGTCGGGTAGGCACCGTTTTCAAAACCTTGTGGTTTTATGCTGATTTCGAAACTCGCTTTCAAAACGAAAGCGCCGGGTAGGCGCTCTTTAAAAACTGTGGATTTATCCTTTCCAAATTGATCGGCCATACGTTTTTAAGTGAATTAGAATGCTGGTGGTATATGAATAATTGTTGTGATTGAATGGATGTGTATGTTTTGAACATGTACTGAATGCTACGCCGTGCACATACAGGGGAGACTCTGTCCGTTTGCAGAGTGATCCTGTAGGTGTGGCGGGTCTGGGCATGCGCCGGGGAAGAGGGGTTCTCCTTTATCAAAAAAAAAATTACACGTCAAATGTTTGACTTTTTCTATGAATCGTTTCCGCTAAAACAAAACCCCCGGGGCGTGACAGATTAAATGGTATCAGAGAGTTCTTTCAATCACAACAGTTAGTGCCGACATCCGCGGGAACACCTCACTTGCCTACACATGAATGAAACGGGTAGGGCATAGGACTGTAGAACGTGAGTGACCGAGGGGGGGGGGGAATGTTGAGTCCTTTCTCTCACTTTATGGTTGTTGTTAGTAGGGTAGTCTAAAGTTGACTCTTGTGATGTGTGGCAGACATGGCCCGTACTAGATCATCGGCCGGGGACGCAGAGTCAGTGTCCGACATCCACGGAGATACCACACTTAGCTACGAATGAATGAATTGAATAAGGCATAGAAGCGTAGAACGCGAGTGATCGGGGGAGCGGGGGGGAAAAGTATAGGTCCCGTTTTCTCGATAGTTGGTTGAGTGCTATGCTAGCGGAGTCTAGAACTGACTTGTGTGGTGTGTGAGTACGGGTTAAGTTTTGTTTCTCGGTTTAGCTCGGTTGTCGCGTTTGTGTAGTTGTGTTGTTTTGGCTCGTGTAGTAGTGTTGTTATGGGGGCTGGGATCGAGGCCGGCTGCCACCGAGGTATTGATGGTTGCTAGGAATCAATGGATTAAGCAACCAGCGTGGGACACGGTGGGCCTGCTGACAGGTGTTCATGCACTTGGTGCGGCTGTTATCACAGCAGATCGTTGCGCCGGGTGATGTTTCGCGAACCCCTCCATCTGCCAACGCTTTGGTCGTCGTTAGTAACGGCGACTGGTGGTAGGGTAATCCGCCGGTGGTTGTTAGTGAAGCGGCCGTTTTGTCGGTCGTGAGTAGCTGGGTAGTCTCTTTGCCTAAAATTGTACCTTCCAGGACAACGGGTTTTAGGTTACAGCAGAGAGTCGGCCGATTCTTTCGCATCTTGGATAGGGTAGGGGTAGGTATGAGGACCCTTCCCCTACGGTTGTTACCCACGGTTCGGCTCTTTGCTGTGGTCACTGTGATGGTTGTAGGAATCGTCACGGTGGGGTCTTGGGATTCCCCCTAGGGTTGAGAAAAGAGACCACCGGGGCTAGCGAATCTTGTTCGTTTGGGCTTGATTCTTTCTCTTTGTTGAGCGGACCTAGAACTTAGAATACTCCTAGTTGGGAATGTGATCGTTTGGTCTGGGGGTATGCAGCTCGGCTCAGTGCATGGTGTTTGGAAGGGCAATGGATGGGGACCGAGCGGTAGAGGTTAATCAGAGGGTCGCACCCCCTCGGGTGTCAAGACGGAAGTAGGACCGTGCTTCTTGGGTTTTGTCGCCAGCTCCCCATGACCAAGGCATAGTCTTGAGGTTTTGGGTTGCGAGTTTGTGATTGTGAAGCAGTACAGATCACGAGGGGCGCAAGGCCAATGGGAAGCGCAAGTCGGACATGTTTGGCCACCTTTCCCATGTATCGGATTCCTGGCGTATTTAAGTTTCGGGGATGAAACTTCTTTTAAGGTGTGAGTGATGTAGCACTCGAGAGAATTCTAGTGTGCTTGCGGGCGAGGAAGCAGATCTAACCCTAGTGATTTGCATACCGGTGCGTGAATCGCACAGTTTCCGATGCACAAAATTCCGCCTTTCCGATCCGATACCTGGGTATTTGGTTAGGAACGAACCCTAGGATGACTTGTGTTCACGAGAGAGCGCAGGGTATTGGCATAGTGGTTTGGAGCTCAGGTGTGCTTCACACAGTTGAGTCTCGTTGTTTCGGTTATTAGTCGTACGCACTCTGGTTTGGGATCGTTGTTATTGCAGGGTTAGCCGCGGTCATGGTTTCGGCTGTGGGCTTGATGTTTGAATGGAGCCAGAGTGCTCGGATCAGTTACAGTGGTTAAGGGTTAAATCACTGTTCTTGTCGTAATCGTCCAGCTGATGGCACAGCAGTAGATGACTGTTAATATTGCACTAGCCTCACAGTTTGCTTAGAGGATGAACAAGTTGTTGATCCTTCAGTGTCCCCGTGTCATAATTCAATGGCCTATGGGCCCGATGGTAACCCTGTTTGGGGCGGATGCAAATTGACCCCACCTTTTGCACAGATTTTGTGGATCGACGTGGACTCGCCTATGTGTTAGTCATGGTGATGTTTGTGACCACGAGGTGGTAGTAATCCTTGATAAAGGTTATGTTTTTAGCACGGAGATTGTGTTGGGAGGTATGTGATATACCTTCTGATAGGAGTCGCGTCCCCAACTAGTTGTTGGCGACAGATCTATGGAATTTCGCTGTTCCTTTTGGTAAGCACGTTGGCTGCAGGCGACGGACTGTCGAAAGAACTGAGGAAATACTCTGCCCTGTAATGGGGAGTATCAGATTGGGTCTAAATTAGTAGCCTTAGAGTTGTCGATACCTTGCGACTGACTTGTAGCCCTCGAATAAACTTTTTGAGCATTTCATAAAGTATGACTGCAGGTTGTAAGCCCCGGGAATAAAACTTTTTTTTTAAGTTGTAAGTTTCGGGGACGAAACTTCTTTTAAGTTGTAAGTGATGTAGAAACTCAAAATATCTTATTTTTAATAAATAGTCTAAAAGTGAATTTTGATCTGGTTTCGAATTCAAAGGACCCCTGTTGGCCAATATGGTCAAACGCCAGTGTGCAAGTTGCACGTTCTACGAGGCAAAAAGGCTATTTTCCAATCCGGACATGATCTTGCAAATCCGAATTGACCGTTGCGATCGTCTCGTCGAATTGAGCGAGATTCATATTCAGTACTTTTCGATCTGACGGTCGGATCTGCCAGAAATCGATGAAGAAGCGGGCGAATTATCGGGACCCATGTAACAGCGGCCTGCGCACAGTGTTTTTTAAGTTAACACTGTAGATGAATAGTAACCCCAATTTCCGACACCCCGACGAATGCAACGCTGACTGATTCACTGTTCGGATTCCGAACATGGTGATCCAGGTAGTCGTTTTGAATGGTTTCGTCATTTTGGACGCAATGGCGCTGACGGAATTTTCGTTTGAGGATCCTAGTGTCTCGAAAAGCGTGACATACAGTGGAAAACGCGGCGTTTTGCACAATAGGCCCTATAGTTTATGCTCCGTTTTGCGTGCCGCTCCTTGGAGAGGGACCTGGATGTGAGAGAAGTGTGCTGTGAGGGACTGGGCTGTAGATATGGAAAGATGAGGGGCTAAAATGCAAAATGACCAACCCTACATATATACTAGCACTTACGTCCAGGGTTCTACAAACCCTAGACCCTGAGCCCAGCCCCAGCCGCACCTCAACAGACCCTCCTCTCCTCTGCCGCGATCCCCGGACCTCCCCGCACCGGCCGCCGCCTCCCCTCGCCGGAGAAGAAGGAAACCGATTCTTCTTCATCTCGGGTTGGAAGGAGTAGGCTCCACACAGAAGCCTTTGGGCGGTTCCAAACTTCTTCGGTGAGATCCTCTGTGTAGTCGAAGCCGAGCTGTGGTGGTCCCGGCCCCTACCGCCACCGTGAGTCGTCGTGAGAGACACCACCTTCCTCCAACTTCCGGCGAAGGTGAGTTTATGGATTCTTTTTCTTCAAACTGGCACGTGGGCCATGCCAAAGGACTTCTGACATCGAGGAGACCCTCTTGGTACAGGCCGAGCCCTCGCCGCCGTCCCCGTCGTCGGCAGAGACTTGTTCGCCGGAAATTATCGTTTTTCCGACAAACTCGGTCTATGATTTTTCCGACCGTTAAAACAGAGATCGGAACCGTTAACCCTCTTTACCTTGACGACTGCTAGCTACCCCCAAAGTCTCGGGATGATCAGTTGAACGCTAAAGCCGTGCGAAGAAGCCCTAACTCCTGGTTTTTGTGCTTTCAACCGAGCTCCACCGTCCGGCGCCGCCGCTCACCGGAGCCGCCGGCCACCGCCACCAGAAGCCTCCTGGTACCGAGTGGGACCTTCTGGTCCAAGTTGCACCAGCCCGAACACAACCGGCCGGGATCCGCCATTGGAGCTCCTCCGAGGTTGGCCGAGCTCCGCCGCCGTGCGTCGCCGACGCGTCTCGACGCCGGGAAACCGTGCAGGTGAGTCTATTTTCTTGTTCTAAAGCCGATGGTCACCATGCATGGCAACCTTAACGTGGGGCTTTGATGCTTCAGGGTTGCACCCGAGTTGGGATCGGGCTTCCTCTCCGGCGATCCCCGCCGCTTTGGCCTCCGGCCAACTGCACAGGTACGATCCAGACGCCTCGATTATGAATCCCATGACCCTGTTTTGACCTAGGACACCCCCCTGTGGCTCGGCTTAAAGGTTGCACCCGAGCCACCCTTTTCGGGCTCTCCTCCGGCCGCCGCCGCCTCCGGCCACCGCCGCCCGACCCAGCTTGGACCCGAGACCTCCTGGGGACCCCCTTCTAGCTTGTGCTCACCTCAGATGCAGAGCTGAACCCGAGTTGCTCCAAGAACACCAAACCGAGCCTTGGGTAGCTTTGAGTTGGTGCACCACCTTGCTCCGGCAAGCTCTCCGGCCGGCCTCCGACGCGCGCAAGGTGAGCCCTCAACCCTAGACACCCTACTGATCATGATGCTCCCTGTAATTCTTTAAAAAGATCAAGTATAATTTAAGTTTCCACATAGTTGTATATTGGACCTTTAAAGATTATGGGCCAACTTCGTGATCGGGCCTCGTGCCAGCCCAACCTTGTGAGCACGGGACCCGTCTCGTCATAACGAACACGTTGAAATTTACAGAACGCCGTTTGGATCCCCGGATTTCAAGAACGAGTCAAAACAGCCCGTGAACTCGATGTTTTTATGCAATGTAAGATCTGTTTTGGACCAAATCGCAAATTAAACATACTAGCTGTCTCTAAATGGTATTTTCACACCCACTGGGCATCTTGTTGGGATTCTGAAGGTCCTCGTTGATCGGGAATCAGATTTTGATCGATAAATCGGCCGATTTGACCCGTTTAAGCTTTCCGCAAATGTCGTGTCGTCGAGATGGGTTTGTGTGAGTCTAGTACTGACCAGATCTTATGATACAGGGCCCAGAGTTCAGCACCAGCCTCCCGGTAGTCTAGCGGGAGTTCGGGATTGGCCTACATTCAGGTGGGTTTTATTTTTAAGTCTTAGCATTTAACCCTATCATGTGGGACGTGGTCAATCTTATGTGTACTTGGGTTTCTTCGTGGTGTTTAGCGTCGGTCTCCGGCGGTCGTTCTCCTTTTGATAATTATATGTTGGCGGGCTACCTTCGAGTACACGCATTATTGCCTTGATTTTGATTATACATGTTAGCGGGTTACTTTCGATCGCATATGCTACGGTTTTACTTTCGATTATACATGTTGCCGTTTTACTCTTGTTATATATTATGATGCTGACATGATGGTGGTTATGGTTACTTGGCTCGAGGCTGCAGCACGCGCACCCGCGGTTTGGCCACCGCAAAGGGTGCGCTTTTCCGGAAAAGTGGTCTATGACCCGTGTATACCCACGAGGTGACGTAGTGGGGCCCCTTATTAGTTGTGGGGTTTGAGGCGCCGAGGTGCGAGCGGTGCGACCCGTCGGTTTAGTTGTCCGACGTGGTTGGGTTTCTGCAGGTACGGTATGGGCCGTCGGTTTAGTTGTCCGACGTGTCCGGGTATTACAGGATACAGGTCTACAGGTTGCCTTTCCTCCTTGAGAGGGTGGTTGCTCCGGTTGTCTTCACGGTTTGTTTTATTATATTCTCCTGCTCTACTATTTTTGCGTCACTGACTTCCCACTTCGTGACAGGGTTCAGACGGGGGGAGATGTAGGCGGTGGTGAGGACGGGACAGGAGCAGCTGGGTCGCTGGGGACCCTGGACTGTATTTCCTCTTTCATTCTTGCATTTCATTACATTGTAGTTATGTGAGAGGTTCTCGATCCCCTCGTGGGGTCGGCATGGATGTCGGTACGGGTTGCATTTAATTATCCTCTTATGCGTTACTCTTCCTTCTGTTTCTGTTGGCCATTTGAAATGAAAAAGGGCAAAAGCCAAAGAAAAGATTGCGAAAACCGTTTTTTTTTTTAAATCTAAGTGTCGTGTGGGCACTGGTTTCAAAACTCTGTGGATTTATGCATTGCGAAATGGATTTCAAAACTTGGGTGTCGGGTAGGCACCGTTTTCAAAACCTTGTGGTTTTATGCTGATTTCGAAACTCGCTTTCAAAACGAAAGCGCCGGGTAGGCGCTCTTTAAAAACTGTGGATTTATCCTTTCCAAATTGATCGGCCATACGTTTTTAAGTGAATTAGAATGCTGGTGGTATATGAATAATTGTTGTGATTGAATGGATGTGTATGTTTTGAACATGTACTGAATGCTACGCCGTGCACATACAGGGGAGACTCTGTCCGTTTGCAGAGTGATCCTGTAGGTGTGGCGGGTCTGGGCATGCGCTGGGGAAGAGGGGTTCTCCTTTATCAAAAAAAAAATTACACGTCAAATGTTTGACTTTTTCTATGAATCGTTTCCGCTAAAACAAAACCCCCGGGGCGTGACAAGGGCGCCGCGCGGGGCTGCCCGCAGGCGCGCCGCGCGGCAGGGGCCGCCTGGCGGGGCTGCCCGCAGGCAGCACGCCGCGCGGCAGGGGCCGCCGCGCGAGGCTGCCAGCAGGCAGCGCGCCGCGCGGCAGGGCGCCGCGCGGGGCTGCCCGCAGGCAGCGCGCCGCGCGGCAAGGGCCGCCGCGCGGGGCTGCCCACAGGCGCGCCGTGCGGGCTGCCTGCAGGTAGCGCGCCGCGCGGAAGGGGCTGCCCGCAGGCAGCGGGCCGCGCGGCAGGGCGCTGCGCGGGCTGCCCGCAGGCAGCGCGCCGCGCGGCAGGCTCGCCGCACGGGGCCGCCCGCAGTCGAGCCGCGCCTCGCGGGTTGGGGCCGCGCGGGGCCGTTCGCAGGAGGTGTGCGCGCCGCACGGGTTGGTGCCGTGCGGGGAACTTCGCCGCGCGGAGTTTTGAGGTCGCGTCGGTTTTTCCGTCTTCTGTTTTGAGTCGACGTTGGCGTTTTGGTCATCTAGTCTTAGCCCATTATGTTGGGTTATATCTAATATGGATCTAAATAGGGGAAAAAACACCTAGAGGGGGGTGAATAGGTGTAAACAATAAACACTCAAAAATCTTTGCGTAATAAAACCCAATGCGGAAAAATAAATAACACGCAGATATTTTACTTGGAAAACTCCAAAACCAGGAGTAAAAAAACACGGGACCGATAACACGGTGAAATCCACTAGAATTATAACACATACAAAGGTGATTTAACGCACTCACAGATGACTCATCCTTTTTCCATACGCTCCTAGTACATCTTCTCCGCTCGCTCCGCAACGCACCTCGAATCCACGATTTGCGTCCAACGCCGAATGCACGGCGTCCAACGTCGAATCCACGATGTCTGACCGAATCCACGGTCTCCACCAAGTAGTACGTCTCGATCACATGAACGTACCTCGCTCCGAATCCACGAGAGCGGTAGCACCTTGAATCCACAAGGCCACGCGAATCCACGCGCCGATTTTGGGGAAAATCATTGTTTTGTTGGTGGTGATGATCCGCCGAATACTTAGATCAAAGATAGATCGGAAATGCCATCTAAGTATTCATTAATTTGATTCTACTCAAAATCTGAGTATGATAACCTAGAATCAAATTAATTGATATAGATGAAGAAACATAGAATTAAATCTAGTTATTTCCTTTCTTCTCTATAGGTAGATTTTTTCTTTTTCGACCGTATTTTGGATTACCCTAAAAGATGAATCATAGGGTTTATTTATAGGTTAGAAACTATTGGAAGAGGATAAGAATCAAAAACTAACATTATCTGGAAGTTTTCAGGTCGACGGTCCGGACTGGAATTAGTGCGATCCGGACTGTCGTCATTAAACAGGATTTTTCCAAAAAACCACGTTTGGGGTCCGGACTGAAGTAACCACGGTCCGGACTGTTCATGCAGTTTCTGCAAAATCCACGTTCGGGGTCCGGACTGAAGAAGATGTGTTCCCGACTGGATTTGTGCATGAACTACCCTATGTTCGGGGTCCGGACTGTAGTACCCTGATCCGGATCCTGAACATATAACATGTCCAGTTTTTGATTTTTATGCGATTAAAAATCCATCCAAGTGTTTCTACACTATAAGAAGTATTCGGATCAGCAAACTTATTTAGTTAAACGTACCTGATCCTTTTGAATTCTTCTTTCTTGAGATTGAGGTATATGATCCAAACTTCTTCATCTTCAATCTTCAAAACTTAACCACTTTCACGAAATAAGCCAAGACAAATTCCTTAACACATTATTGTTCCTCCAGGGGCGCGGGACGTGGTAGACTCGGCAGGCACGCGGTCGCGGACGGGTTGAACGCCGGTCGTCACACAAGGTGGGTACAATTTCCAGGGTCATTTGGGAAAGGGTGTAGCTGATAAAAGTTGCATGTTTGGGCAAAGGTGAAAAATAAAGTGATTACTTGTTTATAATGCTAACCCTGTTTACACTGGTTATTTATATAATTGATTATGAGGCTCGTGATTGCTACACGCACACCAGCGGTTTGGCCACCGCAAGGGTGTGCTTTTTCGAAAAAGTAGTACGTTGACCCGTGTACCCCACGTGATGGTGACGTAATGGGGGCCCTCGTGGGTGGGGGGTGTGAGCGGTGATGCCGAGGCGGGTGCTCGGCGGAGTGTCGAGGTAGGTGCTCGGCGGGGTTTCCGAGGCAGGTGCTCGGTGTGGTTGCCGGGGGAGGTGCCCGGTTTGGTTTGCACAGGGTTCTTCACTGTTGGTTGCACGTTGAGGAGGGCGGTTGCTCTGGTTTTACCGTGGTTTGCCTTACTTTTAGCCCTTATTGCTTTCATTTTCATTTCTGGTCACTGACTTCCCACTCCGTGACAGGTTCGTCCAGGGGCGAGTGCTAGGGCGTTGGTGAGGCCGTGCGAGTGATCTTCTGGCCCTTCGAGGCTGCAGATGTTGACTATGTGTTTATTCCCTGTTCATTTTATTACTCATAGTAGTCGGTCTTATGGATTGCGATACCCCCGTGGGGTCGACGTGGATGTTGGTCTATTGTTCATACCTTTCTGGATAAGTACTTGTTTTTAAATCTCTTGATTGGCCGCTTTCAAACTACAAAAACAAGAAACGAGAAAATATTGTGAAAATAGCTTTATAAAACCTGGGTGTCGTGTGGGCACCGTTTTCAAAACCCTGTGGATTTATGCGATTGCGAAAATAGTTTAATAAAACCTGGGTGTCGTGTGGGTACCGTTTTTAAACCCTGTGGATTTATGCGATTTCGAAATGGTTTTATAAAATCTCGGTGTCGGGTGGACACCGCTGTAATATCACAGATTTTTGGCAACGTTTTACCCTCCTGCTAATAAAGGTTAAGTTAAGGGAAAGTAAAATAACGGGTTTACTTAAGTTGATAATCGTGAGGTGCGGGTATTTTTCTGCGATAGAGCTCAGAAAACGGAGAACGGCGGTGCGATCGGATCCGGATTCCAACTTACAGAACCCCCAGAAAGGGGTGAAAAGGATCGCAATAGCCAGGGGGTGCATCAAAATCCGTGTAAGTGATTTTGCACGCTTTTTGAGGAAATAAGGGATTATCTTTAAAGAATTATCTTTAAAGAATTATCCCGAAGGATTATCTGTGAGGAATTAATTAATTAATGAATTGATTAATTAGAGTTCAAAAATATCCGATGTGGATTTTGACGGTACGTACATACGAAAAGGAAAAATAAAAGAAATAAATTAATAACAAGATTTATTTATTCCCCGTATACCAAAAGGAAACCCTAGTCGTAAAAGATCGCCTCCTCAAACCCTTCCCTTTTGTGCGTGCCGAAAACCAAACGAAACCCTAGCGTGAAAAGAGAGAAAGGAGAAAAGAGAAAAGAAAAGGAAACCCTAACCGGGGGAAAAAGAAATAGAGAAGAAAGAAGCGGAGGAACCCGATCGACGTGCCGGAGACCGGAGAATGAGACATCACCGCCATCGGAGGGCGGATCCGGATTCTCACCACCGCAAAGAACGGAGATCGGGATCGCGTTGTCTCCTCCATCGGAAAAAGGTTAGGAATCGTTACTTCTCTCATTCGTCGGTTTAATCGTGGGTTTTCGTGTTCTTTCGAGATCGGTTTGATCGGCGAATTAATCGCGGGTTTTTGTTTGATTTTGATCGGTGTTTTGTTCGTGTTTCGACCGGGTCTAATCGATGGTTTTCAACCGGTCATGATCGGAGGTTTGATCGGGTTACCGATCGACGTTTTGTTTGGCCTCCGATCAATGGTTTTAGCGTCGGAGCGATCCGGGGTTTTTGTTTGGGTTATTTTGGGTGTTTCGTCGGAGCATGGGGGAGTTAACGGGAGGCCGCCGCCGCCGTTGTTAAACGGGGGGCCGCCGCCGCCGTTACCATGTTCGCGGGGTCGTCGCCGGAGCCGCGCGGGGGCGGAAACGGAGAAGAAAACGAAAACGGGGAGTTACTGTTCACCCGTACGGCCTCCCCAGCCCGCGGTCCACCGGCGGATCGTGCACCCGGCGCACGGCTCTGCTGCTTGGAGGCGCGGAGCCGGCGCACAGCTGCGTGCGCCAGACCGGCCCGCAGTTGCGAGGTCCATACGCCGGGCATGCACCCGGCGCACGCCCCGCGGCCTGGGGGCACAGACCCGGTGCACGGGCGCGTGCGCCAGCCCAGCCCGCAAGCGCGGTGCACGCCTGGGCGTGCACCCGGTGCTGCCGCCGCGGCCGGGAACAGGTGAACCCGGCGCGCGCTTCTCGCCGTGCGCGGCTCGGCCCGAGACGGTGCGGTCTACCGCACAGTGCGCACCCGGTCTGTGATGGCCGCCACCCTTGGCCGCAGACCCGGTCCAGGCCCGGTTCCGTGCACCAGCCTCCAACGGAAGACTCCGGTAGCTCCGTTTTTGGCCCGTTTCGTCCCGTTTTTGAGTGTTTTGACCACGACGATATTTTTAACAAGGATGTAGCTTTTCGGGAAAGTTTTTGGTTCGACGGGTTTTTGTTGGACGACACGGTCCGCTTGGCACAGTGATTTTGGTTTTCGTCGGTCTATTGTTACAGTGGTCGGGACCACTGTTTTGCCTATTTAGGGTAAAAATGTTAAAAGGTGTTTTTGGTTATTTTATTAGGCCACGTGAAGTTCGGATTCGCCTAGGAGGGACATGGGCGCGGTCGTTTATCTTCATTCAGGTGGGTACTTTTGATTAATTTCGGTGCAGGGACGTTCCTGAGTAATTCGTTTGATAAAGTAGATGGTTTTGGTAAAAGTGACTAACCCCATTGCATGTAAATCCCATATTCTATTCTCATTGAGGCGGCTGCGGTCGCAGGATTGTTTTATTAATCTGATTAGAGCGGCTGAGGTCGCAACATTGTTTTACACTCATATTGCTTACACGCACACCGGCAGTTTGGCCACTGCACAGGGTGTATTTTTCCGGAAAGATGGTAACGTTGTTTTACCCGTGTACCCCACAAGGAGAGGTTAGTGGGGACCCCTCAAGGAGAGGCGACTGCTACTTGGGCAGTGGAGGGGTTGGAGGCACCAAGAAAGTGAGTACGGTATTCTGGGGTTGGAGCCCAGCTTGTTTCGGTATTCTGGGGTTGGAGCCCAGCTTGTTTCGGTATTCTGGGGTTGGAGCCCAGCTTGTTTCGGTATTCTGGGGTTGGTGCCCAGCTTGTTTTGTGACAGGGATTTAGCGGTACATGAGGGGGAAGTAAATGTTCCGGTGTATCGGTTTGTCTTTTCAGTTATTGCATTTACTGTTTACATCTACTTTATCAGTCACTGACTACCCACACTGTGACAGGTCCGAGCAGGGGTGGGAACCGGGACGACGGTGAGGCAACGGTTAGAGGACCCTAGCCCTTAAGGCTATTAAACTTTACAGTTACGGTTATCCTTTATTTTGTATTGGTTAGTCTAGCTGTGTTTACTTGTGCATGGTTTCTTGTGGATGTTGAAATGAGGATTCAGTGTAGAATTATATTCTCTTATCTGCGAATGTAAGATGTGTAATTGCGGCTAGTTTTAAAGTACAAACATGGTTTCAAAAGCATTTTCAAACCAGGTGTCGTGTAGGCACTGATTTCAAAACCGTGGATTTATCCTTTCAAGTAATGTGGCCGCTTAAAAGAGTTTGCGAAAATGTTTTGGAAAACCGGGTGTCGAGTGGACACCGACTTTCAAACCTATGGGTTTATGGTGTAGTTTCAATATGATAAATGTGACTGTATGGTTAAGTATAGTCTCTCCTCATTGTAGCTCATTGTTTGCATGGTTAAAGTGTTTGTCGTGTTCGGAACGCCGTGCATATACAAAGGAGGCTCCGCCCGTTTGGGGAGTGAATTTGTATATGTGGCGGGTCTGGTGCGCACCGGAGGCGAGGTTCATTTAAGGAAAAAAAATGGATACGTTTTTCGCTCTTTTAGAACCTCCGGGGCGTGACAGATTATATGGTATCAGAGAAAACGACTTTAACCACTGTGACCAGTGACCAACATCCACAAAATGTATTATCACGAGTGACTAACGAAGTTGATAACCAAAGTATAGGTGTGTAAAGTACGAGCGTGAGCGCGGGGAAAAAAGGGATAGAGTCCCAGTGTTCGTAGATCAAGGGGCTAGACCAATTAAGTCTAGAACTAACTTGGTTTCTTTGTATGCACGGTTGATGGCCCGAAACCGCTCTTCAATCGATGGTGCAGAAGAGGATACGACGGTTCCGGCAACAGTGGAGAATCGGCTACTCCAACAACGGATTACGCGACATGGCTTAGCGCTTTCCCTCTTTTGTTAGGAAAGACGAACCCCACACGGCTCTCCTTCACAAGGATGGTCTACATAGCGACACTATTCGGGTAATACCGGCGGTGGGTTTACCCGCTTACCGAGAAGTGATCGACAGGACCACTGTGGTGGAGCGAGATTTGGCCGTTTCACGCACCCGGCAGAGGAATCATGAGCCTGCCGGGGGCCGAAACGACCCCAGCCATAACCCGGGAATGACTGTCCCAACGGGAGCCGACCACCCCAGTATCCGAAGACACCGCAAGGAACTGGAAACACATCAGACCAGGGAATCGATACGTCATGGAGTATCAATAAGAATATGTAAGGTTGGCCAATTGTGTTTCCTTTGTTATAAGGGATGAAGCTCACAAAGCCCGCCTCTTCGTAGACGGATTGCGGAGCAATACTTTCGAAGTTGTGCAAGTAGTGGAACTACACACCTTCCAGAAAGTGGTGGATAGGGCCACCATAGTGGGGCGCGGATTCGTGGTGACGCGCGCCCGACAAAAGGACTCGGAGTACAACAAGGACAAGAAACGACCCCAGCCCTTCTCCGGAAGGGGATTTTTGCTAGCGGGGACCGGCCATGCATCATCTACAGAGGAGCACCCCGGGGGAGATTATTCGATTCCGGAAGCACGACCTTTGCTTCTAATGTGACAAACGGGGACAGTTCCGCTTTAACTGCCCCGAACCCGGGAACAATTCTTCGGAGTCGCGACACGGGTGAGAGGTCTTATGCGACGACACGACAAAGGACGCACTACCCGAGGGAAGTAGTAGCAGGGAAGACCCATTACGAAGAGTAATGTTGGCCATAACCCCAGGAGAACCCTTAGAAGCAAATACTTTGTACCTTCCTGCCCAATAAGGATGCGAAGACTTAGTTGTCTTTGGTGTTGGCCATTTATTTATGGTCAAATAGGTCCAACTTCCTGCCTTGAGACAATAGGCCCAGGGGACTAGTGAGTTGGGTTGGGTGAGCCCAATAAGTTGAGTGGGCTGCGGTCCACAATAGACCTAACGACAAGAGGCCCAACAATAGACCCAACGACCAGGTGGGTTGAGTCCGGTCGAGATCTGTGGCGCTCTCTGTCCGTTTGAAGAGTGAATTTGTATATGTGGCGGGTCTGACATGCACCGGTGGGCGAGGTCGTTATTTATAAAGAATTTTAAAAAAATATATACGCTTTTCCGCTTATCCTTAGACCTCCGGGGCGTGACAGCGGCCCAGCTGGGTCACTGCGCCCGCCAATGAGCGGGCGACACGTGGCCTGGCGAGGTCCACGGTGTGTCGCGCCCGGCGCGCTGTCGCGCGTGCGTTGACCTCCCAATCCGCGCGCCCCACGTGGTCCTCCGCCATGTTCACTGGTCTCGGTGCACGCCAAGTCCCGTGGACCGGCCTGCCCGCCGCCGCGCACGTGCCTGCCCGCGCCCGCTCCGCCGCCTGCCCGCCGCCGCCGGTGCTGCCCTAGCCTGCCGGAACAGTAACAAAGTGCCTCGAAATCCATGTTTTCGCATTCGGGCTCCGAAAAATACAAGTAAATGGTCCATTTTCATCGTTTTCGCGCGCTGAGTCCGAATCCGATGTCCGTTTTGCCAAATTCCACTTCAAAAATTTGTCGAAGGCTTCCGGACAGGTAATCGTAATCCAAATTTCGCGCTAGGTCCGATCCTGAGATCTAATTTGCGCGCAACCATCTCCAATACGCATCATAGGCCTCCAGAAGCCACAATTCACTCAGCAAAACCACCGTGAAGATTCGGGTCATCACACATGGATAGGCGAAGGATTAACTAACCTCACATAAATATGGGCATTCAATCAGGAATCACCAAAGAATAGGGAAACATCAACCAACTATAATAAGTGGAAATCCAATAGCCCGAGTGGGTAAATCGTAACTTTGGAGGTGCTTAACAACCCACCTGGTAGCTCAACAATCCGAAGTTTGATGTAGTGGTCCGGGCCCCCATGTTATTTCCCCGTGAATCCACAATGAGAAACACCTAGTGTTGGTGTGTCTGGCCCATAGTGCATCAAAGGGATGCCACAGATGGACCCTGTGAGGTATCTATAGCTGGATTTGCCTTCGGCTACATTTGCTGAATTTTAGAAAAGGTTTTGGGCCAAACAGAGGTTGGATTTGGATTCGGCGCGGAAAAATGCTTGAAAACGGCTATTTGCTTGTTTATTTCTGAGTCCGGATGCCCAAAAACGGACTCCCGGAAGTTTTCAGTGATATTTGGTGCATGGGGGGGACCGTGTGTGACGCCCCCAATAGTCCCACATCGGATGTGGATGGATTTGTGATTGGGTTTATATGAGACTTGGACACTAGTAATAATAACTGGGCTTAAGCATTTTGGGCTGTGGTTTGGGCCCAACGAGTTATTATTGCTAGTGGGCCGGGTCGTTTCATTTGGTATCAGAGCCAATAACCAGCCGGAAGTGTGCGGCAAGTCTCGGCTGAGCCTGGGTCTAGATGACAGGGCTAGCGAGACGAGTCTCACATCGCCTGGTGATCTTGGGCTTGTGTGTGTGTGTTTGGGCTGACGAGGACGTCAGGCCTAAACGGGGGGAGTCTGTGACGCCCCCAATAGTCCCACATCGGATGTGGATGGATTTGTGATTGGGTTTATATGAGACTTGGACACTAGTAATAATAACTGGGCTTAAGCATTTTGGGCTGTGGTTTGGGCCCAACGAGTTATTATTGCTAGTGGGCCGGGTCGTTACACCGTGGACCGCCGGCGTGCCACGCGGCGGCCCTTGATTGGCCGGTTTGCAGCGCTCGGTCCACCATTCGGCGCGGCGGGGTGCATAGGCCCGGCGCAGGACACGTGGCAGGCACGGGTTGGCCGGCCCCTAGCGCGCGGTCCACGGAGCTTGCGCGGCGGTGCATGGACCAGGCGGGGGGACACATGTCATTACCTGGTTGGTCGGTGCACGCGGCGCGGTCCATAGAACCCAAAAGTGGGTACGTGGACCGGGTGTACGAGACACGTGGCGGCTTGTGATTGGCAGGCTCACGAGGCGCGGCGCACGCGGGCGGCGCCTCGGGGCGCGTGCGTGGCAGGCGGTCAGGCGGTGCCTGCCCGCACGCACGACCCATGACGTGGGTGGGCATGTGGCGCCCGGCTATTCACGGGCGCCACCTACCCGTTTGACCAGGCGGTGCCACGCGTCGGCACCAGGCGCGCCCCGCACAGCTGTTTGCTGTGCCGGACACGTGTCCGTTTCCTGGGTTGCCACGTGGTCGCGGTTGGCGCGCCCCGCACAGCTGTTTGCTGTGCGGGACACGTGTCGGCCCAGGGAAGATTCGGGCGCGGTCGGACGGGAGGCCGTCCGACCCCCTGGCGGATTCGGGCGCCCAAAAGTTGGGTCCCGAATCCGCCAGGCCTGACTTGGCGGGCTGGGCCTATAAATAGGCCCCCTTGGGGCACTGTTTTGCCTTTTCTGGGCATTTTATCACTGTAGAGCCTTCTGAGTTTTTCTTCACCTCACAGAGCAGCATCCACCTGAGGATTCCTTGGTTTTTTCGTGGCATGCATTTCGAGGTTTTCATTTTTACGGCGCGGCGGGACGCTCGTTCATTTGTGACCTCCTTCGTCGTGTTTCGGTGCGAGGACTCCCCCGGCCTGCTCCGACTTCCGTTTCCGGCGATTCTTGCGCCGTTGGCTTCACGACAGGTAGGGCTACGACTTTTGTGTTTGAGCTCCCTCTCTTTTCGAGTTTATCTTGGAGTTTACCGAGCTTTCTTTTGACCCTTTTTCTTGGGCGGAGTTTTGGACAGCGCCACAGTGTTTCGGCGATGACTTTGCGCTCAGGCATCGGATGGAGGCGTGCCTATAGTCGTTTTGCATCTAAACATCGCAAGGAACGTCCTCGAATTTTCCCAGATTTTTCTGAGTTTTTCCCAAAGGTGAAACATCCTTTGTTCCAGAGCACAGTGCTACAGATTTTTGTACAGGATTCTTTTGAGAGGGTCACCTTGTTGAATTTATATCTTGATGTACGAAACTCGGATTGGGACTTGCGGGTACTCGTTTCGATCAGCTCGTCGCGACGAACGCATCAGTATTTTTGTCGGAATTTTCGGAGCCCATCCTATAGGTGAAAACCGAGCTTCTTCTTGACTGTAATTCTAGACAGCTTGTGATTGGGGGACTTGTGTGTTTATTTGTGCTTTTTGGGAGTATTTTTACAGTTATCGCGGCGGACGATCTCTTTTGGGCGAGGGCACTGTTGGACTTGGATTTAGCGTTTGAGGTGGGTGTTGTTGCGAATCTCTTACTTTTGACCACCCACTAGGCTTATTGGAGTGTTTTCCATATTAGAAGGCTAATTGTACCCTATTAGCAACAATTGCATGCTTGTTATGATCAAAGGCCATTTATTTTCCTTGAGAGCATTGTACACGTGGTATAGGCAGGCATAGGCTGTTAGTATTTATGTTCTTATGCAATTATTATTATTATACCTGGGAATAGCATGCTCGAACAATGTAAGAACATCGATATCTGTATTTCTTTTGTATCATCTTGGGACATTTGCATGCTTGTATGGACACCTAGTTAGGCCACTATTCATTGCTACACTATCATATTGGGACTTGACTTAGGAGAAACCATGTTTAGTTGTTCTCCTTTTTATTCAGATGCATGCTGCTCAAGTTAGAGCAGGGGTTTGGGATAGTGTAGTTGAGGCCATTGAGTCTGGGACAGGTTAGACTCGATTATGGATTGTGGGGCATTGTGTAACCGCGGACATTAGGCGGTTAGCCAGATGTTGATTACTTTATCAGATTTTGGACTTATGGGGTGTTGCGGCGACCGCGGACATTGGGCGGTTGACCGGATGTTTACTTATGCATCAGATTGGGTATCATATTTCTCTAGTGGATGGAGTTTCCCACTTATTGAGTATTATTGCACCAGATTGGGGATCGGGGTTTCATTAGTGGACGGAGTTTCCTACTTTGATCATAGTCATGATCCAGTCCTGCTATATTGAGATACTTGACAGAGATACTTGTGATACGGGTGACAGAGATACTTTACTCGTGTGGGTCGCTCCCCCCGAGTGCCACTCCGGAGTAGGCTTTAGACCGTGATGGGTACCGGTCCATCTGATTGGGATTTCGAGCCTTGTGTGCTGGTCCCCTTGGGATTTCGAGCCATGTGTGCCGATCCCACGGAATTTGAGCCATGTGTGCCGATTCCGCTATTGAGTTCTTGAGTTCGACAATAGAGCAGGCAGTACCAGTTTTTACTGGTCGTTAGATTGGGTTTATTTGGACAGATATTGTTTCCTTATGCATCCATACAGTCATTTCTTTCGGTATTGCATTTAGAGGCATAGTAGTGGTAGTTTCCTTTATTAGTAGCCTTTATAGCTTACTTCTGTTCTTTCCTTTTTGCCTCTAGTAGTCCTAGTGGGTCCGTCAGAGTTTGAGGTTTTACCCACTAGGGGAGGCTACTGGTTTATCTAGTAGTTCTCACCCCCATAGTTGTTTTCTGTCTCTTCCCCTTTATTTTGCAGAGTCATCTGCGGGAGTTGCAGGGCCGTCTTCGGCAGATCGAGGTAAGAGGATAGCGGTTTAGATAGTTCATCTACCCCGACTGCGAGCTTAGTTGTGTATCAGTTGTACCCTTTATTTCTCAGACAGTTGTAGTTTATTTTGGGTCTGGCTCTAGCCAGTTGTTTGTACATATTTGGTGAGCTGGGAGTGACACTTGTATTATTTGAGAGTTTTATTGTACTTTTATTTTCCAGCTGTGGTCTGAGATGTATTAGTTTTAGTTTAGCTCTGTTTTATGCTCCTTTATTATATCTTTTATATCTGAGCAGGTTACCAGCGCTTCGTGTACACGGGAAATTCTGTGTCTACGGCGGATCTGTGGACTGGCCCGGGTTCTGGTTTACACCCGGGGCGTGAAAGATTAGGTTGGTATCAAAGCTTAGGGATAGGTCAGTTGGGACTTAGGAAACCCTAGGCTTTTTGCAGACCCTAGGATTATAGGGCGTGAGTGGCGTGATATTTTGCGAAAGTTGGTGATTTTGGTCATTTGACTCTTCCCGTGAGTGAAGAGGGATCGACATATCCTATTTCTGTTGAACAATTATGTTGGCTGCAGACAACATAAAGTTACAGAAATAGGGGGATGTCTTTGACTTTCGCTAGATTGGGTCGTGTGGGGTTTTGTGCTGATTTTTGGTTTTCTTTGGCAGGATGTCGCCCCGGCGTCGTTTTTCCGCCGGGGGTACCCCCACTCCCCCTGAGGAGCTTGGGCAGGCGGTATCCGCCGAGCTGGGAGAACTGCGGGCCTTGGTGACCCATTTGGTGGCGAGGAGCTTTCGACAGGACCAGCGCTTGGAGCAGCTGTTGGCACAGAGGAGTGATCCGGCAGTCGGGGAGAGGGCCAGAGCTCCAGAGCAGCGTTTTGAGAGAAAACGCCCAGCCCCGGATGTTGATGGACAGGCCAGTTCACGGAGACGGCCATGGCTTCGCGGCAAGTGTATTTTCTGTAGGGGACAGCATCCAGCAGATTCCTGTGACTTGAGGTGGGGTCGATGTTTCCGTTGTGGGCAGCCGGGCCACATCCGAGCTACATGCCCCCTTCCGACCTTAGTAGCACCTTCTTCAGCGTTGGCCTCTACCGCATCCCAGCAGAGGTCGCGGTCACGACTATAGAGACGGTAGCAGCAGTAGTGGCAGCCCCAGCAGGCTGGCAGGTGTATCATCTGTGGAGGTCAGCACTTCGTCAGTACTTGTGATCAGCGGCAGGGACGCTGCTATCTTTGTGGCCAGTCTGGACATTTGCGGGCTCCGTGCCCCCAGCCGACATGTGCAGCACCGACTTCGGCTGTCCCTACCACTTCCCAGCTGCGACCGGGAGCTTCACTGACAGGTCTCCAGGCAGACCGAGTTTCGCCTCCACACCCTTCCAGTGAGAGACAACCGTTGTTGAGCGGTCAGGATGGCGTAGCGCAGGCGGGGGATTCTGCTACAGCTGACTGTGTGGTGGCAGGTATGGTCTATTTCTGGCATTTGGATTCATATCTTATTTGTTATACGAGCATCGCATTCTTTCATTAGTAGATCAGTTGCATCATCACATGGGTTAGAGGTAGGGCTTTTACCACGTGCACGAGAGGTTCAGATTCCCGATCACATTTCACATGTGGAGGAGTGTTGTTGGTCCTGCCCGATGCAGATCGAGTCCTGGATTATGCCAGCGAACTTGAAGGTCTTGAGACAGCTGAGGGACTTTGATGTAGTCCTCGGGATGGACAGGCTGGCTCGATATTTGTGACTATTGATTGTGCCGCGAGGACGGTCACCTTTTGTGAGCCAGGCCAGGAGGTGTTTGGGTGCCAGAGTGCTTTCTTCGCCTCGGTAGTTTCGACTTCTCGTGCGAGGTAGATGATCCGCAGCGGATGCATAGACTTTTTGGCTAGTGTGGTTGAGGAGCCTACGGCGGCACCGGGACTCGTGAATATCCCTATTGTCCGCGAGTTCCCGGATGTGTTTCCACCGGAGCTAACTAGCATGCGGCCGGATAGGGGGATTGAGTTTTTGATTGACGTAGTCCCAGGAATTGCGCCAATCTTTAAGGCTCCTTACCGAATGACACCGGCTGAACTGCGAGAGTTAAAGGCGCAACTTCAGGATTTAATGGACAAGGGTTTTGTGAGACCAAGTGTATCGCCTTGAGGAGCGCCTGTCACACCCCGGAGGTTCAAAAAGAGCGAAAAACGTAACTATATATTTTTTTTGTTTTCTTTAAGAGAATCTTGCCTCCGGTGCGCGCCAGACCCGCCACACATACAAATTCACTCCCCAAACGGGCGGAGTCTCCTTTGTATATGTACTGCGTTTCGAACACGACTATTACTTTAACCATGCAATCATTGAGCAATAAGACGGCGAGATCACACTTAACCATACGATCATAGTTACCACATTGCAATGAAAGGATAAATCCATAGGTTTGAAAGACGGTGTCCACACGACACCCGGTTTTACAAAACGTTTTCGCAATCTTTTTTGCGTGGCAACATTGCTTGAAATGATAAATCCACGGGTTTAGAAATCAGTGCCCACGCGACACTTGGTTTGAAAACGCTTTTGAAACCATGTTTATATTTGAAAACAAGCCGCATTCACACATCTCAACAATCACAGTTATAAGTAGTCATTCCTACGCTAAGATCTCAATCCAACATCCACAATAAACCATTCACAAGTAATCACAGATATACTAACCAAACACAAAGAGATAACCATAAAACTGAAAAGTCTATTAGCCACATTGGCTATGGTCCTCTACACGCTGCCTCACCGTTGTCCCGGTTCCCACCCCTGCTCGGACCTGTCACAGTGTGGGCAGTCAGTGACTGATAAAGTAGATGATAAACAAGTAAATGCTATAAACTGAAAAGACAAACCGATACACCAGAGCATTCACTTCCCCCTCATTAATCGCTAAATCCCTGTCACAATCACGCTGGGCACCTACCCCAGATTTAAAATATATTGGGCACCAACCCCAGATACCGCGCTCATTTTCTTGGTGCCTCCAACCCCTCTACTGCCCAAGTAGCAGTCGCCTCACCGTGAGGGGTCCCCATCATCCCTAGTCGTGGGGTACACGGGTAATCCTACCATCTTTCCGAAAAAATACACCCTGTGCGGTGGTCAAACCGCCGGTGTGCGTGTAAGCAAATATGAGCATATAAAACAGTGTCGCGACCTCAGCCACCTCAGTTAGAATATAAACGGGATTCACATGCAATGGGGTTAGACAGTTTACCAAAACATCTACTTTAATCTCACAAAAACACGGGAACGACTATACACCGAAAATACCGAAAAGGGTACCCACCTCGAATGTGCTGACCGGAACACCTGAGACCGAATCACGCTCACAATCGGCACTCGGACCTAAAAAGTCTCCAAAAGAACCGCGGTCAGAACGGAAACATATTCTGTAATTAAATGGAGTCCAAAACCCAAAAACACTACCAAGGACTCGGCATGGCAGTGGCGACGACGCGCGATGGACGACGCGGACACCACCGCGTCGTTGCATGCCATGCGGCCGCGCGGGCACCGGCCCCGCGCGGCGCCGCATGCGGCTCGGCCGGGCGGGCACCAACCCCGCGCGGTGCCGCATGCGGCACGGCCGCGCGGGCACCAACCCCGCGAGGCTCCACCAGCGGCGCGACCGCGCGGGCACTAGCCGGCGCTGGCGCCAGCCCCGCGCGGCGCTGTGGGCGGCCCGGCCGCGCGGGCTTGCCCCGCGCGGCGCCGCCTGCAGCGCGGCGCGGGTGCCAGCCCCGCGCGGCGATGCGGGCGGCCCGACCGCGCTGGCTTTGTCCCGCGCGGCGCCGACCGGGGCGCGGCGGCAGCCCCGGGACGGCGGCGACGGCGGATAAACCAAAAACGGTGAAAAAAACCCCGAAACGAAAACGGAAAGAGCATCGCTTACCGCGATTCCGTATGAGAAGGCGATCCGTTCACGCTCCCGGCTTCGGCACGTTGATCCGGGATGATCGGGTCCCTCCGCTTTCTCCTTCTTTCTTTCTTTTCTCTCCCGGTTAGGGTTTCTTTTCCTCTTTCTTTCTTTTCTCTCCGGCTAGGGTTTCTTTTCGTGAAAAGTGATTTCTCTTTCTTGGTACGCACCGTAGAAATCCACATCGGGTATGTAATATTTAATTATTTATTTATTTATTCGTACGAGATAATTCCTTATCTTCTCGAAAAGCATTCACGATCTTTTGCACGGATTTCGATGCACACTACGGTTACCGCGATCCCAAAGACCCCTTTTTGGGGGATCCGTAAGTCGTAATTCGGATCCGGTCGCACCGCCGTTCACCGTTTTTCGAGCTCTATCACAGAAAAGTACCCGCACCTCAAGATTATCAACTTAAGTAAACCCGTTAATTCGGTTACCTCTAACTTATACTTTATTAGCAGGAGGGTAAAACGTTACACGAAAAGTTGTGATATTACACCACACACCCCTTAAAAGAAGTTTCATCCTCGAAACTTATCCTCAACCCTCGCTAAACAACTCAGAAAAACACTCTCTCATTTTTGTCTCTAGTTCCCAGGTCGCCTCACGCTCCTCATGGTTACTCCACTGCACCTTCACGTAGGGGATGGTCCGGTTGCGCAGTTTCTTCTCCTCCCGTGCCAATATCCGTATCGGCGTTTCCTCGAAGCTCAAGTCCTCACGCAACTCGACGGCAGAGGCATCGAGGACGTGAGACGGGTCGGAAAGGTATTTTCGGAGCATCGAGACGTGAAACACGTTGTGTACCCGTTCAAGGTTGGGCAGTAAGGCCAATCGGTATGCCACCGGGCCCACGCGCTCCAAGATCTCGAACGGTCCCACATACCATGGGCTCAGTTTCCCTCGTAAGCCGAAGCGTATGTTTCCCTTAGACGGTGATACACGAAGTAACACGTGTTCCCCCACCAAAAATTCCAATTCGCGTCGCCTTTGATCCGCATAGCTCTTCTGGCACTGGGCCGTCCAGACGAATTTCTCCCCTTTCCGGGTTAGCCGATTCAAGGGAGTGGCTATCTTTGAGAAGCCTTCCACGAAGCGTCTGTAGTACCCCGCCAGTCCTAGGAAGCTTCGGATTTCTGTCACCATTGTTGGCCGAGCCCAGTTGGTCGCGGATTCTATCTTCCTCGGGTCCACCGCAATTCCCGACGCTGAGACTATGTGTCCCAGGAAGTCCACCTCGCGGAGCCAAAACTCACACTTTTTAAGTTTGGCGTACAATTTTTGATCCCGAAGGGTCTGGAGGATCACTCGCAGGTGCTCCTCGTGCTCTCTATCTGTTCGAGAGTAGATGAGGATATCGTCGATAAAGACCACCACAAATTGGTCCAGGAAAGGTTTAAAGATCCTGTTCATCATATCCATAAACACCGCTGGGGCATTAGTAAGCCCAAACAGCATCACCGTAAACTCGTAGTGGCCGCAACGAGTTCGGAAAGCTGTTTTCGGTATATCCTCGCCTCTGATTCTGAGCTGGTGGTAGCCAGACTGGAGGTCGATCTTTGAGAACACCGTTGCCCCTTGCAGTTGATCGAACAGATCATCAATATGTGGCAGGGGGTATTTGTTCTTCGCCGTGACCTTGTTTATCTCCCGATAATCTATACATAAACGTATACTCCCATCCTTCTTCCTTACAAACAGTACAGGCGCACCCCACGGCGACACACTCGGTCTGATAAAACCCTTGTCTAGGAGGTCCTCTAGTTGCACCTTCAGTTCCTTTAGTTCGGCGAAGGCCATTCTATATGGCGCCTTCGTGATGGGTTGCGTGCCCGGAATAAGTTCGATAGAGAAATCAACCTCGCGTCCGGGCGGCATCCCCGGAAGTTCGGTCGGAAAAATATCCAAAAAATCCCTTACGACTGCTATGTCGGAAAGCGGGGAGGTGGGTCGTGTCGCCAAATCCACCGAAGCTAAGTATGCCATGCGCCCACCCTCCATCATTCTCCTGGCCCGAGATGCGAAGATGACGGTCGAAAAGAAGGTGCTCTTACACGCCAGGTACACATTCTCCGGAAGTCCCGGTTCCCGTAATCGTACTTGACGTTTATCACAGTCGATCTCCGCCTGGTGTTTAGTGAGCCAGTCCATTCCCAGAACAACGTCGAATTCCTTCAGCGGAATGACCACCAAGTCCCAGGGGCAATCTAGCCTTCCCAACCTTATTGGGAAAGAAGGCACGAAACTAACTGCCTCAATAGGCCCCCCAGGGGTCTGGACGGTCAATAGATGGCGAAGGGGTTTCGTTTCTAAGTCATGAGTGTGGGCGAAAGTGCGGGATACAAAGGAGTGGGATGCCTCGGTGTCAAATAAAGTTCTAGCTCGGGAGTCGGAGATCAGAGTAGTACCTGCCACCACGTCCTCCGGTGGGTCCGCCCCTTGGTGATTCATAGAGTACATCCGTCCTCCCGATTGCGGACGCGTCTCCCCTTCCTGCCGAGTGGGCGGAGGGTGCACGGTGGGTCCCGAGGGGGTTCTCCCCCGCCCCGGCTGTTGTGGCAATGGGGTGGAGGCTGCGGAAGATGCTGTGCCCGTGTTCAAGGGCAGTTGAAACGAAAGTGGCCCTGTTTGCCGCAACGAAAGCAGTGGTCGTGCCTCTTAGCGCACTCTATAACTCGGTGGGCTCCATTGCAGATAACACAGGGTCGGTCCCCTGGCCTTTGACTGCTCGTTGGCGTGCTTTTAGTCCCATAGTGCGACTTCGGATGTTTAGGGGGTCGGTTCCCGCTAGAAAAACCCCCTCCGGAGAAGGGCTGGGGTCGTTTCCTATCCTTGTTGTACTCAGAGTCCTCTCGTCGGGCGCGCGTCACCGCAAATCCGCGCTCGACTATGGTGGCCCTATCCACCACTTTCTGGAAGGTGTGAAGGTCCGCTGCTTGCACAACTTCGAAAATATTGCTCCGCAATCCGTCTACGAAGAGGCGGGCTTTGTGAGATTCATCCCTTATGACGAAGGGAACACAGTTGGCCAGCCTTACGAATTCCCGTTGATACTCCATGACGGATCGGTTCCCTTGTCTGATGTGCTTCAGGTTGTCCTCCATTTGTTGTTTAACGCTGTTGGAGAAGAACGCCCCGAACAACTCTTCTCTGAACTCGGTCCATGTCGGTAGGGCGTTACCCTTCGTGGGGTCCGGGCGCACCATTTTCCACCACATCCGGGCGTTTCCTTGAGACAGTGAACCGCGAGGGGAACACATTCATGATCCTCCATCATTAGGTCCTCAAACAGCTTTTCCATAGTATCCACCCATTTCTCCACGACCCAGGGATCGGTCGTCTCTCCCTCAAATACAGGCGGCTCGTGTTTCTTGAATTCTGCCAAATTCGCCCTCACCCTGTCCCGTTCAGTCCGTTGGGTAGAGGCTTCCTCCGTGACGGGTCCCGAAGCCGTTGGGCTTGGCGCGGCAGAAGGTGCCGTCGGTTGGTCCGTTGATACACCGGTAGTCGCAGTCTGGGGAGGGGCGGCCGCGGTCTCACCGTCCGTTCCCGATGGTCCCGCCGTAGGTGCGGTTGGTTCGGGCGGCGGAACTCGGGCGCCCTCCACTGGCACGGCCTGTTGCTGTTGCGTCAGTTGACGCACGTGCTCCGTGAGGGTCGACAGCTGTCCCGCCATCTCACGTAGCTGTTGGCGAAGTAGCTCATTCTCCGCGGTTGGTGGAGCCGCGTTGTCTTCTCCGGTGTTATCGGTCGACGATCTTGTACGAGCCATTCTCCACTGTAAGCAGAGAAAACAACATTAACCCTAGTTCAATTGGTCTGACACCTTGACCTACGAACTCCAGGACTCTATCCCTTTTTCCCCGCGCTTACTCTCGTACATTACACACCTACACCTTGGTTATCAAATTGGTTAGTTACTTGTGGTATTGCACTCTGTGGATGTTGGTCAGCGACCGTCATGGTTAAAGTTGTTTTTCTCTGATATCATATAATCTGTCACGCCCCAGAGGTTCAAAAAGAGCGGAAAACGTAAATATATATATTTTTTCTTTTCTTTAAGAGAACCTTGCCTCCGGTGCGCGCCAGACCCGCCACACATACAAATTCACTCCCCAAACGGGCGGAGTCTCCTTTGTATATGTACGGCGTTCCGAACACGACTATTACTTTAACCATGCAATCATTGAGCAATAAGATGGCGAGATCACACTTAACCATACGATCATAGTTACCACATTGCAATGAAAGGATAAATCCATAGGTTTGAAAGACGGTGTCCACACGACACACGGTTTTACAAAACGTTTTCGCAATCTCTTTTGCGCGGCAACATTGCTTGAAAGGATAAATCCACGGGTATAGAAATTAGTGCCCACACGACACTTGGTTTGAAAACGCTTTTGAAACCATGTTTATATTTGAAAACAAGGCGCATTCACACATCTCAACAATCACAGTTATAAGTAGTCATTCCTACGCTAAGATCTCAATCCAACATCCACAATAAACCATTCACAAGTAATCACAGATATACTAACCAAACACAAAGAGATAACCATAAAACTGAAAAGTCTATTAGCCACATTGGCTATGGTCCTCTACACGCTGCCTCACCGTCGTCCCGGTTCCCACACCTGCTCGGACCTGTCACAGTGTGGGTAGTCAGTGACTGATAAAGTAGATGATAAACAAGTAAATGATATAAACTGAAAAGACAAACCGATATACCAGAGCATTCACTTCCCCCTCATTAATCGCTAAATCCCTGTCACAATCATGCTGGGCACCGACCCCAGATTTAAAATATATTGGGCACCAACCCCAGATACCGCGCTCATTTTCTTGGTGCCTCCAACCCCTCAACTGCCCAAGTAGCAGTCGCCTCACCGTGAGGGGTCCCCATCATCCCTAGTCGTGGGGTACATGGGTAATCCTACCATCTTTCAGGAAAAATACACCCTGTGCGGTGGCCAAACCGCCGGTGTGCGTGTAAGCAAATATGAGCATATAAAATAGTGTCGCGACCTCAGCCGCCTCAGTTAGAATATAAACGGGATTCACATGCAATGGGGTTAGACAGTTTACCAAAACATCTACTTTAATCTCACAAAAACAAGGGAACGACTATACACCGAAAATACCGAAAAGGGTACCCACATCGAATGTGCTGACCGGAACACCTGAGACCGAACCACGCTCACAATCGGCACTCGGACCTAAAAAGTCTCCAAAAGAACCGCGGTCAGAACGGAAACATATTCTGTAATTAAACGGAGTCCAAAACCAAAAAACACTACCAAGGACTCGGCACGGCGGTGGCGACGACGCACGATGGACGACGCGGCCACCACCGCGTCGTTGCATGCCATGCGGCCGCGCGGGCAACGGCCCCACGCGGCGCTGCTTGCGGCTCGGCCGCGCGGGCACCGCCCCACGCGGCGCCGCATGCGGTTCAGCAGCGCGGGGCTGGCCACGCGGCGCCACATGCGGCTCGGCCGCGCGGGCACCAGCCCCGCGCGGTGCCGCATGCGGCACGGTCGCGCGGGCACCAACCACGCGCGGCTCTACCAGCGGCGCGACCGCGCGGGCACTAGCCCCGCGCGGCGCTGCCTGCAGCGCGGCGCGGGCGCCAGCCCCTCGCGGCACTGCGGGCAACCCGACCGCGCGGGCTTGCCCCGCGCGGCACCCCCTGCAGCGCGGCGCGGGCGCCAGTCCCGCGCGGCGCTGCGGGCGGCCCGGCCGCGCGGGCGGCCCGGCCGCGCGGGCGGCCCGGCCGCGCGGGCTTGCCCCGCGCGGCGCCACCTGCACCGCGGCGCGGGCGCCAGCCCCGGGCAGCGCTGCGGGCGGCCCGACCGCGCGGGCTTTGTCCCGCGCGGCGCCCACCGGGGCGCGGCGGGAGCCCCGGGACGGCGGCTGCGGCGGATAAACCAAAAACGGTGAAAAAAACCCCGAAACGAAAATGGAAAGAGCATCGCTTACTGCGATTCCGTATGAGAAGGCGATCCGTTCACGCTCCCGGCTTCGGCACGTTGATCGGGGTGATCGGGTTCCTCCGCTTTCTCCTTCTTTCTTTCTTTTCTCTCCCGGTTAGGGTTTCTTTTCCTCTTTCTTTTTTTTCTCTCCGGCTAGGGTTTCTTTTCGTGAAAAGTGATTTCTCTTTCTTGGTACGCACCGTAGAAATCCACATCGGGTATGTAATATTTAATTATTTATTTATTTATTCGTACGAGATAATTCCTTATCTCCTCGAAAAGCGTTCACGATCTTTTGCACGGATTTCGGTGCACACTACGGTTACCGCGATCCAAAGACCCCTTTCTGGGGGATCCGTAAGTCGGAATTCGGATCCGGTCGCACCGCCGTTCACCGTTTTTCGAGCTCTATCACAGAAAAATACCCGCACCTCAAGATTATCAACTTAAGTAAACCCGTTAATTCGGTTACCTCTAACTTATACTTTATTAGTAGGAGGGTAAAACGTTACACGAAAAGTTGTGTTATTACAGCGCCGGTGCTATTTGTGAAAGAGAAGGATGGTTCACTTCGGCTTTGTGTGGATTACCGAGAGTTGAATAAAGTGACCATCAAGAACAAGTACCCTTTGCCGCGCATAGATGATTTATTTGATCAGCTGCAAGGCTCTTGTGTCTTCTCCAAGATTGATCTACAGTCAGGTTACCACCAATTAAAGGTGAAGGCCGAGGACATCCCGAAGACGGCATTCAGGACTCGGTACAGGCATTATGAGTTCACCGTCATGCCTTTTGGATTGACTAATGCCCCGACCGCTTTTATGGATTTGATGAACAGGATCTTTCGACCTTACCTGGATCGGTTTGTCGTAGTATTCATCGATGATATCCTGGTTTATTCCCGAAGTGATGTGGAGCACGAGGAGCACCTGAGGATTGTGCTACAACTTCTGCGAGAGAGGAAGTTGTATGCTAAGTTAACAAAGTGCGAATTTTGGCTTCGGGAAGTAGTCTTTTTGGGCCATGTGATCTCAGCCGCAGGGGTGGCAGTGGACCCGGCGAAGATTGATGCAGTCCGGGATTGGCCCCGACCGACGACGGTATCAGAGGTTCGCAGTTTTATGGGTGTGGCTGGTTATTACCGTCGGTTTGTGGAGGGTTTTGCGAAACTCTCCACACCCCTCACTCGTCTGACGCGTAAAGGAATTAAGTTGATCTGGAGTGAGGATTGTCAGAGGAGCTTCGAGGACTTGAAAGGCAGATTGATGTCGGCTTCTATCCTTTCCCTCCCTGTTATGGGGAAAGGATATGTCATTTACAGTGATGCATCGCACAGTGGACTCGGTTGTGTGCTGATGCAGGAGGGTAGGGTAATTGCTTACGCGTCTCGACAACTGAAGGATTATGAAAAGAATTACCCTACCCATGATCTAGAGCTTGCTGCTGTGGTATTCGCATTGAAACTGTGGCGCCATTATCTTTATGGGGAGCACTGCGAGATCTATACCGACCACAAGAGCTTGAAGTACCTGTTTACTCAGAAGGAGCTCAACTTGAGGCAGCGCAGATGGTTGGAGCTGTTAAAGGACTATGATGTCGAGATATTGTACCATCCTGGCAAGGCCAACGTGGTTGCAGATGCCCTGAGTAGGAGAGCAGTGCAAAGATTATCGCTGATGATTACTGACCAGGCGCCACTGCGTGAGGAGATGAGGCGGCTTGACTTAGACGTTGTGTCCCCTGGGGGCTCTGCTCGACTGACATCTTTGGTCGTGCAGCCCACTCTGTTGGACAGGATCAGAGAGAGACAGAGTGAAGACCCCCACTTGACCCGGATTAGAGATCAGATTTTGAGTGATCAGCCTGGGGACTTTGCAGTTGGTACGTCGGGAGTACTTCGGTACAGGGACCGAGTTTGTGGGCCGGTGGATCCAGAGATCAGGGAGCAGATCTTGAGAGAGAGGCCCACTATACACCTTACACCCTCAATCCTGGTGGGACTAAGATGTATAGGGACCTCATGGCACATTTCTGGTTGAGTGGTATGAAGAGGGATATTGGGAGATTTGTGACTCACTATTTAACTTGCTAGCAGGTAAAAGCTGAGCACCGGATGCCTGCTGGCAAGTTACAGAGTCTCCCAATTCCTGAGTGGAAATAGGACCACATCACGATGGATTTTGTGGTCGGATTACCGAGGGCCCAGGGAGGTGCAGATGCCATTTGGGTGATTGTTGATCAACTCACGAAGTCCGCTCACTTCTTGCCGATGCAGACTATTTGGTCACTTGAGCGGCTGGCTCAGCTGTACTTGGATGAGGTGGTGAGGTTACATGGAGTACCCGCCTCTATTGTATCTGATCGAGACCCGAGATTTGCGTCACGCTTTTGGAGGAGCTTACAGGACGCCTTGGGCACACAGCTTAGATTCAGTACAGCGTTTCACCCACAGACAGACGGGCAGTCAGAGCGCACCATACAGATTCTTGAGGACATGCTCAGACCTTGCACGTTGGACTTTGGAGGAGGTTGGGTGCAACACTTATCACTGGCTGAGTTTGCATAAAACAATAGCTTTCAGGCGAGCATCTAGATGGCTCCGTTTGAAGCATTGTATGGACGCAGGTGTCGATCACCGCTTTACTGGAGCAATGTGTGGGAGAGGCGGACATTGGGGCCAGAGTTACTGCGAGAGGCAGAGGAAAAGGTCAGAGTGATCAGGCAGCATCTTCAGACCGCTCAGAGCAGGCAGAGGAGCTACGCAGATGTTCGAAGACGAGACCTTGAGTTCTTGGTTGGAGATCATGTCTTTTTGAAGGTCTCGCCGTTCAAGGGAATTAGGAGATTTGGCGTTCATGGGAAGCTGAGCACTCGTTATATTGGACCTTTCGAGGTATTGGAGCGCGTAGGGCCAGTTGCCTACAGGCTTGCACTTCCTCCCAGACTTGCTGGTGTTCATGATGTGTTTCATGTATCCACTCTGAGGAGATATGTTTACGATCCGTCGCACGTCATCGACTTCACCCCACTGCAGATCAGCGAGGATTTGAGCTATGTTGAGCGCCCACTGCGAATTCTAGATCGAGAGGTAAAAGAATTACGCAGTCGGGCTATCCCTTATGTGAAGATCTTATGGAACAACCATGGCGAGCGCGAGGCCACCAGGGAGCTCAAGGTGACGATGATGGACACCCACCCCTTCTTGTTCGAGGCCCCTGCTTGAGGTATGACTTTTGTTTCGAGGACGAAACTTTTTTTAGTGGGGGAGGTTGTAGTGGTCCGGGTCCCCATGCTGTTTTTCCATGAATCCACAATGTGAAACACCTAGTGTTGGTGTGTCTAGCCCATAGTGCATCAAAGGGATGCCACAGATGGACCCTGTGAGGTATCTATAGCTGGATTGGCCTTCGGCTACATTTGCTGAATTTTAGAAAAGGTTTTGGGCCAAACAGAGGTTGGATTTGGATTCGGCGCGGAAAAACGCTTGAAAACGGCGATTTGCTTGTTTATTTCTGAGTCCGGATGCCCAAAAACGGACTCCCGAAAGTTTTCAGTGATATTTGGTGCATAGGGGGACTGTGGACCGCCGGCGTGCCACGTGGCGGCCCTTGATTGGCCGGTTTGCAGCGCTCGGTCCACCGGGCGGCGCGGCGGGGTGCATAGGCCCGGCGCAGGACACGTGGCAGGCGCGGGTTGGCCGGCCCCTAGCGCGCGGTCCACGGAGCTTGCGCGGCGGTGCATGGACCAGGCGGGGGGGACACGTGTCATTACCTGGTTGGTCGTTGCACGCGGCGCGGTCCACGGAACCCAAAAGTGGGTGCATGGACCGGGTGTACGGGACACGTGGCGGCTTGTGATTGGCAGGCTCACGAGGCGCGGCGCACGGGGGCGCGTGCGTGGCAGGCGGTCAAGCGGCGCCTGCCCGCACGCGCGACCGGTGACGCGGGTGGGCACGTGGCGCCCGGCTATTCGCGGGCACCACCTACCCGTTTGACCGGGCGGTGCCACGCGTCGGCACCAGGTGCACCCCGCACAGCAAAGCGTCGGCACCAGGCGCGCCCCGCACAGCTGTTTGCTGTGCGGGACACGCGTCCGTTTCCTAGGTAGCCACGTGGTCGCGGTTGGCGCGCCCCACACAGCTGTTTGCTGTGCGAGACACGTGTCGGCCCAGGGAAGATTCGGGCGCGGTCGGACGGGAGGCCGTCCGACCCCCTAGCGGATTCGGGCGCCCGAAAGTTGGGCCCGAATCCGCCAGGCCTGACTTGGCGGGTTGGGCCTATAAATAGGCCCCCTTGGGGCACTGTTTTGCCTTTTCTGGGTGTTTTCTCACTGTAGAGCCCTCTGAGTTTTTCTTCACCTCACAGAGCAGCATCCACCTGAGGATTCCTGGGTTTTTTTGTGGCATGCATTTCGAGGTTTTCATTTTTACGGCGCGGCGCGACGCTCGTTCATTTGTGACCTCCTTCGTCGTGTTTCGGTACGAGGACTCCCCCGGCCTGTTTCGACCTCCGTTTCTGGCGATTCTTTCGCCGTTGGCTTCACGACAGGTAGGGCTACGACTTTTGTGTTTTGAGCTCCCCCTCTTTTCGAGTTTATCTTGGAGTTTCCCGAGCTTTCTTTTGACCCTTTTTCTTGGGCGGAGTTTTGGAGAGCGCCACAGTGTTTCGGCGATAACTTTGCATTCAGGCATCGGATGGAGGCGTGCCTATAGTCTTTTTGCATCTACACATCGTAAGGAATGTCCTCGAATTTTCCCAGATTTTTCTGAGTTTTTCCCAAAGGTGAAACATCCCTTGTTCCAGAGCACAGTGCTACAGATTTTTGTACAGGATTCTTTTGAGAGAGTCACCTTGTTGAATTTATATCTTGATGTACGAAACTCGGATTGAGACGTGCGGGTACTCGTTTTTATCGGCTCGTCGCGACGAACGCAGCAGTATTTTTGTTGGAATTTTCAGAGGCCATACTATAGGTGAAAACTGAGCTTCTTCTTGACTGTAATTCTGGACAGCTTGTGATTAGGGGACTTGTGTGTTTATTTGTGCTTTTTGGGGGTATTTTTACAGTTATCGTGGCGGACGATCTGTTTTGGTCGAGGGCACTGTTGGACTTGGATTTAGCGTTCGAGATGGGTGTTGTTGCGAATCTCTTACTTTTGACTACCCACTAGGCTTATTGGAGTGTTTTCCATATTAGAAGGCTAATTGCACCCTATTAGCAACAATTGCATGCTTGTTATGATCAAAGGCCATTTATTTTCCTTGAGAGCATTGTACACGTAGTATAGGCAGGCATAGGCTGTTAGTATTTATGTTCTTATGCAATATTATTATACCTGGGAATAGCATGCTTGAACAATGTAAGAACATCGATATCTGTATTTCTTTTGTATCATCTTGGGACATTTGCATGCTTGTATGGACACCTAGTTAGGCCACTATTCATTGCTACACTATAATATTGGGACTTGACTTAGGAGAAACCATATTTAGTTGTTCTCCTTTTTATTCAGATGCATGTTACTCGAGTTAGAGCAGGGGTTTGGGATAGTGTAGTTGAGGCCATTGAGTCTGGGACAGGTTAGACTCGATTATGGATTGTGGGGCATTGTGGTAACCGCGGACATTAGGCGGTTAGCCAGATGTTGATTACTTTATCAGATTTTGGACTTGTGGGGTGTTGCGGCGAACGCGGACATTGGGCGGTTGACCGGATGTTTACATATGCATCAGATTGGGTATCAGATTTCTCTAGTGGATGGAGTTTCCCACTTATTGAGTATTATTGCACCAGATTGGGGATCGGCGTTTCATTAGTGGACGAAGTTTCCCACTTTGATCATAGTCATGATCCAGTCCTGCTATATTGAGATACTTGACAAAGATACTTGTGATACGGGTGACAGAGATACTTTACTCGTGTGGGTCGCTCCCCTCGAGTGCCACTCCGGAGTAGGCTTTAGACCGTGACGGGTACCGGTCCATCTGATTGGAATTTCGAGCCTTGTGTGCTGGTCCCCTTGGGATTTCGAGCCATGTGTGCCGATCCCACGGAATTCGAGCCATGTGTGCCGATTCCGCTACTGAGTTCTTGAGTTCTACAGCGGAGCAGGTAGTACCAGTTTTTACTGGTCGTTAGATTGGGTTTATTTGGACAGATACTGTTTCCTGATGCATCCATACAGTCATTTCTTTCGGTATTGCATTTAGAGGCATAGTAGTGGTAGTTTCCTTTATCAGTAGCCTTTATAGCTTACTTCTGTTCTTTCCTTTTTGCCTCTAGTAGTCCTAGCGGGTCCGTCAGAGTTTGAGGTTTTACCCACTAGGGGATGCTACTGGTTTATCTAGTAGTTCTCACCCCCATAGTTGTTTTCTGTCTCTTCCCCTTTGTTTTACAAAGTCGTCTGCGGGAGTTGCAGGGCCGTCTTCGGCAGATCGAGGTAAGAAGATAGTGGTTTAGATAGTTCATCTACCCCGACTGCAAGCTTAGTTGTGTATCAGTTGTACCCTTTATTTCTCAGACAGTTGTAGTTTATTTTGAGTCTGGCTCTAGCCAGCTGTTTGTACATATTTGGTGAGCTGGGAGTGACACTTGTATTATTTGAGAGTTTTATTGTACTTTTACTTTTCAGCTGTGGTCTGAGATGTATTAGTTTTATTTTAGCTCTGTTTTATGCTCATTTATTATATCTTTTATATCTGAGCAGGTTACCAGCGCTTCGTGTACACGGAAAATTCTGTGTGCACGATGGATCTGTGGACGGGCCCGGGTTCTGGTTTACACCCGGGGCGTGACATTTGATCTTGCTGAAATTCGGCATGCACGATCTCCCGCCTGTTATGAATCCAACGCACTAAGAATCGCCACGAGATCACTATCGGATTGAACACAATCATCAAAACAAAATCGTCGCGCAGGTTTTTGGAAAAAATCTAGCAATTAACCCCTTTGAAGATAGATTAAATATCTGAATGCAATACCTCAATTTTACACTCCAAACAGTAAATTTAAGTTTCCCTCTGTCCAAGAATTATCTTCCAAAGTTCAAGAACCCATCTTAGGCCCCTCTTAATTTTCCAATTTCCAAAAAGGTCCAATATTGTCCAAACATACATCAAATTTTTAACATAAACTTCTAAGTTAAATAGGGGCCAATCCATACAAAATTTTTAACTATAACTAAAAGGAGAAATATTCACCTTGATTCTAAGAATATGTCCAAACTTAAAAATCCCCAAAATAGCCACGGATTAACTCACAATCTGCAGACCCAAAGTCCAATTATCAAAATAACAACCAAAGACAATCCTGCTGTTAACCTGAAAATAGGGGTTGAAAGATCGATAAAATTACCTAGGAAAACGAGCTCCAAATTTTGCAAGAAAGGTACCACTAGATTCCTCTTCCAGAGTAGATGAAGATCAAGCCAAAAAATACCAAAATCCTTGGACAAATGAAAGAGAAATTCCATTTACTTTCAACTATCAAAAATCCAATCTGTGCACAAGTTCTTCAAAGAAGGCTAATAAACTCCCAGAAAACTTCAAATCTAGGTAAAATGGTACATACCAAAGTTGTAGATCTTTGAGTCCTGAAGATTTTTCCAAAAATATCATCTTGGATTTTTACTCCTACAGTCCAGGGTAGGGAAAACACTGAGCATTGTCCAAAATCCCAGGCTGTGTACAAAGGTTCCAAAGATGGCTTAAAAACACCAATAAAACTTAAGATCTAGCCAAAATATTGACACCAAAATTGTAGATCTATCTCTTGTGAAGATGCAAAACCAAAAATTAGGCCAAAACTCCAAAATTTGAGTTATGTAGGGCTCTTGCACTGAGATGCGACGAAAATAAGTTGAAAATGGCCTTAAGGTGTTCTTCCTCCTCTTTTGTGGCTATGCACACCACAGTAGCTCCCCCAAGCTCCACCATAGATGAAGAAGAAGAAGATGATGATGAAAAGGATCCTCTAGAAATTATAGAAAAAATGTCCAAACAGCCAAAATTCCGAAACGGTGGAGAAAGGGCTATTTATAGGCCAAAAACCATCAGCAAAGGGGGTTTTGGGGACAATCAGGGGAAAGCAAAGCCGGCCGGGGAGGGGATAGAGAGGAGGGACACGCGGCGGCCATCCACGCGTGCGCCCCCTCGATCCGATGCGCCACGTTGCACCACGCGGCGCAACGCGGGTAGGTGGGCGCCCGCAAGTCACGGCGCGACGTGTGTCCGCCGCCCGCGGGAGCACGCACGTCATGCCTGTCAGCGCGCCCCACGCGTCAATGCCGGCCCAATCGCAGCCCGCCACGTGACGAAACCGATTCCCGCTGCGCCTGGTGCACGCGCCCGACTCCATGGACCAGCCCGCATTGAATTGGGCCCGTTTGGCCCAATTAGCCTATTTTGGCTAATTTTCGCGCGCTGAGTCCATTTTTCACATCCGTTTGCTGCGTTACAGACCCGATACATCAATAATAGGTGTTTTCTCACCACAGACCCCCAGGTCAAGTAACACGGAAATTCGGGTCACCACATAGGGTGCTAAGAATTTGGTTCAGACAATGATAGTTAATTATACCAGGATCAATAGGGGGTGCAGATGCAGGTGTAGGGGTAGGTGCAACAACAGGAGGAGTAAAAGTATTCTAAGTTTGGCTATGAGTCTGAGGTCAATTGACCACAGGCTAGATAGCATCTTCAGATGCAGTTTCAATATTGCCATTCTCGACAGAATTCGAGATAGCAGAAACTAGTCCAAGTGTTGTGTGCCAGAACCTCATTTGGTTCTACCACTTTGTAAGATTGCGACCATCAAAAGTTAACGACTTCGCCAAATTTGAATCCTCCATCAATATGATTATGTTATCAAGTAACCTACTATAATGTCACAAAAATTACACTATAGATTTATAAACTGAACAGTAAAGAGTTATATATATATACTGTAGTGAAAGAATAAGGATCTATGTTATCTAAGTTAACATAAATGAATATATTGCAACTATAATAATACTACAATTTTAATTAACATAGAAACAACAACATAATATATATATCTATAGTAATATAATCTTATATTCCAACAGTACAATAACAACAACAAAATAGCAAACCTATAGTAATGTACTATTTTATCTATTATACTAAAAGAAAATGAAAGATGAAATATAATACAATCTTTTTTCTAGAATGTTGGAAAATTCTCTCTATTTTATTTTAATAAAATATCACTTTAAAAATCATTTTAATTTGAAAATATTTAAATAATAGTATTTAAAATGTGAAGAGAAAATTTGTAATTTTGTATGCAAATTTCAAGAATACTATAATATATAGATAGTATGGATTAGATGAAGCCTGTGGTTTGAGGTGTGCGATGCACTATCCTAGAAGCAAGATTGTCCGTCTAAATGAGAGGTTTCGACAATCACTCCTAGTGATACAACGATCACTGTCCACCCCGCCGGAACGATTTCGGGATGGTGCAGAACGAACCGCATCGACTTTTAGAGATCCAGCAAAAAAATAGAAGAGAAATATGCGAAAGCTCATTGTAGAAGATAGAAAGTTGCTTCCATTTGAAGTTTGTCATAGGATATCATACCTCTTAAATTACGAAGAGAACTGTAAACAGCTAAAATTGTCGGAAATTTCATGCAATGCTATGATGTAATATTAGAACCACTGAATCTTCTTTGTAAGTTGGCTTCTTTGTGATGTAAATTTGTAGCTTGTATATAGTTGTTTTGCATTTATTTTTTTGTATTATTCGCTGTTTGTGCAGTATATTTGGGAGCAAGCGGAGTTTGATGTAGTACTTTGTCTAACGAGAACTAGTCTTCATTTTCATCTGGGAAAGAAGCAGGCACTACGGCATGCATTCTCATATGATCGGCACTTGTAAGTTGCATCAAGCATATGGATTTATATACCTCCACCATGAACTAATGCTCAATTACTATATATCAGATTGTTTGTATGCTATTTTGTTCAAATGAAAATGGATAAATTAATTATTCAAAATCCTTGTTCTTGTAGATGGTCATTACCAGAAATCAAGGACTGTTTAGAGGAGTCCGGATTCCAATCCATACATATCTGGATAGGAGAATGCCAAACACACAAGAAATTGAAAATAAAAAATAATTTAATGCTGGCGCCCACATCAAGTATGAAGAATTTCATCTTTCCAACAGCAAGATGCCTGGAATGCATACATAGTTAGCATAGCAGAAATCTAGTTGGCTATTTGAAGCTACAAGAACCTCAAACTGGTTTCACACATGCATCATTCATATTTCATGGAGATCTTTTTTTCTTTCTAGTTTTTTAGAATTGATAATTTGCCTGAAATGCTCCAGTACTTGGTGATGGATATATATATATGATTTACCAATCAATGAATAGATACTGTTTGGACTTAGTTTCTAATAAACTTTGTGCATATTTAAATTTTCATCAACAATTTTTAGCTTCTAGGCTGAACTTGTTACATCACACTTGAAACTTCAACATCAGCATCAAACTTTCGTATATAGTGTTCCACTGCACACAACAACGGTGTTGTTGAATTTTCTTCAGTGAGTTGTTCGTTTTGGATGGTTACTTCCTCACCTTCATCGTCTTTTGCACTATTTATTCCAGCCTCGCTGTAGATAGTAAGAACATTGACACTCATTAAGTTTAAATACTTGGAAAACAACTATATTTTATTTTTCATATTACACTTGTGTAATATGAAATGAAAGTATTTGGATGGCACTTACTTTACCGAATAGATAATTAGCCCAATGGCAACAACACCAAATGCTAGAAAGTATAACCAATCCACCTGTAATGGATTTTAAACTCAATGAGGGACAACAATGTCACACTATTAGTGAGTAGTTTGATTCTCCAAGACAGAAATTTCACCTGTTGACCGTAAAAGAAGATGCGGATGACCACTGCCCACATGTCAGATGTTAGAAGGGAGAGATTGAACAAAGTGGCTCCACTCATCTGCATCAGAAATGCGCTTGAGTTTTCATTTTGCTAGTACAATTTCCTTTGGACTCGGAACCTGATTTATATGCTTTTCATTTACAACTCACTTGTATGTGGCAAATTCATTATTTCGGTGGCTTACTAAACATAGATATAAGTGTAGAAATTATGTTAGAAATTTAACCTTTAGGAAAAAAGGAACGATGCTGTAGAAAAGAAATGATGCTGCAGCAAAACCTGCAAACAGTGATATCTACAAAGCCAAGAAAGAAAAGGAAAGGTCTAAAAATTTAAAAGCAAAACTAGAAGCTCATTAACAATAGGCTACTTGTGCATAAAAGTTTAAGCAATTGGAAAATTAGTGTTTTAAAAATTTATATTCAACACTCTCCCCTAACATTTGATGTTAACAATATGTCATTGCCACCAACTGCACCTACCACAGTTGGCTAAAAGGCTTGATGGTCGGTATCCGAAGTCTCAAGTTCAAAGACTAGTTGCTTCACATTTCTAAATGATTTTATTTCTAAAATATGAACGAAGGGGATAGATTTTTACCCTTCTCTCTCAAAAAGAAAAAAAATTCTTTCATTCATCCTTGACATGGACTTGAAATAAATAGAGAAAAATTAAATAAAATTAATAGCCTAAGAAAACTTTAAACTGAGTATCTCCTTCTCTAATACTTTGTTAGATAGCCGTTTTTCTAAAAGCATGAGCTACTAGTCAATAGTGTATTTAATATTTATTTTCAACACTATAGTTACAAGTATCCAGATTATAAATTTACTAGAAAACCTATGCTGATCTAATAAAGATGACAGAAATGCTTTAAGCCGGAATGAGAATCTTACAAGTTATGCCGGCAATGGAATCTCAACAAACTTCATGAGTTATGTTTGCTTTGTTTCCACAACATTATGCCTTCTTTAATTCAATGAAAATGTGCAATAGTAGACTATGTTTTTAATTAATGCTTATCTTCCAAAATAATTGCCTTTTGAGAGAAATAAGGGATTGTTGAGGTGACCTTGTGCAAATGAGATGGTGTGCAACTTAAAAATTTCCAAGAACAACATCAATTTCATAGCAATGAAAATTTTATGTCATGTTTTTTGAACTAAAAGAGTTACAGGACCCCAAGTATATATTTACATTTGATATCTGATTTTGTTGGAATGGGGTCTATACAGGGAATCCGTTTTTGCTTCAATCTCCCTGCTTTGTATTTTGTGACATTGTAGAATCTGACAAATTTAATTTGAATTTTAATTAAATTTTGATTCTGAAATTTGTAAGTTTTCGACAATTTAATCACTTTTTAGATAATGTTGCTTAACTGAAATGAAATGTGATGAAACAAAATCGTCATTTGAATGATTTGGTAGTGCCGAATCTAGTGGTGATGTTAGTTTTTGGATTTGGGGATCTTAGGCTCGAGAACGGGGTATTTTTCAACAGATTGCTAATCAATAAAATATGGAGTTTTCACAAGTCCCTATATTTTATGTATAGATTTGTGTGCAAATCGACGGGCAATGGTCTTTCCGCGATATTTTTCTGCTGGATAAGCCTCACATAAAAATTTAAAAGTTTGAGGGATTTATGTGTAATTTTGCATATATGAGATCTATAAATAATGCAGTAAGGTTGGGTTTTCAGGAAAAATTTTAAAACAATAAAGCCCTAGCTGTCGATTACGAGTTCCCCTGCCGAGCCGAGCATCACCAGTCAACTCTCCGGTGAGTATTTCGGCAAGTCTCCCTCTCTTTTCTTTCTTTCTTTCTTTCTTTCCTTGTTCTTCTTGCACCTGAGAGAAGAGAAGGAGAGGGAAGGCCTCGCCTTCACCCTGCCATACCTGGAGATCAAAGAGGCCTCCAAGGATCACTATTGGGTTGCTACTGCTGCTGCTTGGTCGCGTGCTGCAAGCAGGAACGTCGAGCGGGCTGCAAGCCGGATCTAGGCCGCACCAACTCCAGCTTCTTCCCTGCTTCCTACTAGCTCCAACAAAGACCCTCATTGACGTTCTCTGGTTGGTCTTGGTCCTTTCTTGCTTGGGCATGACACTTGGATCAACCATAGACCGAGTTTGATTAAGATCGGATCTTGGTTTTGGCTCGGGTGAGGCACGGTTCAAGATCAGGCCATCCAACGTCTCGACGATCTTCAGAATAGCGAGCATGGTGATTCTTGGTCTTCTTGGACTTCGAGGCTCGCTTCGGATCGGTTCTTGGTGGGCACGGCATCCTCGTTGCGATCGTCGACTAAGGTAAGCATCAAACGAGCAATCGAGTTGATCCGAAATCATCTCAGGTGATTGGTTGTGCCCCGGACAGTGAGCGCGGGTTCCAAAGCATCGTGATCATCGAGCGTGTGTATTTGTTAGGTTTGGAAACTCCTAATTGTCAGAAAGATCTCTTAACTTCTAGTTTAGGTATTTTAAATTCGTAACTTTGTGGCTTGGTGAGTGTTTTGGGACTTCGGTACGGTCCTACATGTTGTGTCACCATTAGTTCGGATCAACAAACTAGTTGTCTGGGATCTAGGCACCTTACGAAACGGAAAACGATTTTCGATGCGATTTTCGGTAAAATCCCTGATCGAAAAGTCTTGTTTTGGGTTTACTGTAGTGACTCGACTTTTTGAGTAATATTTACCCTCCTGTTAATAAAGTATTCCTTTAGGGAAGTTGTGTTATCGGGTTTCCTTAAGTTGACCATGGCGCTACACGGGTATTTTTCTGTGAAAGGGTTTGAAAAACGATGACCGACGGTGCGATCGGATCTGAAATCCGACTTTGGGATCTCCCGGAACAGGGTTTTTAGGGTTGCGGTGACTTAGTGCGCATCAGAATCCGTGCAAAATATCCCGCACGCTTTTCGAGGAAATTATGGGTTTATCCCGTGTAATTAATTAGTCAATTAATTAGTTATTTGTTTTTAAATATTTAAATATGGGAATTATTCGTACGTACTAGAGAAAATCCCACTTTCCACAAAAAGAGAAACCCTAGCCGGAGAGGAAGAGAAAGAAAAGAAAAAGAAAAGAACGAACCCCTAACCGGAGGAAAAAGAGGAGAGAGAGGAAAAAGGCGGCGGAGTCCGATCACCCCGATCAACGTGCCGGAAATAGGAGTGCGATCGGATCGTCTTCCCTGTCGGAATTTTCGGTAAGTAGAATTCGTTTTATTATATTGTTGGGGTTTTCATGTCTTTTTCCGTCGTCGTCATCGCCGCCTCCGTCCCCGTCGTCATCGCTGCCCCCGCCGCCACCGCGCGATCTAGGGCACCGCCGCGGGTGGCGCGCGCCGCGCGGCCCTATGCCGCGCGGGGCGCCACCCGCGGGCGGCGGCGTTCGCGCGGGAAGGCACCGTGCGGGCGCCGCCCGCGGGCGCGCGCCGCGCGGCCTCGTGCCGCGCGGAGCGCCCGCGGCGGGCGGACGCCGCGCGGTCTCGTGCCGCGCGGGGCGCCCGCGGGCGGGCGGACGCCGCACGGGCGCCGCGCGGGCGCCACCCGCGGGCGCGCGCCGCACGGCCTCGTGCCGCGCGGGGCGCCCGCGGGCGGGCAAGCGCCGCGCGGGCGCCACCCGCGGGCGCGCGCCGCGCGGCCTCGTGCCGCGCGGGGCGCCCGCGTGCGGGCAAGCACCGCGCGGGCACCACCCGCGAGCGCGCGCCGCGCGGCCTCGTGCCGCGCGGGGTGCCCGAGGGCGGCGGCGTCCGCACGGGAAAACGCCGCGAGCGACGGCGTCTGCGTGGGTGGGTGCCACGCGGGGAGCCGTCGTCGTACGCACGCCGTTACGGGGCTTTTGTCACGATGATAAGTTTTGGGTTCCGTTTATGCGACATGGTGCGTCCGGTCTGATTTATCGTTCTTTGTTTGGGGACTTCTTTAGGTCCAGGTGCTGAGCGGGAGAGTGTCAAAGTTCAAGGTGTCCCGGTCGTCACGCAACAAGGTAGGTACTCTCGCAATAAGTGTGGTATGTTATCATTATAACAAGTATATTAATAAGCCTAATAAAGTAGATGAGAGGTATCAACTGTGTAAACCCATCGCATGAGTATTTCCTGTTTATTCCATTATTAACTGTGGCAACTGAGTGTCGCGGTGATTGTTATACGCCGGTTTCGGCTATCATGTTCTTAGATGCTTACACGCACACCGGCGGTTTGGCCACCGATTGGGTGTACTTTTTCGGAATCGTGGTACGTTGACCCGTGTACCCCATGAAAGTAAAGGTGTCGAGTGGGGACCCCTCGCGCTCGCTATAGGTGCAGCACTAGCACCGTGGAGGGGTTAAAGGCATCACGCAAGCAAAGTAATTGTTCACGAGGGGGGTCTTTAGACCTTCCGACAGGTATCATGTAATTAAATCAAGGGATGTGGTGACTCATGAGGGGAAAAGCGAAAGGTTCCGGTGTATTTGGTTTGCTTTAATAATACTTTTATTGCTTTGATCATCTACTTTATTTGTCACTGACTTTCCCACACTGTGACAGGTCCGACTAGGTGTAGTAGCCGGGACGATGGTGAGGCAGCGTCTAGAGGACATTAGCCATATGAGGCTTTACTACATCGTTCTTGTTTGGGTTATCTCATTTCCTTTCTGGTTTAACTATTTAGTTTTATTTGCTTGATTGTGGACCATTATGGATGTTGGATCGATAGTTAATTTGGCATTGTGGATTTGATATACTGTTATGAATTTATATGCGGCATGTTTTACACTAAACAAAAGGGTTTCGAAAATACTTTCCAAAAGCAAGTGTCGTGTGGGCACTACCTTGAAAAACCTCTGGATTTATCCTTTCAAAAGATGTAGCCGCCTAAGTGAGACTCGCGGAATTACTTTGGGAAATTAGGTGTCATTTAGACACCGTTCGTAAATCCGCAATCTCATCTTGATGTTGTGAATGAAATCTTAAGTTTATGGATAAATGTAGTACTCTCCATCAATGTATTCATTATGACTGTGTGGTTAAAGAATAATGTTGTAAATGCGACGCCGTGCATATACAAAGGAGACTCTGTCCATTTAAAGAGTGAATTTGTATATGTGGCGGGTCTGACGCGCACCGGCAGGAGGGGTTGTTAAGAAAAAAAAATATATGTACGTTTTCCGCTAATCTTTAAACCTCCGGGGCGTGACATTTACACTTTTTTGTTTTGGTTTAGTTTGATCGGAGGCTATCCTAAATCCTTGTTGGTGGCTATGTTAAAGGATGTTCCATGGGTTTGGTGACAACGGTTGGACTCTGGTGACTTTCAGGGATCAAACCGAGGTTTTCATGATTTGATGGATTGGTTTTTGGGTCTTTGGGCATTGGTGCACACTTATTCGTGTGTGGATGTCCCGATATCCAAAGAAGTGTTTCAGAACAACAAAGGAAAACCGGTGGATTTTGAAAGTGCTTTGGAACACTTTAGGGCAAAACCAGATTCTAAAATATGGGAATCGGGCGTTTCGGTGCGCGACTTTGTGTCACACGGGTTGATACTGCTTGCAGTGGTGAAATGGCTTTAATTGCTGAAATTTTAGGTGGTAGGATTCCTTTAATTACAACACTAAAGTCATCGATTAGTTTCGGGACCAATTGGGCATCCCGGGAACCAAATCGGCAAAGTTTTAGAGTCTAAATTTTTTATTTCGACGCACTGTTTGTGCGGCTGTTCGATCAGCTTTAAATTTCATATTCGGTATAGTGGAGGAGGTATGTTTGGTGTTGGACATGTTTTGGCGTGTCCCGTGGGTTGGGGTGTCATTCCGACAAGTCGGTGCAATTAGTCCGGAGTTCTACCGTGATTCATGTTGAAATCCGTAACTCCAAAATTATTCGCAAGGCTATCAAGGTTGGATCATGGGTTAAGATAATTAGAGGATTGGACTTGTTGTAGGTCCATGCTTGGACAAGGAGCATGATCAAGAAGGGGTCAGTGACCCAAGCTTTGATCGTTTGATGTGGGTATTCCATGCTGGTAGTCGGTGAGCTTGGATCATCTCCTTTTATCTCATATGTCGATTTTATTCTTTCTATCTCTATTATTGTCTTGCATATAGACAGGCTGGTTTTGAAATATGTGGTGGTTATTATTTATTTGAGCATATTTGGATCTTTGTGTCCGAGGGGTTGGGCATATGGCATTACGGCTCGGCTTCGGCCAACATTATCGGCTTCATGCCGAAGGCTTTATAAGTCATAGCACTTGGGGTTATTCATGGTCACTAAGTCGGTTTGGCCACCGATGAGATGTGCCCTTATCCGTACTGATCGTCTTTATGGCGCATGGGTCAGGCCGGTGCGAGGATGTGACAAGCAAAGCCGAAGGTCGACGGGCCGATGGCAGAATGTGGTATATCTACAGGCACAGGTTGGGTTTGGCATTGGCATGGCATATAGGTATTATGGTATTACAGTAGTGGCATATTTATTATCTTGACTGTTGTTGGTTTATATTATCGTTTTCTTGCATTACCTTACATCTCCACTATGTTTCTTTCTCCCGGTGAGAATGGCTTGTCCTCGTGGCGGGTTGTACCCACTGAAAAACTTATGATTGGTTTCTCATGTTCCCTACTTCACATGTGATGCGGTTGGTGAGGTCGGCATGAGTACGGTGTGAGGATCACGACAGTCTAAAGATTTGAAACTTTCCTAGTTTATTACTTTGTGTTTCTCGTTTAGTATAGTGGTTCAGTTGGACATGATTTTTTTTATATATTGACTTGATCTTTTCGATTGGTTTTCTATTTGTGGTGGGTTTGTGCATTCCCTAGTGTGATTGGAAAAAACAAAATTGGCTTTTCGCAAACTCTGATTTTAAAACAGGATTCCAGTAAGGGTCTTAGGGCGTGACAAATTAAGATGTTATCAGAGTGAAAGGAACAATTACAATAATGTTTGGTTTTTCTTACTAAACCACAAGCTAGGTTGACCATAGGAGGACCTTAGGCACGTGAGAGTATGGGGGACTGAGACTTTGTCCCGACGGTTATTGAGTCTGTTGGACTTGAGGGTTATGGCTATTTTATTCACCTCATGTTTGTGCTACAGGATATGGTGCGTACACGTACTGGCGCCGAAGGTGAGGATGGTGACCTTGCGAGCACTGGGCGGCAGGACACGATGAGTCGTTGTAGAATCTAGTAAAATTTAATTTGAACTCAATTAAATTTAGATTCTAGAAAATTTTAAATTATGGTGCATAAGTCGTGTTTCGACTTATTTGGTGAAACGGAGACGGAATCCGATGAAACAAGAACATCACTTAAATGATTTGGTAATAACAAATCTAATGGCAAAGTTAGTTATTGGATTCGGATACTTTAGTATGCGGTTAGAGGATTTTCCGACCGATTGCTTATCGGTAGAATTTAAATAATAGTTAAGATTCTTATATTTTATATATGGAGTTAAGAGAAAATCTAGGGAATAAGATATTTTAGTTAGAATTATCCATTAAAAGAGTCCTAAGTGAATTAGGATTAAATTTGGGGGGTTTATATGTATTTGTGCATATTTGAGGCCTATAAATATGCGTTAGAGGTTATTAAATTTAAAAAAAATTCAGATTTAGAGAATTCTAATTTTCTTCTAAGAGTTCTTACAATTTGGCCTGGCGATCTAAACAATTCTGGCGACTCCCCGCGTGTTATGCTTCATAGCCGGAAATTATTTTATATTTTTGGGCTGAAGCAGTTAACACCGCGGTCTATGTGGTCAATTGTATCTATTTGTGCCCGGATACTTTAAATACTCCATATGAACTATGGTTTAGTAGAAAACCGAATATCAAGTATTTTTGCATCTTTGGAAGTCATTGTTACATTTTACGCGATCGTGAAAATCTTAAAAAATTCGACTCTCGTAGTGACGAAGGAATCTTTCTTGGTTATTCTACAAATAGTAGAGCATTTCGAGTATACAATCTTAATTCTAAAACGGTGATAGAATCGATAAATGTTAAAGTAGATAAAGCTTTTCATTATTCTTCTGATAAATCTACTCTTGATATGTTTCTTAATGATGAATTAATTGTTGATAATGTTGCATCTGTGCATGATAAATCTGATAATCTTGATGCATCTCATGGTTCTTCTAGTTCATCTAATGTGCATGATTCATCACAAATTTTCCCGAGTACTCCTTTACCTCAAATACTTCGAATCTCCAAGGACCATCTAGAAACAAATATCGTTGGAGATCCTCAAGAAGGAGTTAGAACTCAGAGATAGTTAGAATGTGGAGTTGCATGTTATGTCTCCATGATGGAACCGAAAAATATTGATGAAGCTCTTCAAGATGACTATTGGATTGAAGCGGTGAAAGAAGAGCTCAATCAATTTGAAAGAAATAAAATCTAGGAATTAACGAAGCCTCCTAAGTAATAAAATATTATTTGTTCAAAATGAATTTTCAAGAACAAGAAAAATGAAGACAATACCATTGTGAGGAACAAAGCGCGTTTGGTTGCTCAAGGATACTCACAGATTGAGGGCATAGACTTTGACGAGACATTCGCCCCGATTGCCCGTCTCGAGTCCATTCGGATCTTGTTCGCAATCGCTTGTCATTTTAAAATCAAGCTTTTTTAGATGGACGTAAAGAGCGCGTTTTTAAATGGTGTTCTAAATGAAAAAGTTTATGTGGCCGAACCGAAAGGTTTCATTGATCATAAACTTCCAAACCATGTTTTTCGATTGAAAATGGCTCTTTATGGACTAAAACAACCACTGCGAGCTTGGTACGAAAGATTAACAAAATATCTTTTGGAAAAGGGGTATACTCGAGGGGGAGCAGATCGGACACTTTTTGTGAAGCACTTTCAGAATAACTTCATTGTGGCACAAATTTATGTTGATGACATAGTGTTTGGTGCTACGACAAACAAGGATGCTTCAAAATTCGCGGAAACAATGGAAAGCGAATTTGAGATGTCCATGATGGGCGAGCTTATGTATTTTCTTCGATTGCAGGTTAAACAATGTGATGATGGGATTCATTTGTGTCAATCCAAGTATGCGAAGGAGTTGGTAAAGAAATTCGGATTAAAAGATTCTAAAGACTATCCGACTCCTATGGGAACTAGCAATAAGGGTTTAGGAAATAAATCACACAGAGAGAGTGTAGACGATAAACTTTATAGAAGTATGATTGGAAGTCTACTCTACCTTACGGCTAGTCGCCCGGATATTTCCTTCAGTGTAGGAATTTGCGCGAGATGTCAATCTGCACCGAAGGAAATTCACTTGAAAGCACTTAAGAGGATCATCCGGTACATCAATGGTACAATTAATTTTGGAATTTGGTATCCTATGAGCACATCTCTCGACATTATAGGATATTCGGATGCCGAATGGGCTGGATCGGTGGATGATTGGAAAAGCACTAGTGGAGTATACTTTTATCTTGCCCATTGTCTTATTGCTTGGCATAGTAAAAAGCAAAATTGTATTGCTCTATCTACTGCCGAGGCAGAATACATTTCAGCGGGAAGTTGCTCAACTCAATTGATTTGGATGAAAAGTGTATTGAGTGACTTTCGGATTCTAGCAACCTCGGTGACTATTTTATGTGACAACACCAGTGCCATCAATATTTCTAAAAACCCTGTGTTTTGCACTCGAGAACAAAACACATTGAACTAAGATATCATTTTCTAAGAGAGCTAGTTGAATCAAATACTTTGCAAATTTCTTATATTTCAACTGATGATCAATTAGCCAATATTTTGACAAAACCCTTGGATCAAAAACGTTTTATACATTTGCGAAAAGCAATTCGCATGCTTTCTTTCTCATAACAATTTTTGAACCATTGCTGGTTAGGTTTTGTTTTTGTGTTTTTGTTCCTTTTTATTTGTATATATGTAATCTAGAACATTAACAGAGCATTAGCAATATTGACTTTAATTGCATCCTTTCAAATCTTGAGAAGTTTATTATGATTTGGATATCATTATAATTTATTTGATGCAATGATCATTTATATCAATTATTTCATCTTTAATTGATCAAAGTCAATACCTCACTCAATGATCTCTTGGTATTATTTTTATCTTATTTGATGGTTGAAATAAATATGAACACGAGATCAATTTTTGGTTGAATACTTAATATTTTACATAATTAATAGCCAATTGAAGGGGAGTAATTTTTAATTTTAATGCTCATAAGATGTGGAAAGAGTTACATCCATTAGTGGAGTGTGAAAACTACCACCACATGGAGGAAAGAGCTCCCACCTCGGTCGTCTGAGTAGTGTGTGCAGCTACCACATGTTTTTGAAAAGCATGGTGTTAATGATTATTTTAAACAATACTAATTGGAATATTTGATTTATTCAATAATTCCATAGTTGGTATAAGGTGGAATTTTTAAAAGATACTCAAAGAGCCACTCCCTAAAACTTGTTGACTAAATAAAATTATCTAACTTATTACGAATTTCAAACATCTATCAATCTTGGTGCTTCATTTTCTTTGCTTAATTGATGATTTGATAAATTCTTTACTCATTAGATCGTGATTGATGTTTCGAACTTGCTCAACTTTAGAGATTATAATTTTTATAAATTTTCGTTTCACAATTTGAGATATTTTGATAGATTTCTCATAATCTAATTCTTTTCATATGAAATGATACTTTTTGTTTAAAGTTTATATGCAAGAATGCTTACATACTTTTTTTGGATTTTTTGAAATTTTTATGAATTTTTCTGGAGAAAAAGTTTCAGGCAGTTCGGACTGGATCAGTCGGTCCGGATCCCGAACGATGGGATTTTACGCGTGAAGCTGATCCGGACTGACTTATCAAGCTGATCCGGACCGCGCGCTAGGGTTTTTATAGAAACAAAAGGTTTTGATTTCTTTTTCACCCTAGCTTTTAGTTTTTGCTCTTCTATTTTCTCTCTCTAAACTCTAGTGATTTTAGCTTGCCTCCTAACTCAGTTTTTGCATCATTAAGGTAAGTTCACATCTCAAATATCGGTTTTGCAATGTTCTTGCTATTATTCTTCAAAACGAGATGGAATACATGCCTAGAACTCATTGTTTGATGTTTTTCTCTGAAATTTCTTTCATAAATTGAACTCTGGATGCCTAAAAAAACCGTTCTATGATTGTTCTTTACATTCTAAACGGATTTTTGGGTTTCGATTTCTGAAATTTTGAATTTATGGCATATTTTAAGAATTTTCAAAAATTATAGAATTGATCTATTTTTGAGAATTTGTTTGCAAATCTTTTTTTGATTTCTAGCTTCTACATGTGATAAGGATTGTTTGGGTATAATTTTTCAAATTTTTGAAATTAAATATTTTTTTCATGTATTTTGGAGTTCTTGCTCACAGAGGAGTTTTTGTGAAAAATCCTTCAAGATGGTTTTTGGATGGATTATCGTGTTCATCACTATTCTTGTGAGCACAAGGGTTACAAATAAGCTGAAGAGGGCAAGGAAAGATAGGGATGAAGCGGATTTGTCCCCTTGGAAGACTCGGAGACGGAATCCGAAGAGTGGGAACAGATAACTAAAAAAGCGGCAGCAGCAGCAAAAGGAAAATCTCCTGCAACCCCTGCCTCAACGAAAGTAAAGACACCGGCAACAGCTGCTGAAAAGGGGAAAGCCCCTGTGGAACCAATTTCAATGAAAAAGAAAAGTGTTGCACGAAAAAGAGGGAGATCTCATGGAATTGAGATCGAGGAGCCACTTGCTAGTGAGCCACCTCCAGTTGTTGAGGATGTTGTTCAGATCAACTCTCAAAGAATGATGGATTTTGAGAACCGTGAATGTATTGGTGAAAGAAATGTGAATGTTGGTGCTCTTAGGGATCGCTCAGCGGCTTTTGGAGTCTTGTTTGAGAAAGCCGAACTTTCTCCAATCTACAAATTTCCAGAGACATCTGGATATTGTCTTCATCTAGTTCGAACTTTCTATACATGTGCTTAGCCGCTTCAGGAACAAGAGGACAAACCTATGTAATTTTACACTGCAGTCTGGAATACAAAGCTAAAGATAACGCCTCAATTGATTAGAGAGGTGTTAGGCATGACTGCCCAACAGAATGGGACCCATTACATGAAGGGTCAGATTATGACGTCGATCATCTGGAGGACTGTGGTGGATGGCATCTACATGCCGGACACACGCTCGGCTGGAAATTCAGTATTTTCAAAAGAACTCAAACCTGAATACCGATATCTCAATTTTATTATTTATTACAATATATTGCCGAATATGCAAATGAAGGTCTTGCGATGGGATAGGATGTTGTTTCTCTATCTTTCAGGACATCCTACAACTGCTCGGGGTTTAAACATAAATATTCCATATCTCATCTGGTCGAGGATGGCTCGGTATGTGGAGCATTCACATCCTACGGAGTGACTTCCATTCCCAATGATTATCATACGAATTTTAAGGAAATATGACGTGGACATTCGTTCGTCAACTTATATACATAGCTTGGGAAAAAATCAATGATTCTACCATTGCGAAGTCTCTCCATCGCCAACCAGATGAGACCCCGACCTTACCAAGGAGCAAGCGACCTTCGACCTCTTCCCAACCAACACCAGCAGCAACAGCACCTGCAGCAGCTTCTGTGAGGACCCGCATCCCCGCGAGAGGATTACTGTTGGATCAGCGACTTATAGAGGCTTATTCGGTGTGATGGAGGTGCTTGTGCGCAAATCGAACCTCTGGATTGGACCCAGCGCGAAATTTGGATTAAGATTACATATCTGGATGCCTTCGTCAAATTTTAGAAATGGAATTGAGTAAAACGGACATCGGATTTGGATTCAGCGCGCGAAAACGATGGAAATGGACTATATACTTGTATTTTTCAAAGCCCGAATGCCCAAACACGGATTTCGAGACAAGATTACTGTTTCGGCGGTCGGGGCAGCGCCGGCGATGACGGGCAGGCGGCGGAGCGCGGCGGCGCGGGCGCGGGCAGGCGCGGGCAGGCCGGTCCACGGAACTTGGCGTACACCGGGACCAGCGAATTTTCGGCGTGGACACGCGGCGCGCGGGGATTGGTAGGTCAACGCACGCGGGACAGCGCATGATTCGCGTCGGGCGCGGTGCATGGTGGACCGCGCCAGGCCACGTGTCGCCCGCCTATTCGCGGGCGCAGCGACCCGGCTCGCCCGGCGTGGACCGCGGAGCGTGGTCCCCACCGTGGACCGCGCTGCTGTGTGTCACGCCGCGATTGGAGGGAGCATGTGCGCGGGGCGCGCGGGGCGCGGGGAGGCCACGTGGCGCGCTGTGGTGGTTTCCGGCGCGCACAGTGTTGGGCCGGGCCGGATTCGGGTGCCCGAATCCTGCGCCCGAATCCGGATTGCTTTTCCTTGTGGGCTGGGCTATAAATAGCCCATTTGGGCTTCTTTTTGAGGGCTTTTTCGAGCCTCTCTTTAGCCCATCTTTGGCAGGGAGCAGGATCTACAAGTCTTCTACACTTCCGAGGATTTTGGGAATTTTTGGAGGCCGCGACATCGACATTTTCTACGACGCGGCGCACTTCGACGCTACTTCGATTGCGGCTTCTACCGTCGCATTTCAGTCCGCGAGGTCCCCTGGATCACCCTAATGATGTTTTGAGCCGGTTTTTGTGGCAGCGCGTTCACGAGAGGTACGCCTTCATTTTCCATGCTGATCACTTCAATCCGTTTTGAGTTTTTGGTGGTGTTCCCGAGGTACCTTTTGACCCCTTGTACTGCTGCGATATTTGGGACAGCGGTGGAGTATTGTTGGGATTTCTCGGCCTTCGAGCATCGGATCGGGGACTGTGAGCACTCGATCGACATCTACGTTTCGAGAGGAACACGATCGTATTTTTATTGTATTTTTCTGAGGTTGCTTCGAAGGTGATAATTCTACTTTTTCTTGACTGAATGCTACAGATTATCGATCGTGGGAAGTTTTGGCTCGCCGCGGTGTTTTATTTGTTTCTTGGCTTACAGGCGTCGAAACAGGACGTGCGAGTACTCGTTTTGCATCTACTCGTCGCGAGGATCACAGCAGTTATTTTTTTGGAATTCTTCGAGGTCATCTCGCAGGTGAAAATTTACCATCTTCTGGACTGGTTGCGCGGACAGCGGCTTTGTGACAATTATGGGATTAATTGTGCACCGTGTTGATTGTTGTTGCAGTTTTCGTAGTGAGCCGGGGTTTTCCCTTGTGGGAGGGTGAGTTGGATCTGTGCTTCACGATTGAGGTGGGTGGTTGTTGTATACCTCTATTTTTTACATGCTCACTAGGAATATTAGAGAGTTTCCCCCTATGATAGGATTATTGATTAGCACTTGTGGCTGGGAATTATGCATGCTTGTTGGATATATGGTTTACTATCTTAGCGCTTAACCTTGCATGTGGAATCGAATAGTAAACTGGGACAAGTGATTTATCTTGTTAGTGGGTACTACTTGAGGATATTATGGACATGCATAGGTGGATGGTGGTCATGACGGATGACATATTCTTTGCGAGATTATTGCATGATAATCCTTCTTGAATCTTTCTTAAGGACATTTGTATGCTTGTATTGTGAGGAACCGGATCCCCGCGTTGAGTTTACTGGTTGATTGACAGCTTTCAGAGGCCTGCGTGATGTGTCGGTGGTGTTTGTGCGCAATTTGGACACAAGTGATGGACTTCGGGCTTAAATAGGGATCACGTGGGTAATTGGAGGACCCGTCGAGTGTTTAGAAGTGGTTTCGCGCGAAACGGAGATCAAAATTGGACTCAGTGCGAAGTTTGGACAAAAGAACACCTTTCCGGATGCCTTCGGAAAATTTGAGGTTTGGAATTTGGCAAAACGGACATCGGATTTGGATTCAGCGCGCGAAAACGATGAAAATGGACTATTTATTTGCATTTTTCGGAGCCCGGATGACGCGCACAGATTTCGAGGCACATGGTACTGTTCCGGCGGCCGGCGGGCAGCGGCGAAGCGGGCGCGCGGGCAGGGGCGCGGTGCACGGGAGAGTCGGGCCACGTGGCGTTTTCCTACTGGTTGGGTGCGGACACGTGGCGGGCTTGGAGTGGCCGGTGCTGTGGACCGGGACCACAGAGCAGGCCGGGGTGGCCTCGGGGCGCGTGCCTGGCAGGGGTGCAGGCGGCGGCGCAAGCGCGTTGACCGCGTTTCCCGCGCGAGTGCGCACCACGCGTCGGCACCCGCGCTGGCCACGTGTCGTTCGGTGGATCGCCGGATCGGTTATCCGCTGTTTTGGCGGGTGACGTGGCGGAACCGGATAAATCCGGGCGCTCCGCGAGGCAGCAAACCGCGCACTGTTGGCGCCCGAAATATTTCGGGCACCCGGTATGAGGGACACAACCGTTATTTTTCGAATTATTTTTTTGGCCTATTTAAGGACCCGAGCCACCTTCTTCTTCCTCTTTTCTGCATTTCGGAGTCTCTTTTCTCCTCGACGCCTTCAGCAAAGTTGATCCCCGTGCTGTGCTGCATCCATCTGTGGATTTCTATGATTTTACGTGGCACGTTTCCTAAGGTTTCCATTTCTTTGGCGCGTCGCGACGCTCCTTCGTCGGTGTTTCCTTCCGTCGTGTTTCGGTGCGCGAGCTACCCCGGCCTACTACGACCACCTTTTCGAGCGATTCTTGCGCCGTTGGAGCCGCGACAGGTACAGCTACGATCTTGGTATTTTCAGCATCCCCTAGTTTTGGGTTTTTCTTAGAGTTTTCCCGTGCTTACTGGGGAACTTTGTATGCTGTGAGGATTTCGGGGACAGCAGCTTGTTGCATGAAGTTCTCCGCGCTCGAGCATCGGATCGACGCATGCCTATACACTTTTTGCATCTACTCGTCGTGAGGAGTATCGCCGTATTTTTCTGGGATTTTTCTGAGGCTTTCCCGGAGGTATATTTTTCTCCCTTTATCTGTGCATGGGATTACAGTTATGTTGTTGTGAGGTTGTGTGCACCCTGTGTTGTGGAATTTGTAACTCGGCCTACGGGGCTCGGAATTGGACGTGCAGGTACCCGTTTCGAAGGTCTCGACACGACGATCGCAGCAGTATTTTTATCGGATTTTTCGGAGCCTTTTCTACAGGTGAATAATTTGCATCTTTGGGACTGTTCTGCAGGTTGTGTATTCTTGGGTAATTTTTGGAATAAAGTGTAACTGTGAACCTTGTGTTGTACCCAGGAGGGTTTGCGGGTATTGCTGGACCCGTTGGATCTGGAGATATTGATTTCTGGGTATTATCAGCTGTGGGACTTTGGACAGTTCAGCTCTTCAGGTGGGTTCCTTCGCCTCCAAAACCAGTGAATTTCCTACTAATTCTATATTATAGGAACAAGCATGTATGAGATGGATTAGGATGCATGTTAGAGAGGGAGATGTTATCTTTCCTGTGTCACGTTTGATATCTTGTTAGTTGCTACTTCCTGATCCTGTTTTAGTTTAACTAATGCTATTATTGGAACTTGAACTAGCACCCCGTCATATGTTGCATGAGTAACCAGACTAACAGAAAACCCTCATCTGGGCTAGGTTTATTTATACTTTAGACATCCACACTGTTCTTATATTCCTGGACATAGTGTCTTCCTCGCCCGGCTAGTGGGCCGAGTGGTCGAGTTTCTTCTTAGTGTGGGATGCATATTACACTCGTGCTTGGGAGCATAGTGGTGTCTGGTAGTTGTAGCCTGTCTTTTATTTATGGCGGGAGCCGTTTGGGTAGACGGTGGTCCCGAGATGTCGTGTTCTTCGATTTGGGTGTCACTACAGTGGTAGTGGCAGTAGTGTACCAGTGACAGCAGTACCTTGAACCCAGAACCTTTTTGGACACACACATGATTTTAGTCAACCACTGTTTCCTTCCAAGCATCGTAGGGTCGCCTGAGTCTGTTCTTGTTTGATAAGACGAAGGCATTAGCTCTTCGAGGTTTGGATATAAAACTTGTTTTCAAATCGTTTTTCTAAAAAGAACTAAAAATCATTAAAAATGGATTTCTCTCAGATCAAATGGCTTTCAGTAATAAATGTCACTTTTTCTTATAAACTTACCCACTCGAGATGATTCGAGTGGTCTGGGTTCTAAGGGCTGCCTTTTCTCCAGGTCGAGAACAACGAGGGGCTATGCCTAGAGCCTGTTCTTGTTTGATTTGGGTTGTAGGTTCTAGTCCTTCGGGGTTCTCGGACCCTTCATTGTTGTTAGCTGTGGAGTATCACCAGTCCAATGGTTTTAGTACGTTGGCAGAGTGATGTCCGTTTTAGGGAGCCGTTGGGTTGACAGCGGTCCCGACTGTTCGAGTGTTCCTTGTTAGTGAGTTAGAGAGGTGGTTTGGGTACTGTCGATCTTGTTGATCGTGATTTGGACTATAGCCTGCATGAGCCATATTGAGCTCGACAGAGATGCGCGGATACTTTCCTCGGTGGGGTCGCGCCCCTCGAGTGCCACTCCGGAGTTGGGCCTGTTACTTTGCTATCGCGACTTGTCGATGCAGTCCCTCTGGCTGGGCCAGTTTTGGCAGTCACGGACACCCTACGGTAGACCCGTCCTCTTGTGGATGTGCGGCAGTAGGTGGGCGCAGGTTTGACTGGACCCTATGTGGCAGTCAGTGTAGATTGGGTGACTATATTTGACAGTTAGTAGATGCATCATGTTTCCATCTGTTCCACTTCTTGAGCATTTAGTTAAAGGCATAGTAGCTGTAGAGTTATTTTTCCAGCTCTTTTCCTTTCAGTATCGCTGTGAGGACCTGGATCCCCACGTCGAGATTACTGGTTCATCTACAGCTCCCGGGGGCCTATGTGGCGTGTTGGTGGGATTTGTGCCCCATTTGGACATTAGTGTTGGGCTCAGTGTGTTTAATGGATCACGTGGGTGATCATTGGACTCCGTCGGATCGTTAGAAGTGGTTTCGCGCGAAGTGGATATTAAATATGGACTCAGTGCGAAGTTTGGACCAAGGATTACCTTTCCGGATGCCTTCGGCAAATTTTGGAGTTGGAATTTGGCGAAATGGACATCAAATTCGGATTCAGCGCGCGAAAACGGTTAAAACGGACTACCCACTTGTTATTCTTGAGCACCGGACACTGTTCACGCCGGAACAGTGTTTCCGGCGGTGGCGGCAGCGGCAGCGGCAGCGGCGGAGCGGCCGGAGGCAGCGCGGCGGACGGAGGCGCGGGCCGCCCGGTCCACGCGGCAGGCGTGCACCGGGGGCTGGACGCGTGGCGGCTCGGGAGTGGGCCGGTCCGCGGGGCGCGGTCTACGGGGGAGTGCGGGGCGCACGGTGGACCGGGGTGGACACGCGGCAGTGTCGGAGTGGTCGGTTTAGTGGACTTGGTCTACGGAGCAGGCGGGCATGGTGCATGGACCGGCGGGACACGTGGCGGCTTGTGGTTGGCGGGCTCGCGCAGGCTGGGACCACGGAGCGCGGTGGGGCCTCGGAACACTGCGCGGCAGGGGTGGCAGGCGGCGGCGTCAGGAGGGCACGTGGGCGCGGCAGGCGGGCGCTGACCGGGTGCGTGCCACGTGTCGTCGTCCGCGGGTGGCCACGCGGCGCGACGCGTGCGGCGGGATCGGCTGTCGCCTGTTTGGCGGGCGACGTGGAGGCCCAGGATGGATTCGGGCGGCTACAGTGTTCGCGCGCGGGGATTTCGGGCTGCTACAGTGCGCGCCCGAAAACCCCCAGCGCCCGGAAATCGGGACATAACCGGTATTTCCTCAATTGTTTCTGCAGCCTATAAAAGGCGATCCGAGCCTTCTTCTTCTCCCTTTTTCCGCCATTTCCGAGCCTCCTCTCGCCGGGGTGCCTTCAGCAAAGATGATCCCCGAGTTTGGCTGCATCTTTCTGCAAAGTTTTGGGATTTTTGGTGGCACGCTTATCGAGGTTTCTATTTTACGGCGCGGCGCGACGCTCGTTCGTTTGTGGTCTTCTTCGTCGCGTTTTGGTGCGAGGACTCCCCCGGCTTACCCCGAGCACCTTTTTCAGTGATTCTTGCGCCGTTGGCTTCACGACAGGTAGGGCTATGTTTCCCATGTTTACTGGTTTTTCCCATTCCGAGCTTTTCATGGGTTTTTCGGATCATCTTGTAACCTCTTTTCTGGGGCGGAGTTCTGGGACAGCGGAGCGGTGTTTTGGTGATATCTTCGCGCACAGGCATCGAATTGGGGCGATTCAATAGGCGATTTGCAGCTACACATCACGAGGAATATGCCCAAATTTTCTTGGAATTTTCTGAATATTCCTCGAAGGTGAAGAATATCTGTGAACAGTAGTTATTGCTACAGTTTTTGAGAGTAGTTTAATTCGGGGTGGTTCCCTTGTCGGAATTGTTTCTCAGTGTAGGAAGCTCGGAATTGGACGTGCAGGTACTCGTTTCGAAAGTATCGACGCGAGGATTACTGTGGTATTTTTATTGGATTTTTCTGGGCACTTGCAGCAGGTGAAATAAGCACGGCTTTGGGACTGATTTTCAGATTATGTATACTTGGTTAATTTTGGAATAAAAGTGTAATGTTGAGCCTTATTGTTGTGCCCAGGGGTGCTTTCAGTTGTTTGGAGCCAAGGCGTGCGCGACTTGTACCGAGGGTGTTATGTTGGCAGATTTTGGACCGTGGGCGTCTTCCCCCTTCACCGACTTCAGGTTTGCCTTGGTTTAAGCGCTTCAGGTGGGTAAGCTTATTATCAGTAATTGTTTAAGGCAATGATTATGCTGTGGCAAATATAAGTCCACTTGTGGGGATGTCACCCCTCTATGACTGATGCATGCATGTGTAGGGTACATGGGTTATGTTGGTAAGTAGGTAAGCTGGTTAATGATATTGGTATGAATGATTGCAAGAATAGTATTTATGAGATATACTGAGGACTTGCATGACTTGGACATCTATGTGATGACTAGTGTAAGCTTACCTAGGATAATGTTACCCTATGAGATTATGTAACATGCCATGTTAGCACATAGCCTTTCATGTGGTTGGATTATGCTTTGGGACAGGATTTCGTAGCTATGTGCGGATTTGTACTCTGAGGAGTTATTATGATCATTCTATTGATGAACCCTGAATTGTGGACAGGTCTAGTTTTGGGATTCCGGCATGTTGTTTATTCCTAAAGGAACTATTATTATGCTTTACCCCCTTTTATTTCCTTGAGGACAATTGCATGCTTGTATGGTCATGTAGTTAGGCCATCTTTTACTGCTGCACTACTTATTGGAACTTGACTTAGGAGAAACCATGCTTTTCCTTTCTCCTTCTTGTTAGTCAGGTGGTCAGTGTTGCTCGGGTTCGAGCAGGGGGTCTGGGTAGTGTAGTCGGGACATCGTGTCTGGGCAGGTTGGTTTAGTTGTGGGGCTTTGCGGCAACCGCGGATATTGGGCGGTTGACCGGGTGTTTCTCTATGCACCAGATTTGGGTGTCGGTTTTCTCTAGTGGATGGAGTTTCCCACTCGTCGTTCAGTTGCATCCGATTGAGGTCGGGTCTTTCCTTGGTGGTTGAGTCTTCCCACTTTGATCTGATTGATGATCAAGTCCTGCTGTTCCGAGATACTGATGATATTGATGACAGAGATGCTTTACTCGTGTGGGTAGCTCCCCTCGAGTGCCGCTCCGGAGTAGGCTTCAGACCGTGTTGGGTTCCGGTCAGACCGTGTTGGGTTCCGGTCAGACCGTGTCGGGTGCCGGTCAGACCGTGTTGGGTTTCGGTCATTTGGACAGTGGATATACTGAGTTCGAGAGATTGGTGACAGAGCAGGCAGTACCGGGTTTTATACCGGTTCATTCGATTAAGTTTATTTCGGTCCAATACTTTCATTGTTACACTCGTGCCTGGGGGCCGAGTGTAGACTGGTAGTTGAGTTTAGATCAGTGATAGTATTGTTGAGAGCCGTCTGGTTGACGGTGGTCCCGTGTTGTTGCGAGTACTTTGACCGCTGTGTGAGAGGTTGAGCATCATGATTCTATCCATTCCGAGAGAGAGCGTGGATTTTGACCATAGCCTGCATGATCCTCTACTCGATAGCGAGCTAGTCCGTTTGGACGCCCTACGTAATTCCTGCCCGTCATCGGGAGGCGGTTGTAGGTGGATGCAGGTTTAACTGGACCAGATGTGGCAGTCAGCTCGATTGGGTCGGTGGTGCACTTCATGTGCTAGTGGTTGCATACCACTGTTTGGTTCTCCCCTTTTAGCCTTTAGTTAGGGGTAGGGTAGCTGTTGAGAGTCTTCAGCTTACCCATTTCAGTATTATGACTTGGGTCGGCTTTTGTCTCTTGAGGACTTGGTGGGCAGACCGTCGGGTCTGGCGGTGGTACCCACTGAGAACTCCCTTTTTGGTGTAGTTCTCACACCCTTTGGGGGTTCCCCCCCCCTCTTTTTCTCTCCTCTCCTTTGTTTTGCAGAGTCTTAGCGGGTGTTGCCGACTCTGTCGTTGTTGATCGTGGCGAGGGAGTCGCGAGCCAGATCCCTACCCGGCGTTGGAGAGTAGCGGTACCCTTCAGAGGAGATCATCAGTAGATTAGCTGTTTCTTTTTCCTCTTTTGAGAGACTATTGTAGTGAGGATGTTTTGTATTGAGAGACTGTACACTGTTGTATATATATTGGAGTTACCTCCCGGTTGGGTTTAGAGCTTGTACTCGAGGATTTGTATTATTATTATTTTGGGAGGCAGACAGTGTTGTTTATTTCCAGTTGTTCAGTGATTGATTTTAGTTACAGCAGATTTTTATTTATAGCTCTGATATCTGTTTTGTTGTAGCACGTTTCTTGCAGGTAGGACGCTTCGCCTATGCAGGTTGGCATAGGTGGCGGATCTGTTTGGCGGGCCCGGGTCGCAGTTTCGACCCCGGGGTGTGACAATCGCTTTTGTTACTTTATGCCTCTAGTAGACTTAGTGGGCAGACCGTCGGGCTTGTTGGCGGAACCCACTGAGAACTACTGTGGGATGTAGTTCTCACACCCGCCGTGGTGTATTCTTCCCCAGGGACCTCTACTCCAGTTCCTGCTGCTCCAGTTGCTGATCCCGCTGATCGAGGTAAGGGAGTCGCGAGATAGATCCCTACCAGTCGTCTTCCAGAGAGAGTAGATGTACCCACTTTTTATATTTTGAGAGTGTTATTTTTGAGAGACCTTTGTAGTGAGGTTCAGTCTTGTACTTTTCTTTTTCTTTTGAGAGACTTATGTATTTGTGAGGACTTGGGTTGTATTTATTTTATTTCTAGCAGTTTACTTTTCAGCTCTGATATCTGTTTAGTGTAGCATCTTTCTTTTGCAGGTTAGTCGCTTCGTCTATAGGGGGCTTCCCGTATGAGAGGCGGATCTGTTGGCGAGCCCGTGTCGCAGTTTCGACGCCGGGGCGTGACAGATTCGAGTGGTATCAGAGCCTAGGATATAGATCATTGTGGACTTAGAAACCCTATGGTTGTGGTTGGACATTAGGATGACTACGTGAGAGTCGTGACTTTTAGCGAGAGTCCTGATTGAGTTTTATACCTCTCCCAAGAGACGGGATGAGTGATTGGCATGTTTATTCTCCTAAACGATTATGTTGGCTGCAGACAACATAATGCTATGGAATGGATGACATGTCTTTGACTTTCGCTAGATTGGGTCGAGTGTTGTTTTGGTTCTGTCCTGATGTTTGAATGTCGCTGCAGGTGAGCACGATGCCTCCCCGACGCAGGATGCGGACGCGTTCACAGCCTTCCTCCTCCGACGAGCCTGAGCAGGAGGAGTCAGCACCGGGTGAGCAGTTTGAGGTACAGGAGCTTCGGGCTCAGATGACCCATTTGTCAGAGACTCTCCGGCGCCAGGAGGAGACTTCACGACGCCAGGAGGAGACCGTGGACATGATGATGCGTATGTTGGAGCAGAGAGCGCAGCCTGTTGTTACGCCCCCTGAAAGTTTCCCCGCACCTCATCCGCCAGCCGTGGCACCCCCTATTGCTCCGGTTACCAATAGACAGCCGTCCGGGACAGCAGGACAGTTTACCCCGGCAGAGCAGCGTGAGGTGGTTGATTTGTTGTTGAGGTTTCGTCAGTTTGACCCACCTCATTTTTCGGGGCAGAGTTTGGAGCCGTGGGAGGCAGAGTCGTGGATCACGACGATGGAGCGACATTTTGAGTCTGTTTATTGAGGAGCGGTATCAGGTACTGTTGGCGACAAACTTCTTGGAGCGCAACGCCGAGGCTTGGTGGCGGCGTGTTCGACCTATTGGTCCGCCTGGGGCTCAGCTTCTTACCTGGGCGGAGTTCCGCAGTCTACTTCTTGGGGCTTTCTTCCCGGAGAGCGTTCGGCAGAGGTTGGAGGAGCAGTTGAAGAATCTCCGACAGGGTGATCGGCCCGTTTTTTGAGTACATTACAGATTTCAACCAGCTGTTGGCCTGCGTACCACACGCGGCCAGGGACGAGGCGCATCGGATTTATATGTTCGAGCGAGGTTTGCGCCGGGAGATTTGTCAGTTCGTCCGTTCGCGCAGACTGCAGACTTTGGACGCGTCTATGGAGCAGGCACTCTATGTTGAGCGCGGAGAGGCTGTGATGGATGAGGTGGCTCCAGCTCCCGTAGTGATTCCGGGGTCGAAGCGCCCAGCACAGGATGACGAGGGACAGACGAGTCGGCAGGGACCTCCGAGACCTCCACGATCTCACCCTGAGGATGGTGGGTTTCAGAGGCGCCAGAGATCAGGTGGGACCCCGCAGCAGCCGCAGTATCAGCAGTATCATCAGCGACAGCAGTTTGAGCAGCAGCACCACCGGCAGCAGCAGTATCGGCAGTAGCGACAGGAGCGGTGTGTTATCTGTGGCGGGCCTCATCCACCGTCGCAGTGTGACCAGAGGCAGGAACGGTGTTTCCTATGTGGAGAGTTGGGACATTTTCGAACAGCTTGTCCCCGAGCCATTCTGTCAGTGCGACCTCTTGCTACAGCACCTCCCGTGCCTATTCAGGAAGCGAAAGCCCCTCCGGCATACCGTCAGACAGAGTGGGTCACGACTTCGGGACAGACGGGACGACGATCTTCAGCACCCAGTGGATGTGTTTACGCAGCCCTGGTGGAGGGCACCCCGGCAGCAGATCGTGACACCGCAGGTATGATTTTATTTTTCAGCCAGCTAAGTTTGAGCATCCCTGTACTGCTGTTTTTCCTGCATGTGTTAGTAGGGCATTTGCATCTTTGCATGGATAAGTGATAGGATTATCACTACTTGCATTAGCGATTAGATTCTTGACGGTATCCTATGAGTAGAGGATTGCGGTGCATGATCAGTACAGTGGAGTCTTGGGATTTTACCGGCAGGTGTGACAGTTCAGGGACAGCTCCAAGACTTTGATGGAACACACGGGTTGGACCAGTTGGTGCGGTATCGTGCAACGACTGATGGTGGAATGAGAGCAGTCACCCTTCCGCGAGTTGGACAGGAGGAGTTCATTTTCACGGGTTGCCGAAGTATTCTTCCTGCAACGTTGGCTTCAGCGGCATTGGACAGACGCCACCTCGGGAGCATTGTTTGTTTAGGACAAGAGGTTGTGTCCTTAGAGGTCTTGGTTAGATTGTAACTTTATTTTTGTAGCCACAGCAGGAACGGCATCAACACTTCTCTCCCCTTTTCTCATCTTTATGCTGAAATTTACGAATGGGACGAAAACTTCGAAAGGCTGCTCCAGAAATGGAGACAGTGCCCGAACCTGTTCTTGTTTGATTGGGGCGAAGGCACCGGCCTTTCGGAATTTTCGGACTTTTCGCTAATTTCAGCTGTTTACTAAATTGAGGGTTGGGGGTTGATGACTTTCCTGCTGGTGGGGCCTTACCTTTCTTGTTTGTTTGCGTTGTTTTTGTCGGGTTGGTCTTGTTGTTGTGGTGTGTTTTAGTTTCGGGGACGAAACTTTCTTTTAGTGGGGGAGGATGTGAGGACCCGGATCCCCGCGTTGAGTTTACTGGTTGATTGGCAGCTTTCGAAGGCCAGCGTGATGTGTCGGTGGTGTTTGTGCGCAATTTGGACACAAGTGATGGACTTCGGGCTTAAAAAGGGATCACGTGGGTAATTGGAGGACCCGTCGAGTGTTTAGAAGTGGTTTCGCGCGAAACGGAGATCAAAATTGGACTCAGTGCGAAGTTTGGACAAGAGAACACCTTTCCGGATGCCTTCGGAAAATTTGAGGTTTGGAATTTGGCAAAACGGACATCGGATTTGGATTCAGCGCGCGAAAACGATGAAAATGGACTATTTATTTGCATTTTTCGGAGCCCGGATGACGCGCACGAATTTCGAGGCACATGGTACTGTTCCGGCGGCAGGGGGGCAGCGGCGGCGGGCAGCGGCGGAGCGCGGCGGAGCGCGGCGGCGCGGGCGCGCGGGCAGGCGCGCGGGCGTGCGGGCAGGCGCGCGGTGCACGGGAGCGTCGGGCCACGTGGTGTTTTCCTACTGGTTGGGTGCGGACACGTGGCGGGCTTGGAGTGGCCGGTGCTGTGGACCGGGACCACGGAGCAGGCCGGGGCGGCCTCGGGGCGCGTGCCTGGCAGGGGTGCAGGCGGCGGCGCAGGCGCGTTGACCGCGTTTCCCGCGCGAGTGCGCGCCACGCGTCGGCGCCCGCGCTGGCCAAGTGTCGTTCGGTGGATGGCCGGATCGGCTGTCCGCTGTTTTGGCGGGTGACGTAGCGGAACCGGATAAATCCGGGCGCTCCGCGAGGCAGCAGACCGCGCACTGTTGGCGCCCAAAATATTTCGGGCGCCCAGAATGAGGGACACAACCGTCATTTTTTGAATTGTTTTTTTTTGCCTATTTAAGGACCCTAGTCGTCTTCTTCTTCCTCTTCTGCGTTTCGGAGCCTCTTTTCACCTCGACGCCTTCAGCAAAGTTGATCCCCGTGCTGTGCTGCATCCATCTGTGGATTTCTAGGATTTTACGTGGCACGTTTCCCAAGGTTTCCATTTCTTTGGCGCGTCGCGACGCTCCTTCATCGGTGTTTCCTTCCGTCGCGTTTCGGTGCGTGAGCTACCCCGGCCTACTCCGACACCTTTTCGAGCGATTCTTGCGCCGTTGGATCCGCGACAGGAAGGGCTACGATCTTGGTATTTTCAGCATCCCCTAGTTTCGGGTTTTTCTTGGAGTTTTCCCGTGCTTACTAGGAACCTTTGTATGCTGTGAGGATTTCGGGGACAGCAGCTTGTTGCGTGGAGTTCTCCGCGCTCGAGCGTCGGATCTACTCGTCGCGAGGAGTATTGCCGTATTTTTCTGGGATTTTTTTGAGGCTTGCCCGGAGGTATATTTTTCTCCCTTTATCCGTGCATGGGATTACCTTTGTGTTGTTGTGAGGTTGTGTGCACCCTGTGTTCTGGAATTTGTAACTCGGCCTACGGGACTCGGAATTGGACCTGCAGGTACCCGTTTCGAAGGTCTCGACACGACGATCGCAGCAGTATTTTTATCGGATTTTTCAGAGCCTTTTCTACAGGTGAGTAATTTGCATCTTTGGGACTATTCTGCAGGTTGTGTATTCTTGGGTAATTTTTGGAATAAAGTGTAACTGTGAACCTTGTGTTGTACCCAGGAGGGTTTGCGGGTATTGCTGGACCCGTTAGATATGGAGATATTGATTTCTGGGTATTATCAGCTGTAGGACTTTGGACAGTTTAGCTCCTCAGGTGGGTTCCTTCGCCTCCAAAACCAGTGGATTTCCTACTAATTCTATATTATAGGAACATGCATGTATGAGATGGATTAGGATGCATGTTAGAGAGGGAGATGTTATCTTTCCTGTGTCACGTTTGATATCTTGTTAGTTGCTACTTCCTGATCCTGTTTTAGTTTAACTAATGCTATTATTGGAACTTGACCTAGCACCCCGTCATATGTTGCATGTGTAACCAGACTAATAGAAAACCCTCATCTGGGCTAGGTTTATTTATGCTTTAGACATCCACACTGTTCTTCTATTCCTGGACATAGTGTCTTCCTCGCCCGGCTAGTGGGCCGAGTGGTCGAGTTTCTTCTTAGTGTGGGATGCATATTACACTCGTGCTTGGGAGCAGAGTGGTGTTTGGTAGTTGTAGCCTGTCTTTTATTTATGGCGGGAGCCGTTTGGGTAGACGGTGGTCCCGAGATGTCGTGTTCTTCGATTTGGGTGTCACTATAGTGGTAGTGGCAGTAGTATACCAGTGACAGCAGTACCTTGAACCCAGAACCTTTTTGGACACACACATGATTTTAGTCAACCACTGTTTCCTTCCAAGCATCGTAGGGTCGCCTGAGTCTGTTCTTGTTTGATAGGACGAAGGCATTAGCTCTTCGAGGTTTGGATATAAAACTTGTTTTCAAATCGTTTTCCTAAAAAGAACTAAAAATCATTAAAAATGGATTTCTCTCATATCAAATGGCTTTCAGTAATAAATGTCACTTTTTCTTATAAACTTACCCACTCGAGATGATTCGAGTGGTCTGGGTTCTAAGGGCTGCCTTTTCTCTGGGTCGAGAACAACGAGGGGCTATGCCTAGAGCCTGTTCTTGTTTGATTTGGGTTGTAGGTTCTAGTCCTTCGGGGTTCTCGGACCCTTCATTGTTGTTAGCTGTGGAGTATCACCAGTCCAGTGGTTTTAGTACGTTGGCAGAGTGATGTCCGTTTTAGGGAGTCGTTGGGTTGACAGCGGTCCCGACTGTTCGAGTGTTCCTTGTTAGTGAGTAAGAGAGGTGGTTTGGGTACTGTCGATCTTGTTGATCGTGATTTGGACTATAGCCTGCATGAGCCATATTGAGCTCGACAGAGATGCGCGGATACTTTCCTCGGTGGGGTCGCGCCCCTCGAGTGCCACTCCGGAGTTGGGCCTGTTACTTTGCTATCGCGACTTGTCGATGCAGTCCCTCTGGCTGGGCCAGTTTTGGCAGTCACGGACACCCTACGGTAGACCCGTCCTCTTGTGGATGTGCGGCAGTAGGTGGGCGCAGGTTTGACTGGACCCTATGTGGCAGTCAGTGTATATTGGGTGAATATATTTGAGAGTTAGTAGATGCATCATGTTTCCATCTGTTCCACTTCTTGAGTATTTAGTTAGAGGCATAGTAGCTGTAGAGTTATTTTTCCAGCTCTTTTCCTTTCAGTATCGCTTTTGTTACTTTATGCCTCTAGTAGACTTAGTTGGCAGACCGTCGGGCTTGTTGGCGGTACCCACTGAGAACTACTGTGGGATGTAGTTCTCACACCCGCCGTGGTGTATTCTTCCCTAGGGACCTCTACTCCAGTTCCTGCTGCTCCAGTTGCTGATCCCTCTGATCGAGGTAAGGGAGTCGCGAGATAGATCCCTACCAGTCATCTTCCAGAGAGAGTAGATGTACCCACTTTTTATATTTTGAGAGTGTTATTTTTGAGAGACCTTTGTAGTGAGGTTCAGTCTTGTACTTTTCTTTTTCTTTTGAGAGACTTATGTATTTGTGAGGACTTGGGTTGTATTTATTTTATTTCTAGCAGTTTACTTTTCAGCTCTGATATCTGTTTAGTGTAGCATCTTTCTTTTGCAGGTTAGTCGCTTCATCTATACGGGGCTTGCTGTATGGGCGGCGGATCTATTGGCGAGCCTATGTCGCAGTTTCGACGCCGGGGCGTGACAGATTAGAGTGGTATCAGAGCCTAAGATGTAGGTCATTGTGGACTTAGAAACCCTAGGCTTGTGGTTGGACATTAGGATAACTACGTGAGAGTCGTGACTTTTAGCGAGAGTCCTGATTGAGTTTTATACCTCTCCCAAGAGACGGGATGAGTGATTGGCATGTTTATTCTCATAAGCGATTATGTTGGCTGCAGACAACAAAATGCTATGGAATGGATGACATGTCTTTGACTTTCGCTAGATTGGGTCGAGTGTTGTTTTAGTTCTGTCCTGATGTTTGAATGTCGCTGCAGGTGACCACGATGCCTCCCCGACGTAGGATGCGGACGCGTTCACAGCCTTCCTCCTCCGACGAGCCTGAGCAGGAGGAGTCAGAACCGGGTGAGCAGTTTGAGGTACAGGAGCTTCAGGCTCAGATGGCCCATTTGTCAGAGACTCTCCGGCGCCAGGAGGAGACTTTACTACGCCAGGAGGAGACCATGGACCGGATGATGCGCATGTTCGAACAGGGGTTTGGGATAGTGTAGCCGGCGCCTGGATTGTGGGGTATTGCGGCAACCGCGGATATTGGGCGGTTGACCGGATGTCGGTTGTGGGACATGATTGTAGATTGTGGGGTATTGCGGCAAGCGCGGATATTGGGCGGTTGACCGGGTGTCGGTTGTTGGACCTGATTGTGGATTGTGGGATATTGCGGCAACCGCGGATTTTGGGCGGTTGACCGGATGTCGGTTATTGGATTATGGATTGTGGGGTATTTCGGCGACCGCGGATTTTGGACGGTTGGTCGGGTGCTGGTTGTTGTACCGGATCGTGGATTATGGGGGTATTATGGCGACCGCAGATATTGAGCGGTTGACCGGATGTTTACTTATGCATCAGATTAGGGATCGGGGTTTCTTTAGTGGAGGGATTTGTTCCACTAGAGCACGGTAGTGATCCAGTCCTGCTTTTATGATACTTCTGACATGATTACTTTTCCTCTGTGGGTCGCTCCCCTCGAGTTCCCCTCCGGAGCGTTGGGGGTCAGACAGTTATTGGGTTTTGCCATCACATCGGCGCGGCTTTACTTGCCCGATGATGAGGGCGGCAGCAGACAGTTATTGAGTTTTGCCATCACATCGGCGCGGCTTTACTTGCCCGATGATAAGGGCGGCAGCAAACAGTTATTGAGTTTTGCATCACATCGGCGCGGCTTTACTTGCCCGATGATGAGGGCGGCAGCAGGCAGTACCAGTTTTTACTGATGGATAGATTGGGTTTATCTGCACGGTTCTGGCTACTGATCCATACATACGGTTATTCCATTATGGGACTGCATTTAGAGGCATAGTAGTGGTAGTTTCCTTTTTCAGCAGTTTTATTGCTTACCATTCTTCTTCTCTTTTTTTGCCTCAAGTAGACCTAGTGGGTGCGTCAGAGTTTGAGGCTTTACCCACTAGGGGAGGCTACTGGTTTACTAGTAGTTCTCACCCCCATTCTCCTTTTCCTTTTTTTCTTCCCCTTTGTTTTGCAAAGTCTTTTGTAGGTGCTGCTGGGCTTTCAGCGGCAGATCGAGGAGAGAGGACGGCTGAGTAGATAGATCTCCTGGCAGGATGAGAGAGTTTAGCTGGACTTTGGGTGTACCCTTTTTACTCAGACTGCTGTACTTTTACTTTTGGGTATGGCTTTAGCCAGCTGGTTGTATATTTTTGGTGAGCTGGGAGAGACAGATGTATTATTATATAGATGTACTGTATTTTACTTCCAGTTTCAGTCTGAGATGTAGTAGTTTTTAGTTCGGCTCTGTTTTTATGCTCTTTTATTATATCTCTTATATATCTGAGCAGGTTACCAGCGCTTCGTGTACGCGAAAAATTCCGTGTGCACGGCGGATCTGTGGACGGCCCCGGGTTCTGGTTTACACCTAGGGCGTGACAGCTTCAGCACCCGGAGTATTTGAGATCTCAGAGGACGAAGCCTCTGTTACTTCTATTTATCAGGAGCAACAACGGCTCTCATCGGAACAAGAGAGGATTTCTGTGGAATAGGAACGTATCTCTCTCGACCTACAGAGGATTACGTCAGTTCAAAAGGATTTAAAGAAGAAATACAAGACACTGACGAAGCTGGTCAAGAAGATCTTTACCAAGCTCGAATGCAGCAGCTCCGACGACTCCGGTTCCGGGTAATTTTTTTTTTCAGAAAACAGATTTTTTTTTCTTTTCACTTGCATGAATGGGACTTATATTTTTCTTTGCATTACTTTGCATTTGCAGTTAGGCATGTCTTCCCCACATTATCTTTTTGGCATTTTCATTGACAAAAAGGGGGAGATGATCCTAGAACTTTAAACTTTGAATGATACTTGCTCTGAATTTAACCTCTAACTATTTGGGCATGTAAATAAGCTAACTGCTAATAAGTGATCAAGTGAACTGGAACCGAAACAGAGAGTACAAGATTTGAACACTCCTAGTTGTCTAAGTCTAGAGTTTGTGTGAGGACCCGAATCCCCGCGAGAGGACTACTATTGGTTTAGCAACTTCTGGAGGCCTTTGTTGGGTGTTGGAGGTGTTTGTGCGCGTATCGGACTCATGAAAGGGGCTCAGTGCGTTAAATGGATCACGAGTGTATTTAGAAGCCCTCTTCGAATTTTAGAAGCGGATTTTGGCAAAACAGACATCGGATTTGGATTCAGCGCGCGAAAACGATGGAAATTCACTATTTGGATGTATTTTTCTGAGTCCGGACGCCCGAGAACGGACACCCGGAAGTTTTCAGTGTTTTCGGGTGCATGGTGGACCGGTGGACCGACGGGTGTGCCACGTGGCGGCTTCCTATTGTCGCCGTACGCCACGTGGAGGAGCGGGAGGCGCAGCGCAGTGGGCTCGGCCCACGGGAGCAGGCGCGGGCCGGGCAGGCGCGCGGGCAGGCGCGGAGGCAGGCGCGGTGCAGCGGAGGCTGGTGTGCCACGTGGCAGTTTTCCATTGGCTCCTTTTGGACAGGTGGCAGCAGTGGGTTGGCTGGTGCAGCAGGCGCGGTCCACGGAGCTGGCGAGGCAGGTGCCTTGGGAGGCGTATGCGGCATGGCGCACGAGGGCGCGGCGCTCTAGGCGTTGACGCGCGGGAGCAGGAGCGTGGGCGCGCCACGCGTCGGCGCGTGGTTGGCGGGCGCCAACCACCCGCGCGGGAGATGCGGGCCACGCGTCGCGGCTAGGTAGGCCGGATCCGCTGTTTGCTGTTCGGGGGCCACGTGGCGTGACGAGAGTGATTCGGGCGCTGATGGTTTGGGGGATTTTTTCAGGGTACTGTTGTGATGATCCGGACCTCCGATATGGATTTACAAGGTGAGTATTGGCTTCTGGAGGCCTAAGATGAGTAATCGAGTTGTCTGTGTTCAAATCAGATCCCAGATTTGGAACCGGCGCGAAAATCGGATCAAGTTTGCTTTTTCGGGGCTTCCGGCAAAATTTCGGATGAGAATTTGGAGAAACGGACGACGGATTTGGACTCAGCGCGCGAAAATGATGAAAATGGGCTATTTACTTGTATTTTTCGGACCTCGGAAAATATTTTTACTGTTCCAGCGGCCGAAACAGTGATTCCGGCGACCGGCGGGCACCGGCAGGCGGCGGCGCATGGTGGAGCGCCGGCGGCACAGCGGCGGAGCGCGGCCGCGGGCAGCGCGGGCAGGCGCGGGCAGGCGCGGCGCGCGCGCGGGCGGCCGGTCCACAGGAAAAGCGTGCACCGGGAGTACTGGGGTTTGGCGTTTCCACGTGGCATCCCCTTATTGGTCGGGCGACGTCAGGGCGGCTGGTCTGTGACACGTGGCGGCTTCTGGTTGGCCGACACATTCCGGAAGACCCGGCGCGTAGACCGGGGGTGTGGACTACGTGAACCGCGTGGGGACACGTGGCACTTCGTGATTGGCGGGCTCAAGCCGCCCACGTGCACGAGGCACGCGGAACACGTGGGCGGCGCGGACACGTGGCGCTTCCCGAAGGTCCTTTCACGGCTGTTTCGTGTTTTGGCATACGTGGCGCAACCCGAGTGGCTGTTTTTGCTGTTTCCTGTTCTGCCCTGGATCCGGTGTGGAGCCCGAATGCTTGGCTATAAATAGGCCATTTTGGAATCAATTTTGGAGCCATTTTTCTCGGGTTTTTGAGATCCAATTTCGTGCCAATTTTGACAGTGAGATTCTACATCAAGTCTTCTTCAATATTTGGGGTTTTGGAGAATTTGTGGAGATCATCTGCTATTTTTCCCTGCATGATCTCGAGAGTCGCGCCATTCCTTCGACATCGGTTTCTCCCGTCGACTTTTCGTCGGAGAGCTCCCCTGAGCTCATCTTTTGGAATTTTTCGCCGATTTTTGCGGCAGCGTTTCCGTGACAGCGAAGGAGTGATCTTGCAATTTCTCGAGCTATGGTTATCGGAACTGGGAGTTTAAGCACTCGATTGACATCCACACTTCGAGAGGATCGCAACCGTATTTTTGTTGGAATTTTTGGAGGGCATCTCATAAGAGGTAATTTCCTATTTTATGGACAGATGCGCGATGAGATTACTGTTTTGAGTGATTTGACCTTACCGCAGTGTTTGGCTCATATCTCAGTGACCGGGAGGACTTTTCTGATGATTTTTGGTGCGTCGGAATCGTGAGAACATGAGGATCACACCCGTTATGTTTCAGCTCTTTTGGATTCTAGACCGACACGCGCATCCAGGTGGGTTGGATTTTTCTCCAAGTCTGCGGACTTCCTCCAAATTCTAGTAGTGTAGCTTTGGTCATACTAGAATTGATGTTATCTTCGATATTTGTGATAGAGTTGTTACGGCATTTTTGGTGTTGGCATATTTCGTGAGTCAAGTCAGTGGGTTGAGTCGGAGTCTTGAAGTGATCAAATTGTCAATCAGCAATCGAAGACTTAGAGAAGATTCAACAAGAGCTCAAGTTGACACTTAGTGTTTTGAGTCTTGAAGATTGAAGGTGAAGAATTGTGGATCTTATAGATCAATCTCAAGGAAAATGGATTCGGATTGCTTAGGTACGTTTAACTAAATAATTTTGGTGATCCGAATACATTTGAGTAGTTTAGAAACACTTGGATAAGTTTTCATTGCTTAAAAATCAAAAACTGGACAAATTGGATGTTCAGAATTCTGATCAGGATCAGAATTCCGATCAGGATCAGAATTCCGATCCGGATCAGAATTCCGATCCGGATCCCGAACCTTGTTTTTTCAGGAATTGCTGAAAAAAAGACGACGATCAGGATCGCCATAAATCTGATCCGGATCGTCGTGCGGGAAAATTTCTGTTAAGGCAGTTTTTGATGCTTATCTCTTTCCAAAGGTTTCTAAACTATAAATAGACATTTAGGGTTTCTCAAGAACGTGTGTTCTCTACCGATTAATTTATAAAACACTTGAGAGCAACCCTAGAGGCTAGGTTTTTATCGTTCTTCTTTATAGCCTCTTTTAGGTCAATTCGATGGTTCCTTCAAGAACATATCTTTGGTCGAATTGATCTAATCTTTGCTTAGAGATTTCTTCTACGGTTCTTCATTGATAATCTAAGCAAAGGATCACCATCGAAGTCAATATTCTTATCGACTGAGTTTGCGTCGTGGATTCGACGTGGCATCGTGGATTCGGTGTGCTAAAGGCGTTTCGTGGATTCGAAGCGTGCGTTCGTGGATTCGAACGTGAGCAGTGGACGGGCAAAACGGTGGAGCACGAGGTCCAAGAAATTGAAGGAGGGGTTAAATCCGTGGAGACGGTAATCACCTTGTTATTCTTCTTTTCTTAGGGATTGTTATTGCGTGGATATCCAACCGGTCAGCGCGAGGTCCGAAGAAGCTGAAGGAGGGGTTGAGTCCGTGGAGTCGGTAATCACCTTGTTATTCTTCTATTCTTAGTGGATTGTTATTGCGTGTTGGTCCCGTGGTTTTTCTCCTGGATTGGAGTTTCCACGTATATCTCGGTGTGCTGTTTTTATTTTCCGCATTGGTTTTTATTTTGCACTGAGATTGAGTTTTTAAGTATTACACCTATTCACCCCCCCTCTAGTTGTTTGATAGTACCTATTTAGATCCTTGTGGATCCTATAAAAACCTACAAGAGTCATGTGATTTGACTAGCACCCCGACATATGATTGCATTTATTTAGCCAGACTGTTAGAATATGTTCACATGGGCAAGGTTCTTGTATGTTCTAGTCCCCATCCCTTTGCATTCCTTTTGTTGGATATAGAGCTTTTTCTCGCCTTGATAGTGGGCTGAGTAGTTGTGATAGTGTGGGATGCATGTCGCACTCGTGCCCGAGGGCCGAGTGGGGTCTGGTAGCTGTGGCCAGTGTTGTGCCAGTTTTGGGAGCCGTTCGAGGGAACGGTGGTCCCGTATAGTCGGGAATTTTTCGATTTGTTGATGCCACCGAGGCTGTGGCCGTGGTGTGCTTGTGATGTCAAGACCTTGAACCCATAATGTTTTTGGACACTCATGATTTTAGTAAACTGCTATTTTTCCTTCCAAATTTCTAGGGGTCGCCAGATTCTGTTCTTGTTTGATTAAGACGAAGGCAATAGCCCTTCGGAGTTTGGAAAAATAAACTTGCTTTTAGCTGATTTTCAGAAGAAGTAAAATCTGTAAAAGTGGTTTTCTCAGATCAAGATGGTTTTCTAAAAAGGTGAGCTATTTTATCCTCACGCCGAGAGGGTTTGAGTGGAAACAGTATTTAACAATAAAGATCACTATTTTTTTTACAAAGCTACTCACCAGGAGGGTTGAGTGATCTGGGTTCCAAGGGTTGTTTCTTCCTCGGGTCTAGAACAACGGAGGGCTATGCCTATAGCCTGTTCTTGTTTGATTGGGGTTGTAGGTATTAGTCTTTCGGGGTTCTAGGACCTTTCATTGGTATGGCTGTTTCTTTTAGTGGATTGAGTGGATTCCTATCCTGGGAGCCGTTTGGGTTGATGGTGATCCCAACTGTTGTGTATCTCCAGCCAGTGAGCTATAGTGGATCGAGTAGGATTCCTGTATTGGGAGCCGTTTGGGTTGACGGTGATCCCGGCTGTTGAGTATCTCCAGCCAGTTTCTTTTATTTGATTGAGTGGATTCCTATTCTGGGAGCCGTTTGGGTTGACGGTGATCCCAACTGTTGAGTATCTCCAGTCAGTGAGTTAGTGTTGTGAGCTTGACATTGTCGATCTGATTGATCGTAGATTTGGATTATAGCCTGCAGATGCCGCTTATTGAGCCAGATGAGAAACGCTTATTCCTCGGTGGGGTAGCGCCCCTCGAGAGCCGCTCCGGATGCGATGATAATGATGCGCCTGATGAGGCTGCATGCGCCTGATGAGACTGCTTTGCATGATATTATGATAGTTCGATTGGACACCCTAGTTGATACACTAGGAGCCCTTGTTGATACACTAGGGGGCGCAGGCTTGACTGGACCTGATTTGGCAGTCAGTGAGATTGGGTTGATATGAGCACCTCGTGAGCGAGTGGATGCATAGCATGTTCATAGTTGAGTGTTATTCCTTTGAGCATGGTAGCTAGGGGCATGTTAGCTGTAGATTTCTTTCCAGCTGAGCTATTCTTGTTTAGAGCATTCCCTATTATCTTATGCCTCTAGTAGACTTAGTGGGCAGACCGTAGAGTTGGAGACGGTACCCACTGAGAACTACGTGACGGTGTAGTTCTCACACCCGCTGTGGTGACAGGAATTTCTGAGGTAGCATTTCCAGCTTCAGATCGAGCGGAGGCAGCAGATCGAGGTAAGGGCGTGGTCGATTAGTTCCTTACCAGCTTATTTGAGAGTCAGAGGTAGATGTACCCTGTATATGAGATTTTATTTTGTACTGGACAGTCTGAGAGATTTATTGTATCTTGTTCATAGTGAGAGATGACTATGTATTTTGGATGATGTATATTCAGATGTTCAGTTATGATTCTGAAGCTACTTACTCTTATTCAGCTCTGATACATGTTTAGCTATAGATCTGACTTGCAGGGTAGACGCTTCGTCTGTGCGGAGATTTCCGTACAGATGGCGGATCTGTTGGCGAGCCCGGGTCGCAGTTTCGACCGCGGGGCGTGACAACTTTCGGGCGCCCGGAAAGTGTCCCCTGAAGTGTGTTTTTCCCCTTGGATTTCAGCCTATAAATAGGAAGTGGGTGCCTTTGTGCGGGATTTTTGGATTTCTGGAGCCCCCTTTTTTAGCAGACCACTTCACCACTGTGTCCTCTACTCTCCGATGGATCTTGAGAATTTTTGGAGGCCACGGCATTGGCATTTTCTGCGACGCGACGCACTTCGACGCTCCTTCGATTTTGGCATCTACCGTCGCTTTTCAGTCCGTGAGGTCCCCTGGATCACCCCGATGGAGTTTTGAGCCGATTTTTGCAGCAGCGGGTTCGTGAGACGCCTTCAATTTCCGTGTTGATCACATTGCTCCGTTTCAAGTTTTTGGTGGTGTTCCCAAGGTATCTTTTGACCCCTTTTTCTTCGGTGGACTTTTGGACAGCGGTGGAGTATTGTTGGGATTTCTCGGCCTACGGGCATCGGAACGGGACGTTTAAGGACTTGATTGGCATCTACGCTTCGAGAGGAACGCAACCGTTATTTTATCAAAATTTTTGGAGGTCATTTCGAAGGTGATGTTTAAGCTTCTTTGGGACTGATTTCCACAGACTTGTGATTGTGAGGGAATTTGGCTTACCGTGATGTTTTGGGCGTATCTTGGCCTTCAGGTGTCGGAATGAGGGGTATAAATTCTCGATTTGTATCTACTCATTGCGAGGATCGCATCTGTGATTTTTTTGGATTTTTCGGAGAACCGTAAGCAGGTGAAAAATCCCCTTTTCTGTGCTGGCTTGTAGAACAGCAAATGTTGTTTGGGGTATTGATTGTGTTGTTGGCTGTGATGTTGGTTTGAGCAGAGGCTTGTGCGACCAAGTACCTAGGATGCAGTTTCGGCGGATTTTGGTAGCGAGTGGCTGCGCACTTCACTGACTTCGGCTTTGCCTGCGGAAAGCGATTCAGGTGGGTTGCTTCGTCTCCAAAACCGGTGGACGGTTCTCTAATTCTATTTGATAGAAAGCATGTATGTTGGTGTACATTGTATGTGATTGAGAGGTAAACTTAGTAATGATAATTGTTTGAGAATTGCAAGATAGAGAACCCATGTTATATCTTAGGAGAAACTTGCAATATTAGATATTCATGTTATGCCTAATGAAAACTTGCAAGATTTAGATATCCATGATTATGATCAACGAAAGCTTACCTAAGGGAATGTTACACTATGTGATTGATAGCATGCATAATTTAATGTACAACCTATAGGATTGAGATGTAAACATAAGAAATGATATAGTTCATGTGGATTGAGGCTTACATGGTTTATTGTACATGTTGGGTACCTTCGAGATCTTATATATATTTAAATAGTTGTATTCACCTATGCTTGTTAAGAGCATGTTGAGGGAGATGAGGCTTATTTTGATTGATTTTGGTGATCATATCTGTTAATGTTCCATACTTATGTTTCAGTTTATTTAAATACTATTATTGGAACTTGACCTAGTACCCCGTCATATGTTGCATGTTTAACCAGACTAGTAGAAAACTCCAACTTGGGCTAGGTTCTTTTATGTTCTAGACATCCCACACTTCGCATTTTCCTGGACATAGAGTTCCCTCGCCCGGGTAGTGGGCCGAGTAGTCAGGTTATTGTGCGACGTATGTTGCACTCGTGCCTGGGAGCTAAGTGGAGTTTAGTAGCTGAGTCTAGACCAGTGCTAGTGTTGTTGGGAACCGTTTGGGTTGACGGTGGTCTCGGGTCGTTGAGTGTCGTCCAACCAGTTTTGTTAGCCCTGAGTTGTGGGTTGATCTCGGCTGTGGAGTACCTCCAGCCTGTGTGTTTAGCATGGCGAGTTGGGTGTTTCGTTTTGGGAGCCGTTTGGGTCGACGGTGGTCCCGGCTGTGGAGTATCTCCAGCTAGTGAGTTTAGTGCCACGAGTTGGTTGAGTTCGCTTGTGTCTCGAGATCCGTGTGAGCTTGTTAGTTGAGTCGTTGAGAGTGCTCCGACCGTCGTGCGAGATGTTTGAGCATCTTGAGTCCTTCCGTTCTGAGGGTGAGCGTTGATTTTGGTTATAGCCTGCAGGAGCCACTTTGAGCTCGACAGAGATGCGCGGATACCTTTTTCCTCGGTGGGGTCGCGCCCCTCGAGTGCCCCGTCCGGAGTGGGCCTATTACTTTAGTATCGCGGCTTGTCGATGCAGTCCCTCTGGCTGGGCCAGTTTTGGCAGTCACGGACGCCCTACGTAAGTCCAGTCCTCCGTGGATGTAATGGCAGTAGGTAGGCGCAGGCTTGACTGGACCCTATGAGGCAGTCAGTTCAATTGGATCGATTGAGCACCTTGGATGCGAGTGGTTACGTATCTTTTCATCTGTATCACCCATTGAGCATTTAGATAGAGGCATGGTAGCTGTAGAGTATCTCCAGCTTTTTTTGTTCAGTTTTTACTTCATTGTTATCTTATGCCTCTAGTAGACTTAGTGGGCAGACCGTCGGGCTTAGTGGCGGTACCCACTGAGAACTACCTGTTGTTGTAGTTCTCACACCCGTTGGGGGTTCTTCCCCTCTTTTTTCTTTCCTCTCCTTTGTTTTGCAGAGTCATTTGCGGGTGTTACTGATTTTGCTGCTGCTGTTCGAGGCGAGGGAGTCGCGAGCTAGATTCCTACCTGTCTTTGGAGAGTAGCTGTACCCCCACATTGGAGATTTGTAGTACAGTCAGTAAATTATTTTTTTTCCTCTTTTGAGAGACAGTTGTATTGTGAGGATCTGACTTGTACTGAGAGCCTGTACACTAATGTATTATTTTTAGTTTACCTCCATGTTTGAGTTCTTGATTATTGTATCTGAGGATATTGTCTGATTATCACTTTTGGGAGATGGATATTGTATCTTTATTTCCAATTGTACAGTGTTGGATTTGAGTTTTACAGTATTTTACTTTAGAGCTCTGATATCTGTTTAGCTGTAGATTTTCCTTGCAGGTTGGATGCTTCGCCTATGCGAGGCTTTCGTATAGGTGGCGGATCTGTTGGCGAGCCCGGGTCACAGTTTCGACCCTGGGGTGTGACAGTTTGTATTAGGAGTTTACTCTTGTATTTATATTTATTTGGATCGTTAATGCGTATTTTTGTTGTATGGTGATAGCAACAAATTTTTCTTTATTTTTGTGGATTATATGTTTTGTCACGAAACCGCCAAAGGGGATGATTGTTAAGGATTTTTGTATTGGCGTATTTCGTGAAATTAATTGAGTCTTGAAGATTGAAGGTGAAGACTTGAAAATCACAAATTTCAATCTCAAGAAGAATGGATTCAAAATGTTCAGGTACGTTAAATTAAATATTTTTGGTGATTTGAATACATTCTTATAGTTTAGAAACACTTGGGATAATTTTCATGGCATAAAAATCAAAAACTAAACATTTTTAGTGTTCTGGATCCGGATCAGGTAGATCCAGTCCGGACCCCGAACATGGTTTGGTTCATGCGAAATACCAGTCCGGATCAACCCCCATCTAGTCCGGACCCCGAACATTGATTTTGTTATATCGCATGAATCAGTCCGGATCATACCCAATCTAGTTCGGACCCCGAACCATAATTCTGAAAATTTTCTTGACTATGACGACAGTCCGGATCAGATGAAGTTTAGTTCGGACCGCCGTGCGGAAAAAATTCTGTTAAGACAGTTTTTGATTTTCTAGCCTATAAATAGACCCTAAGATTATCTTTTAGGAACATGAAAAAATAAATCGAAGATAATCCACATATAGAAAAGAAAGGAAAACACGTTCTATTTTATATTTCTTTTTCTATATTGATCAATTTGATTCTATGGTTTTTCAAACTCTCTATTTCTTGTAGAATCAAATTGATGAATACTTAGATGGTATTTTCTTGTCTATATATGAATTATCTAAGTATTCAATTCCATCACCACCAATAAACAAACAACGATTTTCGAAATGAACATCGGCGCGTGGATTCGCGTGGCCTTGTGATTCATGGTGCTATCGACTTCGTGGATTTGGAGTTAGGCGCGTTCGTGTGATCGACTCGTGCTATATTGGTGAAGACCATGGATTCGGTTGGACTTCATAGATTCAAAGTTGGACGCAAATCGTGTGATCGAGGCGCGTTGAGGACTACGGGGAAGATCTACTTGGAGCGTATGAAAAACGTTGAGTCATGGTGTTGCGTTATATCACCTTGTACGTGTTTAATCTTGGTGAATTTTTTCGTGTGATCGGTCCCGTGGTTTTTTACTCCTGTGATGGAGTTTTTCACGTAAAATCTTGCGTACACTTTTTATTTTCCGCATTGGGTTATTTTTACGCAAAGATTTCTGAGTTTTATTGTTTACACCTATTCACCCCCCCTCTCTAGGTGATTTTTCCTCTATTTAGATCCTTGGATCCCATAACCCACAGTTCGGACCCCGTAGTTGGGATTCCAGGCTGCGCGCCGAAGGTCCAAACTTTCCCTTCATGGTCCGGACCCTGAAACCCAAAACTCATTTTTTTCAACTTTTTCTGAAAATTCTAGCTTTGCACTGAATCGCTCCAGAAACCTTTTAGAACCTTTTGGAACCTCACCAAAACATTCGAAGGGCATCGAACACCCTTCCACACATTATAACTCCGCAATTTGCTAAAGTTCAATGTACAACAACTTAGAGATGACAACCTAGATCAAGTGGCATCTAATGCATATAGTGTAGCTACATTAGGATTGTATAGTGCCCTTGGATGGAATAGACAGTAGGGATGGTTGGTTCCCTAGGGTAGTGTCTATGTTTTGGTGAGTCCTCTAGACCGGGAGACGAGATCATACTCACATAGTCTATTTTAGCTCGAAGAGGTCGCTCCTCCTGAGCAGTGTACTCTGAAGTGTCACGTATGGATTGAGATTTATTCCCCAGCAGACAGTCCCCACAGTAGTGATAGATCACCTTGGGCTTAGTGATGTGAGTTGGCTTGACGTGAGACGAGCGCGACGATTGGGTCATGAGATAGTGGGTCGTGTCGAGTTCAGCAATGGTGCATATTGCCAAGGCATAGAGTAATGTTTCTTTTATCTGCATAGTACAATAGTTTAATGTTTTCATTATCTATCTACTTATGTCTTGATTAGTCCTAGTGGGAGAGGCACCCAAGTCTGGGTACAATCCACTAGGAACTTCTTTTAATTCTCATTCCCTATTTTGTAGAGCCCTCATCGAGCGCAACGGCGCAGGATCACAGCAAGGGCATCGCGCCCTAGGTAGTGACCTCGGGTATAGGTCACCGTGATTGTTAGAGAAAGTTTTTATTTTATTTTTGGAGCGAACTTATAGAGATTTCTATTATGTAAAATATAATGCAATATGTTAAAGATTTGTGAGATGTAAAATGTAATAATTAAATATTTAGTTTAGTTACATTTCTCGCTCTTTGATATTGTCTCTCGCTACTTGATTGTATGTTCATATTTTATATTGAAATTCATACACTGGCTATAGGAACGCTTTAAGCGGACATGGGAGACTTTGTCCGTTCGACGGTCTGTACACGTTCTCCAAACCCACCAAATAGGCCGGCTCGGGGTATGACAGTGCAGATATAGGGGAAACCCTATATTTGTGGCGGATTTGTGCGTTCCCTTGTGAGACTAGAAAAAAAATAATTGGCTTTCCTTAAATTTTGATTTTAAAACAGAATTCCAGCAAGGGTCTCGGGACGTGATAGACATTCTTAGGATTTGGAGTAGTCCGATATATTAAATATAATAGGGCTAAACTTTTTAACCTAACTATAGCATTTTGGATGGTGGTTAGACTCGAGATGTTAAAAGAATTAAGCGTTGAGATAAAAGTAGTTTTAAGATGGATAGCCCCTCTGAGAAGTGGGGCTTCATATATTTTACTTCCGACTTCCTCTAACTCTCAATTATATTACTATAACTTACACAAGAGTAACTCCTTATATAACCTTTCAAAAAGAAAATAAATAAAGAATAAAAAAATAAAAAAAAATAAATAAATAAAAAGAAAGAGAAGGGGTTGTGCAAAGGAGAGAACTAAAAAACACGTACCACCGTGGGCGACCACTTCACCTCTTGGAGATCTTTTCTTTCAAAAATAGCTCTAAGAGAGTTAATGGAATTATTACTCCACTATCGAATTCATAAACAGATTTACTATTTCTCATGATATTTATATAGCACGAAATTGTAAATCTACAAAAAGGCAAAGAAAAGAAATATTAAATAGAAAACTATATAAGTATTAAGAACAACTGATATGAGCAAGCATACAAATCATTTGAAATTATTCAAGGGATACATCTCAGTTGTGCAGACCAACAACCCAAAAATCCCAAGCATTGCGACGACTTCAACTTGATCTTTCTTTTTTACGCAGAATTCCTGCATTATCATTAAAAGAAGGTTTAATTTTAACATTGGAATGGATAATACAAATGCTAAATATTAGTTCCCACAGAAATCAAATATACTGTAGCATATTTTAGGGGGTCTATTTACCTCTCCTACATTGCTGACTGCGTAACATAATGTCCCTGCAATAACAAGTGCATCACCTAACAGAGGTTTCTTTCCACCTGCATGGACAACTCAATTTGTCATTGTTTTCTTTTTTCTGCGTGCATTTTACCTTTGCTAACCTCTTTTTCGGTCAAGATTCTGCGATTTCTCTACTTTGAGTAGTAGTAAACCCCTAGAGCTTTTGTTGAGATAAAAAACTAAATGAGTTTTTTTGTCTCAAAAATTGGAGCTTCAATCTAAAACTTTTGCTTCTCCTGTAGCGGATAGTTGTTAGAAAATATTTGTCAAGAGAAGGAAGCTTTTGGAAAATCGTGGCAACAAAGTTGTTAGTGTTTTATTGGGCGACTCTACTTGAAGAACACTTTTACAGAAATAATGGCCATACTAAATAGTCTTTTCATCAAGTTAATGATGCCGCAAAAAGGAAAGGTTTACAAATTTGCTCCAAGAATAATCATGTTTTCTTTTGGTAAATTTCATGATCTAAATTTGATGTAACCATCTTCACTTAGGCACCGTTTGTTTCGGGGCTAAAACAGGGAATAAGAGGTTTATCCTCTTTATTGTACCAAACGCACCAAGAATTATTCGGTACAGTAGTTCTAGTACAAGCAGAATAAGCTGGAACAACAGTTCTTACCTATTATTTTATAATTTTTTTTTTTTACCAAACTACCCCTCCTCCCCTCCTTTTTCTCTTCCCAATACACTCTCATCATCACAAATCCCTCTCTCTCCTTTCTCTTTTTTCCTTCCCAATACACTCTCATCATCACAAATCCCTCTCTCTCCTCTCTCTCTCTTTTCCTTTCCAATACACTCTCATCATCACAACCTCTTTATTCTTCTTATTCCTCATTCTCATACCAAACACAAAATCTCTTATTCCTGGAACCGAACCAAACGCTTTTTCGCTCTTGTTCCGTACTTTATACCTATCCCCAGAATAGCTAGTTCTGACTTATTTCGTTACCAAACGATACCTTAAGTATTGAAAAAGGGGAAGAAGCAAAAAAACAAAAACCCAACATCCTATTCTATATAAAGTGGATCTTATCCATTTACTATTCTAAAATTATTCTTAGCTTTTCAAGTCTAATTAGTGGTGGAAAATTTTTTATGGTCTTGTTTGAGAATGGGGATAAAGAGGATAAGGGGTTATCCCCTCCTTATTCCGAAACAGAATTTTGGGGGTGATAATTCGCTAAGGGGTGGGAACACCCTTTGGAGGTTCATCCTTGTTCCACCCATAGTTAGTTAATTCGAATTCGGCAAAAATTCGGTACGGATATAATACGGATAAAATTCGTATCATAATTTTAAAATTCGTTGAAAAATTCGGCTAAAAACCGAGCTCGTCAATTATTCGGATACGTGATTTATACGGAAATAATACGTTCACTAATTAAAAATTCGGGATCAAAAATTCGGCTATTAAATTAAAAAAAAAATAAAAAATTTATATTATTAGTATAAACAATTATAATTTTTTAAAGTAATTTAATCAATTTATTTAGAAATAAATAAAATATTCATTTAGAACAAAAAAATATATAATTTTAAATTATTCCCGACAAATAATTTTAATTTGGATTCTCAATAATTCGCGAATAATTCGCGAATTAACTAACTATGCTTTGAAAACGAACGAATTTTTCACCCAAAAATTCGTAATTCGTGAATAATTCGCGAATAATACTTTTTGATTCAAAAATTCGCGAATTATTCCGAATTTTGGGAAAAAGTCGGAAACGGCACGTTTAATTCGGATTCTTAATAATTCACGAATAATTCGCGAATAATTCGTGAATTAACTAACTATGGTTCCACCTCGATTTTTTTTTAATTAAAAAAATTAAATTATAAGATATTTAAATTTACAAAATTTTAAATTTATTTTTTTTATTTTAAAAATTTTAAAATTTTAAATTTTATTTTTCAATAAATCTAAAAATTTAAATTTTTAAAAATATTTTTAAAATTTATTAATTTATACAAATTTTTTTATAAATTTTTTAAAATTATACAAATTTTAAAATTTAAATATTTGCTCTCACTTTTTGTAATTTTTTGAGACAAATAAAATTAAAATTTTTAACATTTATAAATTTTTAACTTTAGAGAATTTTAAAATTTTATATCTTTTAAAATTTTTAATTTTAATTTTTAATAACTTTTAAAATTTATAAAATTTTAAAATTTATTAAATTTAAAATTTATACAAATTTTTAAATTTTTAACTTTAATTTTTAATAAATTTATACCAAATTTTTAAAATTTTTAAATTTATACCTATTTTTATATACAAAATTTTGAATTTTTAAAAATTTATAAATTTTCAAAAACCAAAGATTTTTTAATAATTTTTTTTATATATAAATAAATAATAAAATTTTTAATAAATATTTTAAATTAAATATTTAAAATTATATCAGTAAAACTTTTATCTTAAATTAAAAATTTAATCCTTTCTATTATTCTTATTTCTTTTTAACTTATCAAATACAATTTTTTTTATCTCCGGTATAACTTTTATATTCAACCAAATACAAAATTACTTTAATTTCTGTTTGTATCTGAACTTATACTTATTCCATAAATAATTAGTTTTCGTTTATACCCAAATCAAAAGCAGCCTGTAAAAATTAGACTTCTGATGTAAGTGGAAAAATTACCTTCTCCGGAGGCCCCTGCATCCGAGAAGAGCACTAAAACAAGACCCACCACACAAGTGCCAGCACCCACAATCTGCCCCAGGGAATACCTTGTCCCCATTGCTATCCAGGTCAGGATTATGACCCATGGTATAGTCCAACAATCCAGCAATGTCACACTGGTGATTGATGAATATTGGTATGCCTTAACAACTGCGTAATCACACGAGTATTAATTTATCAGCAGATGAGGCAGAAAAAATAGATACAAAAACAGACATTAGGTGATCTGAAATAGCTTTATCATGCGTAGGAAGGTTCATTGATTTTTGCAACCGAAAACAAGATTTGCTAAATAAATTGCTTAGAAGAAAATCTTGGTAAGTGAGAAATTAACCCGAGAGAAATGTTATGATTTTATGATAGATTATAAGATCTATGAGAAATTACAGGTGAACATATTTACCAAGGAAGTTTCCCTGTACGTCAACAATTGCCAAGCCAATATACCAATACCAAGTAACCTGAAATTAAACCTATGCTCAGATATATGTACACAATCCATACAAATCTCCACAATTACACTCCTATTGGAAAAGAAATGCAATTTAGTGATAAACTGTGGGAGTGCATACTAGTAGCTTCTGTCGTCGATAAAGGAGGATAGATCCATAGACGAGTGTAAGAGAGAGGTATGTGAAGAAAGACTGAGTTAGAGGAGTATCAGCACCTTCAGATGACAAACAACATCCATCAAGTTGTTAGATCTTTAGATTCATTGGAGTAGCGGAGTTTAAAGGATAAGAAGGTAGTAGTAATTTGGTAATTACCAAGATTTGCTATCAAAGAGGAGGTGAAACTACATACTGCAAGGAATAGAGAAATCAACTGTCCAAGAAAGAGTAAGAACAGTAGCCTCCATATTTCCTTCTTGTTCATAGCCATGGAAGGCTAGTAAAACAGTGAGATCTGGAGGGAGAGAGAGAGAGAGAGAAAGAGAGAGAGAGAGAGAGAGAGAGAGAGAGAGAACAAATTGCATACCAGTTGACTAATTACATCTGTTATACAGATTTCTTGGTTTGGGATTCAGCCAGCACAGGCTAACAGCCTTCTAATGAAAGAGAACTGATTGAACCATCACATCACAAAGGACAAAATATTCATTAGGTGCTCAAGATCTTATTTTATTTTTTAGGGATATGTTTTGGATCACCAAAGTGAAGGTCTGCTACGAGTATTTATGTGTAAGCAAATCCCTATAATTTTGGATGTGTAGCATTGTTTTTTTATTTAACTATTCATTTCCGCCTCAATAATAATACTATTCTTTTAGATACTAAATTCAAAAATAATATACAAATTGAATGAAGAGAATAATAATCGCTCCTTAGAAGATTTTCTGTAAGAAGCTTTTTATGAAGGTTTCACCGGATATTCACATTCATTGTACATAAAGAAATAGAGCAATATTTCCATACTTACTTTTATAAATAAATAAAAAAAATTAATCATTGATTGACAAAAAAATAAAAAATTTATTTTATTTATTAACAGGTTAATAAATAACTTCATAAAAAAAGTATTTTCGTAATTAAACATCACAAAATTTTAAAAAAATATTAATTAAAATACTTTACATAAATTTAGCCATTGATTTTGCAATATTTTAAGAAATTTAATTTCAAAAGTTTTTCAATTACAATTTAGGCATTAATTTAAAGAGATTTAAAATTAGAATTTAAGCATTAATTTAAAAATGTTTAGAATTACAATTTAGGCATTAATTTAAAGAGTTTAATTTAAAAAAAATTATAATTATAATTTAGGTATTAATTTAAAGAGTTTTAGAATTATAATTTAAACATTAATTTAAGGAGCATTAGAATTAAAATTTAGTCATTAATTTATATCAATATTTTTTTTAAAAAAATTGAACGTAGGTTAATAATCAAATTCAACATATTTAATATGTATAAAAAAATTTACAACTTTTCTAATTTAGAAATTAATTTTGTATCACTATTCTAAAAAATTTGAAAGTGGATAAATATTTAAATTCAACATATAATGAAAGTTTTAATTCATACACTTTTCATAAATTTAGACATTAATTTTGCACTAATTTAAACATTAATTTTAAAAACTTTTGAATTACAATTTAGGCATTAATTTAGAGAGTTTTTGAATTACAATTTAGGTATTAATTTAAAGAGTTTTAGAATTACAATTTAGGCTTTAATTTAAATAGTTTTAGAATTACAATTTAGGCATTAATTTAAAAAATTTAGAATTACAATTTAGGCATTAATTTAAAGAGTTTTAGAATTATAATTTAAACATTAATTTAAAGAGTATTAGAATTACAATTTAGTCATTAATTTATATCAATATTTTAAAAAAATTGAACATAGGTTAATAATGAAATTCAACATATTAAATATGTATAAAGAATTTTAAAATTTTTCTAATTTATAAATTAATTTTGTATCACTATTCTAAAAAATTTGAAAGTGGATAAATATTTAAATTCAATATATAATAAAAGTTTTGATTCATATACCTTTCACAAATTTAGACAATAATTTTGCACTAATTTATACATTAATTTTAAAAGCTTTTGAATTACAATTTAGGCATTAATATAGTAGGTTCCTAAATTTTAATTTCTAAAAATAATCTTAATTTTAATATAGTTTTCTAAAATTAAAATCATTTACAATATATAAACAATTAAAGAAAAAATTAAAAAATTATCATTTAAGATCATAACTAAATTGGAATATTTTAAATTACTAATCTTTCCAAAAAAAAACACTCTTACTAAATTAAAATTTTTAAAATTTATAATATTTACAAAAATAAAAAAATTTTATTGATCGTCCCTAGCGCAAGTGGCAAAGAACTTGATGGTTGATATTCCGAGTTCGAAGCCTAGTTGCTTCACATTTCCAGCATGCTACCTTTCTCTAAAAATAAAAAATAAAAAATAAAAACTCTCAAAGTAGCGTGATAAAATTACTTAATTATTTCTGAATCAAAAGACGAAAATATTTTATTTTATATCTCTCTCAAAATAATCTATTATTGACGCACAACTAAAAAATAATTAAATATGAACCGTTGAACAAAAATAAATGAACGGTAAAAAAAACAAAAATTATATATATATATATATATATATATAAGAGTATTTCTCAAAAAAATAAGAGTGAAGTTTCTATCCAAAAGAAGCAAGGAAGGGTAGGCGACGAGAGGTGTTTAATTGCCAAGAAGCAAGGAAGGGTAGGCGACGAGAGGTGTTTAATTGCCGTTCACGGAAATACATAAAGAAGTGTCAACAGGTTTCTGTGCCTACTACATTTAGATAGTTATTTATGTGTACTTTTTCTTCCCTTAAAATCATTAATAAGTGTATTTTAATTAAAAACAGATTATGGGAATTCTAGCATTTTAAAACTATTTGTTTTCGTAAGGTAATTTTATAGATTATTGATCTATTAATAAATTTATATATTATTTTAACTGTAATATTATCTAAATGTTAAAAAAGTGAATATAAATCTTGCATCTTAATATAGAGTTAAAATTAGTGTAAACAAATTAGTTTTAGAATATATTTGTGTAAAATTTATATTTTGTTTTGAATATAAAGATAGCATTTTTTTAGTCTGTATAAATGAATTAACAAAAAAAATTTATATTATGTTTATCAATGTACTCTTTTCGAAAAGTTAATTAGGTAGTGATAGAGCAATTAAGAAATCATTAATAATCTCTAAATTTTTTATTTTGTCGAGGGAACTGGTCTGTATTTTCGGTTGGTACCAACGGCTTTCACGTTGCACCTACTCATCTATATTTTTTTTTCGCAAAATTGTAAGAACACCCCACTGCAAGAGACTATTATGAAATAGACCACGAAATTTTACTTTGCCGCCACTTTCAAATAAGTAAATTGCAATACTAGTCCCTTAACAATAGGGATATAAAACAGTCGGGCAGCCCGTGGGCCACCTGGCCTCCGGCCTGATATTACCGGCTGTGCTGGGCCTCTTCTTTGGGACCCGACATCCTGATACGATTCGGCCCTAAATAGGCCTGAGCCGAAGCGGGCCTAGGAGAGGCCCGTGGCCAGGCACGGCACAGCCCGCTTGAGTTGTGCCAGTCGGGCTAAACATGGCCTGGACCCCACGCCTTCGGTCTTGGGGTCTGAACTCCCGAGGAGAAGAGCCTTCTCCCCGAGAGCAGTCCTCACAAGGTCTTCCATACAAAACCATGGGAGGAGAGATTTTGGTCCAAATGCACCAAAAAATATTGGTCCATTGGACCATAATTCTATTTCAAATTATTTTTTTTTTAAATAAATATTTATAAATATATTTTTTAAAAAATAAATATTTGTTATTTTATAATTATTTTTATAAATTTTAAATTTTTTATCAAAATATAAATTTAAATAGAAATAATTTGTTATTTATATTTTAAAATTTTATATATTTTTTTTAAAAAATTAAAAATAAAAACTTTAAAGGGCCGGCCCGGAGCACAACCTAGTCCGCCGCAGCCCGTGCCTTTCGGGCTGAAGGGTCGTGCTGGGCGGAGGTTTGATAGCTCCGACCCAACGGGGCCTAGCCCAAATTTGAAGCCGGGCAGACCCCTAGCCCGTTTCGACTTGAAAAATTTGGGCCGTGCCGGCCCTGCATGGTGCACATTGCAGCCCTACTTAACTATGAGTAAGTTTTCTTTTGGTTCTCAAACTTTTAATATCAACATTCAAGATATTGAACTTTTAACAGGTTTTTAATCGAGTTTTTGAGCTTTTGACAATATTTTATAGTAGTTGTTCGAGTACAAATTTTGCCCGCAACTAATTTATTTATTTATTCATTCGTACACATAAATTCATTAATTTTTTATTCTTCTTATATTTCTAACTTAGAGGTCCAATTTTTGTATAGATAAATATGCAACTCATTGAGTCGTAAGGAGTTAAAATATAAGATGAAAAAGCCCATACAACCTAAATAGAGTGTATGATATACATTCCACCGATCCAAATATAGAAACTCTTTCACTAGTCATATTGATGTGACTAGCAAAATTTATTCTATTCTAGAATGAATGAGATATAAGATAACACATTTTTTAGGATGTACAAGTAGCATTCTCTGAAAAAAAAAAAAAAAAAAAAAAGTTGATAAATATGGTGCATAGATGTATGGATGATTTGGATGTAGATAATAATTTATCTTTTAATAGTAAATATAAACATGGCCAAAACAAAAATCTTTATGGCACCGTTTGTTTCGGGGCTAGAACCGGGAATAAGAGGTTTATCCCCCTTATTCTACCAAACGCACCAAGAATTATTCGGTACAGTAGTTCTAGTACAAGCAGAATAAGCTGGAACAACAGTTCTTATCTATTATTTTATAATATTTTTTTTTTATTAAACTATCCATCCTCCCCTCATTTCTCTCTTTCCAATACACTCTCATCATCACAAATTCCTCTCTCTCCTTTCTCTTTTTTCCTTCCCAATACACTCTCATCGTCACAAATCCCTCTCTCTCCTCTCTCTCTTTTCCTTCCCAATACACTCTCATCATCACAACCTCTTTATTCTTCTTATTCCTCATTCTCATACCAAACACAAAATCTCTTATCTCTAGAACCGAACCAAACGCTTTTTCGCTCTTATTCCGTACTTTATACCTATCCCCAGAATAGCTAGTTCTGGTTATTCCATTACCAAACGATACCAAAGAGTTCAAGAACTACTAGCATCGAAGTTTAAAGTTTGCATTGTGTTGTTCCAGAAATTTTGCTTTTGAAATATGAAGACCCGAATCCCGGTTGACGTTTTGGCCACGTGGTCAACGGCGTGTTGACACCTTTTTCGAGTGTCGAGTATATTTGCGCGTAAAACGGACGCGAGAAAAGGACTCAGCACGATTTTCTAATCAAAAAACACTATTTTTGTGTTTTTATAGTTGATTCGGGGCGCCCAATCCTAGGATTTGGGCGCCCGAATGATCAGGGCCATGGGCCGTTGACCGCGGGTCAAGGCGGACACGTGGCGCGTAGGGATTGGGGCGGGACAGCAGACGCGTGGCGCACGCGACGCGATCAGCGCGCGCCACCTCACCGCTGGGACGCGTGGCGCCCGCGGAGCGCTTGGCGCGCACCGCCTCAGGGGGGGGGGGGGGGGGCATGTGGCGCTCGGGGAGCGGCGCGATGCAGTTTCGGGCGCTCCCGGAATTGCGCCACGTGGTGAGTGATTTTCGGGCGCTGATGCCTTGTGAATCCGGGCACCAGAAATCTGGGATTTGGCCTGAGATTCAGTTGTTTTGTTTTGGATCCGATGGGGCTCTTTCTTCCACCTTTTGGCCTATAAATATGCTTCTTGCAACCATAGAAGAGCCCTCTACTTTCTCCCCCCATTGTTGGCTGATTTTGGATATAATAGAGAGCTTCTTTTCCATCTTCTTTCCTCCGTTAGCAAGCTCAAAGTTTCCTGCAGTTGTTAGCAACGTCGTTGACATTTCTTCCTCGGCTTCCCGTGGGCTCTAGGAGCAGAGTTTTGACCTGGAATTTAGAGGAGAGCTTCTCCTTTGGCAGATATCGGAACTTCATATTGGTGGCAACCCTTTATTCCAGCTTTCGAATAGTTATTTTACACCTTCTTTGAAGCTCTTGTGCACAGTTTGGAATTCCGAGCAGCAATGAATGGTTTATATGATTTCCTAATCTTTTGCTTATGGATTTAAAGATTGTTAAGGAATTTGTTTTGGCGCATTTCGTGAAAGTATTAAGTCTTGAAGATTGAAGATGAAGAAGTTTGGATCATGTAACTCAATCTCAAGAAAGAAGAATTCAAAAGGATCAGGTATGTTTAACTAATTATTTTTGGTGATCCGAATACTTCTTATAGTGTAGAAACACTTGGATGAATTTTTAATTGCATAAAAATCAAAAACTGGACATGGGACATGTTCAGGATCCGGATCAGACATTCCAATCCGGATCCCGAAGGGTGTTAGTTCATACGCAAATTCAATCCGGATCCAAGCCCTTTCTGATCCGGATCCCGAACATGGGTTTTTGCTGAATTGTATGAACGATCCGGATCAGGCACTTCGATCCAGATCCCGAACCTTTGTTTTTCAGGAAACTGTCTGTCTCGTTACTGCAATCCGGATTGCCGAAATCCGATCCGGATCGTCGTCCTGAAAAATCCCAGAAAAGGTTAGTTTTTGATTCTTATCTTCTTCCAACGGTTTCTGACCTATAAATAGACCCTATGATTCATCTTTTAAGGCAAGCGAAAAATACGACCGAAATAGAAAAATCCACATATAGAGAAGAAAGGAAATACTAGATTTAATTCTATGTTTCTTCATCTATATTATTAATTTGATTCTAGGTTTTCCAAACTCAGATTTTGAGTAGAATCAAATTAATGAATACTTAGATGGTATTTCCGATCTATTTCTAATCTAAGTATTCGGCGGATCATCACCACCCAAAAAACAACGATTTTCCCAAAATCGGCGCGTGGACTCGCGTGGCCTTGTGGATTCAAGGTGCAACCGCTCTCGTGGATTCGGAGCGAGGTACGTTCGTGGATTCGAAGCGTGCTACTGGGTGAAGACCGTGGATTCGGTCGGACGTCGTGGATTCGGCGTTGGGCGCTGATCGTGGATTCGAGAAGCGTTGCGGAGCGAGCGGAGAAGATCTACTAGGAGAGTATGGAAAAGGTTGAGTCATCTGTGAGTATGGTATATCACCTTGTACGTGTTTAATTCTAGTGGATTTCACCGTGTGATCGGTCCCGTGGTTTTTTACTCCGGTTTGGTGTTTTTCCACGTAAAAATCTTGCGTGTTTATTTTTATTTCCGCATTGGGTTTTATTGCGCAATGATTTTTTGAGTGTTTAACGTTTACACCTATTCACCCATCTCTAGGTGTTTTTTTTCCCTATTTAGATCCAATTATATTTAACCCAACAAGTGGTATCAGAGCGGGAATAGGGTTGTAAACAATGGTTGAAGGTGGAAACATCAACAGACCTCCGTTCTTCGATGGAACAAATTATGCCTACTGGAAAGTACGGATGAAAGCCTTTTTAATTTCCATCGACGAACGGGTGTGGCAATCAATTGAATTAGGATGGTCTAATCCAACTGAATTTATTGGTGATGTTCGCACCATCAAACCTAGGTCGAAATGGACCAAGGAAGAGATTGATTTATCTTCTTACAATGGCAAAGGGATTAACGCTTTATTTAATGCTTTATCGCAAACAGAGTTCTCTCGCGTCTCGGCATGTGAGACTACGAAAGAAATCTGGGATGTTCTTCAAGTTACACATGAGGGAACTAACCTTGTGAAGATTCAGAAACTGCAAATGCTTACGAGCAAGTTTGAGTCTATTTTCATGGCAGAAAATGAATCGTTCACAGATTATTATACACGATTGCAAGATATCGTGAATTCATGTGCTAACTTGGGAGAGAAGATTCCAGAATTTAAAATTGTAAGAAAGATTTTAAGAACTCTTCCTGAAAGATTTCGATCCAAGGTTACGGCCATTGAAACTATTAAACACCCGGACGAAATCCGTGTAGAAGAATTAGTTGGTTCTTTACAAACATATGAAATGACATTTCCTACTAACTATTCTTCGGAAAAGGCATCCTCTTCTAAGTCTTCAGGTTATGCTTTGAAAACAACAAAAGAAGAAGACGCGGATTCATCCTCCTCAGACGATGACGAGAACCTATCTATGGAGGACTTTGAGAAGCAGCTCGCTCTCTTGACAAGGAAGTTTCGCCGAAATTTTCGAAGGGGTAATTCAAGCAAAACTCTATCCTTCGGAAAGTCGAAGAAAGGCAAGGGTTCTTCAAGTTACAAGTCAAGAAAGCAAGAGAATTTTTCAAAGGATAAGAAAAGTTCAGAGGGACAAGTACAATGCTTCAAATGTCGAGGCTACGGCCACATTGCAACGGAATGTCCCAATAAGAATCCGTCAAAGAAGAAAGCGATGCAAGCCGTCACTTGGGATGACACCTCATCGTCAAATGAGTCGTCTTCAAGTGATGAAGAAAATAACGCAACGGCGTTCCACGCGTCCACATCTTCACCCTTCATGTGCTTAATGACAAGTACATCCGAGTCATTGTCCAACTCCTCCCAAGTTGAAAAGAATGCAACGGACGATGAATCGGATAATTCTGAAGGTGAAGACTTTGCTCTTGCCTACCATAAGCTTTTGAGGGATTCAAAGAAACTGGCAAAGCAAAATAAGAGTTTGAGAGGGAGATTGCAGGATCTCGAAGAAGAAGCAAAAAGGGCAACTTCTCCCTCAAACGCTCTTGAAGCGGAAAGGGATAACCTGATTAAAGCAAATGTTTTCCTTCAAGAGTCCAATGAGCATTTCGAGAAGAATTATGTAGATATGGTGAACAAAGAGAATTACTTCTTGAAGCTCTACAACGAGGCTCGACAGGAAAAAACAGAAATGACGAAGACCATTTTCCAACTCAAGGATGATTTAAAGCAATTCTCTTCTGGAAGGAGTAAGTTGGATAAGATGCTTGGTCTTGGTCAGACAAACAAATTCGGCCTCGGATACAATCGAACTGAAGACAATTTTAGTTCGGTTGGGACAGTCTTTGTGCCCTAGTCGGTATCTCCTCCTCCGACACCGGGACTAACGACAAGCAACAACAACAAGCCTACTTCACCCTCCTCGGGATTGTCAAGCACTAAGGTATGTTTTCGTTGTGGTTATGCAGGGCACATAAGGAGAAATTGCAAGAATGAAGCGAAAAGATCAAATCAAGTACATCTTGCAACTACTACCAATGAGTTCATTTCCCGCAAATCAAAGAAGGACCTTTCAAAAGGAAAGAACATTGGTAGTACATCAAACAAGACGACGACGTCAAGGAAAAGCGATGGATCAATCAAGACACTTTCACCAAAGGTATCAACTTCACAATCATTTCCGACGTACTCCAAAACTCGAAAGGTTTGGGTACGCAAAGGTGAAATTTTTCCTTGTCTTGTTGTTAATATTTCCTTGCATGCATATGATAATTCGTCTTGGTACCTGGATAGCGGATGTTCCCGTCATATGACCGGTGACAAAAACTGCTTTCAAAATTTTGAGAAAATCTCCGGAGGACTTGTAGTTTTCGGAGACGGTCGGTCTTCCAAAATTGTTGGAAAAGGAACTGTAGCTATTCCAGATGGCCCGGTACTGAATAATGTGTTATTTGTTGAAGGCCTTAAGACTAACCTCATAAGTATCAGTCAACTTTGTGACAATGGTTTTTCAGTTAATTTTTCATCTATTGAATGTGTTATAACTGATAAGGTGTCACGCCCCGGGGGTTTTATTTTAGCGGGGGGTTTTATTTTAGCGGAAACGATACCTCAAAGTACGCGTAAAGTGCGTACCTTTTTTTTTTTTTTTTTTTTTTTATTGTTTAAAAACCTCCTTCCCCGGCGCGTGCCCAGACCCGCCACATATACAGATTCACTCGAAAATCGGGCAGAGTCTCCTCTGTATATGCACGGCGTCGCGGCTGTTACAATAGTCGAGCATAAGCAACCATTTTCCCTTTTAATCACAACAGTTCGAAGTAGTACGGTGCATGAAGACTAAACAATACCCGTGGCCAGTCTAGTTGAAAGTAAAAACTCACCGTTTGAAAACAGGCCCACACAGCCTTAGGTTTTGAAAACAGATTGGAAAACGGCATAAATCCACAAGGTTTAGAAAACGGCCCAACGGGAACAATAAAGGAATTAGTAGTGCATATCCAGCAAGAAAGTACTCAACATCCACACGACCCCACAAGGGTATCGAGAACCACACAATAACCTACTGTTCTGAATGAAATGCAGAGAAAGTAAATGATACAGCATACTAGGGCTCCCTCAGCCCGTCTGCTACCACCTCGGCCTCACCGTCGCCTACCTCTACCCCCTGGAGGTACCTGTCACAGAGTGGGTAGTCAGCGACACTATCATAAGAGTAGTACTAAAACAGTAAAGTAATACCAAGTCACCAAAGCAAGACTAGCCGGAACAACCGCTCTACTCGTAACGGTAACTCGCAACCACCTGTACCACCTGTAACACCTGTAACCCCGGTAACACCTGTAACACCTGACCGCGTCGGGCACCGGACCCGGCGGTCTCACACCTGACTACATCGGGATCCAATCCCACGGTAGTCTCACACCTGACCACATCGGGATCCAATCCCACGGTGGTCTCACACCTGACCACATCGGGATCCAATCCCACGGTGGTCTCACCGCTCGCACCTCGCTGCCTCAAACCCCCCTGCGGTCAGGGGCCCCCCACTACGTCACCTCGTGGGGTAACACGGGTCAAAGACCGCCTTTCCGGAAAAGAGCACCCTTTGCGGTGGCCAAACCGCGGGTGCGCGTGTCGCAACTCGAGCATAAGTAACCAGTAACCAAGTAACCAAGTATCCAAGTAACCATGTCACCATGTCACGGGGTAAGGTAGTACATCATAGAAACCATCAACGTTAGTACCGATTAATAATGAAAAGTCCTTTTCGGATTACCAACATAATACTCAGCCTCGACCATAAACCCACCTTGTTGTCGCGCTCCTGACTGATGTAAGGTTCTCTCGCGTCTCGGGTGCCCGCCCGGACCTACACGAATCTGTCATATGGGAGTCAGCAACTTAAGGCTTTGTCAGACTAATGATTAGAGCGCCCGGCGCCCTCTCACCTTGCGTATAATACGCACAGGTACGCGCCTGGCCCCGCACGGCTGGGCGGTGTACTAACAGCGTGCGGCCGTCCGCATGCGGAGGTGCCCGCAAGCGGCGGCGCCCGCATGCGGCGGTGCCCGCAAGCGGCAGCGCCCGCATGCGGCGGCGCCCGCATGCGGCGGCGCACAAGCGGCGGCGCCCACATGCGGCAGCCCGCAAGCGCCGTGCCCGCATGCGGAGGCGCCTGCAAGCGGCGCGCCCGCATGCGGGTGCGCCCGCATGCGGCAGCTCGCAAGCGGCGGCGCCCGCATGCGGCAGCCCGCATGCGGCGCCGCCCGCAAGTGGCGGCGCGCATGCGGCAGCCCGCATGCGGGGCCGCCCGCAAGCGGCAGCCCGCATGCGGCAGCCCGCATGCGGCAGCCCGCATGCGGCGCCGCCCGCAAGCGGCGGCGCCCGCATGCGGCAGTCCGCATGCGGTGCCGCCCGCAAGCGGCGGCGCCCGCATGCGGCAGCCCGCATGCGGCGCCGCCCGCAAGTGGCGGCGCGCATGCGGCAGCCCGCATGCGGGGCCGCCCGCAAGCGGCAGCCCGCATGCGGCAGCCCGCATGCGGCGCCGCCCGCAAGCGGCGGCGCCCGCATGCGGCAGTCCGCATGCGGTGCCGCCGTGCGCGCCGGATTCCCGCATGCGGGGCCGCCCGCAAGCGGCAGCCCGCATGCGGCAGCCCGCATGCGGCGCCGCCCGCAAGCGGCGGCGCCCGCAAGCGGCGGCGCCCGCATGCGGCAGTCCGCATGCGGTGCCGCCCGCAAGCGGCGGCGCCCGCATGCGGCAGCCCGCATGCGGCGCCGCCCGCAAGTGGCGGCGCGCATGCGGCAGCCCGCATGCGGGGCCGCCCGCAAGCGGCAGCCCGCATGCGGCAGCCCGCATGCGGCGCCGCCCGCAAGCGGCGGCGCCCGCATGCGGCAGTCCGCATGCGGTGCCGCCGTGCGCGCCGGATTCCCGCGATGCCCTTGCCCCCTTCTTTTTCCTTTCTCCCCCCCCCCTCTCGTCCGCTCCAACCAAGAACGGGGTGAGAAGGCAAAACCCTAGCGTGCTCACCTCGGTTGTCGGAGGAAGAGGCGATCCGGTCCTGCGCGTTCGGCTACAAGGAATGTGAGGACGCCTCCTTCTCCTTCCTTGGTCTCGCCTCTTGGGTCCTCCGTGCAGTCGGTGAGGAAGCAGAAGGATTTGGTTGGGAAATAGAAGGGTTGGGGAAATGGGGTTTCGTACGTAGGGGAATTGTGGGGAATACGGGTAGTTAAGGGGGAGTGTGGTGGTTTAAGGGGAGTGGGTAGTTAAAGGGAGTTACGGGTGGTTATGGGGGAATGGGTAGTTAGAGGGAGTGGGTAGTTATGGGAGTTACGGGTAGTGGGTAGGAGTGGGTAGTTAGAGGGGGTGGGTAGTTATTGGAGTTACAGGTGGTTAAGGGTGATTAGAGGGGGTGGCTAGTTATGGGAGTTACGGTTTGTTGAAGGGGAGTTATACGACGGGGGGGAAAATAACGGGAACGGGGGGGAAAATAACGGGAACGGTTAAGTTGGTAAAAGGGAAAGAACCCAGTTCAAGTTAAAACGGGTCCAAATCAGGTGCGAACTAGAGTCCGGTCTGTCTAAATAACCCGCGTTAACCATCTGAGCCGTTAGCTACCTTCCGGAATTTATTCCGGGAGATTCCGGCGTCGGAATTCAGAACCGATTTCGCCGCCGCTCTCCGTTTCGCGAGTCCTATCAACTAAAAATAGCCGCGGGCCCCGACGGTCTGTCCGGAAACAGGGAATTAATCGATCACCCTCCAGCCCCCGAAACGAAATGCGGAGATAACGAAACCAAAAGTAGACCCTTAAAATATTTTAAACTAGCGGCTATTACATAAGGACCATGTTTTCTTTTTAAAGGGGGTTAGATCTGAAAACAATTGTTATGTTGTTCCCAATAAAATTTTTGAAAATTGTAACTTAGCCTCTTTGAATAATGAAACACTTTGGCATGAAAGGGTAGGTCACATAAATTTTAAGGAACTTGCTAGAATTTCAAACAAAGACGTGGTCAAGGGGGTTCCAAAACTTCACTTAAACTAAACATTGTGTGTGGTGGTTGCCAAAAGGGAAAACAATCCAGGACTGTACACAAGAGCTTGAACTACGTTGGTACTAAACGGCCTTTGGAACTATTGCACATGGATTTAATGGGGCCAACACGTCAACCATCTTTGGGAGGTAAATGGTATATTCTCTTATTGGTTGATGATTTCTCTAGATACTCATGGGTAGCATTTTTGAAAGAGAAAGCTAATACTTTTGATTCTTTTCAAGAGATTTGCCATCGTATTATGATTGAAAAGAATGAAAAGATCATTCGTGTTAGAAGTGATAGAGGTGGAGAATTCATAAATTCCAAATTCATTGATTTTTGCACTTTCAACGGCATTAAACATGAATTCTCAGCACCCTATACACCTCAACAGAATGGTGTAGTCGAGCGCAAAAACAGGGTTGTTTAAGAGATGGCACGTGTTATGCTTCATAGCCGGAATTTACCGTTATATTTTTGGGCTGAAGCTGTGAACACTGCAGTCTATGTTATTAACCGAGTTTATTTGCGCCCAGGAACTTTAAATACACCATATGAACTATGGTTTTGTAGAAAACCGGATATCAAATATTTTCGTATCTTTGGGAGTCGGTGTTACATTTTACGTGACCGCGAAAATCTTGGAAAATTTGACTCTCGAAGTGACGAAGGGATTTTCTTGGGTTATTCTACAAATAGTAGAGCATATCGGGTATTTAACTTGGTATCTAAAACGATAGTAGAATCTATAAACGTTAAAGTAGATGAAGCTTTCCACTTTACATCTAATAAATCTACCCCTGATATCTCTCTTGATGGTGATACTCCAGCAAATGCATCTTCTCATAACAATTCTTCCGATAATGATGATGCATCTAATGGTTCTTCAAGTTTATCTGATGTGCAGGAATCATCTCATGTACCTCCGAGTACTCCGTTACCTCAAACGTTACGCATCTCCAAGGATCATCCGGAATCTAATATTATTGGAGACCCACAAGAAGGAGTCAGGACTCGGAGACAGTTGGTTTGTGGATTCGCTTGTTACGTTTCCTTAATCGAACCAAAGAACTTTGATGAAGCTCTTCAGGATGACTACTGGATTGAAGCAATGCAGGAAGAGCTCCATCAGTTTGAACGCAACAAAGTCTGGGAATTAACGACGCCTCCGAAGCAGCACAATGTGATTGGTACTAAATGGATTTTCAAGAACAAGAAAAATGAGGATGGTACCATCAACAGGAACAAAGCACATTTAGTTGCTCAAGGCTACTCTCAAATAGAAGGTATAGACTTTGATGAAACTTTCGCCCCTGTAGCTAGACTCGAGTCCATTCGTATCTTATTCGCTATTGCTTGTCACTTTAAAATAAAACTCTTTCAAATGGACGTTAAGAGCACGTTTTTAAATGGGTTTTTAAATGAGGAAGTTTATGTGGCTCAACCGAAAGGTTTTGTAGACTGTAAACTACCTAACCATGTTTTTCATTTGAAAAAGGCTCTTTACGGTTTAAAACAAGCACTGCGAGTGTGGTACGAAAGGTTGACAAAGCACCTTTTGGAGAAGGGCTATACTCGAGGGGGAGCAGACAGGACTCTCTTTGTGAAGCATTATCAAAATAACTTCATTGTTGCACAAATCTATGTCGATGACATTGTATTTGGAGCAACAAAGGATAATGATGCTTCTAAATTCGCTGAAACCATGGAAAGCGAATTTGAGATGTCAATGATGGGCGAACTGACATACTTTCTTGGATTGCAAGTGAAACAAAATGATGAAGGCATCCATCTATGTCAATCCAAGTATGCAAAGGAGTTGGTAAAGAAATTCGGATTAGAAAATTCTAAAGATTTTTCGACTCCTATGGAAACTAGCAATAAGGGATTAGGAAGTGAATCTCTTAGTGAGAATGTAGACGAGAAACTTTATCGCAGCATGATTGGAAGTCTACTTTACCTCACAGCTAGTCGCCCGGATATATCCTTTAGTGTTGGGATTTGCGCGAGATATCAATCAGCACCAAAGGAGGTTCACCTGAAAGCGGTGAAAAGGATCATCCGGTACATCAAAGGAACCATTAATTTCGGAATTTGGTATCCTGTGGGAACAAGTCTAGATATTGTTGGATATTCAGATGCCGATTGGGCAGGATCTGTGGATGATCGGAAAAGTACGAGTGGTGCATGTTTTTATCTTGGCCATTGCCTTGTTGCATGGCATAGTAAAAAGCAAAACTGCATTGCACTCTCGACTACCGAAGCGGAATATATCTCAGCGGGTAGTTGTTCAACTCAACTCATTTGGATGAAAAGCGTGTTGAGCGACTTCCGGATTTCAGCAACTTCGGTAACTGTTTTATGTGACAACACTAGTGCTATAAACATTTCAAAAAACCCTGTGTTGCACTCAAGAACAAAACACATTGAACTTAGATATCATTTTCTTAGAGAACTAGTTGAATCAAATATTCTTCAAATTTTCTACATTTCAACTGAAGATCAATTAGCTGACATTTTAACAAAACCTTTGGATCAAAAACGTTTTATTCATTTGCGTAAAGCAATTGGAATGCTTTCCTTGAAATAACCTCTTTTTGAAACTCTTGTTTAGGTTAGGTTTTATTTTTGTGTTTTCGTTCATTATCTATGCTTAGACATAGAACATTAATTGAGCATGTGTCTTATTGACTTTAATAGCATCTTTTCGTTTATTTAGAAATTTATTATGCTTTGGATATCATAATAATTCATTTGATGCAATGATCATTTATGTGAATTAAATCATCTTTGTTTTGATCGAAGTCAATTTCTCTCTCGATGATCTCTTGGTATAGTTTTTATCTTATTTGACTATTTAGTCGAGTATGAAATCGAGATCAATATTTGGTTGAATACTTTATATCTTAAATAATTGATAGCCAATTGAGGGGGAGTCAAAGAAAAAGTGTTATGCTCAAAAGATGTGGAAAGAGTTACATCCCAATGAGGAGTGTGAAAACTACCACCACATGGAGGAAAGAGCTACCACCTCGGTCGTCCGAGTACTGTGTGCAGCTACCACATGTATTCTAAGCATGGTTTCTCAAGATAGATTGGATAAAATGCTTTTTGGAATACTTGACTCTGTCAAATTCCAAGGTTGGTATAAGGTGGGGATTTTATTGAAAGATGCTCAAAGAGCCACTCCTTACTATAATTTGACTAGATATATTATCTAACTTATCTGGGATTTCAAACATCTATTGATCTTGGTATTTCATTTTCTTTACCAAATTGATGATTTGATAAAGGCATTACTCATAAGATCATGTTATATGTGATTGAAGTTGTTCAACTTTAAGAGATTTAATTTTTATAAATTTTCGTTTCATTTGTTGAATATTGTTGATAGCTTTAACATAATCTATTTCTTGTTGTATGAAACGATGATTTTCATTTAAAGTTGATACACAAAAGTGCTTACATACTTTTTCTGAATTTTATAGAATTTTTCTGAATTATTCTGAAGAAAAAGTTGGAGCCGATCCGGATTGGACAAGCCGATCCGGATCCCGAACGCAGGTATTTCCTGCGAGTAGCCGATCCGGATTGAAATCTCGATCCGATCCGGATCACGGCTAGGGTTTATATGAAATGAAGGGGATTTTGATTTTATTTTCATCACAAGCTTTCGTTTCTAAGCTTCCAAACTTTCTCTCTCTAAAAGGCAACGATCTTGGAGCCCTCTAAACTCATTTTCTTCAATTCTAAGTAAGTTTTCTTGATCAAAATCTCATTTTTTCACAGCTTTTCTTATTTTTCCTCAAAACGTGATGAATTTCTTGCATCTTTTTCGCTTGTGGATGGTTTTTGATCAAACTTCTTTTGAAATAAGAACTTTGGGAACATTAGTTTTGATTATATGCTAGGTATTCTCCTGATTAACGGATTTTTAGGCTTCGTTTTCTGAAAATTCGGTTTTAGGGCATATAATAGGAATTTTTGAAAATCATGGAATTGATCTATTTTTAAAATTCTTTTTGGAAAACTAATTTGATTCTTAGTCTCTCTACACGATTATGATTGTTTGGGTATAATTTTTCAAATTTTTGAAAATTAACAATTCTTCGTGTTCTTGAGTTGTTGCTCACAGGATTTCTTTTCACAAGTAATAGCAACAATGACGTTTTCATGGATCATCTTTCTGCTAGTCGCAATGGTACACACTCGAGCAACAAACAAACTGAAAAGAGCTAAGAAAACTCAACGGAAAGGTGAGTTTCTTCTTGTCAGCGATTCAGAGGCTGAAGCAGATAATCAAGAAGTAGATTGGGACAAATTGACGGATGATGAATCAATGCCTGTTCTGTAGGTTTTTATAGGATCCACAAGGATCTAAATAGGTACTATCAAACAACTAGAGGGGGGGTGAATAGGTGTAATACTTATAAAACCAAATCTCAGTGCAAAATAAAAACCAATGCGGAAAATAAAAACAGCACACCGAGATTTACGTGGAAACTCCAATCCAGGAGAAAAACCACGGGACCAACACGCAATAACAATCCACTAAGAATAGAAGAATAACAAGGTGATTACCGACTCCACGGACTCAACCCCTCCTTCAGCTTCTTCGGACCTTGCGCTGACCGGTTGGATGTCCACGCAATAACAATCCACTAAGAAAAGAAGAATAACAAGGTGATTACCGTCTCCACGGATTTAACCCCTCCTTCAATTTCTTCGGACCTCGCGCTCCACCGATTGCACGTCCACTGCACACGTTCGAATCCACGAACGCCACTCGAATCCACGAGCACACGTTTCGAATCCACGAAACGCCTTTAGCACACCGAATCCACGATGCCACGTCGAATCCACGACGCAAACTCAGTCGATAAGAATATTGACTTCGATGGTGATCCTTTGCTTAGATTCTCATTGAGGAACCGTAGAAGAAATCTCTAAGCAAAGATTAGATCAATTCGACAAAAGATATGTTCTTGAAAGAACCATCAAATTGACCTAAAAGAGGCTATAAAGAAGATCGATAAAAACCTAGCCTCTAGGGTTGCTCTCAAGAGTTTTATAAATTGATCGGCCGTAGCTCCCACGTTTTTGAGAAACCCTAAATGTCTATTTATAGTTTAGAAACCTTTGGAAAGAGATAAGAATAAAAAACTTACCTTATATGGAAATTTTCAGGACGGCGATCCGGATCGGATTTACTGTGATCCGGATCGTCGTAACGAGTCAGGCTATTCCAGAAAAACAGGGTTCGGGATCCGGATTGAAATGCACGATCCGGATCGTTCATGTATTCAATCAAATTCCCATGTTCGGGATCCGGATCGAAATGGACTCTGATCCGGATCGGATTTGCCAATGAACAAGCACCCTTCGGGATCCGGATCCTGAACATGTCCCATGTCCCGTTTTTGATTTTTTTGCAATTAAAAATTCATCCAAGTGTTTCTACACTATAAGAAAGTATTCGGATCACCAAAATTATTTAGTTAACCATACCTGATCCTTTTGAATACTTTCTTCTTGAGATTGATGTAACTGATCCACAATTCTTCAACTTCAATCTTCAAGACTCAAGACACTGAGTGTCAACTTGAGCTCTTGTTGAATCTTCTCTAAGTCTTTGATTGCTGATTGACAATTTGATCCCTTTAAGACTTCGACTCAACTCACTGACTTGACTCACGAAATATGCCAACACCAAAAAGCCGTAACAATCTCCCTCTTTGGCAATTTCGTGACAAAACCCAAAAATACATAAAAGCGCTCAAGTCACTCATCTTAAACCAAAAAATCGAAATTCAATGTTATCACCAAAACATTGATTTTCTTTGCGTGAAAGATCCAATAAATACAAAATTACATTTAAACCAAACAGTCCTAGAACATACTCTATGACTTAGGACTTGGAGTCTTAAAGTGATGTAATTCCTGCAAAACAAAACTCCAAACAAAATCAAACGTTAGTCGTTAGAAATTAAAATCCTACATTTGATTCGTCCTTTTGGTTCTTTTGATTTTCGGCTCCTTTTTCTCATCTCCTTTCTTTTTCTCGATGATCTCATCTCCGTCTCCCCCTATCTCGATGATCTCATCTCTGTCTCCCCCTATCTCGATGATCTCTTCTCCCCTATTTCTCTCCTCCCCTATTTTTCTTCTCCCCTTTTTTGTCACAAATTGTCAAACAGTGAACATACTAGACAAAAGGAAATCACTAACAGCATTAGTCCATAGTGAAAGAGAGATAAAAGCTCAGTTCCGGTATATACCAAAAACATAGATTGCGTACCGGTACTCGAAAGCAAAAATCAAATAATTTCTTGAAACAAATCCAGATTTTGCAATAATTGAATTACCGATTTGTATTCCATCAAGAAAACAATTTAAGTGCTTGAAAATAATATGAGATCACATAGATGTCATTCAATCCAATTAATTATAAAAATTAAAAAGATTTACTCCAAAATCATGAAAAATAAAGGTAAAACATTAGAAACCGTTTTTCATGTTATATTCATCAAACACAAGTCATCAAAAATAATCTTGAGATCCAAACTCTATCAAGATGTAACGGATTTACAAAGATGACTTACAGAGATTTCCAAATGACATCAATTTGATTTCTTACCCTTTCAAATTTGAGATAAGCACTAAAATACCTAAGGGTGGCTCTTTGAGCATCTTTCAACTATCCCACCTTATACCAACCAGGAGATTGTTCAGAATATAAGAACTTTGAATATGAATCTCCGAATGCTTCAACTAAACAAAATTTCATAAAATATTTTTCAAGCATCCAAAACATGTGGTAACTTTTTCCAACATGTGGTGGTAGTTTTCACACTCCTTTCGGATGTAACTCTTTCCACATCTTTTGCAAATCATTTCGTTACCCTTGTAAGAATGCAATCTCTTACGTGAAAGAATTAAATCCCAAATTTTAGTCTATCGGTTGTCTCACGTTTATCACAATGAATTCACACAACCGAGATAGATTAAGCATCTAAAGATCACACATGATTTCTAAAATTTGATGCTTATAATATCAAAAACTCCTATAATAAAGTATCTTCAAGATTATGATTATGGAGTAAAGTTGATAATCCATATAAAATTAATTTGGAGTGAATAAACGTGAAGCCCCTTTTTTATTCAATGCACTTGTTCATTAAAAACCTTTTGTTAAAAAAAAACAAAACATAAAAACAAAGAGCATTGAAAACATGTAATGCAGAGATTCAGAAAAATATGAAAGGAAAACCAATCAAAGCATTACATACAGTCATAAGCTATTTAGAACTTAAGACAAGGAAAGATATCACCGTTCCGAATCCAAAATCGCTGGATTTTGGGTTGTCTTGATTCGTTGTGGCCGGGGGTTGTCCGCTTTGACTGTTGGTCCACCTTAGGTTTTTGCCTCGTAATGATCCACTTGTATGATTGGTGATGTGGCTCGGACCTTTGGTGGGTTGAGTGAACTCCTTTGACTTGATGTGTCTTTTGATTCCGTTGAGTTCGCTCCGTAGATGAAGTTGCCGAAGAATTCTTCTTTCTCTTTTTCGGGCACGTCTTCACCAAATGTCCTTCAAGTCCACAAAGGTGACACGTTCTTCCTTTCAATTTGAATGTGGAACTTGAAGCATGCACAGTTTGATCCTTTTTAAAACCCAAACCAACCTTGCTTGTTTGACCTAATCCGGACATACCGTCAAAGTTTTTGAAACCGGTTGAAAGCCTTTGTATGTCGGATTTGAGTTGATGAACTTGCTTGGTCAAAGCTTGGTTGGTGACATGAATTTCCTCAAACTGCTTTTCTAGAAAACCAATCTTGTCCATATATGATTTAGCGTTTGTCTCCGATTGGTTTAGCTTTTCTTGGAGGATTTTATTGTTATCGAATAAACATCCTTGTTCCTCCTCGAGATCATGAAGTTTTATCTTTAAAGCTTGATTCTTGTCTTGAACTTCAAGTCGTTGCTTCCTCAACTTCTTGATATGCTTGGCCATCTTCTTAGATTCCGCAAGAAGTTGTTGATATGCCTCAACGAGTTCTTCTTTGTCCGACTCCCCCTCACTTGATGACTCTCCGTTGGATGTTGATGTTTCATGCAAAATCAAAGGACTAGAGTCAGTGATTAAAGATGATAAACAAACATTAGAAGAGGGAATTTGAGAAGCATGTAAGGCAACGACTTTTTCCTCTTTACTTGAGGTCGATTCATTAGAAGTAGAATTGTCACGCCCCGGGGTCGAAACCTGCGACCCGGGCTCGCCAACAGATCCGCCACCTATGCCCAACCCGAATAGGCGAAGCGTCCTACCTGCAAAAAGAGCTACAGCTAACAGATATCAGAGCTAAAAGATAAAACTGCTAAAGAAATGAAATCAACCACTGTACAACTGAAGATAAAACAACAAGGTCCATCTCCCAAAAATGATAATCATACAATAACCTCGAGTACAAAACTCATAGCTCAACAGGGAGATATCTCAAATACAACATCAGTGTACCAGCTCTCAATACATCATATCCTCACTACAACAGTCTCTCAAAGAGGAAATAAATACTAATCTACCGACTATGCTGAAGATCTCCTCAAAAGGGGGGGGGTACCGCTACTCTCCAATGGGTCAGGATCTAGCTCGCTACTCCCTCACCGCGAACAGCAACCGCAGAAACGGCAACACCCGCCAAGACTCTGCAAAACAAGGGAGAGAAAGGACAAAAAGGGGGAAAAACCCCCGACGGGCGTGAGAACTACGCAAAAAGGGAGTTCTCAGTGGGTATCGCCACTAGGCCCGACGATCTGCCCACCAAGACCACTAGAGGCAAAAGATAACTAATGCAGTAAGACTTAAAGAAGAAGCAGAAGACACTCTACAGCTACCATGCCTCTATCTGAATGCTCAAATGGGGAAACTCTGATAAATATATGCAACACTCGCACACGAGGTGCTCAATCGACCCAATCGAGCTGACTGCCACATCGGGTCCAGTCAAACCTGCGCCCACCTACAACCACCTCCCGCTGACGGGCAGGAATTACGTAGGGCGTCCAAACGGACTAACTCGCTATTGAGTAGTGGCTCATGCAGGCTATGGTCATAATCCATGCTCTCTCTCTCAGAACGGATAGACTCAAGATGCTCAACCTCTCACACAATGGTCAAAGAACCCACAACGACCACGGGACCATCGTCAAACCCCGAACGGTTCCCAACAATACTAGCACTGGTCTAAACACAGCTACTAGACTCCACTCGGTCCCCCAGGCACGAGTGTAACAAAAAGTATCTGCCTGAATAAACCCAATCGATAGACCAGTAATCACTGGTACTGCCTGCTCTGCTGTCGAACTCAAGAACCCCGCATGGTGCCCGGCGCTCACACCGTGGAAAGCCTACTCCGGATTGGCACTCGAGGGGAGCGACCCACACGAGTAAAGTATCACTGTATCAAGCATCACTGTATCAAGTATCACGGTATCGAGTATCACGGTATCGAGTATCTCTGTAACCACTGTCTCAAAATAGCAGGACTGGATCAAGACTATGATCAAAGTGGGAAACTCCGTCCACTAACAAAACCCCCATCTGATGCAATAGTACTCAAAAAGTGGGAAACACCATCCACTAGAACAAATCTGATACCCAATCTGATGCAATAGTCAATATCCGGTCAACCGCCCAAAGTCCGCGGTCACCGCAATAACCCACAACCCACAATTGGGTAAAATAATCAAGATCCGGTCAACCACCTACTGTCCGCGGTTGCCGCAATAACCCACAATCCAACATCAAGCACACCCTGTCTCTGACCCTAAGGTCCCAGCTACACTATCCCAAACCTCTGCTCGAACCCGAGCAACATGACTCAAAAGTCTAAATAAAAAGGAGAAAGAAAGCAATCATGGTTTCTCCTAAGTCAAATCCCAAAAGATAGTGTATCAGTAAAAGATGGCCTAACTATATGTCCATACACATATGTCCATACAAGCATGCATTTGTCCTCAAGAAGGATAAAGAAAATAAACCTCAAGCCAGAATTAGCAATGGCCATACCTGTCCATGATTTTCGATCCATAATCACTCCTTGGAGTAGAACCTGCACATAACTACATAATCCTATCCCATTGTATAAACCAGCCTCATAAAAGGGTTATATGCTAACATGGCATGATAATTAATCATATAGGGTAACCTTGCCTTAGGTAAGCTTCCACTAATCATCAACCTAAATGTCTGATTAATACCATCGTCATAATATGAATAATTAACTTGCAATTCCCATAAATCAACATTGTTAAGCTTACCAATCAATCCCAGGTATTGTACCCTACACCTGCATGCAATTCTAACATATAGAGTTAGAGAACCGTCCACCGGTTCTCGGAACAAAGCACCCACCTGAAAAGCTGACTGTCTAAAGCCCAACAGCTAAAAACACCAGATAACTCTAATCCCTTGCTCCAATAAGTTCAGCCCACCCGTAACTCTCCTGGCACAATACAAAGTCCACAATTATACATACATTCCAAAATCTGCTCTCACACACACATACAACAACAGTCCCAGAAATGCTTAATTTTCACCTGCAGCAAGAGCCCAGAAAATTCCCAGAAAAATATCACCGCGATCCTCGCGTCGATAGCTTCGCAACGGTAGCTTGCACGCCCAAATCTGAGTTCGGTAAGCCAAGATATAAATTCGACAAGGTGGTACACTCAAAAGATTTCAGCACAAAAGACTGTAGTACTGTACACAGAGAAACAGTGATTCTCACCTCTGATGAAATCTCAGAAAAATCCAAGAAAAATACGAGCGCGTTCCTTGCGATCTGTAGTTGAAAAAGTTGTATAAGCTCGTTTCCGGCTGACGCTTGTGCGCAAAGATATGGCCAAAACACCTCGATGCTGCCCCACAATTCCACACAGAAAAAGAGTCACAGTGTCACCTCGGGATCCGTGCCAAAAACTCGAAACGGAAAAGCGCGATCAATACGAAAGATGAAGCCCTACCTCATAGGAGTCTGTCGGCGCAAGAATCACAGAAAAAGGATCTCGGGGTAGCCCACGGGAGCCAAAACACTGCTGTTGCGACGAAGGGGAACACAGGAAATGCAACGTCGCGCCGCGCCGTAAAATCCAGAATCTCGGGATGCGTGCTCCTAAAATCGTAGAACTTGGCAGGAAGATCAAGAATTAAGAGATGAACAAGTCTTCTTCAAGGTGCTCGGGCAGAAGATGCGCGGGTTGAGAGAAAAGAGCCAAAGAAGAAGGCTCGGGTGCTATTTATAGGCAGCAGAAAACAATTGGAAAAATTCCCCTTGTGTCCGATTTTTCGGGCGCCCGAAATCTTTCGGGCGCACACAGTGCGGCCCGGCCCAGAACTTTCGGGCGCGCACAGTGCGGCCCAGTCCAAAATGCTCCGTCGGACGGGATCCCGGCTTCGTCCGACCCGCCCCAGCGCCCGCCACGTGTCCCCCGAACACGCTGCAGCTGTGCAAGCCACCGCTGAGAGCGCCACGTGTCCCTGCCCGCGTCAACGCGGTAGGTGGCGCCCGCGAATCAGCGGGCACCACGTGGCACTGCCCACGTCGCCCGCGCCTGCCCCGCGTACGGCCACCTGCCCGCGGTACGGCCACCTGCCCCGGTCAACTGCCCCGCGCGTTGCGTGGACCGCGCGCCCAACACCGAACCAATAACCATCTGCCACGTGTCCACCCGGTTCACCGTGCACCCGGGCCCAAGTTCCGTGGACCGCGCTTGCTGCACCGGCCAACAGGAAAGCGCCACGTGGCCCGCTCCCGGCGCACGCCCTCTGCGGTGGACCGCGCACCTGCCCGCGCCCTCAGCGCCTGCCCGCGGCCGCTAGCCGCCTGCCCGAGCGCCTTCCGCCGCCTTCCGCCGCTGCCCGCCGCCGCCAGCCGCCGCCGGCGATCGCCGGAAACACTGTTCCGGCGATGAACAGTAAAATTACTGTAGCAAGCTCCGAAAAATACAAGTAAATAGCCCATCTTGACCGTTTTCGCGCGCTGATTCCAAATCCGGCGTCCAATTTGCCAAATTCCAATCCTATAATTTGTCGGAGGCTCCCGGAAAGGTATTTTTAATCCGAATTCCGCGCCGAGCCTAAATTTGATATCCACTCCACGCGTAAACTCTTCTAAACATCCGATGGGGTCCCCCGATTACCTACGAGATCCATTTTAAGCCTCGAGTCCATCTCTTGTGTCCAAATTGGCGCGCGAACACCGCCGACATGCCACGTAGGCTTCCAGAAGCTGCTGGTCACACTGTAGAAGCCCTGCAAAGATCCGGGTCACCACATCCTCCCCCACTAAAAGAAAGTTTCGTCCTCGAAACTAAGGCAACTCCCAAGGAGTCTCAGAAACCAGGGGTCAATATTCAACACCGCCGTCTCCAGCTCCCAAGTCACCTATCACTCCCCGTGATTACTCCTCAGCAACAACCACAGCAACAACCAGTACGGCATAGCCCGATTGCGCAATTCCCTCACCTCACGAGTCGGAATTCGCAACGGCGTCCCTCGTACTCCAAACTCTCACAGACCCCAAAAGGAACGAGTCAATCACGGGCGAGGGGTCCAAAACATAACACTCTTGAGCTGAGACGCAGAAAAACCTCCAAACTCCAACAAAAGACTGGGGGAAAGGAACGAACAGCCTGAGTAACACGCTCTAAAATCACTCCCAAGAGCCAGCTCAACCAAAGCGACCCGAATCACATCCACACAAACACCTGCACAGAAAAGGGGCCCAAACAAGCAGGGGTTCACACTCGGTCGCCCTCAAAACTCAACCACCTAAGTGGATTGCTCAGCCGCAGTGTGACGCCCCACTTCCCAGGGGGTCACCCATCCTAGAACTACTCTAGCTCTAGCACGCTTAACTCTCATGTTCCTCTTGGATCTTGCTACCATCCAAAATGCTATAGCCGGGTTAGAGATTTTAGTCCTATTATATCATTTATATATAGGACTAATCCAAATTCCGGGGGTGTCAAATTCTCCCCCCCTTTAAGCCCTGACGTCCACGTCAGGCTCAAGCACACTCACAAGCACGAGGCGATGTGAGACTCGTCTCGCTAGCCTTAGCCGACCTTGTGAGGAGCTGCACTCCACTCACAACGGTCATTAGCCGGGGAGCCTCGCTCTACCCGCTATATAACCCTGGCTCAGCCGAGACTCATCTCACATTTCCGGCTGGTGAATGGCTCCGATACCAACTGTGACGCCCCACTTCCCAGGGGGTCACCCATCCTAGAACTACTCTAGCTCTAGCACGCTTAACTCTCATGTTCCTCTTGGTTCTTGCTACCATCCAAAATGCTATAGCCGGGTTAGAGATTTTAGTCCTATTATATCATTTATATATAGGACTAATCCAAATTCCGGGGGTGTCACACGCAGCCTCTCATCAAAAGGGATCCTTTGGGACACAAACTCAAACTCTATACACCAGAATGGCCCCACACAGCGCCAGCTAAGGAACCGCCAAACTCGACTCCCAAAAGCTCTTCCGCTCCAGGTATCCGCCACCACAGTAGCTCAGTCAAGGTGATATTGGATGCTCAACAAAAATCCAATGGTAGCTCTTCAGCCCCCAAGGGAGGTATCACAAAAACTCGCAAATCCAACTCCCACCACTGACTAGGTTAGAATCGGCGCTGGTACCAATCTCATCACCCGGTCATCAAGCTCTGCTGGCACTATCCGGTCCAAAAAACTCCTCACCCCAACAATGACCGTCGATCTCGGCCAGTCTTAAATAGCATCCACTTTGGCCGAATTTCCACCGCCGCCCCTACGGCTAGAATAAGTAATCCAGGAAGATATGCTCTCGAAGCTAAAACTTGTACCACAACGACTTGGCATAAAGCTTCTTCCCCACAGACCTTGTCACATCGTCTACTAATGCTCCACAACTCTAAATCGCACGGGGAGGGGGTAAAAACCAAAATATCCCTGGAGAACGCTGCTATCAAACCGTTCAAGCCCAACTGAAACACAGAATTCCTCACTCTTAGAGGCAACAGGACCTTAGTCATTCCATTGGCCTCACTGTACTCATATTGCCCCTACCGTGTCCTGAACACCATCTAGACAATGCCCTCAGCTGAAATTCCAAATTGGCGCATGCATCATACAATAACTGCCGGAATATAGCTCCTTCAAAAGGTTCTAAATAATACCTGGACCTGCCTGGACTCCAATCCCAAAGGGCTCTCACCGTCGTGTATCAACGACGTGGCACTAGGTCAAACAGACCCTCGATCCAACAGATCCCCGCACCGGTGCGATCAACTCTCCCAGCTCTTACAGATAATCCAAGTGGTGATATTGAGGTTGGCGTGGTTTCCAGAACCACGTCAACCGCAATCTCAATCTCCCTAACAGGCGGCATAATCATCAACTCGAGTGGACTCACACCCGGGGTTTCGCAGTAATAGAAATATCCTTTGGTCCCGGCGCCACCATAAGCTCCTCTCACACAGTCGCTAAACCCTGTGTGCTCGAACAATCTCCCCATAACAAGCCTCCCTTATCTGCCTCGCAAAAGTCACAATCAGCACCCTCTCTGCACTTAACCATCCAGTGGTGCCGTGCCAACCAATCCCAAGCACTGGGTCAAAACATCGAACTGCCACCCATATCAAAAGGTTTGCCGGTATAACTCATGGTCTCAACGACACTGAACATAATCCACAAGCCTCCTTCACATGCACAACACCGATGGTATCCTGTACCTCTAGTGCACGTGGTAACAACTCTGCCTCTAGTCCATGCCGGAATGCAAAGTGCACTAACTCCGACTACTGTGATGAAATCACACCTGCAACAACCCGATCCACTGCCATGGCGCCCTCCAACCAGGCGGCACAAACTCATCCACACGATGCAAGCGGTTGTCGCTTAGTCCACCAGAGAATATCCAATCAATCACAAGGGAGCACGACCTCTGTCTCTGCTCACGCTGAGGCAACAGATACGATCCTCCGCAGATAGCAAAACCACGCTACCATTGCACTACTCTGATATAGACACTGATACTGCCATCGGGGTCCACCCGATCCCCAACATCTCAGAAATCCATCATTGCAACCGTCATCAGACAAAACACCATTAATCCATGCAATTCCCTATACACTTATCCTTACTAAGCTCACCCCTCAATCCCATATAATACATTCAAAATATGAAAGTTATAAATCACAAAGGGTAGAATTCCCTTGGGTAAGCTTTACATTAACCATCCACAAGGATATCCACCACCCAGGAAAGCAAAACGAAAATGCCTCTGCCTGCCGATCTGTCCTCCATCACCTAGCGCCAAGCGCCTCCCTCCAGAACTCGCCTCTAGCGGCAGATCCCCATCCAAGGAACTGCAGTGTCCAGCTCCAAACACAATGCCTACTCCGACGAGGCATCCACGGTCCAAAACCCGAACAGGAGGGACCGAAAAGAAACTAAAGAGTATCCTGGCGCAATCCACTCCCAATCTCACTTATCCTATGTGCCTCGTCCCTCGAAACCTGGAGCGCCAGTTCAACAACTGCATAAACTCTCTAGCACAGGGAGGCTCTCAATTGATCACTCCATCACCCCCAACCACGACTCTGCCTCCAAAGGCTCCAAGCTTAATCTTACGAGTCGGGGTGGTTCATCCGCCGAATCTGGCTCACTTAATCAAACATGCCCCACAGCTCCTCTGCTGTCAACCATCCACCTTACCTCAGTGCCTTGGCACTAAACATTGGCACGAAGGGGCCACTCGCTCTATTGGCACTACAGAAATCCCTGCCGCTGAGGATACTACATCCTGGTGGTCTCAGAAGAAAAGTACTGTCGGGCTGCCCACTGCTCTGACAACTGCGTCACCAAACTAGCTGCTCACTCTGCCGCTGATATGCCTCTGACAATCCTGTCATCTGGGTCCGGAGTTCTCTGACCTCAATCCGGGTATCCGGCCCAAAAACCAACCGCTCAAGCTCAACTGCCATGACAGGATGCACAAGGGTCCCAAACCCAGCGTCGGGGAGACACCGCTCGCCACGACGAAACCACAAATCAGCACACAACAACGCTCGACCCAATCCAGCGAAAGTCTAGAGCATGTCACCCATTCCATAGCGTTATGTTGTCTGCAGCCAACATAACTACTTAGGAGAATAAACATGCCAATCACTCATCCCGTCCCTCGGGAGAGGTGTAAAACTCAATCAGGACTCTCGCTACAATCACGACTCTCACGAAGTCATCCTAGGGTCCAACCACAAGCCTAGGGTTTCTAAGACCACCATGACCTACAACCTAGGCTCTGATACCACCTAATCTGTCACGCCCCGGGGTCGAAACCTGCGACCCGGGCTCGCCAACAGATCCGCCACCTATGCCCAACCCGCATAGGCGAAGCGTCCCTACCTGCAAAAAGAGCTACAGCTAACAGATATCAGAGCTAAAAGATAAAACTGCTAAAGAAATGAAATCAACCACTGTACAACTGAAGATAAAACAACAAGGTCCATCTCCCAAAAATGATAATCATACAATAACCTCGAGTACAAAACTCATAGCTCAACAGGGAGATATCTCAAATACAACATCAGTGTACCAGCTCTCAATACATCATATCCTCACTACAACAGTCTCTCAAAGAGGAAATAAATACTAATCTACCGACTATGCTGAAGATCTCCTCAAAAGGGGGGGGGGGTACCGCTACTCTCCAATGGGTCAGGATCTAGCTCGCTACTCCCTCACCGCGAACAGCAACCGCAGAAGAAACGGCAACACCCGCCAAGACTCTGCAAAACAAGGGAGAGAAAGGACAAAAAGGGGGAAAAACCCCCGACGGGCGTGAGAACTACGCAAAAAAGGGAGTTCTCAGTGGGTATCGCCACTAGGCCCGACGATCTGCCCACCAAGACCACTAGAGGCAAATGATAACTAATGCAGTAAGACTTAAAGAAGAAGCAGAAGACACTCTACAGCTACCATGCCTCTATCTGAATGCTCAAATGGGGAAACTCTGATAAATATATGCAACACTCGCACACGAGGTGCTCAATCGACCCCAATCGAGCTGACTGCCACATCGGGTCCAGTCAAACCTGCGCCCACCTACAACCACCTCCCGCTGACGGGCAGGAATTACGTAGGGCGTCCAAACGGACTAACTCGCTATTGAGTAGTGGCTCATGCAGGCTATGGTCATAATCCATGCTCTCTCTCTCAGAACGGATAGACTCAAGATGCTCAACCTCTCACACAATGGTCAAAGAACCCACAACGACCACGGGACCATCGTCAAACCCCGAACGGTTCCCAACAATACTAGCACTGGTCTAAACACAGCTACTAGACTCCACTCGGTCCCCCAGGCACGAGTGTAACAAAAGTATCTGCCTGAATAAACCCATCGATAGACCCGTAATTCACTAAAAACTGGTACTGCCCTGCTCTGCTGTCGAACTCAAGAAACC